>JAJJXC010000001.1:1257469-1886204 GCA_022432385.1 Xylariaceae sp. FL1272 | reverse complement strand
ACACCATACTCTTAGGCGTAAGATGGGAGCCGTTCAGCACAGACTGTTTCTGTTCTTCAGTCAACAAGTGTGCAAGGTTCTGTTCGATACAAAGTCGTGCATAATCAGGCTCGTTGGGCGTCGCAGCGACGATGCCATATCGCCGGGGGACGCGGTGCTCTTGAAGAGCAGGCTTAGTGCTGGCGACATATTTCTGAGCCGTCTCTTCTCGAGTGATTTGTCCGTTGATGTAGTATTTATTCCTCGGAGCGAAAGAAGCCCCATCTTGGTCTTGCCGCCATTTGGGTAGGGCAGTAAAGGAGTCGCTTTCTGGAATTTCGCGGTAGCAGATAGCAACTTGAACGTCACGTAGATGAGTTATCGTTGGAACAATGTTGAGGACGTCGGATTCCTAAATAAGGTCAGTTCATCAGCAATGCTAAAGGTTAGAGGGCGGTCTTACTTTTACGAAAAACAGTTCCGTTTCAAAGAAGCGTTTGCCTGCGTCGCCACGTATTTGCTCGATTTGTCTGTAACTCATAGAGTGAGGATTGCCGCCGTAGAGGTCACCAAGTTGTTCGCCTAAAGTGTAGAGCTTGCTGTCTATCAAAGAATAGCGATCCTGCTCCAACCGCCACATGGCTTGTTTGGCAATATCAGGGACAGGTATCCGCGTCCAACCGGCATCTACAATCCGTTAGGGGCTGGTCATTCAAGGGATCAGGGTGCAGGGTATTACTAACATCGAGACAACGAGAGATCCTTGTCTCCGAGCAGGAGAGCAACTTGAGTATTGAGAAGCCATTGATCGCGCCCTCCAGGTTTGCCGGTTGCTGAAGGATCTATTGTGTCATACCGGACGCCTTGGATTTGCGAGAAGTACTTGACAGCTTCCTGCTTAGGATCGGGGCAGACATTGAGCCATCTCAAGAGAGGGGGTAGCTTTGAGACACGAATGCGTTCCAACTCTAGTTGCCGCGCTCTCTCAAGTTCAGCTTCGCGGGCAGCTTGTTCGGCACGCTTCCTTTCCTGTTCTTTGCGTTCCTCTTCTTCCTGTATGCGACGAGCTTCTTCGGCTGCTTCCTTTTCACGACGAACCCGTTCTTCTTCCTCGCGTTTCTTCCGCTCTAGTTCTTCACGCTCTTTGCGTTCTTGTTCCTCCTGTATCCTGCGATATTGTTCCTCTTTTTGCCTTTGCTCTTCTTCCAATTGAGCTCTCTCGGCCGCTTGTTTCTGCTTCAGCTCCTCACGTTCGATACGGTTGCGTTCTTCGGCTTCCAGTCGCTTTCGCTCAGCCTCTTGCTCCTTTCGTTTCGACTCCTCTTCTTGCTTCCTCTTCTGCTGCTCTTGGAGCTCACGATCCGCATCTTTAGACTTCTCCTTCTTGGTACGTTCACTTGTAAAGTGAGCATGATGTAACTGCTTCTTCTGAGACTTGTCCTCTCTGTCAGATTCTGTTTGGATCTCCCCTTCTTCAGGAAACGTATTGGTCACGTCCCGCATCTCAATGTCTTGCTCTTCGGAGGCGACAACGATGCTCCTCTCTGACACTACTGACTTGTCCGACTCCCTGCGATCACGACTGGGTTTTGGAGCCGTGGTTGAATCTTTGCGTTCATTTTCGGACGTTCGTATGCGTTTGTTCGTCTCACGCGAATGGTCCCTTTTTGAATGGCGATTTTCAGGCGAGCGGGGCTCTAAACGACGTTTGGGTTTGTTGTCGGCATCTAACTTCCTCCTCTTGACGGACGTTGTCCCGTCTTCTTTGTCTCCAGAGCCGTGGCGGGAGGGGCTTACACTTGGCCTGTGCCTCTTAGCAGACTTATCGTTCAAATGGCGATCATTTGACTCTTCGCGCTTCAATGCTTTTGTCCGATCATGATGCTTCGCAGAAATGCGGTCAGCACGAGACTTTTCGGTTGGTTCCTCGTTCTTGGAATCGCTGCGCTCAAGACCCGACATAGTAGAGGCCATGCTTGCCCGACGCTGCTTTTCGCGTTGGCCCTTTAGATCTTTCCCCGAAATGAGTTTCCGACGAGGTTTGATGGCTTCACCATCGGAAGACCCCGCAGTTTCTGCTTCGATTAACTTTGGTTTCGTGGGAAGTTTTGACCGTGGCGGTGACGGCTCTCGGTCTGATGACACGTGGTTTGAGGTCCGCTCGTCCTTTTTAGGTCGGCCCGGTCCACGTTTAGGCGAAGTTTGTTCATCATGCGTTCCAAAAGAGCCAGAACGTCGTTTTTCTCGAGGGCTCCTAACAGCTTTGCTGAAGTTCTGCTTTCTTTTATTATCCATATCGCGAGGGGGCGTCATAGAGGAGCGCCGTTTCTGCGATCGGGACACATCTGGGCTAGATCCGTTACGGCCAGTCCGCTTTGGCTCAATGTCAACTTCGCGCCCCCGTCTGGGAGACGACTTGACTTTAAAGGAGCCTTTGGTCCCCCTCTTATGGTGATCAAATGCATCCTTGAGAATATGCTCCTCTTCTTTCCAGTTGGGACCTTCCCTGCGTCGCGCAATCTCATAATATGTCTGACCTTTATACCGGCGTGTTGGATCAAAACCGTTAGCATTGAGAAGTAACCTGACCACCTCGATATTCTCTTGCCCGATGGCTGCAAGCATCGGAGTTCCATAATCCTTTGCAAGAGTGGAAACTGGTTCAGGGTCGGGATTGGCGCCACCCAAAGCCAGAAGGAGTTCGACCACCAAGTTGTGTCCTCCTCGTGCTGCATTCACCAAAGCCTCAGGGTCATCACACTGCTCTTTGACTTGTAAGACGCGCGTAACAGTCTCATTGTCTCCACGTGCAGCGGCCTGTCTGAGTGTTTTATCGTCGAGGTTGACGTACAGCAGATGGTTGCTCGTTTTTGCCGATCGAACGGTCCCACCACGGCGTTTTTCAGCAAGAATGCTACTGTAAGGAGCAGCAGGAGAGCGACGTGGGCTGTCAGGCCCATGGGATGAAGTCTCATGTGCATCATGAGGCTGGTGGTCTTCAGAAGTACGACGCAGCTCACCCACACGCTCCTTTGCCTCTCGTAGGGCAGCACGAATTTCTTCGGCGTTGTCAACGTCATCTGGAACCTTCTCAAGTGGTTCGTGGCCTTCGGCATCGGCCCTGCGAGGATTGACACCAGCCTTTAGCAGAAGTTTGACAACTCCGAAGTGGCCATTTTCTACGGCATCGAGAAGGGGCGTTTCCTTGTCACTGTTTCGGCATTCTAGGTCACACCCTGCCTCGATTAATAGTTGCACAATGTCTTCATGGCCGTTTAATGCGGCAACTTGTAGCGGCGTATTTCCCGCATAATCAGCAAAATTCAAATCGTCCGGTCTTTCGGAGAGTCGCGCTTTAGCGTTCTCATATTCGCCTTTCGCACATGCTTTTGCGAAAGGAGTTTGGCCGTGATTATCCACACGCTTCTTGTGACCTGGTATCTTGGCAGGGGACATGGTTGAATCTCCAGTCATAGGAGTAGCCAGCGTCCTCAATTTCGACCCTCGAGGATGTGGACTGCCGCTGGCCGAAGAATCGTCGGATTGGTAGTCCGTGGTGAGTGGTGCAGGGATACGTCGCTTCTTTTGACCGAGTCCATTGGACGGTTGGGAAGGGAATTGGGTTGATAGGCTACGGCGATGCGTGCGGGCAGACGGTGAGGCAGATCGGTTCCGTGCGGATGACTTATCAAGTTGCTTCCTAGAGTCCAGTCTATGCTCTCGTTCACGGGTCTCGGACGACACATCGATATTACTTTCTGAAATTCGCGGCCGTCGGGCTCTGCGCAAGTCCCCTTCATCGTCGGACTCTCTCTTCACAGCCTTCCGTTTGCTTGGAAGCAGCCTGTCGAGTGGTTGGGGTATGTTCTTCTGAGACGACTGATGCGATCGCGACCTAGAAGATTCGGATTCGGACTCGGAGTGGATATCACCTGGTCTGCGGCGGCTGTGAGACCGATCGCGACTGGTGGGACGATGAGGTGGCGGCGAGGTTGGTGCAGAACTAGGACCTCGAGAGTTTTCTTTAGGTCGAGCTCTATCACTCTCGATCGACCGCTTTTTCTTTGCGATGGAAGGTACCGCCGCATGATCAGAGTGCCCACCGTTGCGGTCCGTATTGCTCGAGTCTTTCAGGGGTTTCCGGGGCCGTGGAGCGTGAGTCATCTCCTCGTCGCTCTTGTCTTCATGTTTGATGACCTTGCGGGGTTTGGACGGCGAGATGCCATCCTTACCGGGTAAGACAATAGTCTCGGCGTCGGAGCTCTGATCGAGCGCAGTGTCTTCGTCGGGCACACTAGACAAGGCAGTCGTACTTGTTGGTCGGGGGTCTCTGGCTAGCGACGGAGATTTGGCCGAAGGGGATCTGAGAGAGTTGACAGCGGCGGGCTTGGACTTGGAAGCGTCGACTCCCCCCTTTGGGGAAGCAGGATGCTTCGTGCTGGAGGACTCAGCACCATTCTGCACATCCATAGCATACAATTCAATTGTTAGGATCTCGCATGTGGTACAGCATGGTGGCTGGTCTATGGAAATCTAGCCAGGAGCCGCGCAAGAAGACTCTGGGTCGATGACTGGCGGAAGAAGTGATAGAGCTGTCAAGACGAGACGGTTGCGAAGCCAAGACAGACGTGTTTGAGCGTGGTGAGCACGGCGAGGCGAACAGACGGAAGACGGGAGTCGGTAGAGACGACAGGTGAGAGCCACTCCCCAGACAGTAACTCGAATGGGGAAATTGAATGTTATTACGGCCGTGCGATTGCACGAAGCTGGTGTATGGTATCGTAATTCATAAAGTGAGGTATGTTTCCATGTGGCGGTGACGAGTAAAGACAAACAGTCGAAGGTGGATGCCGGGTTTGCTGGTCAAAGTATTCGAGGGGGAGGATACTGCACTGTCGAGTGTGGGAGAGAAGAGTGAGAGGATGGCAAGCGTAAAGGTACCGAAAAAAGAAACGGAAGGCAGATGCTGGTGCAAAGATACAGGCACGTAGCAGTGGGCGGGCGCAGAAATCACAGGTAGGTAGGAGGAACGAGTCGAAGGACGGACACTGGGCAGTGGAGGCAAAGGCGGCGATTCGCGACAGGCGGAAGGCGGGTGAGAGAGAGGCAGGTCTGGTCTGGCAGCAAAGCCTCAGCAGAAGGCGACACAGTGGTACAAGGAACTACTTTTGGTGCATAATAGGCACATATCTATCAGGTATTTTATCAGCAGGATGCGGCTGTTCGATGATACGTTAGATACCTACTGTACCCAGCATCGACTGATACGGGGCTGCTGATCCAAGACCGGACCCAGCTCGCCAGGCTGGTCAGACTCGTGTTGATGAGCCCCTTTGCAGTTGCGCCTGTTACACGGATGTCACGTCCACGAACCGCAGAACTGCTACACTACTCATTGCATGTACAATGCAAACCCAGACTGCGCAGAAGGGCGGGTAGGCAGCTGAGCGAGCCGCGAGCGCAGCCATCGAGCAAGGCAAGGCGATAGGTACCTCTCGAGTGTGATAAGTGCCTTTGGGAACCATCCAGTACGAGTACTGTACGCCCGGGTCTGCAGGGCCAGATTGCAGCAACGCAACAGTCCTGGGCATGGGTGCAGATTAGAGAACGCGGATTGGACTGGCGAGACTGAGCAGAACAAGCCGTCGTTTGGACAGGCCAAGGCTGGACGTACATGCCTGTCTCTCTCCATCTGGCATACCCATGCCCCTCCAGTGCCCACTCAGGTACCCAACTGGAGTGTCCGCTCGACTCGACAAAGATACTAGTAATTGCAGACACGGGGCGACATGAGCGAGATGGGCACATTGCAAAGTCTGCGAGTCTCGCTCGTCAAGCATGCCGCAAATACATATGAGATAAGATACAGTACATCATCATCCATGAATGGGGGAAGAGTCAAAAGAGGCCTGTTGACCAGCTTTTACCCTGCAGGACATGCAGACGGTCTAGCCTGTTGCAGCTAGTCGTGCAAAAGGCATTGATCCTAGCCCCACATGACCAGCCAGACAAATCCAAGTATCTCTCCAAGTCTCCATCTTTCTTGATGATGGCTCTCAGCCAAGCGAGGCAGTGATTGGCTGCCGGTTGAAGGTGGGCAGGGGGAGAGCCAACTCGCCAACTATTTCGTCTGCCTGGCGAAGGCGGAAGCGGGTTCTGGGCGGGCTTCCAGTCGGCTTGGGCTTCTGTGCGTCTGCATTCTGCGAGTGGTGGGCTGGCTCTGGGCTGGTGGTGCAGTACTTGTCGTTGCAAAATTGCATTTCCCGAGCCCACGCCCCCTTTTCGAGCCCTTTTCTTCGTCGACACCAGCGATCGATCTGTACAGTACATACCTAGCTTGTCTCTCGGCTGTCTGCCTTACTTTCCTAACCCCCCTTTGTTTTCTCGGCCCCTTGACTTTACAGCCCGGTCGCCAAATGTCCTGCAACAGTCAAGGTTGAAAAAAGTCCGGCCTAGACTGGACTAGGACTGATTACGTAATAGTCCGATCTAATCCAGGGCTTAAAAAAACCACCGAATTTAGTTTAAAATATATCTTATACTATCAAAAAGGGTTAAATTATAAAAAATTAATTTAAAAATTAAAAATTTTAAATTTATAAAAAATTAATTTTAAAAACTGTTTTAAAATATAAGATTAAAATTATATATATATAATAATAATATTATATAATAAACTAATTAAATTTTTTATTCTTAAAATAAGGTTTAGTTTTTTAGTTTTTAATTAATTTAAGTCCGATTTATATAATACGGACTTTAATCCAAATAGATAATTACGTAATTAGTCCGATTAAACCCTAGACTAAAAGTCCAGGATTAATTTTTCAACCCTGGCCACAGTGCCTATTGAGATATGCTGATTTGGTGATTTGCCGAGTTGCCTTGCACCCCCCTTGGCTCACCACACCACCAACTCCTCTTGCCATGAACACCCCCATCCGTGTTGATCTGCCATTCCACCCACTTTCTCATTGACGCATTCACTGCTGGCCATCATTCATCGCCCACGTCGTGCGGTATTGTGCAGACTTGCTGCTACATTCCGGTCTCATGATCCAGTCTGTCGAGAAGGCCAGGAAAAACGCAGCAAGGCATCTCGGCAACGATGGTCCAGCTTGCTACGTAAAATTCGACGACCCTTTCCGCCCCCACCCTACCCCTCCTGCTGGAGAGTGTGGTGTCATCTTGTCTGCTCACCGCATTAGGGTTTCGACGTGTCCCCATCACAAACTGCGAATGCGAACTCGACTACCACAATTCTCTCCCTTCCCTCGCTCTTCTCTCATGAGTCCCTCTGGCAGTCGACTAGTGGTGACACCGATCGAGACTACGTGAACGCAGCAACCTACCATGACTACCTCTACCCACGTGCAATCACCTGACAACCTGGATGACGCGCGCATTGCCTCACTTCCACCGGCTGCATTCTACATCCCGGATTTCATCACCCAGGATGAAGAACGCCATATCCTAGACAGAATTGCATCCGCGCCAAAGCCCAGATGGAAGCAATTGACGCGGCGACGTCTCCAGACATGGCCATCGGATCTCGTGAATAACAGACTTGTTGAGGCGCCATTGCCCCCTTGGCTAGAAGATCCCATTCTCCCCCGGTTACTATCCCTCCATGTAGGCCCTGACACGGGTTCAACTGCCAGAATATTCGCCAACAGTCCCCATGGGCGACCAAACCATGTTCTAATCAACGAGTATCCTCCAGGTATCGGTATTATGCCACACAAAGATGGTTCAGCTTATCATCCCATCGTATGCACCGTGAGCCTAGGAGCTAGTATATGTCTGAATATCCACGAGATGAAGAAGGACGGCGCGTTGGAAAACGTCCCTAGCTGGAGGATTTTGCAAGAACCGAGGAGTCTTCTGATCACCACTGCAGATCTCTACACGAACTATCTTCATGGTATTTCTGACATACAAGAAGATGCCGACCTCTCCGATACCACAATTGCTAACTGGGCTTTGCTCGGATCCCCCGGAAGCTTTCAAAGTGGCCGAAACCCACGCCAGCTGCGGACAAGCTTGACATATCGAGATGTGATAAGCGTTAGCAAGTTGGGAACCAAATTCGGTCTGTTCAACCACAGGAAACCGTGACGTGCCGCGCGCTGTACTCAAAATACAAATGGGACCATATTCCACTTTTGCCGTGCTTCGTTGCCGAATTTTTCGATATACCACTGCTTTGTACCGTTGGCAGTGACGCCGAGGTTGACTGCAGTGAACAATACAGCACAGGCCAACGTTTGGTTAACCCACTGGCCCTCGGGACTTGCGAGGATTGCCAAGGACAGGTAAAGCAGGCATTCACAGGTGTAATGTGGGCACACCAAGTATCGAAACAAGCCATCATGCGGGAGTGAATATTTCCTGAGACCAGCCAGATGCCGATGACACCAGAACTGCGTGTACCATGCGCATAAGAATACTGATGTTACAGTCATTGTTTTTACTGACAGGTGTCTACCGAGTTCCAAAGTTCGAGTAGAGTCTCTTATCGATCCTATGTCATGGTCAACATCCTGTGGAATATTTTCAAGGGGTAGTTGCAGCTTACTGGATCCCTCGACCCAAACGGCCACGCTTGTGCACAAGTAGAAAGCATTACCAAGGAGCCAGTGGACAATCCACATATTCGACGACGACGACGACCGCATTACTGCCAAATACTCATACATGCGTCTTGCACCTTGCAGGCCCATCAGGAACCATGCAAGCTGAACTTGCTCCATAGTCATGGAAGAGGAGGGTCGAGACGTCTGGTTCTGGGTGATGATCTCAAGGAGTTTCCCGCGAGCAAAGAATTCGACGGCCCAGAAGATGCTGCAGCACAGAGATAGAGCATAGAAATGAATAAACCATGAGTGCGATACATTGCTCACGGATGTGGCCCAAGTGACAAAACGGATAGAAAGTGACCGGCCATCCCTCGTTGGCATCGTACTCTGCTTATTCGACGACCCAGAACTTCGTGCTCCGTATTGCATCAAAAGGCGTTGGAGTGAGTCGGGCATCATTGCAATAACAAGGATGCCTGCTGCGCTGAGCACATAGAAATGCTGGCATATCGTTGCTGGCGTCTGCTTCGCCGCATAGTCGTGGACGTGGCTGAGCAGCGTAGCCATGGGAAGGGAACTGTGATGATCACAGCTTCACTCTCGGTGTTCCCTTAGGTTATGTCATGTACTTGATGTTTGACTAGACGGCGCAAAATCCGACCTACGGGCGGGCTTTTGCTCGTGAATATTTTGGTCCCGAGACAGAATTGACCTGAGTGACCGCCTGAAAGAAGGCGTAACCTCGGAAGAGGAGATATGCAGCTAGAGGAGTTTTATTCGTCTTACGGGGTATCGCTATCTTACAAGCCATATATATCATACACCACATCTTCTGAGTTTCTTTGTCGCTTTAATGACCTTGGTGGCGGCCAAATTTATGGATGTGATAGCGGCGAGCAAATCATGTCGAATTATCATTGATACACTTGAAGTTTCACGTGATAATGAGGGGAAGTGTGGCATCAGCTGTCTGTTGACAGCAAGGGGAAACTTTTGTTTTCAGCTACCTACCTATATGCGTATCTCTACGCAGTCATTGCTGCACGATTTATTAATTGATTTAAAATGGCATGCTTATTCGGCTGGCTAATCGAGGCAATTCGTTACATTTATATAGCGTTTGAATATATATCTATACCAGCGTTATTTGCTAAGTTATTCGATACAAGTTAGAAATTTATCCTATTATTATCCTTTCTATATCAGCGTTCATAGCCTTTCTGTCCTACTGTTTATTAAGTGATTCAAGGAGGCGGGATCGTGCATTAGTTATGTTTTGTTCATTCAGTCGTTTTAGAAAGGTCGTCACTACCGAATAGCACCTGTTTACACTTGCCGCCTGGTATAACAGTAGCATGTTTGACAGGCTACAGACAAAATAACCCAAGTAAGAAGGAGTACACCTGTAGATGCCAAGATTTGTACTAAGACAGCCCAGCGAGCAGCGATCGATTCGAAGTATAATTCAAGTGTAATTCTTACATGTGGTATATTTGTAATCTAAAAACCATATCGAACATTTTCCGACGATTAGGGTATCTTAGGAAATTTGACAAAATTCAAGTGCACAGTTAGAAATAGGCCGAAGTGGAAAACGCTCACTGCCACTGGGCAAGGCACGTCGAGTGAGCTGCGACTTTGTTTTGTTCAATGTTCTCGAACTCAAGGCTGTGGTATCCTTTCAAGATTGATTTTACCACCGATGTGAGAAGGACATGAGCCACACCCTAAGGCTTTCATCAACGTGAATACACAAAAGTACAGAAATCATGGTTCAACAGCGTATCGACTACAACACCGAGGTATACGATACGGTGCACTTACGACTGAATACTGAGCAAGAACGTTCTCATGTTCCAGTTCTTCTTAGCCTTTTATAAACATTGGATATCACCTGCGATGCTTACTGTTTGGGTCTTCTTATTGTATTCGGGCCCGTCCACGACTCGCGGCCATTCATTACTCAGGCGGCGCAATATTGCGCCAGGGAGGCCAGTTAACCGAAGAACCAAACAGCTATATGGCAGCGTTAGGAGAAGAGGACCCAGGGCCCTGGAAGGCTGTCGAGAGTGCAAAGGTTATCAAACCGTCCCACTCCATCGTGTGGTTGGCGCCTTGTATCTGTTACACACCACCCAGTAGATTATATAGAGCTAGACCACGTAGAACAAATTTCAGTCGCACACGGCACCAATTGAGTGTCATTCGTCATAAAGCTATGAAGGGCAACTTAAAGATCCTGAGGACTGACTCAAACCTGGCCAGATTATGGGCATGATTTGCTGAAGTGATATGCCCATCCGCTGCTTCACATAAAAGCTCGAGCTCGAGTTTGAGCTAAATGGACTACTCACATGTGGTCAGCGCATCACTACTATTGTTGAAGTCGCTGTCTAATTAATAGGAGTTAGAATTTTCGGCCATCTTTGCCTACCATTGAACTTCATGCATTTTCTTCCAGTCAATACTAGCAGAGTAGCCTCGGTTCAGCATAGTCGCATTGTACTGCCAGATCTGGTCCAGATGACACTATTATTGCGACGGGGATGCGAAGTTGCCACCGTCGCAGGCTACTGCCTCATGGCAGTGATCTACAACCCCGGAGCTTTAATCACAAGACGAGTTAGGTTGGTGTGAGGTTGCATATTGTCGTCGTTGTAACTATTCTGGAATCCGGCGAATGATTAGACAGATAATGTATTGGGACCACCGGGCACTGGTTGCTTCGGAGTCTTTGACTGAGCCAAACCGAAAAAAAGGGGAGGGAAGGGGGTGGTCTTTAGCCCACTTATTCGAATTTGATATGCTCCATGAAGCATGTGGCAGGGGGTCAGATGTGTAAGGTGTATAGACAGTGGTTATTCTCATCGTTATTCGGTAGATGGTTCTACATGGGCGTCTACACTGCTTCCAAGCTTCCTCAATCATTCGTTGCTCACCTCCGTAAGAGAGGCTGTTTGGAGGTTGTGTAATCTCCACCAGCAGATTGTACGATGCACACCGTCACATCGTGGCGCATGCATACGATCGTTTTACTCCGCATGTTCACGATCCCTGGTGCGTTTGCGTGTGGTCATGACATGTCATAAGGATTTGGGCCTCTCTGAAGACAAATTGATATGAGAGGCGTGAAGAGTGATTAGAACAGATCTTGGCCAGGTCCATGCATCAGATCGTCAGGTTGGTCGTGGGTAGCGGGTTGACATCGAAAGATCGCCATTCCCCAGATTTTTCGAGCCCGGTCTGGTTGCTCGGTTTGGATATTGTCCCTGTCAATCCGGGGATTACCTACCGAACGGAATAAGCTTTGTTTCCAGCCAAAGCTACGACAGCCTTTTACTACTGGACATTAGGTAGTTTGATGCAACGTTTTAGGTAAACGGTACTGCGTTCGATAACACTATGATAACACCTTTTGCTGGCCGAACGTTCCGGTCACGACCCTGCAGAATGGCATGTCATTATTGAAACTTTTTTGCTTGGCACGATCCGGGAAGGGTCCAGCCGCATAGCCAGCTCCAAAAAACGTGCCCCAATGCAAGACGTAGCTAAGGAAACAAGATACCAAAGTCAGGCCATTGTCCACCAGACGTAATCACATAAACATTCAGCACCTCAAATACACGAGCGTTCCATGAATAGCAGCAGCTGAGGCTTGCTTCGAAATTCGAATCTCGAATACGAGGGTTTCTGCCTGTACGTACATCGACATGCGCTCTCCTGCAGGAGCGCAATGCACCCTGATCCATACGCAACTGCACGATTCCTGCACTGCGAGGGACTATGGGGCGTGGTCAGCAAGGACATCCCGAGTTTAGAGGTATACGGACAAGAGGAGACTCACCTTGTTGAAGTACTACAACAAGCCCGCATAGTTCACATGGTTACGTGCGAGTAATATGAAAGCCTCACCAAAGCAAAGTGAGTATGGAACGAGACAAAACATCGAACGGTTCGTGGATGCGCCTCTCCTAGTAACGGCACCTAATGTACGGTTGTAGGTAGCCACGGGCCGTGGTCATCATGATGAATCAGGAATGACCTTGGCTCAAGCTTATTTCCTATTTCAGACCGACATATCCCGTGAAAACAATAATAAGCTTGCTGCCGATGGATCATGGCACTAGTAGCAAGGCTTCGCTGGTTAGGTCGCGCCAGCTGGCTGCATCGTGAAGCCTCGAACAGAGCTTCCTATTATCAACTAACTTCGGAATTAGCTGTACGCAGTGCCTACATAATCACTGGGGCCTCCCAAAGCTGAAATGCAACTGGTGAGTCCAGACCGACCTCAGCGCCATCCTCTTACTTGTTTTACTTAGCAAATATTGCCGTTCATATCCATGCATCCTGCACCGAGGAATGTGACGCTGTTCGAGATCCCTCTGGGTTTGCATGACCGCCCAGAGGACTAATTCAAGCCACCGCACTTTGCTGATGACCTACCAGGTAACATTTCAGGCAAGGCATCTTTCCGAGAGCTAATTCAATATATTGACACTGTTCAATTGGACATAGCTTTCGAGTTGTGGTGAATTCGGCGATCTTAAGCGCATTGCCGCCCTCTCAAAGTGGGCTCGGTGGTCTATGAAGAGTATATAAGCTGTCTCTCCGTCATTGTTTTCGAAGATGATGTGATCATCAGTACACGCAGTTCTCTTAATACCTTAATTACTTTTCCCTATCGTCTCAAGGTCACTCTTTGGCTGACAAAGCCTACTGCCAGCAACATGATGGCCAACAAGTCGTTAGCTGCGATTTCAACTCTTTCACTCATTGAAACGGTACTCGCTTGGTACAACGAGATACCCCCTTGTCTATCTCCTTTCGAACCCTTCGTATATACGGGATGTTATGACAATGGCCAACCCGGTCAGTTGGAGGCGCTCGAGCTTCGCTCAGACCTTGACTCCCAGAACATGACTGTTGAGTTGTGTGTATCCGAATGCAAAAGTAAGTAGATATCTGAGCAATACATTTTGGAGGACTCAGCGCATCGGACTGATCACTGGTAGGCAACAACTTCCGCTTAGCCGGCCTGAGTTACTACGGCGTGTGCTACTGCGGTGAGACCGTATCGACCGCTCTCCTCGACGAATCTGAGTGCTCATTCCCTTGCACGGGAAATAGCTCCGAAACATGTGGAGGTGACACACAAGTGAACATCTACATGGATCCTACATTCCCACCATTGGCTGAGCAGACGGTCGAAGACTATGTTCCAGTCGGTTGCTGGACTGATGATTCTGATCAAGGCAAGGCTCTTTTCTACCGCCAAGATCTCGATGCTGGTAGTCTTACTACAGAGGCTTGTCTAATCTCTTGTTTGGCTCACGGGTTTCCATTCGCTGGAACGGAGTATTCCGGCGAGTGTTATTGTGGTGTGGTTATCGGCAACGGTACCGCACTTGCTGACGACCAGTCTACGTGCAACATGCCCTGTAACGGTAATTCGAGCCAAACCTGCGGTGGACCTTCACGCTTGAGCCTTTACGTTGCAAAGGATTTGCAGTCTCTCGAACCATGTGGCTCGCCGCCTCCCGTATCCAGCAGCTCAACAATTACTACTCCTCCGGCTACAACCACCACTCCTGTAACGAGCTCCACTACCACATCGAGCTCCGCTGTATGTACAACGACTATTGTAACACCTCCTTCTTGTGAATACAAGTGTGGTCAATGGGTAAGCCAGTGTCTCAACCTTACAAACAGCTCAGTCACAGAATCTAATGCTCTGAATTTGCAGTGTTCTAGCCCAATTCCTGACTGGAATGATCACATGGGTTGTTTGGGAAGTTACTCAGCATGCGAGCTCCAAACCGCAAGCTGTTTCCTCAAGGCAGGCTTCCCAGGCGCTCTAGACTGCTTTAAATTCGCTGCGTGGTGTTTGAAGGTCAACAGCTACTGTGGCAACACCAATTGCAAGAATAACAAGGGCTGTAACAAATCGGATTGCACTAAAGGCAACCCTCCATCCGGCGGTGATTATCCCAGCACCACAACCTCAACTTACCCTTGTCCGACAACCACCACCAAGGCTACTACAACGACCAAAGCAACCAAGACAACTACTACCACTACGACCACGACTACATCGTCGACATCCACCTGCGTTCCGGCGCCAACGGGCATCTGCACTCAGCCAACCAATAAGTCCTACGGCTATGGCCCAGGGAAACCTGTTGGTGATATCGCCCTTCCCATTGTGACATGCAACAACATCAAGTCAGACTGGTCGAGTGGAAACGTATTCAAGATGTACAGTGACCAGAAGAGCAAGAACTGCCCTTCCTACACACGACCCAAGTGCCCCAACGCCTGTGCTGATGCCTGCGAGACGCAGTACGAGCAGTGTATCGCAGTTTATGCCGAGGGGTGCAAGTTCAACACGAACTCTGGGCGATTCGGCCAGAGCTACTCAGATGCCAAAACTGCGTGCAAGGCTCAGTACACCGACTGTCTCGCGGCCAACAAGAATGTCAAGGGAGATGGTCATTGCACTACATGGAGCCAGTGCTGTGTTTAATCTAGGGGCGGCGCTGTATCACGGGAATACTAGTATGAAAATTATAACGGGAAAACACTTACGAACAGGCAGGGAGATAACAATCAAGCTTTAGTGTATTATAATATCGTTTCTAGGGTTCGAAAATGTACCTATCCATAAAATTATAACGAATGAGAATCAGCTGATATGGTCCAGTGTCACGCCCGTGCTGTGACTTGAAAACTGGAACAGTGGTCAGAACTGACACCAGGCGCAGATTGATCTCAGCCTGTTCGTTCACTTACAGTCCCTTATAATTCGGCACGACACACGTCTCGGGGCGAAAGTCTCTAAAGAAGGAGTTGTGGATTGGAACGACGCAATCTTGAGAGTGTAATCTATAATTGGATCTGAGCGAGGCCTATAAAGTCTCCTAGCAGTCAGCATACGAATGGCCAGTGTGTCTCAATATTGAGTACAAGAGACGCTGTAGGTGCAAGTCAGAACATCGAGGCCCTAAAAGGGATGAGTTTAAACACCACTTATTCAGGGACCCCAAACTTGTATGACACAGGCATAGGCCCGCAGAGACAATTCATAGGTGCAAGCCTGAACAGCAGACAAATGCCATGGGTTGACTGACGACTTTGACACCCTGGAAGAGTTGAACTTCCACTAATCGCAAAGCAAAGCTTCGGATAAGACAACCGGTAAGGGGTCAAAAATTATGGCACAGGCCTACAAAGATAGACAGAAGGTACATGCGTACAGGCCCGCAAAGACAGACAAAAGGCACAGGCCCATAAAATGAACAGAAGGCATAGGCCTGCAAAGATAGATAACAGGCGTAGGCCCGCAAAGATAGACAAAAGGCACAGGCCCGCAAACCCAAGTGAGAAGGTTTGATCGACGAGTAGGGCATGAGTGAAAACTGCGTAGGTATACTAGAAAGCATTGCTTGGAGTGTGGACTGGTGGTGTGTTGATGTTTTCTCTCTCTTTCCTCTCTCTTTTCTCTCTTTCCTTTTTGGGCTTTCTCTTCTTCTTTTTCTTAGGATTTCCCCTACTTTTTTTCTGCGCTTTTTTCTCTTTTCTTCTTCTTCTTCTTGTTCCTTTTTTCACTCGTCGGTGGTATCCTCGGGTGCGAGATCAAGCTCTTGTACGATACAGGCTGTTGTATATGTGCCCTTCATGTCATCATCCTCATCCCCATAGTCAATGTTGGCATTTTGCCTGGCGGGTCTCGTGTTTGATAGTAATCAACTGATTTGTTTCCACTAGTTGCGGAACACTGTGTGAGACCGTTATGTTTCAGTCTTTTCGTCAACCTCCATGGGCATCGTTGTATTAGGTGGGGGGCCGTTGAAGGCTAAGGCGGGTGGTGATGTGCTCGTAGTGTAGCCAGCTTCAACCATCTCCTATCTCAACGTTAGTCCCGATAAAGTCAGACTCGACTGAACTCCTGGATTGGATGACTCACAAATGGATAGCTTTTATCTCTGGATAATTGCAGACTTGCACCTTCACGAACAACTGAGTTGTTACGAATACCCAATAGAGCATTCATGCATTCCGCTCTCCGGTTACCTGGAACGCCAACATGACAATAACCCGTGTTCCAGGCTGGTTTGAACCCTGGCATATGTCGCCACCAAACCTTGAAGACCACGTTACCGAGACATTGGGCAAATGCGGCTTCGACCACCTCTCTCCTCAGATGCTTATGGAAATTTCTCACTTGCAGAATCTGCTTTTTGTCAAAAGCATCCACGTAATCGGGAGGCAAGTTGGCTTTCTGCTGCGGCGTGATATTCTTCCACCAGTCTTTATGGCCGTACTTGTGGCCGGAATTTGCTCCAGACGAGGACGTCTGGGGTTTGTGCTCGGTGGTCTCAGGTTTGGACGCCAGAGAAGATGATGGGATAGTCGTAAATGCGAGCATTTGTGGCTGTGACGGAACAAGCCCTTCTCTGTTGCGAGGATCGGCTTGAGGATGGAGCTCTTGTGTCCAGTCAGATAGACTTCCAACCAGCTCTGGTATAGAGTGCGAGATACTTACGGACAAGGACGCGGAACGCTCTCAAAATGTCATGACTTACTGCATTGCCAACGGTCTCAACCAGGGTAGCAGGCACATCTGTGTCACAGAAATATGCACGCAGGAGCGCATCGCGTGCGTCATCGTTGCTGATCTCTGGGAGCGGCTTAGTGACAGGCGAGTCGGACAGCTCATGTTTCACCCTCTTGGCGTCACCAGAAGCGCTTTCGTCATTTGCGCGCTTCTTAGACATGTTGATCGTTGCAGAGTTGTGGAGGTGGTGAACTGTGGTGATGGGTGGGTATGAGATCTTCTGTCACAGGGGTGTGGTTTTGTGGCGGGTGTTGTGGTAGTGAGGTGGTGAGGTGGTGAGGTGTGTGAGTGTTTACGAGTTCGACTTGAGTTGAGATTATGCGAACAGACCCATATGTCAAGTCAACTGATTGAGAGAATAGCAAGGCTGGAAACCACTTGTACAGGTGGGTCGCGACTTACCTGTCAGTAGGGTTGTTGCTGAGGTATCAAAGCAGGAACGCACAATACCCATACGTACATGTACCTATATATTTTCTTGACCTCTTATCAAGTTGTGTGAGTACTCCTAGGTACTAGCTAGCTACCTATGTACCATAACTCACTTGTTGTCTCTGTGTACACTCCACGACCCCAAGTCTCCTTCAAACTGCAACCAGGACCGTCTTCGATTGTCACGACTTCAGCTTATCCAACATTACTCTAACAATCCAATCTCGCCCTCGACGATCATTTGGTAAACACTTTTAATTCAAGTCAGCTGCCGTCTGAGAATCACCACTCATTCCATCCGACTACGTCCAATCTGATGTACGAAACATATCAGAAGAGTCAGTAAATACTATTGCCTCTCCTGTCAACCCTGCCGGTGTCCAGAATATCGATTCCAACGACTTCTTTAGTATCTACCCAGATCGATAGGGCGGTGATTATCCGGAGAGTACTCGTTCCACACAATGAGTAAGTATTAGGTATTCAACAAGAATCAGAAGGCAAGCCAAAAACGGCAAGCACATCAGCCCATTGGCGAGCAGTAGACCAAGCTCTCGCCGATCTAGTAAAGTAGGTGCATCCTAGTAGGCACCTGCCGGTCGATGCCATCGGCCCTTATCGTGTCCAAAACAACCATACAGAGGACCTAATCAATATACGAGCTCAAAATATGACGAACTTCTGAGTTCAAACGGTATTTACTTAGTTCATGCGTTCATTATACACTGAGGTGCTTAACAAGACTTCAAGTCATGCTCGGACAACTTATTCAATCATACAGTATATATACTACTGATGTGTTGTACACTGCTATATAGTCGATTCCAAACCATCTTCTGCAAACTTCATTGGCAACGTACCGGGACGTTAGGATAAGCACGTGTGATGTAAGGCGTCCCTTAGGTTGACTGGGCGCGAAAAGATATTATAACCTCTTCACACTATTTGGAACTGATGAAATATACCTTTTGCGCTTTAACGAACTGTTTAAGACGGCGTCATCTCACAGGTCATGATGCATTTATAGACGTTTGCCGCATCAGACACCTCTGAAACGAATTAGAATTATCCCCCCGCGTGCGAAGAGGACAAAAACATCACGATGGACAAGCCGGAATCAGCAAAATGACAACATATCACGTGAGCGTCATGTTACAGTTATTAGGAGATACGTCACGTAATGGCTCACCTATTCGGATTCCTCAAGAATCGTAATACGGTACGCTCATTGGAGCTTGATACAGGGGCTTAGGGATGTGTATATACCAGCGTTATTCGCCAGATTATTCGGTAGTTAGAAAGTGATACCCTTATTACTACTTCTACAGGAGCGTCTCTAGTACTGCCAAAAGCTTTCATGATCAATCATCTCTCACCCGTGAGATAAGGTTTGTAAACGGAACAGTATTTTGGTTCAACCGGACGATGCTATTATTCCGTATAGCAAGGTGCTTGTGGTGATAGCGAGATGCACAATCGCAAGCCGTAGAAACATATACGAAAATGTAATGTAGGCTACACTGTTTTCACATTTTTGATATGTGATATCCCGTCGCGTATTATATCACTCCCTTCAATTCAAAGAGTCAGAGCTCATGTTCGTTAAAGAGTAAAATGACTTCAGTATTCGCCGCTCACTGGCTCTCGCGATGTTCGTTACGTCGTTATAAAGGATTAAGTACATGAGTATGAATAATTCAAATGCAAGAGTCCGGCTCGGTAGAGAGCTTTGGCCTAAAGAGCGATGCAATATTCGTGACTATCCAATGTTCCGGTTTTCCGACCAGTAGCTTCTAATTTCTTTACCCCCAGGAGAATGCTACTCATGACAACCAGCTACATTCTCGTGCCGGTTCAGTGGTATGCTCATATTGTTTAGGTATCCCTGCAATTGGACTAGTCAGCTCTGCCCAGGCATAGTCCGAATGTGATTGCTTACAATAAGGACAAGGTTAGGTCACCATGGAGTCTAGCCTTGAGTGTGACTTCAACCTCGATGTTGAGATCAAGTCGCAGCTTCAAGGTATCACCACCGTCATCGCCGCCACCTTGCTGTTGCTGCATCATCTGTTGTTGCTGTTGCTGTTGTTGCATTTGCATCTGCATCTGTTGTTGTTGTTGATACATCCGCTGGTCTGGATCCTCCATTCGCTGCATTGCCTGGTGTTGACCTCTGTTTTTGCGACCTCGGCGACGGCGGTTAGGTGAACGAGATGGTGAGACAGAGCTTTCTTCTGAGAGGCTCACGCTCTCTGCGTAGGGCGCGGGTTTCGTCTCAGTGTCAGACATATTGACAGAATTTGGAGGACTATTCCAAGCAACAGAAATGAATGCGTTCGATGGGATAGTGAAGGGCGCAAGAACCAAAACAACCCGCACCGATTTACTTCAAAAGCAAACACGTGGTGATGCCTGCAATCTCAATTGAACATAGCCAACCGCGCGTCGGGACTGGCAACCTCGGAGGTCATATACTGGCTGCAACCCCGACTGCGACCGAAGATCCTCAGTGATAGCATGCTGGCATATCGGATATCAAGAACGTGTTCAACGGGCGGGTTCATTCACGTCATTGGATGTCTTCCGACGATGCGAAACTTGATTTCCCAGAACCAGTTGAGGGATTGATCAAGATTGCAAGGTAGCTGACGTCGTTGTACATTGACAATCCCGAGAGGTGGCTAGTGTTGACCTGCCACCGGTCACTAAGGCAGGCTCGCGCCAGGATGTTTCCAAGATCTCCATCAGCTTGATCGCGCCGAGAAAAACCGGGCGAGGACTTTGCAGGTGCAACATTGTTCCAGAATTAGAGCTGTATGCGCGTATAATTATACTTCAAGTCTAATGAAATACCCGTTGACATTGCTGTGGCGAGCGATATGTGGCATGGTGCAGCCCGCGGCAGACACGGGACTGCCTGCAAACACCGCTTCTGTCAAAATCCTGACGCAATTCAATTATTAGTCGACAGACCGATTTGGGCGTTCTGTATCATGGAGGCAGAAGCCTCACTTCCACTCTCGAGTCTTAATCAGTAAGAACACACATGTGAGCTCAACTATTCTTGAATGGCCTCTTGTCATTCAAAACCTAATCCTTGATCTCAGTGAGCAATATGTAGATTCATAAGACATACGAGAGCTGCAATACTATGCTGTAATGCAAAGGTCTCTCGCTCGATCCAGGACGGAGGCATGCTTCAGCAACAGAAAATAATGATTTGTTTTTACCCTATTCAATGATATATGATTAAAGAGAATGCTTAGCAGACAATAACGGGTCGCGTTAGAAATTCTGAGGCGTATCCAAGGAGTCCGCGATACCACGTTGAATGGTACCGGTAACGTGCAGGTTTACCCAGGCTTTTGGCATGAACCTACAACCAATAACGATCGCCCTGACCATGATGTTTGTATGTTTCTTTCTGTCACCAGAAAGTCTGCCCAATCAAGTATGGTGGCTCCCACGTACCGTACCATACTACTTTTTGATCTTTCAATGATCTGGAAATACAATCAACTATTGAATCTTGAGCAGAAAGCAAGCACAGAAATCCCGTCAGCACCACACCTTATAGTGCCATACCTAAGCCAAGTGACTAATAAGACTACCCCGCCAGAAAAAACATTCTGCCGGCGGCCCTAGCCCATACAAGCACCATAGAGCCATCACGCATTAGAGCAGGACTGTGACAACCAGAACCCTTATGTGAACAATCATAGAGCCTTAGCAATGCCGTTTGGGCAGTCTGTGTGCAGTGGCCAGGTTGGAAACAGATATACTGGTGATTGATGAGCCCAAGTTCAGAAAATTGGAAAAAATCCAAAAAAGCCAACTGGCGAATTGCCTCCACCCCGAATCGAACGAGGGATCTTGTCATTACTTGCATGTGCTACAAGTGACACACGTTAACCACTGCGCCATAGAGGCCGAACTTTTAAGCTGTTGGACTGTTGGAGACGTGGCGGGACAGCAGCTTACTTGTAGAGCCATGAGGAGAACTTTGGGCGGCTGAGCGGTATACTGACTCGCGGCATTTTTTCTGTGGGTCCGCTAACTAGCTAGGCACAAACCTAAGCCCAAGCTCACTCATTGGTAGGCAAATGGACTAAGCCTTGGGGAATTCTAGGTAGTCTGACCAAGGAAGAGAGCATACTTGAGATGGAAGCGTAGTTTGCCTCTTCTGCGCATTTGAGGCTGTCTTCTATTTCTCAATTTCGCATCAGAAGGCTTAGGAGCATCTAAAAAAAATTGATATATCAACTGGAAATATTTTTATTAATTTTCTTATGGCGAAGTACCAATATGTTCACGTCGACAAAATATCGCACTTTAGTGGGGAGCTAAGGTTCATATGGGCGCCGCCCACATACACGGCCCAATCACTAAGTACGAATGCATCGTCCGTCCTACCTAATCAGAAGCCCTCACAACACTTTACCGATCGTATGTTCAGAGCCGTATTCACGATGTTCGTTACGATGAAATCTATTGCTTACAGAAGACATGGAACTTATCACGTGATTTGAATAGAGTTAGCACGTGGCTGCGGGCCGGTCCCTTTGCCGCCACCAGGTCGTTAGGAAGGAGGCAGGCCGATTCAATATGTTGGCAAGAGCATACCTTTACCGCACATGGCTGCCAACGGATTGGCAGTATACCGAAGGAAGCCTAGTAGGTCACTTTCCTTACCGACATAACTATAGCGGCAGAGGCTGCAATTGCCAGGCTCAATGATGTGCCCAACTTGGACGCGGAGACAGGAATGGGACTCCGGCAAGAATAGTCGTACTTCTGGATGGGGATGTAGACATTCATGTGGATTCATTGCACTGAATCACTTGACCGGTGAAGTACCTGCGACACGCTATCTGTATAACCGGATGGAACAGCACCACCAGTAATTGGCTTCTGGCAAGGCAATACCTTTTTTTGGCGGATCAACACCGCAGTGCATCATCCATGCCTGCAGCACTTCGGTCTACTTCATGCCTCTCAATGCGGCCCACTCTGATTCCAGCATGCCATAGGTCATTCTATCATGCCACTGACGGTCAAAATAGAGAGAGTCGCGCTGGCGGCCCTCTTCAACAAACCCAAGTCGTTGGTAGAGGTGCATGGCTCGCTCGTTATAGGAAACGGTCCCGATCTCAACACGATGATAACCACCAAGTCTGAACGCCCACTACACCGTTTGAATCAGCTTGGAGACCATCTACGCGCGATGCTGACTTGGAAAAGAGACGTCTCGCAAACTTCTCGCGCACGTAGGAAAAGACACTCTTGGGAAATACATCTTACGTCTAGAGCCCAATTGATGGCTTCGCCTCCATAGCCTTTGTTCTGGTAAGGAGCCGCTAAAGCGATGCCGATGGATGTTGTGCGATTTTGAGCTGTAGCCGCAGACCTGCCACCCCATCCAACACCAATGAATCCAATAGGCGTGGGTTTCGCGTCTTCATTAGGTAGACATATGAGGACACCTAACTCAGCTCTGTTGAGAGAGGAGATGAGCTCCTCGCTGTGCGTCTTGGCTTGCGGTCGTATCACCCTGATCTCACTCAAAGCCAAGCCAACTGCATCCATGCTGATGTTTGTGTGAATGAAGTTCTTTGTCTCTTCATCGTTTTCTGGCGGCTGATAGACCAAGCGCTCGGAGCGCCAATTGTTGGCGAGGAAGCTGGTTACCTCCATACTGTAGGATGTCATTCGCGGTTACCAAGTCAAATAATGCGAATAGTGACGATGTGTGGATATATTTATACATACATATATATATATACTCATTCATTACTTCTGAATCTTCATATTTCGCGATCGGACGAGTCTGACTCATAGTTCGATCCCACTCGAAATCACTGATCTTTACTTGTTTTGTGGAGGCTGTGTGAGTCATCGCCATTGCGTTTTGCTATGTTGCATCGTTATGTTTTCTGGAAGTGACAGATAATCACGGAAGCAACACATTCTTTTCCGCATGTCACACGACTTCCGAGGGGCTTTGATATACGATACTCATTGCTGCGCAGCCTACCCGACGTTGCGTGCTCTGACAGTACGCAAACTTCAATTTTCTAAGGCATATGAAAGGCGAAAGGCCACGGCAATACGTAAGCGGCAAAAGAAGAGCAAATTGCGAGACGACTGAGCCTTGTTATGATATACCGCTTCTTACTGTCTATTAAGCACACCTTCCTTAACCGCCACGGTTAAGAAGGTGTTTCATTCCCTACGAGACTTTGTCTTCACACTGCAGCAGAAGAAATGCCTCCATCCTCAACACTAATCAGAATGTTTCAGATTCACCAGATACTCAATATACACTCTGTGCTTGGATTGTGTGCTTGCGCATCGTGGAGTAATTGCCTAATTCTTTCCTGCACTTGCGTCACTGGACTAATGTCCTTGATATCTCGCTATTGATGATGACTGACTACAGGGCAGCCACACACACTTCCCTCTGAAATTGGCACGATACCGAGGCGACAACCTGTTGATGGCCGTCCGGGCGCATTCGTCCTAGGCGTTAAGGTTGTCCAGGATAAGTTGAACCTCCTCATCGGCGGTCTCGAGGATATGTTCAGGAGGGTGAACAGGCTTCCAATTTAGTTCTTTCGGCCCTCTCACTGCGGTGAATGTGCAGCTACAATATAATTTTAGCAACGCATCACCATGCCTGCTTGACTGGACGAGGGAACTACTTACTTTCCCCCAATATGGACAGTGACTAGAGGCGCTGGGCAACCAAGGACCTTACCCATGGCTTCCAAATCTTCATCGTTTGCGTTATGCACGCTCTCGTCGGTAACGACACCACGCTTGGCCAGAGCTTTTGCCATCTCTGCGTATAAGTCGTCCCACTAGAGATGAATCACGTTAGGATCATATTATGACCAGTACCTTACTAAAAACCCTTACTGCGACATTTCCTGGAGACGCTAGGTAATAACCGCTTTTTCCATTGCTTGGGTTCTCGCCAGCAAGGATACTGCGCATGAGGGAGAGATAGAGCGTGGTGTTATCGGACACATGACAAACAGGCCATGTCTCCATGAGATATATGTCAGTTCCAACAAACCACAACAAGGTCCATCATTGACTCACAGGTCGATCCGTATCGGTGCGATATACGCGCTTCACACCTTTTGCTGCCTTGACAATGGCGACTGTTTGGATCGAGATGACATTGCCGAATCCTTCTCCCTTGCCGTCTGTAGCTTGCCATTAGCTCCTATAGTGTGATACGATAGACATTATTGACTGATGCTTGCAACTTACACACAATACATGGTGCAAAGATATAACTCCGAACGCCATACTTCTCTGCCTCCTCAATAACGATATTATTGGTATCAACGGCCTAGTTACCAGTTAGCCATGGTAGCAGCATCAGCAACAAAAAGACCGGGAACCCAACCTGTTGCATCCACTCAAAAGGCGCTTTCTGCGCTTTCTGAATATCATACAACTTCGGATCGTCGTCAAGCAACGGCTTATCTGTCGGCGCACCCGCATGGGACGCAAAGATCTTTGCACCAGTAGTCTACACCAGTTAGCCAATACTCCCTCTCCCATCCACCTCAATCGCACCACGAACAACTTACATGCAAAAAATGAACATCAACCCCCGTTTTCTGCTTTAACTCCGCCATAGCCTTGATGAAGTAAACCTGGGACTCCGTACCACTTGGACTAATCAAATGAAACACGACACTAAGCTCATTCTCCAGCACCGCATCGCGCACAGCGGCTTCATCCCAGGCATTGAACAAAAGTGGCTCAGCACCATACTGTTTCACAGCCTCGGCCTGTTCAGGCGTGCGCACAAGTGCGAATAACTTCTTGTACGGGGGTAATTTCGCTTCTTGCCATCGCGCGAGCAAGCTGCCGCCGAGGTAGCCTGAGCCACCAGTAATCAAGATATTATGCGACATGATAAATTGGGGGAAGTTCTTGGAGCACCGTGTAACTGTGACGTCAATGTAATTCTTTATGTATGCACGTTTGGCAGCATCCTTTATACAAAATACGGCCGAGACGGAGACGGGCTGACGTTGATCTGTTAGACAGAGGTTGGTCCATCCTCCGAAGCCAAAGCTGAGGGCATTCTATTTCCCGACCTTATTAATTGGCCACCTGATATGACCGGCCCCGTTTACTGACTTACAGCATGTATGTGTTGCTAATCAACTGCCGGCAGAGCAGGTGCAAATAATTAGACCGGATAGTTTGTTGCACCGGTATGTGTCTTTTCTAACATCCCGTTTGTAAGTTGGGTGCAGCAGCGCGAGCAGTCGAGGGTTGGGTTGTCCATCTGAATCCAGTATGTTACTTGTCATGGAACTCGACCCGTCTTCAGCGCTGCCATGTGCACAACCATTGTAAAGTCAATACAAAGCGCGCAAGTTATACGTGGTCCAAGTCAGCTTCTTAGTAACTAGAGAAATTGTATATTGCAACTCAAAGCAACGCCAGGGTATCTCTGCCCACCTTGTGTGTCTAGGAAAACATTATTCATGCCAGATCGTAAGTCGTTATCTTTCGCAGCGACTCCCTGCTTTTGGTTCCTACCTCCCATAGGAAATCGCACACGAAAAGATCATTCTGCTCTGTATTCGTCGTTTTGACACGTAGCATTTGGTGAGCCAGCTCATTCGTCGTCAATCATCTCGCTATCTTGGCTTTGCTCCGCGCTGGCCTGAATGGCATTGGCAAGCCATTTGAGTCTCATGCTCGACATTTCAAGTGCGGCTCGAGCATCTGCATCCACGTCTTCTGCACCTCTGGACCTGCCGCGTGCTTTCTTCTTGCTGGCCTTAGCTTGTCGCGCCTCAATTCCAGTCTCCACGGCGTCGGCCAAATCCTCGCTGAAACTCTCAGTGTCAGCACAATGTTGCCAGACAATCATGAGCAAGTTCTCGAGCAATATAGACATCTTCGCGTTGTCCTCGGCTTCGATTGTATTTGCAGAGTAGGGTAAGAGACATCGCTCCACAATAGCGGGCGAAATTCCTCCGATTTCGTGTCGTTCTTTGTCGACCTTGGCAGGGGACAGTGCTGAAGATGGCAGCAGAAGAAACATGATGCCTTGTAGCATGCTGACTTGCATATCAACAGCAAGGGTTGATGCCGTACTGCTGATAAAAGATGTGAACACGGGCAGAGGAAGAGACTTGGTCTCTTTTTCAAACTCTTCATATAAGTCTGAAAAATCAAGAGGCTTGTCGTCAGGGATGTGAAAGCACATGTATGAAAGCTTATCGCAGTATGTTAGCAAGTGTGCAAAGTAATTGGATCTGTCGAGTAACTCACCAGGGAGAAGAGGCGCTGCCTCAGTGCTAAGGATTCGAGATAAGACGTCTGGAGCGTAGGTTCATCTCCAAATCCTGATTTGGTTCTCATCTTTTGGGGTGTTGGTGGCTCCGAAGCCTGGGATGAGTGTACTGACTCATCGTCCATGTACCCGCCGTACTCTCCTTGGTCGATGTTGACGTTGTCCCGTTTTCTCTTCTTCAGGGAACCGTGTGATTTTGAATTGCCCTTGTGCTCTTTTGGCCACACCTCCTGGAAGACAAAGCTAGACTGCTTTCCATCCGCGAAGAGGGCTCTTATAACCCCTCTGAGTCCACCACTATTCCGCCCTGTGCGATTTGTAATGTAGGAAGCAAGAATGGAATCTCGAAGCAGGGGCAGATCAGCACATCCCAGCTCGAGATCTAGTCGATGTCGCTCGTAAAGATCTTTCTCGAGGACATCCAGCATGAAGTCAAGCCACCTCCGCCAGTGTTGCCAGCGTTCGGGATACAAGACGCTGCAATTGAAGGCCCAGCCAACTACATTGAAGAAGTCATGGCCGAACCTCCAGACGGTGCTTCCGCCATAGCGAGTAGTGAGCTCAATGAGACCGCGCTCATCAGCATCCTGGACGCCTTCGCGATGAGCTTGTGCGTCAGAATCCCACTCGGAGTTGTTGCTGGTCCTGAAGAGGGTTGCCTCTTTGAAGCCGGCATTGATCGGGCCGAATATGGAGAGTACATCTCGCAGCAGTACGAGAGCATCGAGGCTGATCTGAGGCCAGTCCGGTTCTTTCGGTCGCGTGGTGAAGTCTGGGTGGACGATAATGGAACATAGAAGGGCTATCTGGCTAGGTGGAGGGCAGTAGGCGGGTTCTTCGTGGTTTGAGGACCGTGAAGACAAGAGACCGTTCAAGAGGAAGATGGTCTGCCGGGCTGATGTTTAGGTCAGCTAAGAGAGCGACAGGGGTTGGAGACTTAGACGTACGCAGAGCTTCTTGGAGATATACACGGCAGTGCTCCCTAAGGTCAGGGGGCAATCTCTTGGCTCTATAGTAGGGTATGTGTGACTGGGACTCGGCTTGGTCTTTGTCGTCGAAGCTGTCGTGATCGGTGACACAGGTGTCGTCTGGTTGGTTGCTGGCAGGAGAGGCTTTTGCTGTGGTGAATGAGTCGTCGGTGGTGAGGGAGGAGAGAGGCGAAGACTCGAGATCTCGACTGGGTGCCGTATCGCCCGTCATGGCGGGTGGGCAGAGCATTATGAGCTACACAACGCGACCAGGAATTGGACTGTACCGACTGTCGCGACAGTTACGATGATGAGGTGTTGCGCGTCAGGGTTTAATTGATGGACGCGCCTAGCAGTTTATCCTAGGGGTACACTCGCGACGCGGGGCCGCCCGCATGTGGGATGCAGAAGGCAGTGATGAAGGCACCTGTGACAGGTACCAACCCTGTACTGTACAGGTGGCTAGGATCACCACTGTCCACCTGCAGGTTAGATGCCGACTACCTATAAGGTAGCCGCCAGTGAAGATTAGCAACCCACGTAGGTTTGACACCAACGAGACCTCGAACAGAATGCCTACATGCACATACTGTGCATAGTGGTTCTGTCTCTCAAAACTAACATACCAATTCGTCATTTGGCAAACTGGACTCTTGTATGCCATCTCTCTGTAAGAGACAATAGGTACATGCCTCATGCATTCATTATCTGGGTACAGGTACTATCCTACGATGTAGGCAACATGAACTACGTTCAATGTTGTTCTTCAGCCATCACAATAGGCAAAGCAAGGACAACAGAATCATACAAAGTATTCATACCTTAACCAAGACTGGAGCTCTGGATATGGCTTTGACTCAGGCAACCAAGGCATGCAATGCCTTTGTCGGACGTTATTTTAGATGTAAACCAATATGCTTTGTGTTTTCAAACACTTCGCTCCTCTGGAAGTCGTTAACAGAACATCACCGGCAAGGAAGGACGCCCCATTCCAACATTGAACTGATTATATTTAATGGGCAACTGTGCCGGACAGTTGGCCACACGAAGAAACTTCTGAGTTCCCACAGAATCATATCACATACCTTGCTACGTCATCACCCTTGGGCAACACAGCTATAACTCAACATTCACCTGTACTGTCAAGAATGCGCCCATACTTCGACTATGAACGATACGATGACGATCAAGATCCACCAATCATTTCTCAGGCCGCCGTTTACTCGGCCGGTTCGCATCGCCATGAACCAGACACGACGACGGACGAGACGGTGCAACCCCGCTGGAATAGAGCCCTGGAGGATATCCAGCTCGCCAGGGACTGCAACGTAACTTCCAACGTCATCGACGAAGCCCTCGCTGCAAAGGTCAAATGGCTACCCGAAAAGGCCAAGCCACTAGTAAACATAATGCCCGCAGGGTATCATGATCTGTTCAGCGAGAATTGGGTCGATCCAAAATGGCCACCCGATGGCGATGTTGGGATGCTACGGGAAGTAGATGAACCGAAGTATTTCGAAAAATACAGACGATTCTTCGAGCGTACAATTCCATACTTCGCGTATCATATCTGGCCCATCGCGACTGGTGACTATGAATTCCAGGTTTTATTCATCGTCCTCAGTAAGACATCACCTGAGTACGAGTTCTACGATCAGCTCGTTTCGTACGCGATCTTCAACCCCTTGCCGGACAAGACATCTGATCGAATTGTATCGGCACTGAATTCAATACTTGTTCAATGTAGAATCTCGACGGCTTTTAAACCAGATATCGAGGACTATGAAAAACGAGTTTGGATCCCTCAGATGCGAGATGACTGGTCTAGTGGACTAAGAGCAATCCAAGTGGGTTACACGTTAATGGAACGTGTTCGTGACTTTGTAGTTGACGATACTTACGATGCGGAGCATCTTTATGATCCCATTCGCTGGTTTGATGCCGACGAGGTCCGTTCTCAGGCCAGAGGGCACATTGCCTGCCACGCATTGTGGGACCTCCATTGCAAAGGTCGCGTTGTCATTGAACCAGTTGATCGAGTTCGCATAGTCAACGCAGACGGCAGTTATGAGACCATTGACGCTGAAGAGCTCGATCCTCCGGACGAAAGGGAGCCGGTGCAGGACATCCCCGAAGAATTCAAGAGGAAGGAGAAGTCTCATTCAGATCTGGAATTGCTATTTGATACGCCTAAGCACATAGACAGGAATATGCACCCTTTTCTTATCTTCAAGCGCATGGGGGCCCATCATATGAAGATACTTGATACGTTGCCATCGCGTGTTCAAGCGAAATTGGACAAGGAGAAGGAGAAGGCTGAAAAAACCCGGAGTGGGGAACTGGAGAAAAACTAACAGACAGCGAGGACACATCGCCACGGTCCTATCAAAAAGGGCACGGGAACCTAAAAAGTAAGGATATCCTTTTGTAGATTCGGCCAAGTAGCCAGGTTTGGGTGGTAGTAGAGAGGTGCTTCTGTAGACGGATAGTTTGACGCCAGAATATGAATACAAGTCCGTGAGACAATTTACATCCTAGGATTTATCTCTGGTCCTGATACATATTATCGAAAGTCACATATAAGGCTTGGTTGGCATATTTAAATCATGAGACAGATTACGGTCGCTACATTGACTACCTAGGTACATAAAGCTTCACAGTGTATCAAGCCTAATAATGTTCTTCTTTCCGAGTTCCAGCTCGTCTCTTGTCACCGCACCTGAAACTGTGCTGTACACCATCTTCCTTGTATTTGGACAATCATATATCCTTGCCGTAAGTGACTTGTGGTTACTGGCCAGTTTCGGACACAAAGAGGTGAGAGGTATCTTCTTGTCACGTCTTTCAATGAGTTTTTCGATTTTGCCAAATTGATTCTTCGGCAGTCTATCTCGGCCTTAGTTGAGAGAATCTCAAGCTTATTCATGAGGTCTTTCAGTACTTTGACCTCATCCATTGCTTGTGATGGGGTTTTGAAGACCACCTCAAGCTCGCGTCTTAGCGAACGGACTGAGTCTCCAATGTCGGCTTTCTGGTAGATGAAAAGGTGCTGCGTTAGTTATTTTTCTCGAGTTTCCCCTGCGGGGCCCTGGACTCTAAGACAAAGGACTCTGATATATGACAGGTCAGATGTCATTTACTATAAAAAGTCAGTACAATGTCTTAGGAATACAGTTAAAAAATAACTCGCATGGAATCTTTATATACTTGCCATATGTCCTTTCTTGCAGGAATTTCATAGTTTCAACGAACTGTCTTCGCTTCGTTGAGTTTCTGATACGCTTTAACGAGCTGACTTCGTAGGTCTTCGGACTGAAGGTCGGTGTTGTCGGCATTCTCTTCTTCTGTATCGTCATTCCGGCTTCTTGCAATGTCTGATCTCAAATATCTCATCTCTTACAGAATGGCCTCGGGCCCTTGAGGCAACCATGTTGACATCAAGGTTGTGATGTTGTCGATTTTTTGTCCCAATAGTTTGTCTGACGAGTCATCGCGGCTGTCAGTTGTAGCTGTCGTCCCGCGGCGACAAATAGCAGCGAGGTCGCGGAACTCGTGAAGGTAAGAACTTCTTTGATCCTTGTATGGTCGAAGTCAATCATCGTGACTCCATCTTGTTTGCTCCGTAATATGGCTGTGGCAAGTTGTTCCAATTCAGCCACAACTTTGCCCAAAGCGTTAACATGCTTCCAGACTGCATGAACGTCAAGTCCGTCCATATTTACTTACTTGAGAATTACTTGAATTAAACCGCAACGAAGGATTGTTCCTGCTGGTATTGTCGTTTCAAGCGTCGACGCCTCTGAGGTGAGAAATGCTGATTTGTACTGTCGTCTCGAATGAGAGGGTGACGGTAAGATCTTATACATTGTGGGATGTATAATTCAATTTTCAGCACGACGATATCTCTGGGCATCCAGATGAAAACCGCCGGGACTTCTTGTCACGTATCTTTGTCACATATACGTCCTCCGGCGAAACCTACATGTCATTTTCTGGGCGTACACAGCTCCTTTGTCCGAAGATATTAGCATTGAGACATATGATGTCTTTTTAGAAAGAGTACTTCGCGACTTCACCTATGATCTTCTATGGTTATTCCCAGGAAACACAAGACGAATAGCAACTCATCAAGCTAGCTTACACGTAGAATGGCGGCGCCTCTAGTGAAACCCACAATCGTAACTTAGTGTCAGACTGCATAAAAGTTAGTCCGTCTCGAGTTTAAGTGCGGCGTTACGCTGTGTGTCTGCTCAGAATTTGGGACTGGGCTACTCGAGTGACATCGCTCAGCTTCTTGAGGTACAGCAATCTGATGGATCTTGGAGCAAAGATTCGTGGGTATATAGGCACGGTGGCGAACACTCATGGGCTGTGGTGGGCTTCTGCAATCACTCGACCTGACAGTCATGGCTCCGCCGGTGGAAAGGCCGCCAAGCAGGCTACAACCAGTTCCGAACTGTTTGAGACTGCCAGAAGGTTAATACATGGAAGATCACATATGGCTACGGTCTTGTGAGCTACAGATAACTGGCCACTTCAATGAGTCGACTATATCACTGCTTTCATTCCACCATCTGCAATGCCCTCTTGAGCCTCAACATCAACCGCTCGCCGAATGTGATAGAAGACTACAGCAGTTTGGACCCTCAAACGGATTTCGCCACGCCGTTCTTATAATAATGCTCGTTGATTCTCCGTAGCCACACCAAAAATCACTTAGAAGCTAGCTAAATGTTCACCATCAGAATCCTGAAAACATCTTCTCGCTTCTCAGTATATCTCGCCTCAGCTGTCTTCCAGTTGATGACATTCCAGATGTTGTCGACGTACGCAGCCTTACCATTAAGGTATTGGAGATAGTACGCATGCTCCCACATATCGACACCAAAGAGTGGCGTGGCATCAGCAACAACTGCCTCTGATCGTATAATCGGAGTCAGTCATTACTTGTTTCAGGGTATTTGAGGGATTTGCATGGCATTGTCGGTTGTCTCAAGAGCGTGACAAAGCGACGGGTTCTCGAGACACGCCATAAAGGGAGAAAAAGAACCCCAAAGCTTACCTTGGTTGGCGAGAGCGACGATGCGGATCGCGTTCGTACCGGCGTCCTTTACAAGCCAACCCCAGCCACTTCCTTGAATTTTCAGGAGCTCTGCTGAGAAAGCTGCTCGGAAGTTTTCTAGGCATCCCCAAGTTTTGTTGACTGTAGCAGAAAGGGTCAATATCCTAACCGTTGAAGCTGGGGCCGGGACAACTTACTGGCCTCGACCAAGTTCGGCGCTGCGCTCGGTCTGGCCTCGGCAGATGATGTAGGTGCTAGGTTCTCCCAAAACAGGGAATGGTTGATATGTCCACCTCCATTGAATCGGATCGCAGAGATTTGCGCTGCGGCATCATGAAGACGACCCTCGGCGGTTGCAGCGGCGGATACTTCAAGGGCTTTGTTTAGATTCGTGATGTAGGTCTGGTGATGCTTTCCGTGGTGTAGCTCCATGATCTGCTTCGAGATTATGGGCTCAAGTGCCTAAGATACTGTCAATACGCTCCCAAGTGCGACTTGTTTCTGGTAGTATTTACATCGTAGGCATAAGGCAGAGGAGGTAGCTTGTACATGACGGGCGCCATGGTGAGAGGGTGTCGCTTTGAACTTTCCGTCTCGGAGATATATCGACTTGTTCGACTACCCTTTTCACCAGAGCAATAGTAAAATTGAAGTCTCAATGCGGACAACAGACTTAATCAAAGCCGAAGAGTATCGCGCTTCTCGGTCGACAGATGTGGGAGGGTTGGCCAAGAACCCCGTGAATGCCACCAAGGTACTCTGACCCCAGGCTTACACATCATGAAACATCACCTGCCCTAGACCCGACTCCAAGGTTCTCAGCAATTGGAAGAAAGCGCATACTCGCCTATCCAGTTTCTGCCTGCAATACTTCTTAGTATCCGAAAGCGCAATGCAGATGCAACCTTCTTCTTGTTCATTGGGCCACAACAATGGAAGCTGAGCTTACTGGTAGTGGGCCTGGAACAACTAACACGCTCAAACTTGCTCATCGAGTAGCACGCTGCTCTCGCACGCTTTGTGCGTCAAAGAGGTTGCCAAATCGGATGTCCGCTGGACAATTCCGTGTGAATGGGGTTCTGGTACTTCTTTCATTAGCGTAAGAGTGTTGATCTGTCGGCGGGTCCCCCTTAACCGTCGCTGCGCATTGAAATGGAGCAGGTGAAACCTCGATGGACAGCGGCATAGTGCTTCAACATTTTTCTCATTATGAAACGATTAATTCATCTACACCTTCCAAGCTTGAAAAACTGAAAATCTTACCCTGACTACTTGACCACTGTCCTAACAGGTCGTAGAGTTTCGCTCGCTCCTGAGTGCGCCGACCCTGAAAACATGTGTGGCCCTTCTACCCATCGCCCGTCACTCGGAGGCGCTGTTGCAATGTTGAAATCTCCCTCCATGTCTGCCCTAACAGTCACGGGACAATTGTTGTTCCGCGATCTGGAAATACAAGACGCAACCTCGTTAGGTTCAAGAAGCACTCGGTATGTCACCAACGGTTATTTTCTTGCTTGTCAGCAGGCACTTTTGCCAGGACTCCTCAAAGAAAAAGTTCTGACTTCGCGTGTCCAGTGGCTCGTTGACATTGGATGCAATGGGTGATGCGTCTCCAGTCCAGAAGGCCTCGTACCTATTCATACAGTAAGTCCAAATCCCCAATCAGATACCCATGCCCCAAATTCGATGTTAATTACCATGTCGTAGTGCCAATGGTGACTTAACCGTGCCATGTTCAGACGCACAAGTATGGACAAAATGCAAACTGGTGCCGGGAGATTGCAACGCAAAGCAGATACGGCCTGGTGTATTCGACGAGCGACCATATTGGAATATTGAGTTCGAGCGGAACCAACCAGTCAAGCTCGAGGTAGGCAATGATGGTCTCATCGGTCGAAGGGTTTCTATATGGACGGACAGGGACCTGTCACCTGTGGCAGAGGGCATTATAGGCTGGAACTGAGTTGCTGAGCCAGCGGGCTGGCTGTATTATACCTATATCTAGCGTGTCTTGCATTATTGAAGACGTTCGTCAACCATACATGGAGAGATTACTTCGACATTATATTATACAATTTAACTCCTGGTTGTATGCTTGTTGGCGCTACCTCGGTTTAGTAGAGGTCGGACTCCAAGATTCGGGCTGCCAGGATTCGCTTGGCCCTCCCCGGGCTGCCCGTCTCCAAGGATCATATGCTGTCTGCGTTTCGGTAGTGGCCGCGTTCTGTGTCTTCTCGTCTCTTGGCGCCTCTTGCTTTATGTCTTCTATTGCCTGGTCTGGTAATGTCTTCTGTGTAGTCCGTTTCTCAGGCATGTCCAGAAGACTCGGCTTTGCCTCCCAGCGAGCATCGGCCTCAGCGGCGAGAACTTTGATGCGTTCCTGGCGAGCCCTTTCGGCAGACTGTTCCTGCATGGTGGGCGGGTGCTCACGCTGATACCGGAGCCATTGATGCCAATCCGGTGGCACTTTGACGTCACTGTAATGTGTTGATCGAGGGTAGTGAATGATGCGGCGAAACGGTGGCGCATTTGGCTTCAGATGGTCGTCACCGCGAGCCATGCGAAATTCCCAATACGTGTTGCCTTGTAGATCGAGGCCTGTGCCATCTCTAGTAAGTGAAGGCTCGCGACCAGATTTAATACAGTGAGAGCCTACCGACGAGGAATCGTTTGCGCCATGGTAACCGTAATGACTTCCACTGAAGCCAGTATTTGCGAAAGGGGCTCCCTGGTTTGGGCACCATGATGCTATCGTGATGTTTTTTGTGCTGTGATGCGCGACGAGAAGCTTCGACACGCCTACCTAATCCCGTCTGTAGACACCCTGGGTAAGGTACGTCAGATGCATGCAAGGGCAAATTGATGCACAGCCACCTGGATTCTAGAATGGTGTCTCCAGCCACCATGTTTTCGATCCCGTCTGGAGGGCTGTCAGCGGTCCAGGAATGCGCCAGCCACGTTTGGATGACAATCCCGGTCCCGTCAGGACCCCGCTACCTCAAGGCGCCTCGCCGCTCCGCCCTCAGCAGCAACGTCACTGCTGTTTTGCGCTGGCAGTGGGGGCCTGCACAGCATCTGTAGTCGTACCCAAGTCGCCGCAATTTACAACCTCACCAGCTTTCCTCGCTTTACAATTCTGCCTTTTCCATGCGACTCGATTAGCCTGTTAATACCAGATATCTGCCCTCCTCACAACGCAAGCCGTCGTTTTATTTCTTTTACTGCCAGGCCCTGTCGATTGCAATTAGCTTTGCAGCCGTAGCCTTGGCCAACCGCCGACGGAACCCGCACCACCCGACATAGGTACCAGAATCTACCTAGGCCGCCATCTCTACCACCACATTTTGGCCTCGAAGCCAATATCTGAACAATTCCTAGCACGGATTGGATCTTATATCCACACAAACCACTCCCCTCAGCCCACAATGGCGTCCGTGACGTCCTTGGACAAGGACTTGCGTAAGATGCGCCTTGACAAGTACACGCCCGCCGCCGCAAACGAGGCACGTTCATGGATAGAAGGCATCCTCGGAACTCGATTACCCTCCAGTGATCTGCTGGAGGGTCTCAAGGACGGTGTTGCGCTCTGCAAGTATGGATGCCCTCCCCGATGCAGAGCATATCTCGTAGAAGCCTAATTCTAATAAACAATCGCAGACTCGTCAACCTGGCTGTCGGGCCGCCGGGAGTCAAATTCAAGCAGTCCGCCATGCCCTTTGTGCAGATGGAGAACATCTCGCACTTCCTCCGCGCTTGCCAATCGCCACCCCTCAACTTACCAGATCACGATATGTTTCTCACCGTCGACCTCTACGAGCAAAAAGACCCCGCTCAAGTACTACAATGTCTTGGTGCCTTTTCGCGCGTCGCAAACGCTGCCAATCCGTCTTCTTTCCCATCTACGATCGGATCTAAAGCCCGCGGCAGCGCATTGAGCCCTCAGGACACTGGATCTGCCACACCTAGGACTCGTGGTATATCTAACGTCAGCGCCACATCCCCTACGTACGGCTCACGATCCGGAATGCTGCCTTCTAGGACTGGAGATTCAGGATCAGGTCGTTGGAGCCCTGCCAAGAGCCCGACTAGTGATAGGGTTGGATCACCATCTGTTTCGAGCTGGAGCAAAAAGGACCACGAGGGCGTTACGAGCCCCGCATGGAATATTGCCCAGTACGGATACATGGGCGGTGCCAGTCAGGGAAACTTAGGCATCGCCTTTGGAGGACGCAGACAAATTACGACCGCCGGCCCTCATGTACCAAACTTGGCCGAGAAGGAGCGCAAGCGCAAGGAACAAGAAGCTGAAGCAGAACGGCAAAGGCTGCAAATGCAAGAGGAACAACGTATTCGCAAGGCCGACGCTGAAGCCGAGGAAAGACGCGCCCAGATGGAGGAGGAGAGAAGGTGGGAAGAAGAGACAATGCGGCAACGCGCTGAAGAAAAGCGCAAGGCAGAAGAGGAAAAGCGCAAATGGGAAGATGAAGAGCGACAGTGGCGATTAACCGAAGAGAAGCGACGCAAAGAGGAAGAGGAGGCAGAGGCGAAATTGGCAAACGAGCGGCAGCGTTCTCGCAGCAAAGCCGACGATCGTTTGCGTGGCCAGTTTCTGAGTCAGTATCAGGCTGAGCAGAACCAAAAATCGCAACTGACGGGCGAAGTTGACTACAGCGACAGAGTCAAACAACTAGAAAAGGAGTTGGAGCAAGCACGTCTGAGAGAGCAAGAGTACGAGGAAGAAAGGCAAAAGCGCTCTGACAGGCGCGGGGCATCCAAGAGTCGTACCCGATCACGCAGTCGACATAATACCAAGCAAGACAGTCCTCCCAGTCGCCAGGACTCTTGGTCTCGTAATGAGAGGGAGTATTTGCGAACACAATGGGACCGGCATCAAAACCTGGAACAAGAAGAGGCTGCTCCTCCTCCACCACCACGTCCATTGCCTGAGCCCACAGCGGCTCCCGTTAGAGCGGCTCTCATAGGCAAGCGCACTGATGACGGCGAGTACTTCTCTGCCCCTATAAAAACCCAACGAACCGGCGAGGCTAGACCCCTCCCCGTTCCGGATCGGGTTAAGAACCATGTCTCCGGCGGGTTTAAAGCCAGTCCTACTAAGCGACTTCTACCATTACCACAACCCCCGAACCGAACAGATCGCTTCCTCGCCTCCAACCCTGCACCCGCACAACAAGCTTCACGCCAAACCTACTCCCAGGAAGTCGACGCCAATGCGGAACGTGATGAGGAAGACAGGCGTCGGGTGCAATCACAGGCGACGACTAAAGCTGGTGGCTGGGCCGGCAAGTCTCTACTTGAGCGCGAGATGGAGTTGGACAGACAACGACAACGAGAGTGGGAAGAGGCACAGAAGGAAACCGCTCAGGCTGCCCGCTCGAATGAGGGCGTCGATGGCATCGGAGGCGGAATCGACGGGAGATGGGACGTCAGCCAATGGAGTGGCTACACCGGCGGTGACAGCCAGAATAAGGGGTCTGCGGGAATAGGCGCAGGACGGAGACAGATAGTTGGCCCTAGACCACTACCAAATCGGCCTTAATCATGGTTATTTGTAGGCTTAGGTGTGAATTCAGGAGTTGTGTCCCTGTTGCTTTGTGCTCTGCTAGGTGGATTGAATATATATGACAATAGTAGTGGTATTCGTATCCGGGTTTGTCTTCATCTCTATGTTCTCTTCGTTCGAACGATCCTAGAACACGAGGTGGAAAAGTCGCGATCAAATAATGGCGAAGCTCACAAACTACATCGCCTACATAAACCCAGCAACGGGGTTTGAGGAAATCGGCCACCTGCACTTAGAACAAAACACCATTCAACCCCTAACATTCACTTCAGGCACGCCAGTTAAAAATCTCTACCAAGTGATCGAAGCCGGTTCGTCAGAAGCCTTGATCCCATCACTCGACTCTCCAGTACCTGTAAACAAAGTAAAGATCCTGCCCCCAATATACGGGCGCGATGTGTTGGCCGTGGGCAAGAACTACATGGAGCACGCCAAAGAATTCAATAGCTCCGGATACGACAGTTCAGATAAAGTCGATCGGCCTTCTCACCCAGTGATCTTCACGAGAGGGCTACGTCGATCATCGCGCACGGTGAGGAGATACTACTCCACGAGGAGTTCACGCAGAGTGCTGATTATGAGGGCGAGATTGGGGTGATTTTGGGAAAGCCGGCGTTTAGAGTTAAAGAGGAGGATGGGTGGGACTATGTCTGGGGGTTCACGATCGTTAATGATGTTACGGCGAGGGAGAGACAGAGGGATCATAAACAGTTTTTTCCTGGGAAGTCTGCGGATAGTTATTGTCCCATTGTGAGTTTGGTTGTGGCGGTTTCGGGTGTTTTAGGGCCCGATTGCTGTTCCGAAGGAGGGTTTGCCGAAGGGTTTGGGAGTGCAGACGAGGATTAATGGCGAGTTGCGGCGGGATTCCACGTCCGAGGAGTCGATATTTTCGATTCCTGAGCTGATTTCTGTCATGTCTTCTGGTCAGACGTTGCAGCCTGGCGATGTGCTTGCTACTGGGACGCCGGCTGGTGTGGGCAAAGGGAAGAATCCGCCGGTATTCCTGAATCCTGGGGACGAAATTTCGATTTCTGTTACTTGTCTTGGTACGCTGACAAACAGAGTGGCTCAAGCCGGGGCGAACAATCCTACCGTAACCCGTATCAGTCAGGCGTCTGCTTTTGAACTTACGAATTCAAGCAGAATAAATGGCACCCGGTCAGGTTTGAAGATGATTGATGGCAAATCAGTGTCCATCGAGAAGATAGGAGAAGGCAGTGACAATATCATCTTCGTTCACGGTCTAGGGATGTCAAAGGAGTACTGGAGACCACTCATTGACTCTCTTGACTGCCCTAGCGATGTTAGTCTTCGTCTATACGACTTCGAGGGGCACGGCTTGACTCCCACGCACCCTCTAAACCCGATCACCATCTCATCGCTGGCGTCTGACCTTGCCGCTATTTTGGAGCATGCTGCGGTCTCACCATTGTCTCCGGCGACGATATACGCACATGATATCGGCTGTTTAGTAGCCATGAAGCTCTCTATAGATAATCCTGGCCTTGCCAAGAAGCTTGTTTTATTCGGTCCAGTTGCATCGCCTTTCCTCACGGCTGGTGGTGATGAGGACATTCGGTCTCAAATTGCGGCGAGATAGTCAGAGATCAAGGAACATGGGACTGTCTCTGACGCTCTGCGAGAGTTTGGTGCAGTATGAACGAGAACAGGATGACTGCCGCTTCGAATTGTGTATGAATCGTGATCAATATTCTCCATGTTCCATTGCAGGTGGCTCTGTCTGTATTAGAATTTTATCCACTTCATTAAGATCTACCTACTATATATTCTAAAATTTACCCATTAAGCCCATTGTAAAGGTAGTTGTTCCGAAAATGCTACGCTAGGCCCCTTTTCTGTACATGTATCCCAAATTGCAGGACCTTTTGCCTGCCACCAAGATCTAGAAGTTTCATTGTGGTTCTACAGAGTCCATAACCCACTACGCTTTTTGCCAAATGGATAGACGATTAGAGCGGATATGAGCAAGCCGACAGTGATTCCAATTGAGATTTGGATCATGCTAGCGGCTACTTCAAAAACCTAGAGGGTTCAGTGTTAGCGTTTAAGATACGATTAAGTTGAATGTTACTTACAACTGTGTTCAACTCCGAATTCGAAGACTGGGACTACGTTAGTAACGATTCCGAAATATGTGAAATCCTCCATAAATATATCGCTGTCGAAAACAGGACGGCTGGTAGACATGATTGAAACTTGGCTTGGGTTTTGACGAGGTTATAAAATACAGCCTTCGGTATGCGACGGATGCGATGGTCATGTGCAAGTGCACATATCGTGGACCATCTAATGCTAGCTACAAGACTTACAGATGAACTCGATGTTCCGTTTTGGTTGGTAAGCTGGGCTGCCACTTTCAGACCGGACGTGATGGCTCCTGTGCTGGCGAGCGAGCCCGGCACTTGGACGTAGACAGCGGGGAGCAAGACTGCTGCTGCAACACCATGCCTGATTCGACTGTAAAGATTCGCTAGGACGCCAACCGTGAAAGCGCCAAATGTGTACGCGATTGCGCCGTCGGCAGCGAACTTCTGACTAGTAAAGAAGTTCACTGTATATCCAGCTAGTGCGACAAAAATCATAGCTGGCATCTGGGTCCATTTGGCCTGTACGGTAAAAGAAACAAAGAAGAGATATAGAGGGACGAAGAGGAATTGGTAATAGGAGTTAAGGGGATTATGACAAGTTGTGTCTCGGACTGCATTCGCGTCCAGGGCACCATATAACGCGGTGCCGACCGTGATACCGTAAGCTAGAAACGCAGAGTAAATGATGGCATACACCAATCTAATGGATCCAGGTACAATAGCCTTGGACTGTAACTCAAGGGCCGAGGAAAGAACAAGAAATCCCGGTAGGATCATAGCTATTGAGCCCTGAGTAAGTGCCGAGAAACAAAACAGTTTCCCGTCATCGATGCTAGCCAAAGCACGCGACAGGAAGCTGAACAGAATGGCCGCGCTAACTTCAAAGACCGTGGCATAAGTCTTGGACCTGGGGGCGACAACCAGTTGAAGAAATCCTAGGAGTGTACCCATGGCAAAGACAATAGGCATGTCAATAAGGCGGGCTTTGAAGAAAATAGAAACGGCAGCACTTGCAAACCCATACATTGCCACGGTAAGCCAAGTCGGATAAAGCTCTTTTCTGTTGATAACTTGATCCAATCGGAACAGGGCATCGTCTAGACAGATAACATCATGCAAAACTTCCTTATAGATCTCGTGTACGTCTTTCAACTTGCCCAAGCTCACACCTTGTGCCGTACGGACAATTCTCACTTCGGTAGTATGGGTGAGGACATCGTCAAAAGATATGACCATACAGCCCGGAATGTAGAGAAACTGGCTGTCAATTTCTAAGACTTTTGCCGTCGTGGCAAGGTACTCTTCAAGCCGGTGAGTCGGAGCGCCAAACAGCATCAAGGCTCTGCACATCTTGATAATGTAATTCTGGCGCTTTAGAAGATCGGCAACATGAATCGTAATTTTCACCTCGTCATCACGAGGTGTGAGCATCGACAAGATTTTGCCGCTCGTACTCCGCTTATGGCCAGCGCGTTTCCGCAATTCAAAAGCTTCGGGTGACGCGGACCGCTTGTCATTCGGATTGGCCAACTTTGCTGACGCTCCAATTAATCTTGCGAGTGTTTCTTGTGACCTGTTCTCCTTTTCCTGTTCATACCACTTGCGCCGATTTGGGGTTGTTCTGCCGGACGAACCCGATCCCAGAGTCGAATCTGCCTTTCGGGCTTGGTTTGGAGGGGAATCGAATATAGGATTGCGATATGCTTGCAGTAATTGGTAAAAGACCCCTCCTTTTCCGTTCCCCGACGAAATATGGTAGTCTTCTGTTACATCAGGGTTGAGGGTTGCCTGTGATGAGTTTCTTTGTGCAATATGTTCTTAAGAGTTTCGTTAGATTTGGATATAGGCGAGCTAGAAGCAGGGTGAATGCTGGCGTCCGATCTCAACTTACCAGACATTGCACGCGATGCAGATGGCATTGTCTGCATGTGAGCTTTTATCAGCTCTTCGGCCTGGGCTGTGGCCATGGCACTTTGATAGCTTGGAGAGGGATCAATTCGAGTCTCAGGCTTGGGTGCCGATCCAGTCATAGGGACTTCTGAGTAGCTCCTGTCGGAAAGCGCTTCAGACGCTATAGACCACCTTCGACTTGATGGAGGGGATTCGTAGTCGCTATGTGCATCTTCCGCAACCGCACGAGCACGTTCCGCGGCGGCGGCAGCAGATGCAGCCTTTTTGGGTGTAATGTTTTCATCTGTACCATCGCCAGAGGCAGACCCGAAGGAGTTTGGATTTCTCGATAGGGCAGGCCGCAGCTTCCGAGCACCGGCGCCTGCACCTTGCTGTTGCTCTTCGCGTGCCTTTGTAGCTAATACAGGCAAGTTTTCTTTGCTATTAAAGCGAACTTTGGGCCGTTCCTGGCCTGCTGTGCCCGCTGCACTGTTGACTGCGGTGGAGCTGGTGTTCACCTTGTCATCTGCCTCGCGAGGGTGTTCCGAGGAATGCGATTCCATGACACGAAAAGTAGAATCTTATGAGAGCTGGTCCCAAGACGGTATCTGAAAGGAAGGATGTTACTGCGGTCTGTCATGCACTGCGTAACTTGGGGTGTGACTTAGGTAAATGAGGTAGACGATCTTTGTTATAAGTGTGGCAACCGAACATTATATTGTCTTGCCCGGATTGCGCCCAGATATAGTCGCCTCGGTCGCACAAATCTCTTGCCATTGTTAGTCAAATGATACGCTACGTTGCGGATCTGTCCCACATATTACAAGAAAAGTTTGTTATTACGAGATAGTAACCACTCCGTCCCTGTTGCCGGTGAGAAGAATGTTGTTACAATCCACATTTGTTTGTACTGTATACTCATGTGGAAGTCGTGAAACGATGGTATAGACGTTTTGCGTAACGGGTTGCTGGGCGTTCGGTCTGGAATGATGCCCGTTGTGCGTGTTCCTCGAGGATGCCGTTCGTTTGAAGTGAAGGACACTGTTCACATGACTCTCTGCAAAGATTCCTCAGACTGATACCAATACAAAAGCACCAGGCCAGACTCGCAGACCTTGGACATCCTTTCGCGTCACAAGTCAAGATCCGACGGCACAAACATCTCGTAGCTTCAATATTGCCCAGTGTAGTCAAGGTGGCGATTTCATTGGACAGTGAAACACAGTTCGGTGTACATTAGTTGGCCAAGCCAACCACAGGATGTTGCTCAACTCAGTGTTCGCCAAGCCGGGTGCAAGCCGCAGGAACCCGCCCTGTCGGCTTTTCCCCAGGTCCTACTAGCCTTGCTATCCATCTTGGGCACTACCAGAGCACGTCGGGCACGTATGGAGAGCATACAGATGTGGACAGCACCTAGATTGTTGATATTGGACAGAGACCGAAGCACTGTAGTGAGGAGCTTGGCTTGACAACGGGCTGGGAACGGGTCATCAGTCAATACCAGTCCTAGGCTCGCCCAGCCATAGTGTGAAGGCGAAGTGATCAGGTGGTGCCCCTTTGGTGGGTTTGCCTCCAGTCGACATCGCCGCTTTGACATGACGCTTCCGGGCTCGGATCGTGGACAATAGGGGTCCTCCTGCCAGCGCTAGAACGCCCCCGTAATTCCTTCGATTGAGCTGTCGGCCGTGCATAAACCTCCGTTTGGCATCCTTGGCACGTAATTGGGCACCCCCGGTGATGTTCTGTGGAACTTGGACGTGTGGCTTTGTTTGACGTGGATGACGCAACTTGAGACGGAGATTCGCTGCTTTTAACGAATCGATCGATGGTTTTCAAGACCCAAACCCTTGGCAATTGGCATCCTCGTATAGACTGGAGTGAACGTCGTTGAGAGGTTGCCTGCTCGTGTCTTACGGCTCTCCCTTTCACCCTGTTTCAGACACGACCGAGGAATCTGCCCTCGGCGATTGCGAGCGTATCGAGTCTTCGAACGAGGAGGTTCATGTGGCTAAGGAAAGGTGCAATGCCTCCAAGACACATGTACCTATAGCATTGAGCTGATGCCAGTTGTAGACTCCACTCGAAGGGCTATTCAAGCCCTGTATGTTGAAGATGCTGAGTTGATACTCGGCGATGCATGACACTGCCCAGTATGACAGTGGGGATTGCCGTGCCTGTAGGCTGATGGTTGTTGTTTGCTAACCTTGTGAGTTGTTGTTGCCAGAAATGCCGGTAACACTCCAAGCTGTTACCTTCGGTCACAACCATCTGAGACAATCTTGATCGACTGGGTGGCGTGAATAACCACTGCGATACAAACTTCGAAATTGTAACGATTGGAGAATTCAGTGTAATATACAGGAAAAACGGCCAGTCCATCAGTTGGAAAGATCAGTCTAAGTGTGTGCCTTGCTCACACCTTAGCCAGGAAATCGACACCCTCAGCAAATTCCAGGTCAGCCCCCCACTCCACTGCCCGCATTCCAGGGACCGACTCGCCAGACATAAGTCGCAGATATCTCTCCGGTTCCTGATTGCCATCGATCGATCGACCGGCACATATACCCCAATCAGTGCATTCACGAGTCACCTTGGACTACAATGAGGTTATAGGCCATGATGAGTTACAATAAACACTTCCTTCCGCTAGAGTCAAACCCGACTCTGTTCTCTCAGTTGATACACCAGCTAGGAGTTTCACCAACACTCAACTTATATGACGTTTGGTCATTAGATGATCCCGAGCTTCTCTCCTTCATGCCCCGACCAGTGCTCGCGTTTATCATTGTGTTTCCCACCGCTAGCGACTATAACGAGCGTTTGGCAGAAGACATTGCGTCAAGAGAAAAGAATCCATCACAAACAGGGCGTAAGGCAGACAATTAATAATGCTTGCGGACTCTACGCTATTCTTCACGCCGTTGCAAATGGGCGGGGAAGAGCTTTCACAGGTACCTCCAAATGTCTACACGGAGGAGGTCGAAACATCGTCAGACACCAATCCAGACGTGCATATCCACCATAGACCCAGACTCCCACTTAGCTGATCTACTGACCAAATGTGTCTCTCTCGACACCGACGATTGTGCGGCGGTATTGGAAACCGACCTGGAACTGGAGGTGAGGTACAATGCGGTTGCAATGCAGGGAGACACAGAGCCACCGGTAAATGCTGAAGACGAGATGGGTTTTCATTACGTCTGCTTCGCCAAATCCCATGTCAGCGGCGATCTGATTATCTTGGACGGCAACGCAACAGGTCCGGTAGATAATGGTTCATTTCCTGGGGATGACTTATTCTTGGATCAAGGCATCGAGGGTATCAAAGAGTTCATCCAGCAGCACGACACTAAAAGCGAGAGGAGCGGGCAGTTCAACCTATCGGCGCTAGCTGCGAGTTCGGACATGGCAGACTAGAAGAGACATTTTGTGAACCATTGCGAGTGCTCATCTATTGGGATCTGGTCACACTTCTCTACCTTTTGGGAATTTCCGTTTACCAAGTCTACAAAGTTGTCTCCTTCAAAATTACTCTCAGATTCTTGCGCGACGAATACTAATATTCTAGTTCTCCATTTTCAAGATATCTATCAAATCTTCAGGCAACGCATAGGCTGACTCGTGTGGCACAAGTCCAAGCTGTTCCAGCTTGTCATGACTCAACGAGGCCTCGTCTAATGCCTCTTTCAGATCTCTTGCCTTCATCGTTACATCTTCAATGCCGACAATCATGTCGGCCAGTTTCTCGGACGCTTCGCCTTTGAGCCCGATCTGTATACTTCTATACGGCAAGACACCAAGTCGAATATCTCTTTCGGGGTCCCACTGCACGCGTACCAACTTCAGCTTTTCATCTTCCTTCAATTTTCCATGATTGTTCGTTACGATTGCTTGTCTCAAGATATTGTGGAAGTCATCGTGCTTCAGACGAAGTGCGAGAAGGCGAGCTTGGTTCTTGTCTTTGTAGCTGTATCCGGATCGATACATCATCCAAGCCCTACGGTCCATCAATTTAGTATGTATCCAAAAACTAGCAGAGTGGTATTTTGTCCATTCTGATGCGATCTCGAAAATCTCACCAGCTCGGCTTAATCCAGGTCATTCGCGCTGGTAGGAACGCCGGTGAGGCAGAGAGTCTCTGCTGCTCAACTGCAGCCGAGGCAATCTGTTCCGAATATGCTTGATATACTGTGATTGTGTCTTTGTCATCTTGCAAATACAAGGTCGTTAGCCGCTTCGAAGCTTTCCAGGCTATGGTGCCCGGCAACCGACAAGTCTCGAGAGTGCAGAGGAATGGCAAATACTAATTTAAGGTTAGCTTTGCAAGACATTGAAGATTGCTAACGGTTGAGATTTTTGTCTCAGACTGTTGTAGACAATTACATACCAGTGGGCGCGGATTTGTCGAAATGGAACCATGATTGTTGTGTCGTTGGCAAGGGGTACCGCCATCCTGAAATATGATATATAACCAGCCGTCGCATCCGAGTTCAACCTCAACTTGTGTTTGCTTGAATATGGCACAGTTGGAGAAACGATTTATCAAACAGAGACATCAATGCAGCACGGTTGGCGGACTATATATCTGGTCTTGCCTTGATCGTAGGTCCTGTTGAGTTAAAACTCTTAATTGGCTCGTTGGTTCTCAATGACAAGTCACACCGATGCACAGCCACCGTCGCGTATTCTAACTTAATCCGGGAACAATTGACCGCGATGTAGAAGCTAATGCATATAGGCATGTATCTATCTAACCACTCTGTGTGGTGTCTCTTACACAGATATGAATTTGTGGTATGGTCATCAATAACAATGATATGGAGTACGTGAGTAACCGTGTGACCAAAACATAACTATCGTGGAGGGTGCCGAACCGCGCTCATTGCTCCCTATGTGTTATGCTACGTTCAATTTGACGTGGATTGACTTTCAGATCGCTTTCCTGTGTAGTGTTTGATATGTTCTGGGAATAATGACATTCGGTTGTCACCGTCGTCACCCTGTGTTACTGTAAAAGCCCTATCTGTGAATATATATGATCGGATAGGCCTATAAACCTGGATGCGACCCTCAACGAAGTAGTTACAAGCCGTACAGCTTCGCATTTCACCTATTGTTTGGGCTTGTCCTAAAGGTATACCCCCTAAATCGCAATGTTGGGGGAGTGGGCCTCCTCGTACATAGGACTAAAGTGTGTTCAATGAGTTGTGCATCTCGATGGAGCAATTGACCACTCTATATAGAACCAAGCGATAAGTATTAATGATCGACCGTTGAGCTAGTCCCAGCCATATATCGCTCAGATCGGTCACTACTATGAAGCAGTAGTAGGGATTCATTGCAGGTATATAGCACTGACCGAGCTAGACTTGTTTCACAAAAGCCGTATTTGCATTGGAAGCGTTACCATGTTCATTTTTTCGATCAACAAATACAGATTGACCTTCGTTGGCTTCCTCCTGAAGGTTTCCCCAAAGACAAGCTCCATCAAGTTGCTGTTGTCAGATTCTTCACAAACGATTATCAGCCTACTGCTCAACCAGCCGTAGTGCAAAGTATAGTAGCTCGTTACAACGTTATCAAGGTATCATTGGCCAAATGCTACATATATAAATACTAGTCCATTCAGAGTCCTTGAAGGGTGTGACAACAGTATGGCGCTTTGCTAGCCTGCCCTTTGGTGGATATTACTGCCCCTGGCCTGGTCATTGTCTAGGGCCTGTCGAGAAAAGAATCGCCCCTTGCTTAGATGATACGTGAACAAGACACCAGTCTGAGTTCATGAGTTGATAACATACACCACAGTCATGATCACTCCATTACCAGCGAAAGTAAGAACTACACGACTACGATGGCTCGAATAAAATCTTTGATCGTCGCTGTTGCTCTGTCTTCTACTGCAGCTCTTCTTTTTCTGACTTTTTCCTATAATCATGAGTCGATACTTACTAGTGACTGTAAGTAATAAGGTCAGCCCCTGCTATCACCTTGATTACTCACTGCTTCACAAATAGTAGAGATCTGGTCGCCTCCCTTGGCGGCAACCTTGTCATTGAATCATCAAGCTTTCCCGAAAAGATATGGCAAAGCTGGAAAGACGACTCCAAAGATCCAACACCACGAACAGTTGGATTTCCACGCAAGTGGCGTACACTCAACCCCGACCATCGATACGAACGTATTACCGACGCCAACTCCAACGCTTATGTCGAAGATAATTTCTCCCCTAATATATCCCGAATTTTCAACGATTTAGACGATCCAATCCTGCGAGCCGATTTTCTCCGTTACCTAGTGATGGTTCTTGAAGGAGTAATATGGGCGGACATTAATGTATTGCCTCACCAACCGATCTCGTCTTGGATCCCAGACATATACAAAAACGCCACCAACCTAGTAGTCGGTATAGAGAATGACAAACACAAGAGTCCTATATGGCCAGGGTCCCCCTATTCCATACAATTAGCCCAATATACAATTTTGGCGAAACCGAATCATCCTGCGTTGCTTAAGCTTGTGGAAAGCGTTTCTCAGAAGCTCGCTCGTTTCTTAGAGGCAGAGAACCCACCAGGCAGAGTGAGCTTCTCTGATGTAATGTCTATGACAGGCCCCTTCGCGTTCACCAATGTAATGATGGAATATTTCACAGATTTGACTGCAATTAAACACAACGGAGATGAACTGGACAGAATCCAGGAACCTGTGCTCATTGGCGATGTTCTGGTCTTGCCTATCGACAGGTTTGGGTGGTTGCCACAAAATCATGTCCACGAACTCGGCGATCCCTCAATTCTCATTGAGCATCTATTCATAGGGTCATGGAGAGCAGGACATCCAGGTTGATAGATGAGATGTCATCGGTTTCTGTCTGCTGTACATACTTCTCGTGGCCAAAGACGCAGGGCCTTGGTAGATCATATACATTCATGCCAAGTTCTTGATGCTAGAATGCCGGTAACAAGTCATCCGTAACCTTCTAAGCAGATGCTTATCCTAGATTCTTCGTTCAAAAGAGACAATACGTTAGAAAGTCTAACTCATCTTCGTTGCTTTCTCTATAATTACTGCCTGGACTTGTGACTGTCACATGTAGTATAGGGCGTCCTCGAAGTTGCTCAAACATATTAAAACTATTAGAGTCTAAAGCACTGGCCTTGCAGCATCAGCTACCTGTGCACCAATGCAAAGCTATGATGTACCGGGATGGGCTCGTCAGCTTTGCGGTAACAGGAGTCTTGCAATTTATTGAACATGGTCACTACCCAATGGAGTAATATCAGCAACTACTCAGCGATCAGCAAACGGTAATAGGACACACATTTCGTCCAAGCCTTGCCTTGGCTGATCAGCAATATGTTGGCGACCCGAGACGCCTCAGATAACAGAGTGTGATTGCAGGGGCTACGACGAGCGAGTTCAAGATTGTGAGACAAGGAACCCAGTCATTTCAATAACTTGAATCTAGCTGCGACGTTGCATAGTGTGTAATCATCCATAGGAAAAACGCCACCGTTTCATTCTTCCACCTTTGCCCGAGTATCTTGTCGGAATCAAGTCTAGAGTCAGTTGGTAGGATTACCCGACATGTAACATTTGGGCTGCGAAATAATCCTCGCCTCTGTCCCGTCTCCATTTTATATCCTGTTCCGTGCCTTCTTCCTCTCTGTTCTTCAGCTTATGACTCTCCCCCCTGTTCAGGTCATCATTGTCTTAGTACGCGATCGCTGCTCACCGACATGGAGCTCTCTACCGTTGCCTTTTATTGGTGGCTGATTTATCAGTACTTTCTAACTTCTGAGTTTGTCTTGTGCGCTAGAACATGCTTCACTCCAGATGGCGGAGAGTCCCCAGACGACAGCCCTTGCAATCAGACGCCGACGTGAGCGCGTGCTGTGGCGCTTCTTCCACCAACCACTGTCTCTCCAACAACCTATGCGCCGATGGAACGGGAAGAGTTATTCGGGGTACATGTACAGATGAGACGTGGAATGACCCTACCTGTCCCCAGTACTGCTTGAGTCAGTCTTAGCCGATGAATCATTCTTGAGTTGAGAACCTATAACTGCTGGCAGTTACTGACATGGTCTGTTAATCCCGCCTAGTCTCCAGCCATGGAGGAGTAGACTTGATATCCTGCAACAATGTCACACACGACCATATATCGTACTGCTGTGACCATGTGGTCAACTGCTGCGATTGAGGTCTTGCCATGGCCAACTTCGACCATTGCTAATTGGGATGATGAGTTATCTCAATTTGTTACTATCAGTGCCAGCACAACTGGATCTTCAGAGATATCTTCGAAATCAACAACAGAGGTATCAACCACAACGGCATCCTCCTCTTCTTTGGAGGTAACTACCGGAAAGACGCCATCAGCATCACCATCATTGTCAACTCCACCAGAATCCCCTTCGAGCTCCAGCTCTCCGGCTTCATCTCGGAGCTCTGGCCTTAGCTCTGGTGCGAAAATTGGCATAGGTGTCGGCTCAGCAGCTGGTGTATTTTTAGTCGCTACACTCGCATACTTGTGCTGGAAGGTCCATGCAAATCATGAACGAGCGCCACATCAGCACGAATCCACACCAACATCCTATGCGACGGGCTCAGTATTGGTCAACGGACAAACTCCCTCTTCGTTCCATATAAAGAGCCCTAACCTCTCCTTCTCTCCATTCGGACATACTGCTAGCGAAGGTGATCCAACTGGAGATCCAACTCTGAACTACCCACCAAACCACCATCGTCACGAGCTTGATACATCAACAGACGGCTAATACTCGCTGCTTCCAAAGTTCTAACCTCGTATATCAAACGGTGTACAAGCCATACATCAACATGTCCGTTAGGATATGGTGCGCAAAGGTCTCAAAATCTGGTTCGGTGGTTAGTTCGGCAACAATCTCTGTTCTCTTATCTCATACACGCGGGATTTGTTCCACTGGCCTCCCATACTCAACGGCGGAGGCCCAGGGACAGGTAGATGTGCAATATGGGCTCTATCTTAGTACTTAAGCTGTAGATTACTGTCAAATAGTTGCTCATATCTGTCTAGGGGCTCTCATAATGTACTGCAAGAGCGTGGCTTTCCTTTTGCCATCTGGCTTTTCAAAATTTGGATGGGAATTATTGCATTTACAGAGTCCAGCCTGCGGTGTATACGGATATATGATCCTAATCAAGGTGACAACTGCTCCTTCTACTGAAGAACATCTCCTGGCTGAGCGGGTTGATTCCGTAGCCCATTGCCTGCCTAAATATGATTTGATTTGTTTGGTCCCGTCACTGCTTCCAATACGCATGCGATACCTTCTCTCCTTATTAAGGTTTGTCCGTCGGCATGGAAGGGGAGAGCATCACAACCAACCGCACTTACTGTTGGTGGGATGTCGTTCCTTCGCTTGACATAGATCCATGGGGCTGCTTTCCATCGACGCTTGTCTGTCATAGCTCATCCTTCCTAAGCACTTCTAATGGTTACTGCTTAGGATGTTGAGAATAGTATGCATCTTGGAGTCTTCCAAACATTTCTGTCAGTCCATTCTCCTATCTTGTCTTCCATTTTTCCATCTTCTCATCAACATATCTGCACCATTTTCCCATTGCCCATATTCTCAGGTTCTCGCCACCATAATACCCCACGTCCTCTTGTCGTCTTCCCAGTCCTTATGCTCTCTCCAAGATCAGAGAGGGACAGCCACATCAGACTGCCCAGAAGCCTAGTGCGATTACGTGGTCCGAAATGTGTCCAATCGGTCATCACATCTTGATTCTTGGTCCGGAGGCAGCCACCTTTACCATACCTCTGAGCGCACCATCGGCACAAAGTGCCAACCGATACTGGAATCACCCAGCAACACTCAAAGGCAGGTTCAATGTTGACAAGTGCCAACTTCCGAGTATTCTTATTACAGTGACGACACTTGCATTCAATATCTGTGGTAACACAGAAAACCTGTTGAAGCAGCTTTATGACCTCCTGCAGGCTTTACAGGAGCACTTTATAGGAGATCCAGTACACCGACCCCATTTGGACTGATTAACTCATACATTCAGAGCAATCGACCTCGGGGCACCTTGTTGGCCACCACTGGTCCAAACCATATTTCGGAACCCAACCGTAACCTGCGTACCTGCGAGCGAACCATAAGCATCCCGCCGCCGACACCCTGCTGTTCCTGTCGAACATTGCGGGTTGTGACCTATTGGAATTTTGTTCCCCTGTGTGTCAATTGATGTGTGCGAAGCCAAGCGTGAGGATGTCATTTGTAGGGATCAAATAGTCAGCATGAATTGATCTGTGGACTAGGCATATGTTCCTTCCCTCACTCGCACCAGAGAGTCGATCAAGAAGTATACCAGCCACTATTAGGTAGTTGGTCGCAAACCGTGAATCATTTCGCATTGGGATCAAATGGCGGCTTAACATGCTCACTCGTCCGCCCAAACATTGTCTGGAGTTCTACTGTTGAGGATTATTACTGCAGAAAGAAGATGGAAAAAAAGAAATGGAAGCAAAATATTATATCACATACAACACCAGGAATTCGCTGGTCGTCACCGACCCAACTACTAATCTGGCGGTATAATCTCTATGTTTACGTTTCTTTATAAATATAATGGTATATTTAATAAAAAGCGCGGTAAACAAATTGCTGTTTAATAATGATTATATTATTTTAATAAATGTTTTTATTATTATTATTATTTTTTATTTAAAATGCTTACGCTTTTAACCTTTTATATATATATAATACTAGGCTTAAACTTTATTTATAATATAAAATATTCAAAGTTTTTTTTATTTAATTTAAAAAGGATGTTTTAAGTAATTTATATAAAAAATAATTAAGTGTAAGGATAGGATAGGCGGTCAGTATCGGTAGTCGGTGTCGGCTAAAGCACTAGTCAGAAAGCTTCGCCGAGAATACCTCTATTAAAAGCTTTCTATAAAAAACATCTAATAGAAATATCTATATAGTATTACTTGTAGAAAAATAACAATAAGAAATCTTTTTTTAGTAAAATCACCTAAGCTGGTCTATTACTTGGTAGTTAGCGTCATTTTTCTTTCCCGACAAGGCCTTACGGCCTTTGCTAAGCCTATTTTTCTTATTTTTTCCTGCTAGGACCTCTCGCCGAAAATCTTATTAAAAATACAGATTTCTATATCGTTCGAAATCACGATACTATAATAATATATCACTAGCGGCTTTTATTTAGTCAGTCCGACTATAAGTTTTTATAACATAATAACGTACTATTTACGTTATCGGCCAGTATATATCGGCCGGCATATTTTCTCTGGCTTTGTAAAATTAAACACGCTATAAAACCTTATCGCGTTAATTTCGTCACTATTTTAACTCTTTTTAGCACACGTTTATTAAAAACACTTTATAAAACGTGTTTATTTTATTGCTTGTTATGTTATTAACTTTTATTTATTAAAAAAAGCCGCTTTAATAAAGTATTATTTTTTTAATTAACTATAATATTTATTAGTTAATAACTAAAATTGTTAAATTATACAATCTTTATTAAATAGCAAAATTTTTACAATTTATAGATATATAAGCATTAAAAACCATATTAGCAAAACATAAAGCCAAAATTACATTATATTATAAAAATATCCTTAAAACTAAAAAGCTATAGCTATTTGCAAAAAAATCACGATAAACCTTCCGTACTCGGAGCTAAAAACCGGTGTCTTTTTCCCTTAATTAGTACGTAAATAATTTCAAAGCCAAATTTGCCATAGCAAAAGTGTTGAATAGGCTCTATGCGTATTAATAGGCAGATATAAATAACTATACGATTAATTTATTTATATCTATTTTTTAAAAAGAGGAATCTCTAAAAGGGATTCTGTATGAAGTATATAAGCCTCCGTACGGGATATTTAACGTACGTATAACTTGTTTACGTCGGCTATTTTATAACCGTTATACGTAATACTTATTTATGCCGGTTATTTTTTACTTAACGTACGTATTATATACGTACTATTTATTTATATCGTACGTGCTATTTATTTATAATGGCTATTTAATATTTGTTTTATTTTGTTTATATAAAATAATTGCTTTTTTATATTAAGTAGAAAGTTTTTTACGTAATAATAATTAAATATTAGCAACTTTTTTTTTTGCGTAAAATAGCTGCTTTTTTTAATGCTTTGTATATTATATATTAATAACTGTTTGTTAAAATAGCTATATATATATTATACGTTTAATTTTTTATCGTCCGAACTATTATTATAGTTATAAACTGCCGTAAATTATATCGTTAGTAATTTAATTGTTTTATATATAATAAAAATGTTATAAATATAAGATAATGTGACTATTATTAAATTAGAGCTTTTGTATATAACGTTAAAAGCTTTTATATAATCGAAGTTTTTTTTTTTTTTTTTTCCGTATATTATTATTTTATTTTGTTTTTATTGTTTTGAGTTTTATACGATTAAACATAGTTTTTATCTATCTTTTTCTCTTCGCTATCGTATAAAATGGCTGTTTTTTTTAACTAGGGCTTTAGCTTTTTAAATCCGAATAATTTTGTTTTTATTGCCGTTATTACTAGCTAGCTTTTTGCTTTTTTTGCCGGAGGTTTTGCTGTTCCGGTTAGTGCGTTTGTTGTATTTTAGCCGAACTTTCTGAACTTTGTAGTCAATAAGGTTTAAGTTATCAGGCGATAGCATTTCGGCCCGTATTAAATTGCTGTCGTCGGGCTTTAAGCTTATTAAGTTACTAGTGTTTTTAGCGTTAATAATATTATAACTTAGTACTATTTAATTTTAAATATACGTAAGTTTATATATAATATAGCTATTAACGTATATAGTTATACGAGTTTTTATTTTTACTTTTGTTTATTTATATTATAAGACTAAAAGCGCGTTTTTTACGTAATGCCGTCTTAAAACGTTAATATTTTATACGTTTTAAAGCTTATTAATATATAAAAAAATTACGTTTATATATTACGTCGTGATTTATATTTTTACGGCATAATAGTATAGTTTTATAATGTTGTTTTTACGGCTAGGCCGTACGACGTTTATTAGCGTCGTATTATTATAGCAGTAACAACCGGCTACTATATTAATACTTTATATAAACAGTACGTATATATTCCGGGCTTTTTTAATAGCTCGTATACTAATTATATTTATTATTTCCATATTGCTTGTTATATTTATTGCGTATAAGGTAGTCGGCGTTAAAGTAGTTTGTTTTTGGTAGATAGTATAAAATAGAAAGTAAATAATATAATGTTTTTATTTTTATAGTTACGAATTAAATTCTTTTTTTCTGTTTTAAATCAATGTTTTAAAAACGTAATATTAAACGTATAGTTATATTATTTCGTACAGTAAGATAATAATCCCTTATACTACTTAAAAAATTAGAAAAAAAATCAATATAATATAAAAAAAAATACGTAAAAAAAAATAAAGTACAAATTTATTATTATTAATTTAACCGGTTAACAAATATTTTAATTTATATAATAAATCGATTAAATATAATTAATTATATAAGTATTTAATTAGGGTTTTTTTTTATAAATACGTCCGATAAATTGTTTTTATTATTAATTTATCGTATTTTTAAAATTTTACGATTTTTATACGCTTTACGTAGTAATATTACGTTAATTATTAGCCGTTTTTTAATAGTCGTTTTTAATTTTATAAAATATTTATATAGCGAACGTAAATTAAAATAAATAACTATTAAAATTTAATTTAGTTAAAACGTATAAATAATTTACTATAACGTTATATTAAAAGCAATAATATAATCAAAATTAATTATTATATCGTGTAACTCGTTTATAAATACGTTTTTAATAACTTTTTTATATTTTAAAAAGTTTTAATATATAATATTCCTATAAATTTTAAAATTATTGTTTGTACGTATTTTTTTAGTTAATACGACCAAAAAACCAAATTGTAATAAAAAATCCGCGTTATTTACAAAAAATCCGTCGGTAAAAATAAACAGTTTAATATAAATAAAATTAAATAAAATAAACCGTAAACCGCGTAATAGATTTTTTATTTGCTATTTTAATCGTATGTTTAATATTTTAATATGTTTGTTTTTTAATTTCGTAATTTATACTGCGATAAAAAAATCGTACGCCGTTTCGAACTAATATATTAATACGATATATATTTTTTTTACGCATTACGCTATATAATTTTATAACGTTATATAAATAATTAAATCAATTTTTAATAACTACGATATTTGGCTTTTTTATGCGAAAAAAATATTATCGCTTTTGAATAAAATTCGACCGCCATTAAATTTTATCGCGATGCTTTATATAAATATAGTTTTCGGCTTTACGTAAAACTTTACTTTTTTTAATTTTTATTTTTTTAGTTCCGAAAATTTTAATATAATAAAATTAAATATATTATTAGTTTATAACGCAGTAATACTAAAATTATTAAGCTTTTTCTCGGTTAAAAGCAAATATAAATTATACGTTAAAATATATATCCTAAGCTTTTTACAATAATATATATAATATGTTTTATATTAATACAGGCTTAATTTGGCTAAATTATATAAAAGCCGTACGATATATAATAAAATGTTTATTAAATATTTGTTTTAAATTTTTTTTAAAAGTTATATATAAATAATTCAAGTTAACTCGTTTATTATTTATATATACGTTTATATAATATTTTTTAATTTATTCTTTATTCTATATAACTAAATTAACGTAAGGCTTAAAGCTAATATAAAGTATTAGTTATTTCGTTAAATCGTGAAAAATTAAATAAAAAATGTTTTTTTTTTATTTCCGTATTTTTATACAACTATTTTAAATTTTTCGTATAAAACGGTTATTTTATTTTAACTTTTTATATTAAACATATATTAAAAATATAAAAAGTTTTTAATATATTATCAAAATACCGTATAAAAATAAATACGCTTTATATTAATAAGTTATTAATTTTTTTATATCTGATTTTTTAAATAGTTTACTAAATATATTAATTTTTTTTATTTTAACGAAATTGTATTATAAAGGCAAAATCTGACTTTTTTTTTCGGTAAAGAATGTTTATATAACGAAATATTTTTTTAAACGTTTTTATCCGCGTTTTAACGGATTAAAAACTTATTATAATTTTTAAAATATAATTTTTAGCAAAATATTTTATTATATAATAAGCATTTCGAATTTTATATTATCGTATAACGGTTAATAATACGGTTTAATTTACGTATAATAAAATTTTTAACCGTTATTTAAAATTACGTTTTGTTTTTTAATTACTACGATTTTAAATAGTTTTTTTTAGCCGTTTTTTTCGCGCTATATAAATATTTCCGATTATAAAAAAAGCTAAAAAACGTTATACAATAAGCCGTTTTGTATATTTATTACACGGTTAACGTCTATTTTTATATATTTTTCCCGAATTGCCTTTATAGTTTTTTAAATTGTTTTTGCTTTTCGTACAATATTTAAAAAAAAAAGAAAATTTGTTACAATTTTAAAATAAGCTTTAAAAACTAATAAAATAAGTACTAAACTATTTAAGCCAGCCGTATTATTTAAGGCCTTTATTATAATTTATAAAATCGTATAATCGTTTATTATATTTAAAAATTGTTTATATAAAATATTAAACATATAATAAAATAGCTTATATATTTGTTTAATTTTCCCGATATTTTAATAGGCTTTAACCGGGATTTTTTTATATAAAAATTTTATTAATTACGTATTATTCTAAAATTCTTTAAATAAAAAGTTTTTATTAATATTATATATAATTACGTTTAATAGTTTTTAATATATACAGATTTAATATTAATATAAAACATTTTAAGTATTTTATACAGAAAAAGATTTTAAAAATATAGCGGCCTAAAATTTCGTTTTAACGTTAATTATATATAATATAAGCTTACTATTAATATATATAACGTTAATAATTATTTTATAATTAAAAAATAAATCGTTTTTAATTAAAAATTTAAATCTTTAAAATATTATTATGTATAATTAGCAATAATAACAAACTTATTTAATTTCGTTAAAAACTTTTAAAAAAACGTCGTAACCCGTTTTTATTAATAAATTATAAAGTTTTTTCGCGCGTTAATAACTTGTTTTTTTATATTTGCCGTAGTTCTGTTTTTATAAAATATAATATTTATTTTATACAACCGAAATAAAAAAATCCGTAATTTTATTTTTTAACTATAACGTACGATTTACTATTTTATATAATCTTATTTATTAAATTATTATAGTACGCTTTTTGCCGATTTATATTATATAATAAAAATAAAAAAAACGTAAAGGCGTCGAAAATAAAAAATCGAATTAAACTAATTAGCATATCGATTTTAATTTTTTCGATCGATATTATGTTTTTTGGCTTTTTTAAATCGTATAAAAGTTTTTTTAAAAATTTAATCGATTTTTATTTTAAAAAACTTTCGTATATATATTAATGTTTATAACTTACTAACAATCGATATTTATACGGCTTTTATATTTTAAAAAAATATTTTAATAAATATTTTTATATAGGTTTTTTAATATAAAAGCCGATATATTATATAGTTTTATATTATTATATAAAAAAATTATTAAATTTTAAAATATTTTCCCGGGTTATTTAATATATATATAATTAGTTTATTATATAGTATAAGATTTTAGTTTTTTGTTTTTTACGGGCTTTTTTTTTTCGTTTTTTTTATATAATTAGTCGTTTTTATTTTTTATTTTAAAATATTTTTAAAATTAACGACGTAAATATTAACTTTTTTGTTTTATATACCGCTATATTTAACGAAGTATTATTTTACGTAAATAATCTTTTTTTTAAAGTATTTTATCAACTAGTAATCCGGCTTAAAATATACGAAATATTTTTTGTTTATACGATTAAATAAACGTTAAAATCCTAAACCGCAAAAACTATATAAACCGTAGTACGTACGATTACGGAATAATTTTTTATTACATTATTTTTATATACAGTTATTATTATATTTTTTATCGTTATAATATATATAAAAATTTTCGTTTTATATAAATTATAACTTGTTTTTTTATTATATTAAAACTTATATTACAGTATAGAAATTTAAAAATAGTTTTTTATACAAGTTTTTTATATTAATTAATACTTGTTTAAATTTAAGCACGTTATTATATATTTATGCGATAGCTAAATATAGCTAAATTCTTTTTTGGAAATTTGGTTTAAAAACGCGTTAAATAATATAAAAAGTTTTAAAAAGCTGTTTTAATATTTCTAGTTTTATTAATACTAAATTATTTTATATAATTTATTAAAAATTTATCGTAGTTTATTTGTTTTAATATTAAATATAGTTTATTTTCGTATTAAAATATACGTTAAGCGTATTATATATTTTTTTTACGTTGTTTTTAAATTAATACTAATTTAAAAATACGATTTAATAAAGCCTAAAAAATTTAAAAAAAAAACCGCGTAATAATAATCTTTTTTAATTTTTAAAACTTAATATAGCCGTATAAATTAACGTATTTTATTCGATAATATATTATACGATAAACTAATAAAATTTAAAAAGCTTTTTTATAATTTTTAAAAAGTTACGAATTTATATAAATCGATTTAGCCGTTTATAATATTATATTTTAATACAATAAAGTTTTATAATATATACTAAAGCAAAGTTTGCCGTATAATAAAAAATAGTTAAAAAGTTTAAAATTGTTTATATAGTTAGTTTTTTTATAATAATTTTTCGATAGTTTATTAAATATTTAATTCGAATAATTTTTAAAATTACGATAATTAAATTATATAAAGTTTCTAGTAATAAATATCGGTTACTATTTATTTGTTTCGTATAAACTTAGCTAACTTTACGTTTAAAATACTATTTCCAAATTATATTTTTTATTTCGTTAATTGTATAAAAAATAGCTGTTTTATAGTTTATATAAACTTATCGAATTAAAGTTCTATTTAGTTTTTAAAGTTTTTTTAAATAAAAAAAAACAAATAATCGCTTGTTATATAAATTTATTTATACGATAATATATAATAAACTATATACGTTATTATAAACTTATTAAATAAATTATCAGATAATTTAAAATCGTTATTGTTTTTTTATTTGTTTAATATAAAATATTTTTAACGCTATTTTTACTAAAGCCGTATTATAAAGCTATTTCGGCTTATAAAGCCGATTACTTAAATAAAATCTAGGATTTGTTTTTAATTATCGTATAAAAGTTATTATATAAATTTTATTATTTTTTTTAAATATAACTCGAAATAAATTTTTTTAAGTCTTTTTCGTATAACTTGCTTAAACCGAAAATATAAAACAGAAATAAAACAAAAACGCAAAATCGTATTATTATAATTTTCGATTAACTACTTTTTTCGTTTTTATTAATTTATAGTCGTTTTATAACTATTAATTAATATTAAATAGGCTTTATACGTACTAATAAGCAAATATAAATAACTATACGATTAATTTATTTATATCTATTTTTAAAAAAAAGGAATTTCCGAAAAGGATTCCGTATAAAATATATAAACTTTTGTATAAAATATTTAACGTATATATAACTTGCTTACGTCGGCTATTTTATAACTATCGTACGTAATATTTATTTACGCCGGTTATTTTTTACCCGACGCACGTATTATACACGTGTTATTTACTTATATCGCACGTATTATTTACTTACGACGGCTATTTAGCATTTGTTTTACTTTTGCTCGTATAAAGCAATTGCCCCTTCGTATTAAGCAGAAGGCCTTTTGCGTAATGATGGTTAAACAAAAAGCAATCAAATATATCGTATCTTTAAAACCGCCTTTAAAATCAAGCTCGCCTCTACGATATATTAACGAAAACCTTTTTATAAAAACGGTTACTTAGCTAAATATTCTTAAAGCAACTTTAAAAATATATATATTAAAAAGTTTCGTAAAAACAGATATTAAGCCTAAAGTTAAGCTTTTAAAAATAATATCTAATTTGCACTATTTGCCGCCTTATAATTAACAAGTCCAAATTTTTTTTAAAACTAGCTCGCTATTTAATTCGGTAGTCTTTTTTTTTTAAAAAACTTTTTTAAAAAAAACTATAAAATAGTTTATTAGGTTTTAACTTACTATTAGTTTTCGTAAAAAAGCGACCTTTATTATTTAGTTTTTAAAGATTATAAACCTAGTTTTTCTTTTATTAAAAAAAAAAGCAACAATTTTATAGCTTGCTTTATTTTCGCCACGTTCTTTAAAAAGCAAAAATAAAAAAACTTTAGCCGACTTATTTAAAAATTATATTTTTAAGCCGTTATCCTATAGATTAAATCTAATAGTTCTTTTTTTTTACTTTTTAATAACCTATAAACCGATAGTTATAAACGAATTATTTAAATTAGTAAAAAATTTATAGTCTTTTTCGAAATACGCCAAAAATAATTTATACTTAATTAATAATTTATTTTTATAAAAATCTTTTTTTATAGCTACGTTTTTTTTAACGCAGTAAAAAATACTTTTTTTAAATAAAAAAACATAGTAAAAAACGTAAAAAATCGCCTTAAATATCGCGTCCGTATTCTAAACAAAACAATTAAAAAATTTTATCGACTTTATTAAAAATACGGCATAATTAGTTACGTAAAAAAGCAATTAATAAAATATAGCAAACTTATTTTAAAAAATTACGTTTATTAATTATTTCGACCTTAATTTAAATATTATATATAGTTTTAGTAAAAATATTACAATAAGTAAACATTATTATTAACGTAATATTAACCTGTTTATAATATCGGTCGAATAAACGGTATTAAATCTTGCGAAAAAAAAATATATTACGTAATAGTTTTGTATAACTATTTCGTAAAAACGCCTTTTTTAATACGTTAAAGTAGTTAATAACGTAATTAAAAAAGCAATAACGGTTAGTTTTAAATACGTATTTATTAAAACTAAAAAAAAAATGGCGAAAACATTTAACAAATATAATAAAATCGGCTATAACGTTTTTATATAATAAAAACGCAATTTTAAACAAAATAAATATAAAATCGTAAACAATGTAATAAATTCGTAACGTAAAAAACTTTAGCTTTAATAAAAATTAGCAATTATAAGTTATCTATAAAATATAATATATAAAGATTTTTAAGCCATATATAACAAGTTAAAGCCAAATATAACGCTTTTTGTTTTTTTAAATTATATCGAAAAAAAGTAATAATATATTGTATATAATTAATATTATATAAAGAACTCGCTAATACGTAAATTATTTTAATATAACCGCGTGTTTTACTTTAATTTATACCTATTGTAATATTATTTTTTACGCTTTTTATCCTAAATATTAATACGTTAATATTTTATAAATAAAAGTTTTTAAAAAAAGCTTTTATTATAAAAACTATCCGTAAAAATAACAAATAAATATATTAAATAAAAAACAATTATAGTAACTAAAACAAAAAAAACAATCGCGGTTATAAGTATAATAATAAACGTATATATATTAAAAAACAATATGTTAATAACTAGTATAAACAAAACAATTTTGGTTAATTTAATTTTTAAAACGATTATAATAATAATAAAAGAAATTTTCGTAAAAAAAACTTTAAAAGTAATAATTTTTGTAAATTAAATCGTAAAAATCGATTTAATAATCGAAAACGATTTAAGCATATATAACGCTCGTATATATTCCGATATAAAAAATAGGTTACACCTTAATAATAAAAAAACAATAGTTATTTAAAAATCGAAAATAAATATATCGTCGATTTAAACAATAAATAAATATAAAATGTCGAAAGTAAATTCGTAGAATATAATTATATTATAACCGAAAAAAGCTTAGAAAATCGAGGCGAAAAAACTTTTATAAAAAACAAAAAAATTAACACTAAATCTATTTATTTTTTAGCCTTAAATAATATCGATATATTAAAAAATATACGTAATAAAATGTTTTTAAAAATAAAAAAACTTTATTATATCGATTATGCTATAAGTTTTTTAATTAAATCGGCATATTTAATTTATTAAATTTAATCGTATAATACGCTAAATACGAAAATAGCATTTATATAGCAAATTAACGCTAATACCTTTAAAGTTAAAGCTTTTTAAACAAAACCCTTAAAAAACGAAAAGTTATAAAAAATAAAATATTCGATATAATTATTACTAAACCTCGTTTATTTAAAATATTTAAACTTTTAAAACTGCTTGCTTTATATTTTTATTTATAGATTTAAACGACTTTTATAAATAATTCATTTATAATAATATGTTTTAATATAAAATATTTGACTATATTTTTAAATAAAAACTAATTAAAAACGTACGTATTTAATACGGTTATTATAACTAAAAATAATTACGTAATAAAAAAAAAAAAGTAAAATTATTTTATAAAAAAAGGGTTTTTTAACTATTGCTATTTAGGCGTATCGATAAAATTAATAAAACAGGAATATTTTAAGTTAAAAAATAAATTATAAAAAACCTATCGCTAAATATATTATTTGGTATTAAATTTATAACGGACTATAAAATATTATTTAATTTTATAAACAAAATAATGATTTTTAATTTTTATAACGGCATAATCTCGGTTTTCAATATTTTATAAAAAGGTTTTATAATATTTTAACGTATAATAGTAATATATAATATAATAATACTTGCGAAAACTACTTTATACCTTTTTATATATTATATAGACTTTTTAAAACAAAATGCCGAAAGAGGTAACCGATACTATTTGTTCGTTTTAAAAATAAAAAAACAATAGTAATAATATTATTAAACAAGAATAATAAAATAATTCTAATTATAAATATATTAAATTTTTTTATTAAAATATAACGAAATATGCGTATTAATAAAGTTTATAACTATAAAGCTAAAAAAGCTTACGTAATAATATAGGAAAAAACATCGATAGTAGTTATAGCTAAAATAAAAAAAAAACGTTAAAAAATTAATTATAGTTATCGTTAAAGTTTAAAATTTTTGTATTAATAGTAAAAATGTTTTAAAATAATAACGGTATAACCGAAAACGTTTAAAAAAACTATTTATTAAAAATATACTTTTTTTTTTTTTCGAAAGCAATCTTTAAACGTAAACAAGTTGAAAAATATTCCCTACGTTGTTATAATATAGAAAATATATATATATATATATATCAAACCCCAAATTCGCCAACGTTTTAAAAACTAAATTAAAAAAATTTAAATGCTAAATAAATAAAAATATTATCTGTATAAAAAAAACGAAATAATACGTATAAAACTTGTTAAAAACTAGCAGAATTAAATTAATTCGTTAGTTAAATTATATTTATTAAGATTTAAAAATTAAAAAATAATCGATAAAACTTTTAATAAGCTATATATTTAAACAAAAATAAAATATATAATAAATCTAACGTTATTTAGTTATTTTCTGTTTATAATATAACGTACGGTAAAAAGTAAAAAAAAAAAAAAAGTCGTATTTCATTTATATAACTTTAATAAAATCGTAGTTTTAAATATATATTTGTTACTAACGTAAAAAATTATTATTAAAGAACTATAAAACTGTATATATTTTATAATAGTTAACTGTTTAAAGTTTTTTTTTTTAACTACTTGTATAGCCAAAATATTGAAATTATATAATCGTAATATTTTTAAAAAAACTAAAAGTTTTTAATGTCGTATTATTTAAATATTGAAATAGCTTAGCGTTTATATAAAGATTTATAAATAAAAAGTTATGTCTATATGTAAAATTTGCTATAGCATATATTAACGATATTATTATATTTTTAAAAACGGCATAAAAGCATATAAAATATATTATAAAAGTCCTAATAATATTTAATAAAATTAGGCTTAAAATAAACCTAACTAAAATTTTTGTTATTTTCTTATATATAAAACTATTTAGGTTTACGGTTAATAAATTAGGCATTTCTACTATTTTAAATAGAGTAAAAGCTATTAAAAAAATATCGGTATTAAATATTTTGTTTTTTTTAAAATATATATTAATATAGTATTATTTTTAAAAAAATATATACTATAATGTTAGCAAAAACTTTTTTTTTTAAAAAAAAAGAAAACGGACTTATTAGCGTAAAGTAAAAAAAACAGCGTTTAATAAAAATTAGTATCCGCTAAAAAAAATAGACTTTAAAAATAAAATTCGATTTAATATTTATTAAAAAAAAAGCTTTTTATATACTATAAAAATAATTATATTAAATTAATTATTTAGTATATTAAAACTATAAGCGATATTTATCTTTTAAAATAAACGTATTATATAAACGCGGCTATAATGTGTTTATATTTTACGTTAATAGTAAATAAAACGGCAAAACCGTTTCGATAAATAGTATTAAATTAATTTCTTTTTAGTCCAAAATATTTTTAGGAAAAAAATAAAACTATTAAACTATAACACTAAAAATAACTAAACTAATTTAAATATATCGAACGTTTTAAAATATAAATCTAGTTGTATTAATACGAAATTATTGTTTTTACGGATTATTAAATAATTTAAGGTATAGTTATATATATTAATATAAAGTCGGTAAATTTTATTAAATTAAATATAAAATTAATAACAGCTTTAATATATTTTTCGTAATTTCAACTAAATATATTTTAAAACGGATTAATTTTATGTTTAATATTTTATTACGTTTACTAACCAACTTATTAAAAAAGGATAACGATTTTAAAAGAAATTACAATTATAACGAATTAGAAAATATTTAAAACGATTTTGGTTATATAGCGATTTTAAATATATTTATCGGCGTAAAAAAATCGTTTTTATAAATAATTTCTAAAACGAAAAAAACGTTCGTTCGAAAATATAAAAAAGACGCTAAGTTTTTAAAAGTATTAAAAAAACTTTGTTATAAATAGTCGCAAAAAAAAAGCGAGCAAAAAAATCTAAAAAAAACCCGTCGAAAAAATAAAAAAAAATTTTAAAATTAAAACTATTTTACGAATTAAATAATAACAGATTATTATATTTATTTTATAATAAAAAAAAGCGTAAAATTTATGTTTTTAACAATTGTATTAAAATAGTTTTTAAGATTTTTTATAATAAAAAATTTTATTTCGGATTTAAAAAAATATTAAACGATTTAATAAGATTTTCTATCCCGAAAATTCACAAATATATTTAAAACTATATATTATATTGCCTAATATACTTCGAAAATTCAATAAATAAATAGCGTTTTTTAAAAAAATTAAAGCTTATAACGCGTATAACGATTTTATACCATATAGTTACGTTAGATTTTATCGTTATAATGCCCAAGGTCTCGATAATACATATATTATATTATATAGAAAATTTTTTTATAACTAACGTACTCTATATATACATATATATTTATTTTAAAAAAAGCCTATTAATATTAAAATACGTAATAATAACGGCGGAAAATTAAAAGAAATAAATATTTATTTTTTTTATAATTAATAATTAAAACATTTTATTAAGACTTATATTTAATAAAATTAAAAAGTTTATTTTAAAAATATAAAAACTTTATAATATAAAAATAGAACGTAATTAATTATATTAACATTTTATTATTTATAAATAAACGGATAAAGCAAGTAAAAAAACCAAAACGTAAAAATTGCAATTTGTTTTTACGTAGTAAATTATTTAAAAATTCCGTAGATTTTAATATTACTAACTTTACAGTTTAAATTTAATAACGTATATAATTAAATTTTAAAGTATTTTTTTAATAAAATAGTATTAAAGTTTAAACCAAAATTTTTATTATTTATTATAAAAGTAAATAACGGTATAAATTATAAATTATATAAAAAGCTATATTAAAAAAAGGCAAAAAAAACTAAAAGTTTTGCAGACTTTAACGTAAAAATTAAATATAACGCTTATAAAAACTTATTACAGTTTTAAATAAAAAATAAAATCTATTTAAAATTATATCGTAAATATCGATTACTAAAAAAGCTATATAAAAAATAGTTTTAATAACGAACTAAACTATTTATAATTATATAAAAAGTTAGAAAGCTAATTTATAAATTAAATTTCTTTTAATATTAGTAAGCAAAAAAAGTTATTTTTATAACGTATTTATATTTAACGCCGAAAATATTAAACTTATTTATAAAATAAAAACCGTTATTAAAACAAATTATAATAAAAAAAAACATAGATAAATTTGTATTATACAAAATAAAGCGCTTATTAAATAAAAAGATTTTAAAAATAAAACGTAAACCTATTATCGAATATTTAATAAAATAAAAAAATATAAAAACTAGTATAATAAATAATATTTAAAAGCACTTTTTATATAAAACGTATTAAAGCTTGTTATTATTTATAATAAAGCGTATAAACTTATATTAAAAAAGCTAAAACATAAAAAGAAAAACAAATTAAAAAACGTATTTTAAGTTAATTTTTTTGTTAATAAAATAGTTTTAAAAAATAATTAAGAAATAATAGATATAATACCGAAAACAAATATTAAAATCTTTTTAAAAAAAGCATTATAGGTTTATTATTACTAAAAAAACGGTAGCTATTATTAGCTATTTAGTTGTTTTTTAAGTTTTTTAATTTATTTTTGAAACAAAGTTATTAAATATTTTATTAAAATATTTTTATATATTAAAGTTTATAACGCGTAAAAAAAAAACGTATAAATTTCTTTGTTTGTTATTTTACGTAATTCTATTATTTTTAAGCAAAAAACGTTTATTTTTATTCCGAAAAAGCTTACTTTTTTTTATTAAAAAGCGTCCGCGAATAATTAAAGCGTTTGTAAATAATTTTTTCCTTTATTTTAGAAACGCGTTATATTTTTTTTATTTAAAACGTAACGGTCGTACTATATATATATATATTTAGTTACTTTTATTTAAAAAATATTTATTTAATATAGCTTTTTTATAGTTATAACCTTAATATTTAAAAGCTATTTACGTATTATTATATATTATTACAAAAAAAACAATCTTATTTTCGTCGGGCAAAATTAGTACTTAATTTATTAAACGATATAAAAAACGCTATCTAAAAAAGAATACTGTTTAAAAACTTTTAATATTATTATATTATTATAACAATTTAATACGTTATTACTATAATTCCGAAAAACCTTTTATATAACTATAAAAACTACAAATAATAACCCGAATAAAAATTAACAGTTAGTAATAAATATACTTACGATTTAAAATAAACATTTTTATTTCGAAATAAAAAATTATTAAATTTTATAAAAAAACAAATCTTAAAACTATATTATAACTATAGTTTTAACGTTTAAATATTTAATAAAAATTTAAAAAAGCTTAAAAACGAAATCGTAGCTAATAACTAGTTTTAAAAAATAAAAAACTACTTTTAAAAAATATTAGCTAATAAGTTTATACCTATATATATAAAACTAAAATTACGTAAGAAATAATATCGTTTAAACAGAATTATAATAAAACCTAATATTAATATCGTTTTAAATAAATAGATATTTATAGAATATTACTTAATAGTTTTTTAGAGTTTTTTAATAAAAACAAACGTCGATTTAAAATAAGTTTTAAATATTTTCGCAAAAATAATGCCTTATTAGCAGCCGTCCGAATAGCAAATATATATATTAATATAAAAAACTTTAAAAAAGATTACTTAATATCGAAAATAATATAAATTTAAACTAATAAATTAAAAGCTTAAAATTTCGTATATAAAAAAACTAAAAGCTATTAAAATTTATAGATTATTAAAACACGGTTTCGGCACTTTCTTATAAAAAATTAAATATTAATTAATAAAAACGGGCTTTATTTAAATATTAGCTTTTACGGAAATAACTATTTTACTAATTTATTAAGCGAAATATATAGACGTTTAAACGAAATTAAAATTATTTTTTAAAAAGCTTAAAATAAATAAAGCAAAAAGTTTTTAAAAAATAGCGATAAAAAACAAAGCCGCATATGCAAAAAGTTTTAAAGCCGGATAAAAAAATATTAAACAAATTATTTTATTTAAAAACGTAAAAAAAATAAATCTTATCGAAAAAAAAGATTTTCGAGCAAAAAAAGTTATCGATTTAATTTATAATAAAAAAAACGATATTACCTTATAACGTTATAACGATAATATACCGAAACATTTTTAAATACGTATTAAAAAAAGATTAAAACAAAGATTTTTAGTTGCAGATTTTAAAAAACGACGACTTAATCGATTTAATAACGCCGGAAAAGCTATAACATTTAAAAAAAAATAAAAAAGCATTACGCGTAAAAAAACAATAAAAACATTTAATAAAAGTTATTTAATTTATATTTACGAAAAATAAGCATAATAGTCTTTAGTAAAAAAACTTTTATCGTACTAAATAACTATAAAGCCAAATTTAAAAAAAACATCGGCGTTAAAATTCCTTATTATTAAATACTCACAAATATATATAAACGATTTTTAAAAAAACCTATAAGTTTATTAAATAAATACGGCGAAATTTAGCTTTACGCTATATAAAAAACTATTAAATAAAACGAAAATTAAAATAAAAATAATATATAAAAAAAAATGCAACTATAAAACACTATAAAACATATTACTAAAAAATAAACCCGACGATATTTATATAATACTAAAAATTAAAGACTTTGCTATAAATAATAAGCTTTATAAATATAAACAGAAAAAAAAAATATAAAAAATCTTAAAAATAAAATCGTTAAATTGTAAAAAAAAAATAAACGGTATACTATAAAAACTATTTAATATAAAAACGACTTTAAAGTTTACGAAAAAAACTATATTTTATTAAATAACTACGTTTTTTTAAAATTATTGTTAAACGAACAAATTATAACCGCATTTAATATAAAAAAGCTTATAATATTAAATAAATATAAATCCCAGCTTTTTAATTATATTTAAAAATATTTATAACGACGTAATTTTTATAATAAAAACATATTTGATTTCGATAAACTTATTTTTAATAAAAAAAATTACTTTAAAAAAATAAAAATATTAAAAACTATTAATTAAGCAAAACATTCGATACTATTATTACTAATTAGTCTTTATAATAAATATAAACAAAAAATAAAAAATAAACAAAATCGAAAAACGATAACCGGATTAGTATTAAAACGTAATGCGCTATAAAATAAACTATTTTTATTGTTTAAAAAACAAAAACTTTAGTATTAGTTATTAGGACTAAAAACGCCGAATAAGCGTTAATAATAACGAAAACGTTGTCTTTTCTTTTAAAAAAGGAGGTAATATAAAGATAAAATAAGCAGTTAATGTCGGTAGTCGATATTAACTAAAGTACTAATCAAAAAGCTTCGCCGAAAATACCTCTATTAAAAGCTTTTCATAAAAAACATCTAATAGAAATGTCTATATAGTATCACTTATAGAAAAACAACAATAAAAAATCTTCTCTCAGCAAAGTCACCTAAGCTGGTCTATTATTAAGCTTTTTTATAAAATATTTTAAATTAAATATTTTATAATGATTAAAATATATTTTATTAAACTAGGTTTTGTCACGTACTAGGCTGCACTGCAAGGGCAAGGCCCTAGTAGGTGGTTACCGTAACGTATATTAATAATAAAATGAGGAAGGGAAGGGAGGTGGCCTAGGGTGGCCACCAGGGCTACAGCATTTATAATGGTGCAATATCCCTTATCTAATTAGTACAGGTTACCTGGGAGACCAGGGTAACTAGGGGACTAATCAGGTAACGTACTGGTAAGCCAGTACTACTAGTCCGTAATTACCCCTCGCGAAGGCCCTCGCCGGGGCTAAAAACGCGATTTTCACACTTTTTACCGCTAGGCCTAATATAACAGAGAACGCATATTCGAACCGTCGTTAAGGCTATTTTAACCATTTCTATATTTTAATAAGTATTGTAATATCCGTATGTGTATACTACGTGGCTTTTAAATAATAGCTTAACATTCATAATTTTATTAGCGCAAATGTTACTAGGTGTTAACTTAGCTTAATTACTATATATATATATATGACTGCTAGCTGTTATAAAGTTGCTAATAGTAATATTTAACGTTTTATTAAATAGTAGTAACGGCTTTAAAGATTAAAGTTAACGCTTTTAATAGTAGTAGTGTTATTAACGTCGATAAGTGCGTTAAAGGTTTTTTTTAAGTACTTAAGCTACCGTTTTAAGGCTTTAATAAATGTTTAAGCTACTTAATAAATGTTTTAAGCTATATTCGAGGCTTTTAATTAAGTGCTACGTATAGGCTCCGTAAAGTGCTTGTTGTAATAGCTATAAAATGCCTTATAATAAAGGCTTTTTTTAAGTGCTTAAACCATAGCGTCAAAGCTTTAAAAGTGTTTAAACCACGAAAAGTTAAAGCTTCTAATGTACCTAAGCCACGTTAGAGCTTGCAATAAGTCGTTTTAAGCCATATTTAAGGCTTTTGGTCGCCTTTTAGTAAAAAAAGGCTTCTATAGGTGCCACTTAGTAAAGGTAGACTTCTAAGTACCTGATAAAAAGGTTAAGGCTTTTAAAAATGCCTAACGGTCTATTAAAGCTTCTGATAATACCTCGCGATAAAGACTTTTAACTAATATTAAGTACCGTAAGTAATAACTAGCTATAACTTGCCGCGAAAGTAATGCCTTCAAATAAAAGCTTTTAACTAGTACTAAATATCGTAAAAGTGCCGAAAAAGGCAGTGCCTTTAAAAAAAGAAGTAATTAGCGATAACTTTGCTATAAAAAGTAACTAGCAGTAACCTTGCCGTATGGGTGCCTTATTATATAGGCTTTAAAAAGTGCTTATTACGTAAACGGTAGTAATGTAACGTAATAACTAAAGAAAGCTTTTTAAAACGCGTTTATTATTAAAAACGGTACTAAAATGTTTTTAAGTTGTTTTTACTAGCTAGTAATTCTAATAAAGGACGTTAGCTACTAAAAAAGGCATTAAATACTAAAAAAAGCAGTAAGTGCTAAAGAAAGCAATAAGTGCTAAAGAAAGCGTCGTTAAAGCAGGTGCTTATACCGTAATTTGCAACAGATTAAAGATTTCGTTTATACGTAGTTAAAAATCGGCAATGAGGCTTAAATATAATAACCTCGCTATCGCTTTAGTTAAAAGATCTTACTATTATTACGTACTAGGCTACACTACAAGGGCAAGGCCTTAATAAGTAGTTACCGTAACGTATATTAATAGTGAGATAAAAAAGGGAAAGGAGGTGGCCCAAGGTAGCTACCAAGGCTGCAGCACTTATAATGGTGCAGCATCCCTTATCTAATCAGTACAGGTTACCTAGGAGACCAGGGTAACTAGGGGACCAGTCAGGTGACGTACTGGTAAGCCAGTACCACCAGTACGTAACTGGTTTTAATAAAAAAATAATTGTATAATTAATAATTAAAATTTGAAATATTAATAACTAATTAATTATTTAACTTAAACTAGTTAAATTACGTTAAAACATTAAAACAACCTTTAATTAAAAAAACGCAAGTAAATAAAAAACAATAACGCCTCTCATTCCATTTCTAGGCAAAGCCAAACAGAAAGAAAACAACAGGGCTTAAGCGAAAGCAGTCAAGGTGCGAATCTTAGCAAAGCGTTGCCGACGCGCAGGAGGTTCTGGAGCTACCCACGGAGCCTCGACGGCGCCACTTTCACCCGGCCTAAAGGAGTTCGACGACGTCGAACGCTGATATGCTTTAGGTGGCGGCGTTGGGGGCTTGTTGGCTTCGGAATCGTGTGTCGGCGCCGGCGGGGTGTCTCTCATGAAGTCGTCGAAATCTTCCACCGTTGGCGCCCCGCCGTAGTCGACCCGCGCGCTGCGCGGTTCGCCTGCTGGTGAGCGACGGTAGCGCGGGGAATGCTGTTGCTGTTGTTGGTGCTGTGGCTGTGGCTGTTGGACTGGGTATTGTTGTTGTTGCTCCTGGTGTATCTGTTGCGTCGGCCTATGCAGCTCATCGCGACGTCTCTGCGCCGCTTGGAAGCTTGCGAGACTCATCTCATCGTCGCTGGCGCGGTGGCGCGGCGAGCGCACGTCGTTTGTCATGACACTAGGCGCGCGACTTCGACTTGGCGAATAGCTATTCCGGGGCGGCTGTCGTGTAGGCTGGATCGATACGACGGTCTGGCCGTCATATGGGCGACTGACGCTGCGGGCGTGTGCCGCGTTGCTGATGGTCGCGTTGTTGTCGACGACGGGCGCTTCGCGGTTGCCGCGTCGCATCATGGACTCTTCCTCGTCGTCTACTAGCACGACCATGTACACGCCGACCTGCCCGTTGCCACCCAGCAGCGGCGTCGCATGCATCCAGCGACCCTTTCCGGCGTTCTCTGGGTGTGGGTGCTGGTCTTGGCCCGATTTACTCGGCGTGATCCAGCGGATCTTGGCCGTCACGCCGTGGCCGTCCTCGAATGCCTGCGTCAGCGCCTCCTTGACCTGGGCTGATCCGCCTATCCGCGTCATCAGGCTACTCTGTAAGATGCCTGGCGTGCGCAGCGTCGGGGAGGCGAAGAGAATGCGCATGTTGGGGTAAGGGCGCACGAGCAGATAGCGCTCGTACGGGCCTACGAGACGCCCCCCGCCCGTGATGCTGGTCAGGTTGGGAATCGGGTCTGAGTTGCGGCGGAATGTGGACGCGTCGTCGCGGATGAGCAGTCGAGGTTTGCGCCAGTTAGAGCCGGTCTCGTGGTCGGCACTGTCCTCCTGCTGCGTACGATGCATCTCGCCGCCATGTTCGCGCACAGTCTTTAGCTCCGACAGATTGAACATCTCGACCAGCTTGCGGAAACTGTTGCTAGTCCCGTCGACGGCATGGGGGGTGTTAGGGCGACCGACCGACTTGTATGGCGAATGCTCATGACTAGGACACGGTCCGTCGTCAGGGTGAAGCTCCCGCTCGTCAGCTAGAGTCGCATAGGCCTCGAGACCGGTGCAGTCCTTGACGAGACCTGAGACATCGATCTGGGCGCCGATATGATACCGTACCGTCCCGCGGCTATCGTAGAGCGGTGCCACCATGAGCAGGTTCATAAATGGCGTGCCATCACGGCGATAATTCAGAAATGTCTCGCAGTGTTCGACTCCTGCCGCCAACTTATCCCTGATACGCTTGACGCTGAACGGGTTGGTCCTGGGTCCTTGCAAGAAACGGCAATTGCGGCCAAGAACATAGTTCATACCGTATTGCGTTGTCCGATGGAACTCTGAGCGATTCGTCAGCTTGATTCTCTCGCGTTAGTCAGTATAGGTTTGGTGTACCTTCGCTGGCCATCACAATAGGATTGCCGGGTCTTGAAGGGTCCGTGAGACAGAAGACCTCAGCTAGCCCCTCTGATAGATCCCGCAGGTGCAAGGGAAGTGTGTTTGCAATTCGGCGCTTGATGGTTACATTAACCGTGCGGACCCAGGTGAATGTGATATAGGCTGGAAGATCCTCTTGGGTGAGCGCCTCTAAGGCTTTGTCTGCCCGCTCCTGCAGTGTTCGATTCGTAGTCTTGGTGATCTGGCTGCTGTTAAAGTCTAGGCCGTTCACGCTATTCAACCCGTCGCAAAGTGAGTTGGCGTAGGAGATGGCTCGGAGCGCTTTCAGAGCGTCTAGGTAGTGCTTTAGGAGCGGCACAGAGTCAGGTCGCTGGTGAACAAGAAAGGTATTGAACCTCTGCAATGAGACGGGGTCGTCGAAAATGGCCATCAAGTGGTCCACCGAGAAAAGGAGCTCCGATCTGGTCTCAAGTGAGTACTGCGATACCTCTCCGTGCGCCGGTACGACGAGATCGAACGAAGCCGGGTCGATTTCCTCCTCGGCCAAGGGCTCCAATCCATCATTGTCTGGGGCGCCTTTAGTCTGTAATGGTGCAAGTGAGGTGGTGTAGTTGACGGAATACGATGAAATGGAAGAGTCTCGGTTCGTTGCCGTTGTCCGAGACAAGACACTTCTAGGAGGAGCTGTAGAAGGCGCCCGACTTATGAGGCTGGACCCAGGCGGCCCTAACGTGTCTGGTTCGACTACAGCCTTTCCATGTGCTTCGCGAATGTGCTGATGGTATTGAGGGCCTTGCGACTGGTCGGCATCTATGTAGGCCTCTGATTCGGCTTGTCGGATGTCGTTCAGGAAGCGAGAATCGGGGCGTGGGGCATCCATTGCGTTTTAGTCGGGAAGAGGGAGTCGTTGGATAGACCGTAGGTTGACATAGCTCATCGAGCGCTGAGAGAGGGGATATTGAAAGTATACATAAGACACTCCAAAGCGACGCGAATCACGATGCTGGGTCCTTGAGCGTCCACTCCGGGCTGGTCCATCGGGGCAGGAAGATGCCGTATCACTTTTACGTATGTCATCGCGGGTGATCGACGATGGACTATCGCTGTTGATCACGACTATTGCTTCTCTTCCGCACGCACGGCACCCATCAGGATCATACAGAGCACAGAAATACAGTACTAGACTACTCTGGGGTGGTTTATAAAATAATCTAACAATTGGTTGTTGACTTGGTCTGTCTTGGCCTAGGTAGCGATAATCAGATATCCACATCTAGAGGACCCGGCTTTCGGTAGCCTGCGTAGATCTCGGCAGTTCTGGGTTCCGGGCTCGGTTCCTGGCAGCTGCATTGCATGTCGGTTCCTGCATTGCATTCCTGATTCCTACTGTAGGGCTACGGGCATGGGGTTTGTATCATGAAGATCTGCGTATCGTACGTGAACAGCTACTGTGCCAACGACAATAGTCGCCAGAAGCGGACATCTGCCTCGTGTGGTCGATGACTAGACTAGGGTCATAGGGTGCGACTTGAGGCCCATCTGCCAAGACTCAAGAGTCAAAGATCATCTGCATCTGGGGAAGAGTATCATCCACTGGAATACGTGATGGGTTTCATCTGATTGATTTTGCTGCCATGGGGTCTACATTCTCCTGCTTTGGAATGAGGATGGGAAAACTTGGCCCCACGATCACGTCGAGCTCTGGTCGGGGGTCGAGACAAGGCAGACATACGTGTATTCGCCAGGAGTTTTGTTTTAGATAGATACGTAAACCCCCTACTGACCTGGTATTTCGTCATCTCGTCAATCGTAGCTGTGAAGATGGTGATCGCACGCTGGCAAAAGGATTACCTAAAAAGAACTACGAACCCAAAACAGGGGCAACGGTTATGACGCAATGACCAGCCGAGAAAGCAATTTTTCGGTTCGTTCTTCAGAAGACTACGAGCTAAAGCCAATAGTCTCGCGATGTCGAGGGACTGGCCGGGTGTTGGAGATCGGGATTTCTGTGGTGAACGGACAGGCTTACGAAATTACTTCCGGAGCATTGCTTCGGAATAAGAAATCGTAGCAGTTGAAATCATTCAGAATATTCATCAATTGGGGTATCTCGACTCAAAACGCAGACCACTGTCCCAGTCCGTTCACCGTCTCCGTTTCTTAGCAAACGTCGCTCCCTTTTTCGGACCCTCTACACTAGCAATATCCTTCTTACTCAACTTCAACAAGCCATTATTCATCTTACCAACAGCCGGCGCATCGATATCTCGAGGCCCGCTCTTCCGCCTGTCTCTCCCGTTCTTCTTTGGACCGGGTCTCTCCAGTACAATACCATTTTCCTTTGCCTCACGTCTCCGCTTTGACTCCTTGCCTTCTGCTGCGGCGTTTATACCCTTTCGGAATGACATGGGCATTTTGGCCTGCTTGTAGATAGAGCTTTTGGACCCCAGGGCTGCGAGACGCATGTCGGTGGCTAAATGCCGGTTGCGACCGACGTGCTCTGTTGAGTGGCCGCCTAGTTGAGCGTCGGAGTCTTTGTCGTTGCTCTTTGCGGCTGCTGTCGAGAAGAGGTGGGATTCGGAAAGGAGACGTTGTAGGGCGAGATCATTTTTAAGTAGGGATGGTGCGTCTTCTTCCGCCGTGGAGTCAGGCTTTTTTGTTTTTGTGGATGTGGTAGTTTCTGATGAGGCGTAGGTAGGAGGCTTTGAAGATAACCATGCGCGGCTTTCTCGTTTGTCCAGTGGGTTTGTCGTCTTGGTTGTATAGCCTTCGGTGTGGGAGACGACTTCGACAGCGTTAGGCGAAGCTGAGGTGTCGGACTCGTCGCCGTCTTCTGATAACCCATCCCATGAATCGTCATCATTTTCACCTTTTAATTCTTCATCGTCCTCGTTCTCGTCCTCGTTCTCGGCTGTTGGGTCCTCCGTGTCGCTTAAAGAAGCTGACTCTCCTGCTGGAGCCAAAGGTAGGAATTGCTGCTCGAAAAGGCGTGCAAACACAGCTTGGGCATCCTGTTCAGAGATGGAGGGATCGGCTCTTTGCGTGCGCGATTTCCGCTTTCCCAGGATCGTCGTCATATTGCTTTTAATCAAGTGTATGTGTGTGACGACTCGCAAGAGAAAGAGATTGAAAGTGTTGTGTGAAGTTGGAGATGCTAGGAGAAATTTCTGGTACAGTGATAGCCTTGCAGCTGCACTATTTTCAGGCCAATTGCAGCGCTTAATTGGACAAACCACCAAATCACCCCGCCATAGATAGCCTCACTAACTTTCCCGTCACATCTCAGTACCCCGCCATACATCAAAAGCAAGTTTGATTCTTGCGTCGATACTTATAGCCACGTGCTTACTTTGGGATTGACTCTGGCATATCTAAGTTTCATTAGAATGACACGTTTCAGGCCGTGCATAGACCTACACGCAGGTCAGGTGAAGCAGATTGTCGGAGGGACCCTCGACAGCTCGACCAGTGCGCTCAAGACAAACTATGTCTCCAAGCAGCCTGCTGGTCATTACGCGCGTCTTTATCGCGACAATTCTCTCGAGGGTGCACACGTAATTATGCTGGGCCCAGGAAACGACGAGGCCGCCCAGGAAGCTCTGTCCGCCTGGCCAGGTCACCTCCAGGTCGGAGGCGGCATCAACGATAAAAATGCGGCACATTGGATAGAGAAGGGCGCGAGTCAGGTAAGACTTCTGGCTGTTTCTCATATTAGCACTACGATTTGCGGTCCTTGGGGTTGACCTCACTCAGTAGGTTATCATCACGTCATTCCTTTTCCCAGACGGTAAATTCAGCCAGGAGCGGCTTGACGCCGTGTTGGCTGCATTGGGCGGCAACAAAGGCAAGCTTGTGATTGATCTGAGTTGTCGGCGCCGAGGTGACGATAAGTGGTTTGTGGCTATGAATAAGTGGCAGACTATCACCGACATGGAAGTCAATCAAGGTTCGTCGCACCGGCCTCTTGCAATAATACGTTCATTGACAATACATCGTACTAGAATCCATAGAAAAGCTTGAGCCATACTGTTGCGAATTTCTTATTCATGCTGCGGACAATGAAGGCCTTCAAAAGGGCATCGATGAGAAACTCGTTGAGCGGCTAAGCGAGTGGTGCAGCATACCCGTGACGTATGCTGGTGGCGGCAGGAATATAGATGATCTCGAGCTTGTCAAGAGTATAAGCCGTGGTCGGATAGATCTGACGATTGGGAGTGCATTGGACTGCTTCGGCGGCAATGGTGTCAAATTTGATGACTGTGTCGCGTGGAACGCGAAGCAGAGCCTATGAGTCTTTTGGAAGACCTGGCGCCGATTCACAAAGAGAACAGATAATCATCGACTGTAAGCACAAGGCCGTTGTACAATACTGGATTAATGATTCTAGCTAGATACATCAAAGCAATGTGGGCACTATGAACAACACCTTTGTGACGATTATACGGTCGATTGGCCACTCGTCTTATACAGGTTGAAGCGGTTTACTTTAAATTTATTCATTTTCGCCATTGTTAACACGTGCTCCCCAGCGTTAGCTTGCCCATCCACTTGTATCCCGTATCATAGCAGGTTAGGTTCTTCGACGTACCCTTTACGCAGTCTTTTGTTTTCAAGATGTCTACCTCCAGTAGTGTCTCACTAGAAAGGTTTCCAATCCTAAACGAGTCGATGTGCCAGCTCTACCAAGACATCGCTTCGTATGCATGGATGCAATACAGATGCGTGATGACAGCAGAGGATTGCGAAGCGATGTTATCAGAGGCGAAATGGAATTCGGTTGACGATTACATCGAGCATACTCGCAAAGTAGACATAAAACGTTCGTCTACCCCTCTGGACCCTCGATTTATTGGGCGCATCGATACTAATGTGAGCCCAGGTGCCAGGAATGGCCAGGATGTCGAGGTTGTGGCTGCAAACATAGACCAAGGTAGCTCCACCCGTGATGACGGAGTCGATAATGTCGAAGAGACTGCCCAAGAGGTTGCTGCTGTCAACAACGTGGTAGTGCTCGGCAAGTACAACGTCTATACTTCTCCAGATGAAGTTGACAACTTCCATCTAGCGGATGGTGACGATGTCCTGGACGTCGTAAGAGTCATATCGTTGCCGTCCCTACGAATCATCGACCCAAGACCCATTTCTGATTCGTCTGACCCGTCTTATTTGCGGAATATCAGCTTCGAGTCTTTCTCGATGAGAAGTCTCACGCAATATGGGTCTTCGCTAACGATAAGCGGAAGCATGAGTCAAGCTGGATCTCATCAAGGGAATACTCGCTTTTTCCACAGCTGCAAAGGAAGGCTCAAAAGGGTTGCTGCTATGTTTAAAGGTAAGCTAGCAAGAATGCGAAAATCATCAACCTAGGTCAAGATATTGGTCGACAATAAGTGATGATTTATGATGGAGTTTATGGCGTAGATACCTAGATAACAACGTCTTGGTTACATCGAATATGAGCCGTTTGTGTTTAGATCAAAGCCCAGTGTCACCGTCATCATCACCTAACATTACACCGCATCGTTATGAACCCTAAAGGTTATAGAATTTAAGTCTGATTTTCTATTTAAAAGAGCGTTGTGCTGGATACGATCGATGGTACCTCTCAGCCTGAGAGGTCTTGCGTTAGTGATCTTTTCCAGTTTTACCAGTCAAGGTTTCAAGGCAAATATTTTTGGTATGATATCTGATAGCCTGTGCGTAGAGAGTTCTCGCTTGATAAGTGACAAGGTGTCTCATCCATGCAGTCAGAAACAGTTCCCGCATGGCCTTTCCATACATGCTAGAGGAAAACAAATTGAATCTCAAAATTTGTCAATAACAAATGAGCGCCATAATGGAACCTCGACAGGAAAGCATAAGAGAACAAACACCGGGGAATTCAAATGGTGACAGTCTAAGAACACCCCATGTTGTCCACAGGTAATCCCAAAAAACATGAAATCGATGATACTAAACGAGTATGAAAAGAAACCCCCCCTTTGCCCCTTTCCCCCAACAGCCCGAAGAAACCAAAAAGAAAGAAAGCTCTCACAATACCTATCGATCACAGGTGAGTGATATGGTAGCATACTGCCCAGAAATCATGCCTCATACCAGGCATTCTAAGTGTCCCCTTTGGCCATTGAACTCATTGACCGTCGCGAAATAAAGTACTATGAGATCATTCCCAGGTTCCACTTCTTGCGTTCTTGTATAGTGAGGCAACTGGCCTTCTATTTCAGTCTTTGACCAGCGGTATGCCCCCAGTCGAATTGCGACGTTCAGCTCAATGAAATCGTGCGACGGCTGCAAATTGCGTGCCGTTTTATGATCGTCGATTGCAGCCATGAGTTGTGTACCGCATTCAAGGATGTCACCTGCAGTCGCTGGTCGCCAGCTATGAAAGTTGGTGACGTCGAAAAGGGTAACTAGCAAGCATGACACATCGTATTCCGCCGGACGATCATTGTTCCTTTTTGAGAACTTCAACACCGCCCAGCAACGGCTAATGTTGTAACCCATGCCAGATCTAGTCTCTTTATTGAGCAAGCTCTTGGCCGCGTTGTGCACAATCTTTCGTATCTCTGAGGCTTGTGGTGTTTGATTGACTTCGCCAGGATATTTGTTGTATTTTTTGGAGTTGCGCTGATAGGATCTTCCCATCCCCGAAGGACATCTTTTCTCTTGTACACAACGAGACAGTCACCGGTTTCCGTGTCACAATCATGATTTTGATTCTCGATAGAAACGTTCTTGCGCATGCCCCATTTGGCTGGGCAGTTCGGAAGGGAAGTGTCGAGGGTCTACTCCTCCAATGGGGACTCCTCGATGGCAACTCCTTCGCCATTGGCTTCGCCGACAGCCCCTACAAAGCCAGCTTCGTCCAGTGCGGTCAGGTCCCGGTTTGTATGCTGGACTCCCTCAGGGAATCCTTGGAGGTTCCACGTGTTGTCCGTGGTGTCCGTAAATGACAGGCACAGACAGCGGGTGGTTCACTCATGAAAGTGTGATGTAATTGAGATAAAATTATTCGAGAATAGTAGTCTGCTTCAGTTCGACTAAAACCTCGCAAGGATGAAGCGCGAAGTTACTGCATAGTCAAGAAAGTATCTTGCAAACTCAAATAGGGGATATGGGACGACTTACTCTTTGTCCATGTTACTGTTTTCTTCGTATATATGTCTGTACTACGAGCGGTAGATCGAGCATATCAAGAGACTGAGCATCGTGCAGGCCCTTTTGTTTTACTCAGCTCACATGCCTTCGTAGCTCTTTGTTGCGTTCGCACCATTGCATCGGCATGGACCAGACTCGATTGAACTGTGAGCCTAGGAATGGAGATGGACAAAGGACAGGGCGCGTATATTCCGACCTTTTGGTGGTCTAAGTGGAATATAGCCGAGTCCATGGTATCCTAATAGAATGTTCAACCCTACATTTTCTGTTGTCTCTAACATGGTATGACGTGAAGTGACATGGCATGACAGGATGAAGGAATGGCAAAAATTAGCGTTTGCGGCCGAGCCTGCACAAATGGTGTTTTTTGTAGCTAGTTCTTTGGTGGCGATTACTTCCCGTGGCGAGATGTCAAGGAACGATACGAGATTCTGAGTGAGGAATGAACAGGAAGCTTCGAGGGACTTTTTTCGCGTCCGCAGAAGACTTTTCTATACAAAGTAGTAAGAGACAAATGTCATATGGGGGTTTAGATTTTGAAAGGCAAACATTGTGAACATACCCATGGGGCTCGGATTCGCTCACATCCGAAGGAAACGCGATCCGCGGAATTATATACAACTGTCTGATGCCAAGTGTTAGTCAAGATACCAAGACCATGTGTGGAAAAGTCCTTGATTAAGGAATCTAACAAAGAATGAGTCTTGACGTATGCCACCAACCCGAGAAGTGTAGCATGGAAGTTCTCGGACCTGTCACGTCGCACAAAATCTCCTGCCGCTCAAGGCCACCCATTCCACGCTTCTATAAAAAGCATCGGGAGGGTGACAGTACGCGTTCTTATCGGGCTTATATCAATCTCGAAACAGCATTTACAGTTCGACCATGCCACCGAGAACTAGTACTCACGTTATCATCACTGGGCACGATGGATGCAGAAAGGAAGATTTGTGTAGCACACCTCGTGGAACACCACGGCAGAATGACTCGTGGATTACCTGAGGCCGGAAGAGAGAGACTTGACGACCAATTCGAAAGAATTCGAGGGCGCACGAGGTAGGGATTTGCTCCGCAAGCGGTAGAGGTAGCTGCGATTTATTACCTGGTGTTATCTCTGGGTCTCTATAAAAGCAAGCCACAAAGGTGGTCACTGGAGTACGAGAGGAATGGCGAGGAAGGCGGTCACGTGAAAAACGTGGTAAATTTATTCATAATTTAGCTTCTCTTAGGAGTTATTTAAATAACCCCAAGAGAGTTGGTGTTGCAAACTCCCCTGATGCGAACAAAGCGCTTCACGCAAAAAGAGATAGTATGGCCGCAATGACACCTTAAAGTGTAGATCAACAGCACTATCTGACATCTACAACAGGAGCAAGCCCGCCAGATGGGTGTAGTGGTGTAGGTACCAGAGTTGCATGCAAAAGTAAACCGACTGCAGTACGTGTTTCGCCGACGATCTGACACGAAGTATCCGGGTTCGATCCTGGGCCGTGCTTGTGGACAGTGCGCTTCTCCGTAATATACATAATTACTCCCCCTTTTTTTCCTACCAATTGTTCTTTTTTTTTAGTTACAATCAGCTTACCTTTTAAAGGATTCCTTATCTACCATTCTACTTGCTTTCCATTTCAACGCAAACAAATATGGCATAATGAGTTATCGAATCATTCTTTCTGGTGCAGGTATTACTAGGAGATTATGTCGCGTACAACAGTCAAGAAGAGGGACAGGTGTGACGTGTGGCAATTTGGCGCTGAGCCTAGCTTGTAAGAATTCATCATTGTAAAATGTACATACACCGCTGCGTGAGCTCATCATTCCAGCCGCCTCGCACCAAAAAATACAATTTCGCACACTCTATCCTACCAGACTGATCAAACTGGTGCCAGCCGTCTGAACAGCATTACGATCTCAACTCCTCTAATTCCAACTCCAGTTGCCGGATGCGTTCACTTTGGTCCTGGGAGCCTGACCCCACTCGTTTCTTCATCGAGTCCACCTCAGCTGTGAGCTGCTCGATTTTTTGACTTTGTGCTCCGAGCATCTTTGTCTGCGTTTCCAACAATTGCTTGATCTGGTCAAGTGTGGACTCAGACCCGGATCCCGAAGATACCGTTCGTGAGACTGCTGATACTGGCGGCGTGTAGGAGGCTGCTGTAGTTGGCTGCGTGGGCGACTTGATAATGGGTGAAGCGGGCTTGGCTGGTGGAGCAGACGTTGTCTTGGTGGGTGATGGAGCTTTGGCTTCAGAGCTTGCAGGCATAGCAGTCCTCTGTGCTGGCCTTGAGACCTCTTCAAAGGGAGTTTCAGGCTCTGGTTCAGCATCTTCTTTGTCCTCGTACTTGGATACCATGGCCGCCATTGAGCCTTGCTGGTCCTTCATGGAAGGAGGTGCGGCGCGAGCAGCAGCTGGAGCTGGAGCTGGCTCCTCCTTGGGGGCCGGTTTCTGGGCCGGAACAGGGGCAGGTGCGGAGACTGGAGGCTTGTAGTCAGATGGTACCTCAACAGGGGCATTGCCATCATAGATGCTCTCAAAGTCGATTTTGGGCGGGACACCGCTCTTTCCAGAAATCCATTCCTGGGCGCTCACTGCGGGTTTGCTGCCAACACACGGAGGGAAGATGTCAGATTGGAAAGTCTCAGCACGTCTGGGTACTGTGAAAGAAATTGGCTCGATATAGGTATCGTTGACAGTCTTGAATGCCCTCATCACCTCGTTTTCATGGACCTACACCCAAGTTAGAATGCATCTTCAATCCAAAGACATGAAACAATCTCACGTTCACGCCACGTTTCGGCAAGAAGGCAATTCCTCGCTGTGGCTCTGGAGACTTGTACTCGGACAAGAATTCGAACTTGTCGTTCTCATATTCGAAGTATCGAATGTTACCATCTCTGCAGTATAGATTAGACAAAACCCTCCGGTGCTGTGCGCTCAAACCATAGACTTACCCCTTTCCAGCAAGGTAGAGCACATTAGAACCATCATCTATATGGAATCAGCTATGTCTGGATGGGGAATAAAAATAAGAAGGAGCGTACCCCAGAAAGGCATGCAAACACCAGAGATGCTGTCAAGGACCGAAAAGCCGCCAATGGGGCTGGAGTTGCCGGGTTCCCATAGGGCAAGCTGGCGATCACTCATTTTGGAAAACCCCGTGGTCGCAATTCGGTTGTGCTCACCAAGCCATACAGCTCGGCTATTTTTGGCACCCTCATGACCCTGACATTCTGAGGCCGGCCTCTCTTGACGAACATCCCAAACACGGAGTTTCTTGTCTCTCGACGTAGTGGCCAGCATGGTGCCACTGGCATTCCAAGACAAGCTCTGTACAATGTCGGGGTGGTTTAGGGTGTATACGGTGGAACCTGCGCCGACGTCCCACAGCTTGATGGTCAGGTCACCAGAGGCGGAAGCAAGGATGTTCTCGGCAGCCGGATTAAAGAGGACTTGGCCGACTTTCCGGCTGTGGCCAGTGAGTTTGAGGACTGGGGCGACGTCGGCGGGCTCTTCAGCGTCGGTAAAAAGGCTGAAGCCCTGGGGAACCTCCCAGAGCATAACTTTGCCATCGTCAGCAGCGGACGCGATCAATCGGTCGTTGAAGGGATTCCTTGAATCAGGTTAGAGGAGCCTGTTTAGGAGACAGCTTCGTTTAGGGGGTCGCGTGCGCACCAGTCGGTATCAAGTACGGTAGCTGTATGACCACGGAAAAGGGGGATAACGTCGGGAACTTTGCCCTTCTCGTTCAGGGGAATGACAGCGAAGGCGCCGCCGCCACCGGCTTCCCAATTGACGGAGAGGTATTCGGGGTTGGCCTGCCGGGGTGTACATTGGTCAGATTTGTTGACTTAGGCGGATAGCGACGCAAGTGGGATACAGCGTGGTTGACAGACCTTGACTAGGTTTGTATCCCAGGCATTTCTGCTTATGCGTAGGTTGTCGTAGCAGAATTCTTTGCGAGTAGATTTGCCAAACACGTGGCCTATAACAGGGTCAAAATTTGTTCATGTCGTGATGGTGCGAGGCTGCGATAACGTACGGTACTTGGACGCTCGAACAAAGCGACCAGCCATCTTGAAGAGGAGGCGGAAGGTAGAGAGCTATGAGATGCAGGCGGGGCGGAGATATGTGGCCACACGGAATTGAGGAAATTAAGAAGAGTGTTTACCGGATCGCCAGGTCCAAGGAGGATGACACGGGGTGTTTATTTGTGGGTGAGAAGCTGCACTGCGGCATAAGAGGTAGTAGTATATCGTCAAGGCCAATGAGGTCGGGATAAAGATGAGGTGGGCAGCGAGCGCAATTGATTGCACAATGCTGCGAATGCGATGCAATGCAGACGACCCCTGAACCTGGCAGTTCCAGGCAGTTCCAGCCAAGCGCAGCCACTAACCATGAGTCCCACCAGAGTGCAGCAGCCATGCACCAACAGCTCAACTAGGAGCTCAGGTTGTGAGGCCAACGGCGCATGGCTTAGGTACCTAACTGTATGACCCCTGGGTGGGACCTGACTGGCAACCGCTGCCATCTTTCACTCTATGCCATCTTGATTCCTGACCCTCATGTGCAAACTCGCTGTTCTTGCGTCCGCCTGATGTTTCCCATTGGAAGTTGAAATGAAACATTGTCCTGCCTGAAGTGGATCTTTTTTCTTTGTGCCGTGCTAGACTAATAATACAAGAGCACTGATATATTACGTCGGAGCCTTCCTGTTACCCAATTACGCAGGTCCCTTCTCTCCGAGCCTCTGCACCACGCAAGGGACATAGAAGAAGCCATATCTGTCAACTAGAACATGGTAGGACCCAAACGTCCATATTAAATATCAAGATTGCACGTCCATGAGGAACACTTTTCATCTCAAACTAGGCCTGTTTCTACACAAAGTGTCGATAGGTACTACCTAAAGGCTAAAGCACTGGACCCTCAGGGGGCTTAGGAGAGCCCTCCACCGCAGAAGAAGGGCACATGAACACATCAAGGGGTGGCTGAACATTCAAGCAGAGAACTTGAACCTACTAGAGGCCTAGCTGCCAGGCACTGGATGCAAGGTACTCCCCATCCAAAGATCGAGTGTTGAAGCCCCTCAACTCCAGCCTTGGAGTCGCATGCCCATTAAAGGCCAACCACCCGATAACGATAACGCCCGCCTAGCCATCGCGTTCTGACGCGACAGGGCTCCACCTTTCCCGCCTGCCTTGCGCTGAAGTTCGAAGGTAGTACCTTACATTTTTCTGTAGAGGCAGTACATCCAACTCAGCGTCGCAGAGCCAGCTTCCGAACCCTTCATTACTTTCCCCATCCCCTTCCACCTTGGATTGTCTGCCAGCATCACCGCAAGCTTCGCAAAATGGCAGAGAATTAGTACGTCCCCATGCCTCCCACCACCCAGTGACTCTGCTGGAATGCTAGTACTGACCTGAAGCTTCCCACAGCAAGCACTTCGAGAACATCTATCTCGACCTCTCCAAGGAGTCTGGCAAGTGCAGGTTCGCAGAGAACGGCCTCGGCTGGCGACCTGCCTCGGGCGGCAACACCTTCACCCTCGACAGCGGCGACGTCGCCGCCGCCCAGTGGAGCCGCGCCTCCAAGGGTTTCGAGCTCAAGATCCTCAAGCGCAACTCCGACGTCGTCCATCTCGACGGTTTCCAACAAGACGATTACGAGGCGCTGAGCAGAGCCTTCAAGAACTGGTACAGCATCAACCTTGACCAGAAGGATCATGCCCTGCGCGGCTGGAATTGGGGCAAGACCGAGTTTAGCAAGGCCGAGCTCATCTTCAACGTCCAGAATAAGCCTTCCTTCGAGATCCCCTACTCCGAGATCTCAAACACCAACCTTGCCGGCCGCAACGAAGTCGCCGTCGAGTTTAACCCCTCCAACGAAGATGACACGGGCACGAATGGTCACCTCGGTGGCGCGCGGAGCCGCGGCAAGAAACTGGGCGCCGGCAAGGACCAGCTGGTAGAGATGCGGTTCTACATTCCCGGAACTACCACTCGCAAGGAGACTGAGGGAGAGGAAGCTGGCAGCGACGCCGACGAGGAGGAGAAGAACGCCGCTACTCTGTTTTATGAGACCCTCATCGACAAGGCCGAGATTGGTGAGACCGCCGGTGACGCCATCGCCACATTCCTCGAGGTCCTTCACCTCACCCCTCGGTATGTTCTCTCCACAAGCGTTTGCTATTTGCCTCGAGTATTTGAAAGCTGACAAATATCATTGCAGTGGACGTTTCGATATCGATATGTACGATTCATCCTTCCGTCTACGTGGTAAAACATACGACTACAAGATCCAATATGATGCCATAAAGAAGTTCATGGTACTCCCCAAGCCCGACGAACTACACTTCATGCTCTGTATCGGCCTAGATCCGCCGCTCCGTCAAGGCCAGACGCGATACCCCTTCCTCGTCATGCAAGTTAAGAAGGACGAGGAGGTTACCATCGACCTGAATCTCACCGACGACGAGCTGAAGGAGAAATTCAACGGCAAGCTCGAGGCCCATTACGAGCAGCCGCTCCACCAGGTCATTACGTACATATTCAAGGGCCTCGCGAACAAGAAGATCACGTCGCCCGCCAAGGACTTCATGACCCACAGACAGCAGTACGGCATCAAGTGCTCTATTAAAGCAGCCGAGGGCTTTCTGTACTGTCTGGAGAAGGCATTCATGTTCGTGCCCAAACCGGCTACGTACATTTCCTACGACCAGACGCAGAGCATCACCTTTTCGCGCGTTAGCGGCGCCGTCTCGGCGCTCTCGACGTTTGACATCACGGTGCGGATGAAGACGGGGCCGGCCCATGGGTTCAGCAACATTAGTAGAGAGGACCAGAAGGCGCTAGAAGACTTCTTCAAGTTGAAGGGGCTCCGCGTGAAGAACGAGATCGACGAGGATGCCACCCTCCTTGCTGCGGCCCTCCGAGAGGAAGCTATGGACGACTCGGAGGAAGAGGTTGTCGGTGCTCAAGCGGACCGTGGATCTGCGGACGAGGACGAGGAGTCTGTTGATGAGGACTTCAGAGCAGAGAGTGAGAGTGACGTTGCAGAGGAGTTTGACTCAGATCACGAATCTTCTGGCTCTGGAGGCGACGAGAGCGGCGTGGACAACGATGATGAAGATGAGGAGATGGGTGATGATGACGGAGAGGAAGAGGAAGAAAAGCCAAAGGCTAAGAAACAGAAGACGAAATGAGAGGTTCGACGTAAATAGTGTTTTGCATGGATTTCTGCGAGCTAAAGGGAATTTTTCTACGGTGGCACCAAAATCGGCGTTGGGGCGTGGGCTTGGGTCAGCCAACAATTTCCTGTGTTTGTTGTATTAGATTCTGAAATTACGGGATGAATGGCTCGGGCGGTAGGGAAGGGAGAAGTCATTGATCTGCGAACAGCAGCTCAGAACCTGGTTCTTCAACACATCTGGCATTGCTGGCATTGAAAAGACACCAGGGAGTACAGGGTTCAAGGCTCTGTGCTACTGCTAGATACGCTTCATTCAGCTATGCTACTTTGGAGCAATAAAGATCCCGATGGATTAATGCAGATTCTGCGACAATTTAGCTGCGATTTCCATTGAGACCGATTTGAGTATAGAGCGGTATTTGATTCTGTCATGCCTTTAATACTGTATATTTAACGGTATAAGCAGAAAAGGATACTACCAACGACGGATCAAGTAAGTCCCTTACGGACAGCAGTTCTGGACACCAACATGTTCATCGCGTATATTCCACGGCACTGACATGCAGGTCCAAGCTTAGAGACAAGTAAACACCGAAACATCACAGCACAGCACAGTATTACTCTAGAAAAGTGTAACAGTAACGGTTGATCATTATTAACAATCCTACAAGCCGATGCTCCATGCCCACAAACGTATATGCAGGTACAGGGGAAAAATCAAAATCCCCCAGAACTGGAAGTATCAAGCATAAAAACAAGGCACCTCAAACAAATTATCAGCCATGCAATCCAGTTCAGTCCATCCATCCATGTGTTTGTTCAGTTTCATTTCATTCCCCCGATGCAGGCCATATCAACACCAATTCGCCTAGCATCCATCAAACACAGTCATTACACCTAACCACAAATTCCAACAAAGACAGGTCTCCAGAACCTAGTCAGTGCTCGCACAACCCTCAATGCAATAAACCTCGGCGGAATCAAGAGGAGGTGTTGACAGGACAGGCAGCCATCATCATGAGCGTCGTTTCAAAGCAAAAAGTCAAAGCTTTTGTTCTCGGCGGTCTTTTGTATGTAGATCATGATGGTTCTTGTGGCCAAAGCAGCCCAAAGCCTCGTTATCATCCAGCCGGATCTCATGATCATCAATCATGAAGTTGTAGAAACAAAAGTCTGCAAGGCACAGCCTCACATGATCATGCTCTTGGTACGTGAGTGAACACGTTTACCCTCTGCTCGCTTGCGGAGCGCCTCCTCGCGCTTAAGGATGAGCTCGCACCACTTGCGCCGCGAATTAACGCCAGATGAGTCCTCTTCGTCGCCACTGCGGCCGATGAGGTCGCCGAGGACCTTCATCCAGCCCTCCTTGTCTTCGGCAGTGTCGGCGTAGAAGTCAATAAGTTCTCCGTTGTTGAAGCGAATGCGGAAGCCCTCCTCGACAAACATGTAGCCATCTTCCTCTTCGGCAAAGGCAGAGCGACGCCGCTTGCCTCCGCGACCAGTCGTCTCCGGGTTTGTCAGCTGCCGTCGGTCATCAATCAAGCGCTTGGCGTTAGACAAGTTGATTGTGGCGCGCGGCTGGCGGGTAGCCTCATGGTAAGCAGTGAGTTTGGTACCCACAAGCTTGAAATAACGGCGGCGCCAGTACTAGTACAGCGTTAGTATGCAACCACTATAACACCCTCCAGGGGAAATACTTACCGGACAATCACCGCCCTGCTGGCTTAGATGACCCTCCCAGTTGCGACTCAGTCTCTCCTCGGCTGCTTTGAGCTCCCGGATGCACGAGTTCATAGACTTCGGCATATCCTCATCTGTGGAGCCTTTGGGACGAGGGACGAACAAGAGTTGCACCTCCAGCTTGCCGACCTTGTACGGGGCTCGGCGCACGACACTGCCAGTTGGGATACCCGAACGCTTGCTCTTGACGCTGCTAGCGAACGCAGGTTCTTCGGTTGCCCACTCATTGAAGGCGGCTATCTCTACCATATAGGGCCGTCCGTAGCAACGGGACTCGTGTTCTTTTAAGCAGACGTACGATCGCGCAAAGCTACCGTCCTCGGCAGCCAACGGCGACAGCAAGTCCCATGCGGTGGGCGCAAGACTCAACTTGCTTGCAGCCTCCCGTTGGGCTTGAGCATGTGCTTCTTCCTCAGCGCGTTGACGAGCCTCCATCTCCTTGCGCTTCTTTGGGCTTGCAAAGACACGCGAGAATGTGGACGTCTTGGGCTTCGACATCTTAGTCGGAGAGGGAGCTACATGCTTAGTTACCTTGGGTTGCTCAAGTTTGACATTGAGAGTGAGCTGGAATTCCAAGTCGTCGGGGACGACGAGTTCGAACTCCTGGCCAATTGGGGCGTTGCGAGCAAGTTCGAGCCATGAGGTTGTCACACAATGCACGCCGTTATCGAGGGTGAGATTAAACCACGTTCTCTCGTCTAGCGAGCGGTCAGTATGTCGCCTTCCCCGTACCAGGCACCGTGTAAATGGAATAACTTACTTCTGGGAAGTGGCAGATCAAGATCCTTAACTCCCATCACCTTGACGAAGAGTCTGCCTCTCTCGCCAGGTTCGCCAATGGCCTGCTCTGGGACTTCTTCTTCAACTACAGTCATGGCTGTTGCGTTGCTTTCCTGGCCAGGCAAGGGTGGGGTAGGTCCGCTCAGGCTGGGACCGTGTCGCTTCCTGATGCTGCGTCTTTGCTTGCCGTTCCAAGGCTCCACGGTCCACGATTGAGGTCGCTGTTGCTTGACGGGTGAATTGCCAGCCGATCGAGTTGCGGAGCGGAGGTCCTCGTTGTCTTTATCACTGGCGGTGACAAGTTTGGTGTTTTGTCGCATAAGATAACCGCGCTGTTTTCGGGTGGTGATGTTAGCACGAGCTAGTGAAGAACCACGTGTTGGGACTTCCAAAGGGGCAGTCACGATGTCATTGTCAGGGCCAGACACTTGTCTAGAAAGACTGTCACTTGCAGTCACGGAGTGGGCGCCAGGGAGTGTTTGGTGGAATGCAACCTTTTGTGCCTCGATAACCCTATCAAAATCCTGGTCAAGACTCAGGCCTAAATCAAGATCCAAGGTCAAGCTCCTGTTCTTGAAACTTGCACGACGGTCGAGATATTCATCACCGGTAGAAACGTCGAGTCGTTCTGTTTGGAAGTCGCGTGACAATCGGTTACGGTGACGGTCTGGGATAGGTGGTACTATGGGTGCGACTTCCCGGCTGACCTGCCTGCGGGCCTCACGCATTGCTTGGATATCAGAGGGTGTAGCTGAGGCGCGCGTCTTGAGGCGGGAACCAGATGCAGACTTGATGGTGGCGACCTGTTCAGGGACTGCTGGAGACTCAATTGGCTCTTCGAAAGTCTCATCGAACTCCGACTCTTCATCTGAAACAGGGTGATGAATGACAGACTCGGGAGTGCCTGGCTCTTCTTCCTCGTCAGGTTCACCCCAACCAGAACCGTCATACTCTGGTTTCGACACCGGAAGCATAGGTGTGCGTGGTCTTGTCGTGGGAGAGGAGACTCCGGACTCTTTGCGACTCTCGCTGTGTGTTGTAGCATCAGAGTCTTTTGCTTTAGGAAGCATATATGACTGGAAGCTACGAGAGAAGTCTGAGTGCCTTTGGCTGTTAACCTGAGGCAGTGTGGCGCTAAAGTTGGTGATCTTGCCTTCCTCAACAGGGCTGGGAGCGCGAGGGGTGCTTGCGGAGTCGTCTTCTCCTCGGGCTTCCTGTGTGGTTGTGAGGTCATCCGAGTACTGGCTTTCAGTGTCATCATCATTATCGCTCTTCTCTGGTGTCATATCCTCTCCAGCGGATCGTGGAGGCAGTTCATATTCCACTCCGCTCTCGTGGTCGTCTTGGTCGTCATCAATCATACTGTCATCGGGCAACTCTGAAATATCCCCCAAAACCGAGTCCTCGATACTAGCGATAGGAACATCTGGGTCGTATGGAGGGCTGCGCGCGGGACTGGAATCCGGCGCAGGCGTATTAAAATCGTAGTTGGATTCACGGTTCAAAGCCTTGTCGCCATTAACACGTTGTAGAATGGAGTGGCGCGAGATACTGGGTAGCTGATAGTCCATATCCAATGCTGAGATGTCACCGAGCGTATCATCACCTTCCTCAGCCTCAGCCTCCTCATTTGCTTGTTCACGCTCAGGCGTCGGGCTCGCGACTCTATCCCGAGCACCGGCTCTTCGCATACGGCGTTCCCGCTGTTGCTCAGCAAATGTCTTGGCGGCATTTTCTCCAGCCTTGGGACTGCTTTCGTCTGACAGCATCATAAGCTTCAGACGCTCCTCCAAGGACATGTTTGAGTTTCCGATGTTTTGAATTTCGGCTTTCGTGGCAGATGGTGGCGACGGGAGATTGCGCGGGGACATAGGTCTTTCCTCGGTGGCCGTCACCCCGTTTGAAGAAGCCGAGTTGGATCGATCATGACCCATGCCAGGAAGAGGGGGCAATGGCCGGTGCTCGCCACTTGATGTGGAGGAGTTGGTACGACCATGTTGAGGACGGCCTACAGCCGGTCGGGAGAGAGCAACCTCTGGCATTGGGCTGCTATCGAAGCGAGAATCGAGGTCGCGACGCCAATCATCCGGGCCAACCACCGGAGTCTTATCAGTGTCTTCCAGTGTAGCATCAAAACTCTCGTCCAAGAGTTCACTGTCGTCATTCTGATAATGGCCATACATGTCGTCCTCCTCGGACTCGTAGCTGCTCTCTCGCGAGTTGGTGCCAATAGATGAGATATCCGGGGTTGCCATCTCGTACTCGTTAATCTGAGGAGGCGCGGCATCGAATGTCACCGATTTTGCATGTCGGTGTAGAGATCGGCCATCCATGTGGTTGGAATCGTCGAACGAATGATCAGAGAAGACGTCGTCGTCATTCTGGGAGTTGTAGCTGCTCTTGAAGCGCGAAGCTGATAGCGAGGATTTAGTTGGCGATGGCTGATCCTTGCTCGGTGTCTGAGGACGGTTGAGGCCTGGCGGGCTTGCGATGGACTTTGTTGGGCTGTAAAGCGGGATGTTTGTCTGGCTCTCGGAGCGGGAATGGCCCATGCGTGGGCCAGCGTGTCCAGTGCCACCAAAGGCATTGCCCTGGACTTTAGCAAGGGGCCGTTCAATGGTGGGGAGTCTGGTAGGGTCGTATTCCTGCTTCTGCTCGCGCGCAAACATGGTACTGTTTTTGACACGCGAGGCCTTCTGGAGGCGCTCGATGGAGGAGCGCCTGGTGGGAGAAGGAGAGCCTGGCCTGCCACCGTAAAGGTCATTCTCAGTGAGTTTGTGGGTGTTTCGGTCCTGCCAGAAGAGCCGTGGAGAAGTGGTGCTGTCCAGCGGAGAGGACTGGAATGGAGACGAGTCTGTGTTGAGTGGTGCCATCTTCTGTCCCTAGTGGTTGTTAGCTGTGGGTGATCGAGGCTGTCTCAGAATGGGGAGTGCTGGTGGTTCCTCACCTTGTTTGGCTGTGGCCAGCTGGGCGAGTTGCGCCTCTTCTCGGTTGCTGAGATCTCAGCCAAGGGGCGAGGATGGGCGCCCTTGGTTGGTGAGTGGTTAGGTGTGCTCTTGGAGATGCGCAATGGCTCCGTGACCTATGCAGATGAGTTGAGGAGTTAGCCACAAGACTTGCATTCCTGAATTGCCAGCCATGTGAGACAATTGGACCTACAGGTTGCTCGGAAGCCATATTTAACAATGCGGTTCCCAGGGTGTCCAAACTAGTAATTCTTCTGCCAATTCATATCTCTTGGGTATTCTCAAGGAAAAGAAGAGGATAAGGAGTGATGCGCGACAGATGCAGTGGGGCGGTATACCAGCGGCGACAAATTGAATACGGTTGTTGTTGTGTCGAAAGGAAACAACAGCGACAAAGACAGGGAGCTGTCGAGCACGCGGCGCCGAGTCCAATGTGCAAGACGGCGGGCTATATGCAAATAAGGAAGCTTGTTCCAGGTCCCAGTTGAGGGAAAGAATGCGATATAAGCAGATGGAGATGGAAAAGATGTATACCAACTCTGGCGACGTGGCGATGGACGACGGGAAGGAAAGTGGTGAGTGAGGGGAGGATTGGTGAAGCTGATCACAGGTGGTGTCGCCGTCTATTTGGACGGCACGATGTAAACAGAGCAGGGGTGCACAACTTGCCTGGGACCCCCCACCATCAGGTAGCGAGTCTGCTGCAGCGCTTGCACTCCTGCCCGCGCCCGCCCGCCGCTATCGTCAACGGCTCTGTGCAGCCCTGTCCCCACCACTGCTGCACCCGCCGGCGTTACCATGCCAACACTGTAAGGTAGCTGCTGCAGCCGATGCACAGGCCCTCGACGCTGACGGGCTGGACAAGCACTCCTACCCTGCAGTCATCCATCTGAACGGGCTGCCATTTGTCAATTGCCATGCTGGAATTCTCCGGCGTCCCTGTCGCGCCTGTCTGTTTGCTACCGTAGCGGGAATTACAGGGGGCCAGGAAGGCTTTCTACCTTTTCCGAAGGGCAGAAAGCCTTTTGATATCAGGAACCCTTCTTTTTATAGGATTGCTTCCTGGCTTATAGGTAGTATTATATACAAATTTATATATAAAAATACTTTAGTTATTAATTATTAAGTTTATAGTTATAGGATTATTAAAATATAGTATTTATAATTTAAATAATCGCTAAAAGTATTTATAGCTATTATATAGTATTTATAAAAAGTAATTTAATAATTTTAGTAATTTTAGTAATTTTAATGATTTTAGTAATTTAAATAACGATTTTGGTTTTTGGTTTTATATTTTATTAAAATCCTATATAAAATAGACTTTTTTCGAGCAGTTACTAAAACGCAAATTTTACTGCGTCGGATTTAAAAAAATCGCCATTTTTTCTACATATATTTTATTACTTATTACTTTAGTATATTCCCTTTTTATTACTATTACGTATCGCGTACTGACTTAACGACTAAGTCCGTATGTATTTCGAAATATAGCTAATTATATAATACGATATATATTAATTAAATTACTCCAAATTTTCTGTAGCGTGTACGTATATCGCTAATTTCGTCGGCGCGTTGTTAGCTAGGCTACTAGTTACTAGTTATTAGTTATTAGTTACTTAGCTAGCTTAGCTAGCCTAGTTACTAAGCCATATATATGCATACAGCTGCTAATAAGTGACGGCAACGACGGCGACAATAGTAACAGCTATAATACTAGTTATTAAAGCATTAGTTTAGTTACTAGTTAGGCCTGGTAAGTTATTTTTAGCAATGCAGTTAGCTACTAATAAATGCAGCAACAACGGCGACGATTGTGACGGCGATGACTATTTTACTATTTTAAAGGCTGTTATACGGAGTACTATATTAGGTGCTGTACTTACGTTTATACCTGTAAATAGTGGAATTTATTGTATTTAATACATGCTTTAATGGATGTTTATAGCGCATTTAATGATTAGTTATAGGGCATTTATAGGGGGCTATTTACTTTTTTTACGATAAAGGAACCTTTTTTTTTAAGAACCTTTCCTGTAAAAAAGGGGGTTTCGTTATTTAGAAGGCTTCCCCCACTAGAAAGCCTTCCCGACCCCCTGTAGCTAGCGCTGCGGTACCTAACGCCATCCACTTGCACTAAATAACCTTGAAGCTATACAAACTCATCTTGCATCTCCTGCCTGCGCTGATGTACAACGTAGTTGATCGATGAATGGTTCACGTTGTTAATGCACCAAATCCACATACCTAGGCCCGGCAGTTGTCCAAGTCATGCATGCCACATCGTGTTAATGAAGCCACCATACACATGATGTACAGGAGGTGATGGCAATGCAGTGCGTCCCTGTTGTTGTGCATAACTCTGTCGTGAAACAGCCCAAGTGGGGAAATGATCCGAGTGCGAGTCTTTGTTGTTCTTTCCTGCCTTGTTTTTGTCTTTTTGCCGGCTCAGCATCCTCTACCAACTGTTCAACCCAACGAGGGCAACCCTTGTCGACTGCAGACCTCGAGGAGCATCCTACCGTTTGAATATCTGTTTCCATATTCGCTATTATAACAACACTTATATCCGACTTGACCTATGCTTATACATATACAATTTTGAAGATGCTTAGGTATGCAGTCTGTCAAAAGTATCTGCACCTAGATCGTTTCCATGCTCTAGGGTAACCTCTCGCGCTGCTGTAGATATGCAAACAGAGTCCACTACGAATCTTTAGTTTGAAAGCACCATGAAATTTCCTTGGTTGCAACGTGATATGTCCCATGGGTTTCCTTTGGTCATTATTGAATGAAGTCGGGAGAGAAACCGCATTTTCGCTTGGATTGGCCACTCGTATGTTTTTCTTCGATGGGGAAACTTAACCATCTACCGCAAACTCATACCGACCTTATGTACCTATATGCTCGGTGTTGCTGGCCTGCATTGAAGGGAGGCATCCTAATACAGTCACGTTCCCTCCTTCTTCATGTTTTCCCACTGCAACTAGAACCAACCATGGGAAGACTCAAGTCTACCAACATATGCAGTCTCATAACTCGTCGTGCGCTTTCGTGAGTCACGTCATTCTGGTACGCCCCTCGAAAGCTTCGATTCTGTAATTCTCAAATACAGACGGTACTGGCCGCCATTTGTATTGATCGTTATCACTAACCGTATGTCGCCACCTTTTGTCAGGAAACGTCAGAGTACTATCGCAAGCGATGGCTGCCTTCGTCGTCCGGAAACGATTTGCCCCTAAATCAGCAGTAAACAGAAAACCACTCAAGCATCCAAATATTCTTCCTGTGTACAAAATGTGAGATACAGTTGTCCGTCTCTTCATTTACTCTCGCGTATGCGGCAGCCGGTTTGCGTGCTCCATCCGACACTGTCTGATAAAGGTGGGATAGAAGAGTCCTGCTTTCTGGCCGGGCTGCTAAACATCTCGCGACCGTGTCTACGAGTTGCAAATCCAGATTCGGGTCCATTCTATTGGCATTTCTCTTATCCTGCTGTAGCGAGACCATTCGATTATGACATCAAGTAGGCAATGAGTTCCCCTGGCTGGCATATAGACTACGATGACCTGTCCTTCGACGTCTTTGTCTGCAACACCCCTTTCTGCTTTCCGGCATCGCGGTCGAACAAAAGGAACATCTTGTGTCATACGTAGTGACCAGGGCTGCCAGGTAGGGGGCCCGAGATAGGGGGCGGGATCCGCACAGCCCGGACTTCGATTATCTCGAAGAAATGCGGGGCTGGACCGCGCATCCAGCCCGCGCCCACTCCCGTCCGATCTGATCTGAAGACCCGCCCAGATAAGATAAGCATTTTTCGGATCTTTGGGAGGTGGGCTTTCGCATCGGCTTCAACTACTGGAAGTCGATACCAATACCACTTGCGCTGCCCTTTTGAGAGGCCGTTTACAGATACAGGTAGCGTTTGCCAATCCTTGACGGCCCCCTTCAGTTGCAGCAGTTTTTTTACGACTCGGAAGCGCGGTCTATTGCTCATCTCGACCTCGACGTATTTGCGCCCGAGCCTTGGTCTTTTCTAGCTCTGTCTCGTCGTCGTAGCCAGCCAATTCGCATTGTACTGCTTCAAACCCCCAACTCGAACTCGGCGCTGATTGAGCGCGGCCGAAACGATGAAGCGTAAACTCGACCAACGAGAGAATCAGGCCGTGGCTGCTGCCTCTGCAAACTCTGAAACGGCACCCAGGACGCCGGCAGAATCTGCTTTCACAGACTTTGGTCTCGATCCCCGACTGCTCTCCAGCATATCCCGTCTTTCTTACCACAAGCCCACCACGCCGCAGTCCGCAGCCATTCCCAAGGTCCTCGAGGGACGCTCTGTCTGTCTCAAGGCCAAGACTGGCTCCGGCAAGACCGCCGCATATCTCCTCCCTCTCATGCAGATCATCCTAGGCACCAAGCAGCACTCTACTGCGCTTGTCCTCGTCCCCACCCGAGAGCTAGCCACCCAAGTCCACCAGAACATCGAGACCTTGTCTTCCTTCTGTCAAAAGGACCTATCAGCCCTGAAGCTCTCCGACAACCTCTCTCCCGACGTCCTGCGCAGCCTGCTGGCCTCGAGCCCCAACATTGTCGTCGCCACCCCGTCACGAGCCTCTTCCGCTCTTCAGAACTCCGCCTTCCTGCAAAACCTCAAGGTCCTCGTGCTTGACGAAGCAGATCTCGTTTTGTCCTACGGTTACGAGGAAGATCTCCACGCCATTGCCTCTTCGCTGCCCAAGGGCGGCGTACAGACTGTCTTGACTTCCGCCACCTTGACCGGAGAGGTGGACAAGTTGACCACCCTGTTTTGCAAGAACCCTGTTGTGCTGGACTTGGAGGAACCTGATGCCGAAGGAGAGGGCATCACCCAATATGTTGTCAAGTACGTCTGCTCTTCATGATGCACTGATATGGACGGTCATGCTCATATGCTTCGCAGGTGCTCCGAAGAAGATAAATTCTTGTTATTATGGTACGTCACTTCAATGCTAAGCCTCCTGCGCAACACAGCTAACTAGTGTGCAGTATGTCCGGTCTTGGAGGGGAGAATATTTGCCTCAGTCATTTTAGAATCATAGAAAGAGCCATTATTAACTTGCAGCAGACGTCCTTTTGAAACTGAAGCTTATAAGTGGAAAAAGTCTGATATTTGTCGCGGACGTCGACAGGTTAGTTTTCTATTTTCGCCAGTGGCGTCACCTATACCGTCTACAAAGCATTACCCTAGTTGCTAACAGTACAAATTGCAAGATCCTACCGTCTCAAACTATTTTTAGAACAGTTTGGCATACGCTCTGCTGTCCTGAATTCACGCCTCCCTATTAACAGTCGTACAAATATTGTAACGCAGTTCAACCAGGGTCTCTATCACATCCTCATAGGCTCAGATGAGACGGAAATGCTCGGCGACGAGGAAGATTCAGAAGAGAAAAATGATGAGGCACATGAGAACGAAGCCGACGAGAAAGACCAGAATCTCTCCAACAAGCGTTCGAAGAAGGGCACGGATGACGCGCCGCTTCGGAAAAAGAGGAAACATTCTCGGAATGATAAGGACTATGGTGTCTCGCGAGGCATCGATTTTAAGAACTTGTCGATGGTGGTGAACTTTGATGTAAGTTGTCCCTAGGATTCCCTCCCAGTCCGATAGGACGATGACTCATCTAGTTGCATTATAGTGTCCAAAGGATGCACGATCTTACTCTCACCGCATTGGTAGGACTGCTCGCGCAGGACAGACGGGATCCGCCCTCACATTTATCGTACCATCTGCATTATACCGCAAGCACATGGCTACGTCCATCCCGCAATGTGAATTTGATGAGAAGACGTTGCATAAGATTACGAAACAGCAGGCTGCCAAAGGAAAGGAGGTAAAACCATGGGTCTTCGATATGAAAATCTTGGAAGGCTTCCGGTACAGACTGAATGATGCCCTTCGAGCTGTCACCAAGGTCGCTATCAGGGAAGCACAGACGCGAGAGTTGCGCCAAGAGATTATCAAGAGTGAAAAACTTCAGCGCCGTTTCGAGGAGAACCCGGCAGAACTGCGGGCTCTTCGGCACGATGGACAGCTCCGTGCAGCGCGAACACAGGCCCATCTGAAAGATGTTCCCGACTATCTGTTGCCCGAGGGCAAGAAGAAGCTGAGCGCAAGTGACATTGGTTTTGTGCCGTTGAAGAAGGCTTCGGATGGGAAGAATAGGAAAGGTCGGTTCTTCAAGGGCAAGAGCAAGCGAAGCAGTGCTCGTAAGATAGATCCTTTGAAGTCTTTCAAGGCTAGGCCAAAGGGAAAGAAGTAGCGGTAGGTAGCTTGTCGTTGTTTCCCAATTTGACCATTTCATCCCATTCTTGGTCTTGCCATTACTTATCCTCGTCTTAACTACATGCATGCATGGTCTTGAATCCTGAGCACTTGGTCCGAAACATGCAGGAACAACATGCTCTCTTCTTTGCATGTATTTTGATGTAAGTTCCTGCTGGAACAAGGGAAAATATATAACTGGAGATTAGTTAGATAGTCCATCTGATGCCCAGAGCTGCGGCATCGTTGCTCCCAAGACAGACAATCTACGAATAGATCCCCCCTATTCTGTCAGCCTCAGGACGCTTTGACTCCGAAGTGTTCATTGAATTCCCATTGATCTATGGATTGGCGCACCTGCTTCGGATTGAACGTCCTATGATTGGTCGGCGCATTCAATGTCCATGAAGCCTCAGGTATACACTGCATTTTCTCATCTCATCTCTGCAAATATCTACAACCATGCTGTCTTACCATCATTGCCGTTCCACGTTCCATCAACGCTGCTACCCGCACTGCTAAGGGCGCAACCTTCTTCTTACCTCATTGCTGTTACGGACTTGACCTCTATCTGTCTACTATCGCTGGCGGCGAGGGTTGAACATCGATGGCAGGCAAGAGCAGTAACAATGCCATGACTGCCAGGTCAGACCCAAAGGCTGATCCTGAATTTTTTCCACGGCTGCAGTTGACAGCAGGTACTTTAACCTTATTTCTCATCAGCTTATTGTAAAGTTCGAGATCCCAGATGCTGACATCTTTTGTCAGAAAATCTGGCACTAGTTCCCTCCCGCTCCCTAACTGATCAAAATCCCATTTGCACCACAGATCGCCAAGTCAATGAAAACAACCCACAGGCACTGCCTAAAATGGGACAGGCGACTTCCAAGGATGAGTCTCAGAGGGAGACAGAAGAGGGGTTGGGTTTTGAGATTCAAGAACGAGTTCCGAAGACAAGAAACACCCAAGATGATACACTCATGGGACCGGACGCCGAACTCGTTGCCACGCACGATACCACACCGCAAGCTAGTCAACCACTCTCTACACCCTACGAAACTCCTGCGCCTCAGAAGCAAACTGAAGTGCAAGAGCAAATGAAGTTGGAAGCAGCTGAACGAAACAGCTCAAAAGGGAAGCTCCTGGTTGAGTTCCCAAGGGCTGCTTCCCATACATCACCAACCCGCATCAAGCAGGAACCTGATGATACAGCGCCTACCCAGGTTGGCAAATCCACGATAAACTCTCAACCTGTTGTTATAGATCTTGTGTCGGTGTCATCTAAGGAGGAGCCTCCAAAGATTCCCAAAGAAACCCAGCGAAAAGCTGCTGCTACCAAAGATCTCATCAGACCCAATGAAGCACCTTCCACACTAATCTCTGCTGGAAGGAAATCAGTTCCATTCTGTCAGGCAGATCACGAGGCCACCATACAAGTGAAGGAAGAGGTGCTGTCAGACAACGAGGACGGGCTGTCAGCGCGACAAGCTCAAACCCCCAAAGATGTGATCAAATCCAATGGACCGCCTTCCCAAGCACTAGTTCCTGGCTATAAATTGGTGGAAGGCCATCATGGGGGTAGGGATATCACCTATCACGTGAAGGAAGAGGCCGTGTCGGAGAATGGTGACAGGCTGGCGAACATTGAAGAATGGAGGCCGAAAACCCCTGATCGCTCCAGTCCCACCTTGATTTATGCTCACTCCAGTCCGGTTGTGGATGACATTCACTTCAGTCCGGTTATAAACCATGTTCACTCCAGTCCGGTTGTGAACGATGCTCACTCCAGTCCGGTTATGAATCATGTTCACTCCAGTCCAGTTGTGAACGATGACCACTCCAAACCGGCTGCGAATGATGTTCACTCCAATCCAATTGTGATTGATGATCGTTCCAGTCGAGATGTGGAGGATGAGAAAGAAGATCTGACAGCCTTGCTTCGCAGGAAGAGGCACTCATTCCAGTCCAGTACCTGGGAGAAACCCGTTCAGCGCATGGATAACTTGCCCAGTATCATTTCCAACATACCGAGCGGCTTTTTCAATAAGCGAGACAAAAGGGAGAAAGACAGCAAGAACAAGAAGGAAGATGTGGCAACAGTGCGCGAGAACCATTCCACCACACGACACCACGAAAAGGAGAGAGAGGAGATTGAGGGAGACCCAATTATCTCGCGCCCTAGTCACTCCGATAAACTGCACAAACATCATGACGACCAGGAAAGGTCAGATGATCTGGAGGAGACCGCGCCCATGAAGGATGTCCGTAACCCTACAGACAGGGCTGAACGGCGTTCCCGCCCTACGCCTGGTGGATCAGGAGGCAACATCGACTTTATCTTTGCGACAAACTTTCAACGTCCTCTATCAGCCAAGAACAATAAGAGCAAGCGAAAGGACCGCATTGGTGACTTGACAGATGGGGTGGAGTATTTCCCGACGACTGAACCCATAGAAGAGACTGAGAATGACTCTGAAGGCGATCATCAGCGCGGCTCATCTGCTCAGCTGACTAAGAAGAATGTCGTCAGCACGGCGAACAGACGGAAGCGTCGGCCGACGAATCAAAGTACACCAGCAGGCAATAACGCATCTCAGAAAGGGTCAATCAGTAAGCCAGCCAAACCTGCTGCTCCAGTCAAGCCCGAGAAAATCCCAAGGAATCCTAGTATCTTTACAGAGTTCCTGAGGAAAGGGACGGATACTTCTTCAGCCGACACAGAAGTCAAGAATTTGATGGTACCGGCGGGACAGTCCCAGCCGCGCAATGCAGCACATAACGGTCAAACGTATGTCGACTTGACGGAGACCAAGCAACCCCTGCAGCCAAGTAAACCGCGCCCTTCCAAGAAGAAGAAACTCAATCAAGATCAGCCACCCGAAGGACCTGTCGCCCTAGACTTGCCGCCATTGGCACCGGAAGACCAGGCGATCTTTGATCTCATCTCAAACACTGCCGCAGCAGATTCTGCGGCCCCTATCGTCCCCACAAGCAGAGAACCAGAGCGGCGGGAAGAACTACTCGACCAGGACGCCCAACTGAAAAGAGCATTTCAAGAGATTGAAGATGGCCAACTCATCCAAGAAGTCGAGCCGCAACGCGCCGTGGAGAAAGTGCTAGAAACACATAAATGGGCGTATGTGGTCATGTGCGCCAAAGACGCCAATCTTGTCTCAGACGACGACGACCTGGACACATTGCCGGCTATCCGACTGCGCGAGTTCGCAGATCGTAAGAGAGCCAACGACTTCTTGGACAAGGAGACGAGCGCCCTGTCGATGTCGGACGGCCTCGACGCCATTGCCAAGCGAAGCAGCAGTCTCACAGCAGACCTGTTGCTAAAGGTCGACATCGAGTTCACCAGCGGTGAACGGAACATCCTGTGGGTAAAAAGAGACAAGGTCAAGAAGCTGACAGAGCTGGAGAGCAGACAGAAGAGACAGAAGCAGTGGCATCCCGCGCTCCGGCGCAAGCTGAAGCACTACGTTGTCGAGTGCGAGAAGTACCTCAAGGAGTACGATATCCAGCCTTACGAAGAAGGCGAGAGTAGCAATGCGGCGTTCCGACGAGCCTACTACGCGACCATGGGCGTACAGACCAACGAGATCGAGGTCACGAAGTTAGGTATGATGAGCTTCACCGACCGCGCCGAGGCCAATGCGTATGCAGCGAAGCTGTTCCTCAAGGAAGCTGCGGTCCCTGAGTATCTCAAGCCTTCGCAGCTGGACGTCTACTGGTGGAAGACGACTGCTGTCGTGTTCAATAAGCATGCCGAGCAGAAGATCTTCCCCGACGGTCTATACGAGGTATCGATGGAGGCGAAGGATATGCGTAGTCGGGTTGGCTACGACACGATTGCGGTGTTTGTGCGTGAGGTGCCGGACGTGAATGGACCGGTAAACTTCTAGAGGCGTGCCGGGCGTATGGGACCTGGCGACAGGGCGTGATACTGTGTAATCTTAGGCGTATGGCATATTATCAATCATAAATATCGGGACATCACGCCAGAGTAGCATATGGCAGTTCGGTGGTTAATGGGCGCACTGAGGCGTATGGCTGCGCTGGGATGGGATTGCTGAGAAGCATGATATCATACCTACCGTACCTATAGTATAGCGAATTGCTACATATATATATATATATATATATGACATCTTCCCATATTTACAGCAAAAACTCCTTCCTGCATATGTCTTGATTTGCGACGACAATACGCTACGTCTTGCGTCGCCGAGGTAGTTCACTATTTGACCGTATCGCAAGTGAAGCATTTTGCCGTATAGCAAGTGCGATATGTCGCCGTCTTGCATACGGATTAATCTGACCGTATAATCAATAAACCCTTCCATCGTATTGACAGCAATGCATTCTACCGTATCGACTAAAAATGGGTTCACGGTATCGACTGCGAACTGCTTTACCGTATTGCCTGTCGACTGCTTTGCCTTATTGCTTGTGGACTGCTCTACCTTATTGTCTATAAACCGCTTCTCCTAATTGTCTGTGAAGCTTTTTGCTGTACGCTTGCAAACCATTTGACCACTTGCCTGAAAAGGGTTGCACCGGATACAGTGAAGTGATAAGCCAGAGAAAGAAACTTGAATCTCGAACTAACATATGCATAACTGGGATTGGTTAGGCATCCGCATAGCGCTCTAAGAATTTCCGTATCGTCGGGCATGCCTTTATTGCATTACAGTTGTGAGTGAACTTCGGATAACGCCGTGAATAACAGTAGTATTCCTGACTGCTTCTAATGTTGCTTTGATGCGGCGCTATCCTTTCAGTTATGCCAGCCAAACAAATCGGATAGTAGCAAGAGAACTTACCGATTTGCATTGAGAGGTGGAAATGGTTTGAATCACGGTTCATGCCGGCTAGTAACTGAAGTAATCTCAGTATAGGTCTTTGCTCCATGGGTACCTAGTCTTTATATTGTCAGCTATTCGCTTCTATGATAGCACTTTGAATCACATCGTGATAAACAGTACTATTATGCAATTCTATTCTTAATCTTGCTTCGATTCAGCGGTCTTGACTTGAGCTATGCGGCCAAAAATTAGATACAAGCACAGCCTAATTACCGGTTTGCGTTAAAAAAACGGAAATGGTTTAACCCACGAATAACAATCAGTAGTAACTGAGGTAATCTCAGTATAAGTCTTTGCTACATAGGTGCCTCGTCTCTGTATTGTCAACTATTCGGTTCTGCGATAGAATTTTGAATATCGTCCGGATAATAATGCGATTACTAGAAATCCACTACAGTATTAAGACAGCCTTCTAGCTTCGTCTTATCTATCCGGTTTACAGTAAACCAAATAAGTTGGTTTGCAGCTGGAATCACACGCTGCTGTCAGATACAGTTACAGATTGTTCTAATCACCATAAGCACAACAACGCCAAGCTCCCACTTATTTTGATTCCATTGTAGTTTATATAGAGAGATACTTACTACGGTAGAGTGCGGCTTTGGGGTCACAATGTTTTTATTGAAGAAAGCTGCATAAGATAAACCGTGCTAGTCCACAGGAAGAACGTATACCCCAGTATGTTATCCTCTCTCAGTGGCATACCCATTCTGATATCTTAATGGGGTTTTTAGGTATCTTATCACAGCCGATTTTCAGACTAATATTTTAGTTGGCTAATGCCACGATTATGGTCCCGGGACAGCATTTTGGCTGACATATTGGCGGTTGTGGTTAGGGCTCTGCTCCAACCAGTTTTGTCTGATTTGTGTCTCATAGCACCATACCGCGAAGATATGGTGGTGTTAAGCCTGCCGAGCGGTTCTTCTCGGCTTCTGTCTTCTGGTTTGCGTCATACTTCGCCTTAGCTACGTCTTGAACATTCACTCCAATTCGAGTCAACATAGGAATTGAGCGAGAGTCATTCCTGTGATATTGGCCCCCATGTGGTGTTTCTGCTGAAATCCTTCTGGACGCCATAGCCCCTGCAGTGTGTGCAAATGACAGCCGTCTCTTTCTCGATCTTTGCTTTTGGAGACGCTTAAGTCACTAGTTCTATATTCTAGCCGTGTTCAGTGGTGGCCAAGCGTCGTAAAATGCTTCGGAGCTGGGACAGACCCTTTGAGCGCCGGTGGCGGCAACAGACGCCGTATTGTAGTTTCGAACGGGGACCGGTGGTGTGTCTGTAGATTTGCCAGAGTTTCCGGACAATTACGAACCGGAGTGGGCTGTCGTACTTGCTAAGAAGTTCACTGAGCGCTTGTCCCTTAGAAGCAAACCAAAGGTCGTTGGTAGTTGTTGCTACGCTTGCAAGGACGAAGCTCCGTCTTTCGCAAACTGGCCGAGGATAAATTATGCCATACGTTGCGCACTCGATGATACCTGGATAGTCGACGCAGATCACAAGCTGTGTGGTTGCCAATGGCAAGCCATCTTAATCCAGGGACGACCTGGAGTCTCGTGATAATCTTGGGCAGTCATGAAGAATTATGGCCTTGCAGCCAGAGCTTGACACCACTCCTCCATGAACACGTACCACTCTGGCATGTCGAGATAAAGCTTGAGGATCTCATCATTGCTGAGAATCAACGAGTAATATATCCATCTGGCTATTGTTGTCTGCCAATGATGTCACGAAGATTTTTCTTCGCTGCAGTGCTTCAAAGGTAGGTTGGCCCATATGGTCGGCAATCTGGAAAATGACCTCGCTCACCTTTGCGAGGTTTCTCCGGCTCTTCTTTGCGAATTCGACTCTTAGTTTCAATACTCGTGGAAAGGTCCAACACCTTTTTGTGCCAGTAGTGTCACTACCATTGCATATTCGGCTGTTTCTACAGCCACCACGTCCAATATCGAAGTGCATTCGCGAAAACCCGTTTTCCTGGATGAGTTCGTGCTCCATCTTGCCTACCTAGGTAAATAGCCTTTGTCAGCAAGCAGCGATCTCTACTATGTTTAAGGAGGATAGGTGTAAGAACTCACGGAGATGTTACTGGTGATAGAAAAGTAAGCTCTTCAAAGTGCTGATGGGGCGGGTTGCGCATGGTCTTTGTGATGGCGGAAGGAACACTCGATAGTGCGACTGGAGACCTTCTGCCTTCTTCTCATGCTTTTCGGCATGTGATTCTGCTTCAATTCCGAGACAGTTTGTTTCAGTGACTGTAGTCTCAGAGGGTTCGCGTCGGTGCAAGCAGCCCTGGTATCTCTTCCGAAGGCTCTCGACGATTTCATTTCTTCTCAGCGCATCGGACCTCAACAATGCTCGAGATGACATGGGTGTCGCGAGTCGACGACACCTAGCGCTCCCTCACGTCTTCACACGCAGAGAACATTGGCGCAGTGTTCGAATCTACCGCCGATGTGGTATTGTCTAAATTGAATGACCGAGATGAGCTCCAAGGTTGGAAATAGGATGGAATCGTTCATGTGAGGTCGGTGGACTTGGATGGCAGGGCTCTCTGATCAATGCCATCCTCAGTCCGACGATACTCCAGGCCATATTCTTTAGTTCTGACCCGAGTTTAGGATGGAACGAGGAGGAAGATAACAAGAACGAAGCGTACAATTATGAATTCAAGATTGCCTCGTAACAGCGGCAAGCTGAATCCTTACCGATAGCCGTTTATAAGAAGCTAGTATGACATAAACGCAGGCGAAAACTTGTCGAGTCCTTATCGGAGAGGCATATAACCGATAAGCTGACCGATCTTGTTTTGAATACCACTTGTATGTGGTTTGCGGAGCTGAGAACGAACGACAAGGAACACGATTCGCCACTGTTGTACAGGAGAAACGGAAGACGAGTGGTGATCGAAGCAGGATGATGAGAAGCAAAGAAGAAAGAGACTAGGAAAAGACTAGGAAAATCCAAAGTAGGGAAGCAGAAGTGAAGGAGGAACAAGATGGGACGAGACCAGTGTCTTATATAGAGACTCGTCACTGAGTACGTATGACTCAACATAATGCACAAGAGGAAATAATCGTCCACAGCAAACCACACATACACGTCAAACAAACAACAACATCCAGGATATAGTAATCAATTCCCGTGCTAGACCATTGGCAGAGCCGTCCGAGTCCAAATTCTCCCACCCGGTGAGACAAGCAATGGCTTGAACTGCAGGTACATGATTAATGTTATATCGGTACCCAACGTGATGTGCACGCACACAGAGCCAGGTCGTTCATCAAGATTCTCTTTGGCCTTGTCCAAACCAGCAGTAAGGCGTCTGTGCTACAAACAAGAGCCTTACACGTTATGACTCTTCGGTGTATATGTTAGACTAACACAGATGACCTGAAGATCAGGTAAGTCTGAATAACAAGACGAATCACTAAAGCTTACCGCGTGCCTGGATATCGAGGCAATCTTGTCTCGATCGAGCCCAAGCAATCATCTATCCTCGATGACGAAGCCTATAGACAAACAGTTTTGAGTCGAGGACAAACAATCAGGAATCTGTTGTAGGCAAACCATGCAATTTTTTGATGAGGCCAGTGCAAACTCGCGTGCAAAACAACACTTCAGAGCTGCCTGCTATCTCGCACAGTAACACCGTGAGAAAAACACTCAGAAATGTATCAGCCATTCCTAGTTACTGAGGTCGAAACAATAATCTTGGCCTACTGTTTGCTTCGAAACTACTCCATGACTTGGGGCAAGTGTCTTCTGAGTGTTTTAAGCATAGACTTTCGTACGATGGGAATGCCAGTTCAAATGAGACACTTCATCGGCTTCGTCTCTAATACTGGTCTCATACAAATTCTCAGACTATACCTCACACGGTTGAGGACAAGTAGAGAGATCACTCAAGCAAGCGAGGTCTTGAACTCTGACACTCCAAGTCTAGTGCAGACTGCACCAAACCTCGCCTCGTAAACTTGACGCACTTGGTCACACACCTTTCTTAAATGATGCTTCCGTTCGCCCGAACCCTTAAGCCGAAATAGGACGTGCTAATTGGCTAATCTTTGCTTTTAGAAGACGAGAGGTTGGTTGATTGATTCAGCTCTGTGACTCAGCTAGACTTTATTTGTCCTGAACCCTGGAACATATTTCATGTACAAGAAAGCAGACGAGGACAACGAACATAGAGAGGAGCACTCGACAGAACTACTTGAAGTATTCTATTATTAGTTGATGCCGGTTGCTGTCGGGCACCGGCTAGCACGGAATCAGTGATCAAACGCTCACATTCAACAATATGCCTAGCCTTGTGAATGATAAAGCCTATTGTACAGCTGCAAACGTCCTCTCAAATGTAGTGTTTGGGAGGCCGTCGCTGGGCCCAAAAAGTCGCACATCGTCAACAGACAAATCAATGCCCAGGTGCGTGTGACGACACCCGGCAGTCTCGAATGTCTGATTTGGGGATGTCTATAGTGATAGATAATTCGCCTGGCTAGTTAAGAATGCAAGTTGAATGGAATTTAGCTCAGCATAGATACCTAGTCTATGATGGGGCTTAAGGAGGAGGCGGCTTAGGTATGTTACCGACAGTCTCATCTTAACTCGGTACAATTCTAATAAGGTATTCCTTAGCCCAATCCCGAATCTTCATGATAGCAGTGAAGCAGCTTGCAAAGACTATTTTTGATACTGAACTATTGACATAGTGTATCTATCAATCAGTTCGAAAACCGACATCGGAACGAAGATTACGAAACATCGCCGAGAACACTCCCGAGCATTTAATGGCAGCTTTGCGCAATGGATTTAGTTTGACCGCGCGGTGCTTAAACAATCCAATTTCTCAACTTCTGAAAGATTGTCGTCATCTTGCAAAATAGAGGTCAGCCCAAGACTACTTCATTCTATGATGTTAACTTTCGATCCTGACATTGGCGAAAAATTCAAATGAAACAGGCATTGGACGAAGTTTCGTCTCCTTTAGCCTTATGACACTTCTCTCAATTCCTCGTTATCGAGACTTGAAATTGCCGGCAATGAAATAGTGGGCTTAACGGCAAGGATTGTGATGGGTTCAAATGGGACCTCTGAGCCAAGCTAATTTTGGTTTACGAGGTCTTCGATGCATTTGTAACGTCTACCTAGGCATAGTAGTCTAGCTTGTACGTGTCGGAACAAATGCAGAGTCCTCAGCTTCCGTAGAGAAGGAACCTGTTCGCTCGCAAGGTGGATTTTTGCATCGTCCCTCATTGACTCATACGCGTACGCTAGTTTGAGATTTTCTTCTACTTGTTGTATATCGGTTCATTCTTTTAATTTTCGCATTAAACTGCTCTTATTCTCAAATAGTGAAGAACAGTTTGCAAAAATACGCGCCTTCTCGCTCGTTTCCAAATCGCTCTAGCGACTAGCTTATGATCGACTTGCCTGGTAGCACGGGACTCCAAAGAGAGTAGCAAATACCACCTTTTCTTGGCTCACGGAAACTTTGAACATTGTCCTGGTAGGCATGAACAGTGAGTCGCATATATGATGAATTAAGTGAAAATTTTTATGAAGATCTCATATGACCAAAATTAATACGGTTAAATAGTCTACGACGGAACTATCGCCGGACACAACCAGATCAGAGCATGTGCAGAGAAACAGAGAAGTGTCCAGACTTGGACATATTGCGCGGTTATTCTCAGGAAGCCAAATTCTTGCGTATATTCTCGGTGGTCCTCGAGGGGCGCTGTTCAATGAATGCGTGCAACCAACTGTTCCAGGCCAGGATCGCGACTCCGGCCCCGAAACCAGAGTTAAGTTTATACTGCCGGTCCTGGAATGGAGTGAAATTGAAATAGGTGACAGCGGACCTTGACATCGCTTTCTGTTGCTGCCGTCCTGGTCTCCGGTAACGTGCGCCACACATTAGGCCAATATTATAACAATGGTGCCTCCTCAGATATCAATGGGTTCTTCCCACGCCCATCAGACCGACTCAATGTTCTTTCCAATTATAACTCTGTATGGCAAGTGCCGCTCTACGACACCATTTATGGGTCAGTCAGAGGGCCAGAGCAATGTTGAAGACCATTCGAGCTCCTATGATGACGTTCCGGGGTAGTTTGCTTCTCGGTCAGGTCTGTAGCCCACATTGAATGTGACACAACAGCGGCAACCTGTTTCTTGCAAACAAGTGTTTCTGCAACTACTCTGGTGAGTCATATAGATCCTTTGCGGGGAGAATCCCAAGAGGATCAGTCATTCACAAAGTATTAAGGATTATACGGGTTACGCCTATCGCTCCAGGCAAAGTCCTACCTACTACCAGCACGGCAGTGTGAACTACCACCAGCGAGATGCCTTTGCATAAGTCGAAAGGTTCCTTGAGCCATTTTACCTCAACTGTCAAAAATGACGACTTCCACCAGTAAATCCATTGCTGACATTACATCGGCGGCCACTGGCATGTCTAAACTTACTACGTCTGGAACACTGACCACGACTACCACTACGAGTGGCGCAAGTACAAAATGCATGGTTAAAAAAGCTCTTACCCTAAGCTCGGTTGGCTCGCTATTGTCTTGTCCCCTCGGAACTAGAGGTTATTTTGTTGCGGTTGTCTTCGTATAACTACCTTTTCATCCAAAATGGCAGTGCTCACTTTCATGGAAGATAATCGCATTATCGAACCCAACTGCTTCGTCATTTTGAACAGCACAGTGCAGGATGCTCATAATCAGTCTGTTACTATACCGATGAGAGATGATTATCCGATCCGACACAACTTTCAAGCAGTATCGTAACGGGTCGCAGGCGTTGCTGAGACCCGTTCCCATCACCATTCCTGTGACTCATCGTCCCATGACGCAATGGGCACTACAAGCTGTTGTACCTGTGGCGTATTGTATATGCAAAGGACAAGGGAATTGCGTATGAGTCTCTGTGACGCGTTGCTGTGACGCACTTGAGCAAGCTGGAGATTGAACAGACAGGTTGGCCATATCACGCACCTATACTACCTATATAAGAGGGGTCTACGCCCCCAGCAACCTTACATAGGCTCACTTCGCAACCAGCTCATACACAGCTGCAATAATGTGTGTCACTGGACACTTCCTGAGATTTCTTTTGCCATGTGCGTTCTGCGGTCACAAGGATGGCGATCGAACTGCGGGACACGTGTGGCGCACACCATGTCTAGTTCAGATGAAGAGCAGCACGCTCAGAAGAGAAAGCAAGCCCATTGAACGAGATAATGATGACGAGGCCGAATTGGCAAGAGTTCAGGCTGATCTTCTCGCCTTTTCATCTGAACGCCAGTACCTCCGCTACTCCTAGTACGGTTTCACTTTTCCTATGCGACTTCTCCACCATTATACTCGCTCACCACAGGATCACTTACCACAGGCTCAAGAATTTGACGTGATAGCATTCGCGGGTATACTTCAGTCAGGATTCAACATTCTACCCTACTTATCTGAAACATCGGTACTTTTATTGCCACTATTACAAAGGTTCAGCTCTTCCTGAGTAATTTGTCTGCTCCTCTACCTCTTGTTAAATCTTACAGACGCCCCTACTTTCACGGGGCGGAGCCTTTGCTAAATCTTCTGCACGAAACGACTGACAACTCCGCAAGGCCCAAAGTATACTAAGACTAGACTTACACTCCCTTTCATCTTCTTTCCTGTCACATCACTGACTGCTTGAGACAGGGAACTAGATCCGTTGCCCGCGTCCAAGTCCTCTGCCTCCTGAGACCCAACAGTCATCGGACCCTACTTCCACCTGCTACCTTGAAGAGTCTGCGCAATGTCTCAGTACACTGGTAGGTCACACGCCGTACATTGTCAGATAGAACAAATACGCTGATACAGATCTGTATCTAGATAACTCGGTTCACTACATCGAAGACTGCTACACGGCCTCGAATCGATCTCAGCTCTCGGAGAGCCTGGCCTGGTTCCGCATACCACAAGGTGGACTGTACTCTAAGGACTGCTGCATCCTGGGAATCTTAATTGGAGAATGCCTTGCGCCTGGCGACATACTCACCGATAGAGTGATTGTTACAAGGATATCTGACCTGCCGCTCGGAAATAATCCCAGAGTATTCAACCAGCGCTCTAGGATGGCCGCAGAAGCGCAGCAAGCGAGAAGCCAGATCGGCATTGTCGTCTCTGCAAAGCACCCCTCTGTCAACGTCAAGCCCCCCAACGGCGAAGCCTTTGCGTTGTTAGGCCGCTGGGTCTTGACGGACACGTGGACTATATGGGAGACATGCGACCCGGCCAAACCAGGACGACCGAGTATTCGAAGAGTACTGATGGGGCGACTGGACCGGGTGGACACGAACCAGGGCATTTGGTGGACGAGTGAGCGAACAGAGGTTGGACAGGCAGTCAGTTCTACAGCTTGCTCCGATTGTAGCACGCCTAGTCCTGCTAGATACGAGGCCATGGACTGTTGTACTTACAGTGAATGTCCCACGGCAACAGACCCCAGCGACGAGAACACCTTCACAACGGCTCCGACGTATTGCAAGGCTTGGTTGGCTATGCGACCCGACTTGTCTGAACTGCCTGCTGCCAGCACCGACTATCTCCCCAAGGACGATGCCGAGACACGACCATCAACAAAAGACCAGATCATAGCTAGTAGCCTCCCCCGACCAGGATGGACCGGATTTTTGTGCAAAATTTGCAATGCCCTCAACCAACATATATTGTGGTCTAAACACGTATGTCGACGATGTGGAAAACACCCAACTCCTCTAATTCCTCTCGTCCGTCTCCCATTTCAAGACGTCGTCGACCAAGCGTTCGTTGGTCTCTCCGAAGGCAGTAATATCCCAGGATGCGAGGTATATAAGGTCGGAAAATCACCCATGGAGGCAGTCACCACTTGTCTTGCGGAAACGACGCAGAACTTTATTATCCAAAAATTCGAATTTACCAATGACAACTTTGTGGCAGTCATCTACCCAAAAGAACACATCATCACCAATCCAGGCGAAAATCCGTCTAAGTGGTATAAAAGATGTCTCGACTATTTCGACGATGGGTCAGTTGAAATGCAACGGCATGCATTCCAACGTCACCCGGAGCAGCGAAGTGCTTTCTTCGGGACTAACTTCGGAGGACATTACAACTTTAAGCAAGATGTCAAGGACACATCCTTCGAAGACGCCGATGAGGTCATCCGCACACTCAAACGATACGTCGAGGATGCTTTGAAAGAGACTACAGGCAGTTCGGTTAATTTCAACGAATGCCTGGCTTTGGCTTACTTGATGAAAAGCAAAATGGGATGGCACGCCGACAAGGAGAAATGTATCATCGGCGACATGATTGCTGCTGTTTCTCTCGGCGGCAGCTGCACCATGGGATTTGGCCTCAACGACGACGCTTACACGGGGAAGAAAGGCAACCAAATAGTTGATACCGAAGCCCCGCTACTTCGGGGAGCTGCAGAGAAGGTTGAAAAAGACAGATTGGATGGGCTTCTTCGCAACAATGAGATCACCAAAGACGAGCACGACGCTCGGGTGCGGAAGTTGCTGAAAGACGTGAAGCCTCCCAACGAGCCGAAAAAGATACTGCAGATAAAGATTCCTGGGACAGGTGCTATCTTGCTTCAGTCAGGGTCTGACATTAATAGGTTCTACAAGGTAAGATGCGGGCGTTTCTGTATTGTCGGGTTAGAAGAAACTGACACATGCATTAGCATCGAGTTGATATGGATCGAGGACTACAGAGATTGTCCTTCACGTTTAGAACGGTAGAGACGAAGGGAGACGAGGGGACCGCCGGCCCACCGCAGAAGAAAAGAAAGACAGGGTAATGGTCGGTTTCATTTCACTTTTCGGGTATAGTAGATAGACGGTGTTTACTACAGCTATAGATTAACAGCCTTACTATAATAATATGATGAACCCGTAAAGTTGGAATACCAGCCTGTAGTGTGCTTACCTGCCCTATCGTGCTATCGACATGACGTTGTAATTATACTTATCACGAACTACTATTGATTATATCGTCTATGGTACTACTATTTGTACCGATATATAGTTACGCTGCTCGAGTTTTCTTCGATGGAGTAGTTTCTCAAAGACTAGTAGTGTCTACGCGAAATGCGTAAAGGTATTGGAGTAAAGAATAGACTCGAAACTACCACAATTGTTTGCCCATAGAACAACTCCGCTTCCTCTAGAAGTGAGTCAAGTAGCAAGTAGACACGCAGTTTATCAAATGGTTTCAGTCGCGCTTGTGCGCCGTTTGCGAGCAGACAAGATCCCAAAGTAACAGGTAAAGCGGCTAGAAAATTAAACTTGAAAACAGTTGGCGAAAAAAAAAATGGACATTCTCCCGTGCACCCCCCTCTCTCAGTTCGAACTCAATACCTTGAGCGGAAGGATTGAATGAAGCGCCCAATGGGAATCTATCGTCCACGAACACGATCTTCCAGCATTCGAATTATCTCAACCATATGTTTGAATAATATTTACAAATTCCGTAGTACAAACTTCATAACACTAATGGACCGGAGAAACAGGCATCTTGCGCTCAGGTCAAACTCGGGACTCTTCAGCCAAAATCGTGAAACATGACAGCCTTCTGGCTACTGGGCCCTTATTTACCCTGTGCACCAAGACAGATTCCAAATGGTATCAACCAGAAGTTGGGCGTTCGGATTTCAGTTTAGTGGTAAGCGTATCACTCCCCCGCTACTCACTTGCCCCACGAGTGCGGAAAGTCAAGCTCTAATCACTACATACGCCAACAGAGGTTTGAGTTGCAGACATCATCTCGCTACCGAACCTGTTTATTCCGAGGCTCCGAGAAATGCGATTGGAACCGGTAGGTTGCAAATACATTTGTACTTCATTATCATCTCCTCCCTTAATGTGCCTTGTACAACCCGCAAATTCCTACTAGGTAGGTATTACAAACTTTGTCTATCCTTTGCTGCGACAAATTAAGGGCTCGCAAGTGGGCTGAGTCGGAACCCGAAGAGTGGAAAAACATCAACGAGCACCTTACACATATAACGAGTATGCTAAGAGTCGAGTTCCCGTTCTCAGATCCGTGATGAGTCGCGTGAAGCAACACGGAAAAGAAGGCAATCGTCTCCTGTACCGGTGATAGTGGCTTCTCAACGACTCGGCTCGTAATGGGGCCAATCAAACAGAGAACAACATGTTAAGGACTTTCGATAATTTCCGTCCGGCTCAGTACGAATAAGAGGTAGCGATCAGATTCGCGTTTGTTACAACATTGAACGTATTTGTCTACGAAACACAAAGCGTCTCTTTGGTACCTAAGTTGAGCTTCACGATCTTGGTGTCTGTCATGGCGATGACTTCAATCACTGTTTATGACATGAGACAAGGCGCCTTGAATCACTGAGCATTTATACTAGGAGGTATACGACAAAAGTCATAGGATCAAAGTCACATCCTCATTCTATTACCTTGGTAGGTTGGACTCCAAGACTTCTTCTGCTTAGTATTTGTTTTTTGAAAGAAGAGGTGCTAATTCTGTGTTAGACTATCGGGCCACCACTGTCTATCTCACTATGATATTTGTTGTATGTGACAATGTTGGGAATCAGTACTTTTCCTAGCATGTCGGATACAAGCTCTGCCGTTACCAAATAGTTTTATGTTCCACCTTGTTATCGGGCCAGGGAAGTATTCACAAAAACCCTTCATACCACTTGGACGGCAAAACCGAGATTGGTCGCCTGGCACGTACCAGCGTCCATTGTCCTTGAATACCAGGGTTAGGTTTCGAAAACATGCCCCGAGCCGGTACTTGACGAGTCATCGCCTCCCATAGGTAAATCAGCGCTTGGGCCATTCTGTCTCCTTTATAGCAAAAATGAGTATTTAACCAAAATTCGCGGCTAGTTTGACAACATCCCAGAATCGAGGATTCGAGCGTGGACCTTCTCCGAAGTGGCCGTCCCATTTTCTGGTGGAAAATTGGTTGATCTCGAGATACCGAAGGGGCACAGACCCTATTTTCCTCTGGTGCCTTTGCAAGACCGCCACAACGTACAACCATAGGAACGTTCTGGGATGTATCTGAGATACACATAGTCGAACGCCGTCTAGAACTAAAGACCTTAATCGTCGAGGTGGTGTAGACAAAGAAATGATTATACTGCGTAACTCCGGGCTAGAGATTGTTATATCGCACAGCTCGAGGCGGACAAGGTTTGCGAAGGATCTCAACTGGAGGCGTAACAGTGGAGTGTTCCCTATTGTAATCTGCGAGATTTTGTCTGTTGGCGACAAGCGTAAGACCTCGAGTTGCCGAGTCTTAAGATTGAAAACAAGAAGCATGGCTGCGAAGCAACTAGTGTCAGGAATCCTGATGTTGAGTTCCCTTATGTTCGCCAAGAGCGCTCTGATGGCTGGCGACATATTTTGATTTAGAGTTGTCACTGAAAACTGCAAATATCCTGAACTTGCTGAACATAGCTCAACATCTAGAACACGTGGTTGCCTTGACGCATGAGCCACGATTTTCAATCTGGTAGCCATAAAGGTGTTGGGTTAGTTATTGCCGGCGACTTTCCCCTGCGGGGCACTGCGCTTTAAAAACAAAGGACTAGTTTCTAATATATGACAGGTCAGATATCACTTACTATAAAGAAGTCAGTACGATGTTTTAGGAATCTACTTGAAGAATAACTCGGAGGGGATCTTTCTATACTTGCCACAACACCAATATTAGACAAATACACTCTCGAATCGTTTGCTGTGCAGCGTATGCCAAGAACCTGGAGATCTATATTTTGGAACGCTCTAACAAGCATTGCAATCATGTCGCCCCACGGCATTCGTGTGTGATTCCGCGAAGATAAAAACCGGTCAACCTACGGATCGACGAAAACTTCGCGAATAAAAGGGCGAAATGGCGAATTTGAGATACTGACGAAGTCTCGAACCGCATTCTGCGAGAAGTCGACACGAACTCGAGTGAAGAAAGTGGGAGCAAAGACATGGAAAGATGTTTTCTCCAACCTATTACAGACTGAGCGGACGGGTATGATGTCGTCCGCGTCTAGCAATGAGCTGATTTGGAGCAACACCTGCCGTGACGACCAAGTCAGCGAGAAACATCAGAACACAGTCCAGGAATAATACCTCATTCGGCAGACTCAATAGGCCCACTGGGTCTCTGGTGCGTTTTCTCCAGGGGACGAGCGACACGACTGAGGACCAAAGGTTTGTCACGATAAAATCGAGCAATGCGCAGCCCATGTAGCACATATAGAGAAAGAATTCACACCTTCGGCTGAAAATCATCGTGTTCTTCGAGGGTCGGTGATTTTGGAGTTGAACTCGTAATTTGATTGCCGGGTTCTAGACCTGCGCTCTAGAATCGTCCAATATAGTCCCAAAAGCGGTGTAATGAACTGAAGATGAAGTTATTCTGACAGATGCTGAAGAGGCGCCGAGACGAAGGAAGAGATTGGATAGAGACGAGCATTGGTACGATAGTAGTGAATATGGCCAGCTCGTGCCTGCTCAGTGGTCGCGCCGTTGCAGTCTGAAGGAAGGTTGAACCACAACGCAGGAATAACGATAATGTAATGGAAATCGCACCCAAGAGGCTTGATTCGACCTGCCAATAGCACACTCATTGTCAATAGCAGTACTAGAGAGCAGCCGATCCCTATCAAGCCAAAACAAGTGATCATTATATCTGACGCGATCGGTCTTCAAATCGTACCCTCTTGGACAAAATATGTTGTTGTCACACCGGGAAGTCCTGTATTGAGACGGGTCTAAGTGAGTAATCTACCAGTCAATTCTTACATACCTATTTGTATCATACGATAAGATCATGCACGATATATGTGTTTCTCAGCCATCCCATGGGGCCCAAGTAATATTCCTCCCCCACATATGTAAGTTTCAGAAGCACACTTTAGAAGTACCTATAGCAAGTCATCATTCTTGAATGCGTCCTCAAGATAGTCGGTCATATGAACTCGGTTAGTGGACCAGGCATGGGGCATGGGCCGAAGGCTCTAAACATGTCCCTGAACCAGTTTCTGCTCAATGTTTGAGATGCTCAGCAAACTCTGTAGCGTAAATATATCAACAATTGTTATCATAGTAGCAATGGGTTTCTACAGATTTCATCAACATCAATATAGACATGAATCAGAGCATTAGTCCAGCATCCTGACTTTTGTCCTCATAAACATTTGCTATGTCCGAACCAGCATCCCCTGGTATCAACTCCTTCGCCTTGAAAGCATACATGGTATAAGACATATTGGTCTCTGTCGTCTACTTTGGCGCTTGGCCTTCGACAAAGTCCAAAGCCTGCTCTGTGCTGACACAATTGATAGTGCTGTTTTTATTTCTGAATAGGACACCATAGCACTTATCAGCCACGTGGACGATTTCCGGTCGGAAGGTGGTGCAGATGAACTGCGTTCCTGCAGTTGTCGAGATGGACTCGAGAAGCCCGGCAACGGCTGTGCGGTATTGCGCATCGAGATTGGCGTCGACCTCGTCAAAGATTACCATCGGACTGCTCTCAGTCTGTTGGAGTGCGAATATTAAGCAGAGGGCGCACAGACCTAGAGACGTTTAGTATGCCGTTACAAAAAGTCAATGTCTATTCAGCTGAACCTACTCTTCTGGCCGCCGGACAACTGCTGAATTCGTTGTTGCTCATCTGCAACTTTCGAATTGAACGAAACACTTATACCAACACCAATGTAGTTCTCGACACTTGTCCGACGTTCCTCGTCCGATTCGTCGGGGTCTGCACGCCTATCAGCTCGTCGTTGAATGACCAGACGACCATGGCCAGCAGGAACGAGTCTCTCAAATATTGTGGCGAACTCCTTGGACACTTGCTTGAACGTTCGTTCGATGGCCTCGTCCTTACGTTGATCTAAATGCTCAACTAGTTCCTCGATCGATTGCTGTGAGTCTTCAAGCTCTTGTCGACGTTTCATGAGTTGTTCTTGTTGAACAGTGAAACTATTGTACTGTTCCAAAGCTTTCTTGTTGACATGCTTGTACTTCTTGAGCGCATCTGAGACCTTCTTGAGGCGTTTGCTGATCTGTATCGCTACGTCAGTGAACTGGGGGCTGCCAAACAAGGAGAGGTCATGTTCAAACTCACGGTTATTGAATCCAAATGGGTATATTTGGTGAATGCCTCGTCTGGCACGACGCCAAGTTCACGAATATTCTTGGCGACTTCAGCCCCTGCGGCTGTGAGTAATGCTTTTTTCTGAAAGCTCTTTTCTATTCTCTTTTCTTGCTTCGCAATCTCTCTTGCAATCTCTTGTAGCTCTGCCTCCTTCAGGCCCTTCTGTTTTTCGAGTTTCGTGATTCCTGACTCTGCTATTTCTAGCGACTGGTTGTTCTCCTCTAATTGACTCTCTACAGAGGAGACAGCGGCCTGTGCTTTCTTGAGCTCACGTTTGGCTTCTCTCAAGTCGCTACTTCCACTAGAAGCGGACTCGATTGCCTGGCTTGTTAGCTGGTCAAGTTTGAGTCGGAGATTTGTTCGGAGGTCGACCTCTAGTTTCTGCTTGCGGTTCTCCAAGTCTCGTCGAGCGGTAGAGACTTCGTTCCATTCCTTTTGGAGCTGCTGTACCTGTGCGCCGAGTGTTTCTAGCTGTTTCTCTTCAGTCGCCGAGAGAGCCTTTTTGAAATCGGATGATAATTCCGCCTCGTGGTCACTTAGCATGTCACCAAATTCCTTCATGTTCCTGTCAATTCGGTCTCGCTGTCTGATAGCGTCCTCCAGCCGATCTCTCTCCATCCCAGCCTGGGTGTTCTTGGTGGTTAATTCTGACCGAAGGGGTACGTAGCTGTCATCCATTTGCCGAAGCCGCTGCTCTAATTTATGCTCTTCTCCTCTAGCATGAGTGAGCTCCTGGTCCTTCTTCTCGATTTCTCTTTGCTTTGCAGATGCTTCTTCCTGTAATGAATCATACCTGTCTGTTGACTCATTGACCTTGTGCACAGCATCCAACCTGGAGCTTTTTGGGTCAATGTATCCACCAGTCATGGCTCCACGTTTGTTTGTCGTGTCGCCTTCTAGTGTTACTGCATTGAGTCCGTGACTTTTGGCGTATTGTGCACCAATAGTCAAATCGCGACAAATGATCGTAGTACCAAAAACCTGTCGAAATGCCCGTTCGTAAGCAGAATTGTACTTGATCTTGCTAAGTAACGGAATGGCATCCTGGGCATTGGGGAACTTGGCGTGTTTCGGTTCCAGCCTTGATAAAGGCATGAAAGTCACTCTTCCGCCAGACTGCTTCTGTAACGCATTGACTAGATACGTTGAGGTTTCCTCATTGTCCACAACGTAATGGAACAAACTTGCACCTGCCACTTGCTCCACTGGTAGGCGGTAGTTGTCGTCAACAGTCAACAATTCTGCAAGGGTACCATAGGCTCCAGGGATGTCCTGTTGTTGCTTGAGATGACGGATCGTAGCCAAGCCCCTTGATGTGTTAGAGTCCATGGCTTTTCTTAGATTGTCTTCTGCATGCGCCTTTAAGCCTTGTTCGCTGGTTATCTGGACGTCTAATTTCTGTTGTTCACGACGGAGTAGCTTCACCTCGTCGTGAAGCTTATGTACAACGTCTCTGGCCCCATGGAGATTCTCGGCGAGAGCTGCCCGTTTGTCTGCAAATCCCTCGTTGTTCTGTCGTAGGTTTGCAATTTCCTGGTCCAGTTCTTCGATGGAAGTTTCTATTCCTTTGACCTGCTCCTCAGCATCAAGGCGAGTGGCCTTTTGTGTGGACAAAGTCATATTTAGTTCTTCGATCTGTTCCCTCAAGTAGGCATCACGTTCGGCCTTGCTTCGGAATTGAGTTCCTCTTGTTTGTTTCGTAAAGAGTCGTTGCCGTCCAGCTTCGGCAGTGTCAAGAGCCAGTTTGACTTCAGCCTCCTTCCGCTTCCTCTTTTCGAAGTCAGGACTTAACTTCTTAAGCTCACCCTCTGCCGACGCTATAGCTGTCTTGACACGATTCAGTTCAGCATCGTGCTCTGCTTTTGCTTGCTCCTGTGCCGACATGCTGCTGGAGAGATCCTTCACCGTCAACTCCGCGGTTGCTTGAGCTCGAGCGCTTTCGCGCCGATCCTCTGTTAGCTGTTGGCGATCTAGACGGAGCATTTCCATTTGTTGTTGTAATTTATGGATTTCAGCGTCGAGGGACGCGATGACTTTCTCGCCTGCGCTGTAAAGCTCGCGATTTTCGTCGGTATCCTCGATCCCACCTTGACGCGAATCTTCAAGTTCGGCTAGTTTTTCCTCAATAGAGTTCTGTGATTGATGGTGGTATGCGTATTCCAGACACCGGCGCTCTCGATCCTTGTCCTGGTAACCTCGGAGCTCTTCTTTCTCCTCCTCAAGTTCATTCAGGCGCTCCTTGATATAGTCCAGTAACTCGTCAATCTTCTCTCTCTTGTTGTTCGTGTCGGTCATGATCTTGAGAGACTCGGTTCGGCGCGACTCGTAGACCTGGGTACCAGCGACTTCTTTCAGCAGGTTCAGCCGCTCCGACTCCTTCATGTTGGTGAGGGCAGTGACACGACCCTGGGGTACGATGTAGTAAGGGTTGGACTTGGAGAAACCGGCGGTCTCGAGAAGTTGAGTGACCTCGGTCTTGGGGACGACCTTCTTGTCTATCGAGTATTCGTCTCTCTTCAGGCCAATTGTGCGACGCAGAACGACTTCCTTGTGACCGGTGGCAAATCGGTCGTCACTGTTGTCAAAGATGACCTCAACGTAGGCGGACATGACGGCAGAGCCAGAACCCTCGTGGAGCAGGGCCTGGCGCTCTTCACGGCCCATCTGAGTGTAGGCGTCGGACAGGACGAATCGGATGGCGGCGAAGAAGTTGCTCTTGCCGGAGCCGTTGCGACCAACGACGACATTGGTCCCGGGCGAGAAGGGCTCCATGACCGTCTGGTCCTTGTAGCTGTCGTTGATTCAGTCAGCCAGCGTTGCGCATATTGAGGGGGAGGGGATGGTCGTCGTCTTCGCTAGCACACACACCTCTTGAAGCCCTGGATGATGATTTGCTTGATATACATGGTCGCGACAGGTTCTGCCGGACGGGCAGGGCGTGAATTGTACTCAAAAGGGTGTCGCGACACACATAGAACCGTGGATCCCGGAGTCAAAGGAGGATGCGACGAGTGGTGAGGCAGATATCGAAAGATTATGGCGTTCGTCACGTAATTACCTTTTACGGAACGCGTTTGGAGCGCGAGGCGGCTGCGGATGGTGGGCTTCGGTGGGGGAGCCGCCTCCAAGTGCAAGAGGACTTTCGGGGCTTTCGGATTTAACATCTTCCCATGCTAGTACAAGAGCTGTTCCTGGGTAGCTCCTGTCACACCACATATCCACATTGAACGTGTACTAGGTATAGTTCTACTAATCCGTACATGTACTTGCATCTATCTATAGACCTCCAACTACATGTACCCATCGTGAGAGCGTTGCGTGTAGATACCTTAACTCGCTTCCAACGGGTACCATTCAAGTTTCCCATAAGGTACCTATAGTAATGACAGACTCTAGTAGCCTGCTTCATTAAGAGCTGGGATTCGGTTGTTCCCGTTCCTCGAAGCCAGCGTCGCCAGCGTCTACGCAGTATAAGTAGCAGTGGGCTATCTACACAGTCATCTATTCCATTAAAGCGGCTCATAAGGCAATGCACTAGACGCCATGGTGCCGTCTTACAGAGCGGGAGTCATAAGTCAGCGCTGCTGACGACGTTGTATGACGAGATTGTTGTTCACTCTTTGAAGAACAGCTCATCGGCTCATGACTAGTAGGATTTGCGCATATTTAGACTTTTCGCTAATATTCTCCACCGTCATTAAGACTCCGTGGATTCGAATATTTCAACGGTCTTTGTCGTCCACAAGCTCTTGGTCGGGTTCATATCATATCGGGAGCCCCCACAGGCACAGTAGCCATGACGAGACAGGAGAGATGTTGCGCCAAACACCTCGGTTATCTTTTTATTAGGACTGGGTCGATAGAAGACGCCTGTTTAACTCTGATGGTATTCAACCCGGTCGAAGTTTGCCTGCTGCGTAAGACGGTTTCGTATGCCACTGACAGTTAGTACTGGCATGGAATGAGGCCAGGAAAAGAAGCCCGAGGTTCGATCTGCCTCTGCAACTCGTCAAGCTCGGAACTGTGCTTCCAGAATCTTGACTACGCGCAACTGATTTATCCCGAAGGCGATCCGCAGACAACACACTCGAGATTGTGAATACTCTTTGGTGTGTGGGCGCGTTGCGCCCTCTGTGCCTGTTATTTGTGACTTTGATTCTGGGGTCTGGGGTCTTGTCGATCCCGCGTTGCTCGGATGTTTTTAGAGGTTGGCACGCTTTCAGCTGCCTGTCGAATTTGTCTACCAAGTCTAACACTCACAGCGAAATGAGATGCAGGAAAATCTCAAAAGTTGAAAACCAACGAGGTACTGTACACGTAGCTGGCATCGTACGAAATGTATTGGGACTTGTTCAAGGTTTCTTGAATGCTCTTGTACAGGTTGGATCACTAAGCGAGCCGCGAGACCTCATTCCAGACCCTCGGGCGAGTGCCAATCCTTGACCGGCAATCAATATCCATATGGGATTCCGCCTTGAATGTCTCAGCTTAGGTATCTACCTACATATATGTAGGTAGCAGGAGTAAGGACTCGAGAGGGGAGAATACAAATTGCTACAGGCTAGTAGGTGCGGCTAGTCCAACCGCATTTCCTACCCGGGGATTAACTATTCTAGGTAGAATGATGTAGAGCGTAAACTGTATTATTTCGATATTTGAAAATGGATCAGCATTGTTGGCCCGTATGCTAACTGATGTGCTCGGATGACTCCGCGATAACGAGCGCACACTGAGCAAACTGGGTGTCGCATTGAATGAAGCCTTGCCAGGGCTTCCCCAGACCTGAGTCAGGCAAAAAATGGTGAGGTTGGGAGGGGAATTATCTGCTACACCCACCATCTTGGTGGTGAATGCGGGCTGCTCGCTGCCAGGCTGCCAGGCACCCACGGAGGTCGAGATAGGCAGATATTGGGCTGGGCTGATGGGTGTGAACTTGATGATGCCAGGTGGTGAGATGGGCGATTCACTATTGGCGAGTCGGCAATGCACTGAAGACTTGGCAGGGCGGCGGCTCGAGTGGGTGACGAACGCAGCTGTCGAGCTGTCGAAAAGGGGCCCAGGGTCTCTGCCAAGGCCGGGCTGCTCGACTGCCAGCAGACCGCCAGTGGAGTCGCCAGCAGTGGAGGGGAGCAAGGGGAGGCAAGGCAAGGCGTGGCCACTGTCGCTGGTGGTCCGGGTTGGCGGGAGCTTAGACCAGCGGGACCCATTGAAAAAATGCAGGGCTCCACTCGCGAGCAGGCCCCCCATGCCGCCCCATCAGCCATCCCAGCATCTACCTATAAAAGTATCAGTCCAAATACAAGAGGGCCCGACGCGCCGACTCCCAAGTCTGACTTGACTTTTGTGAGCTGCTGCTGCATTTCGTTTGCACCTGCGCTGTCTGCCAGTCGTCAGTCGGTCGTCCATCTGGTCGCCGCCCGCCAATCGCAATCCCACCCGCCAAGCGCCCAATCCCCCCCAATCGCACCACTGCAGCGCAGCAACCAATCGCCCGCGCCAGCAGCAACCGCAGACAACCTCGTCGCAACCACCCGGCCTGACACCATATAATCAGTTCGTGCAGTACATGTCGGCGCACGTACCACTTCATCTCCCACTGCCACCCATCAACCCACGATACGCTCTTAACGCTAGGTACATGCACACGCACACGTGCACGGAAGGGATGATTCTCTGATTACAATCACAAGGTACGAGCCAACAAAAAGCCTCTGCTCATGCCACTCCATTGTTCGCGTCTCAGTCGCTCGAGCTTCTGCCAAAGTCAGTCACAAGTGTGACAGAATTGCTTCGGTGGTGATGTCCTCATTGTATACTACCTAGGTACCTCATTCATTCTTTCATCCATCCATTCATCCATTCAATGCCCAAACCTTTCTCTTACTGGTTGCCCGCGACACAATGTTGTCCATTTTAGGCAATGCACCTTCGTCCACTTACATCAGCACCTGCACCTGCACCTGCACCTGCATCATCATAATACCTACTATCTTGCCTCACGACCTCTCATTCTTCACGGCTGCTCGCTACCTAGGTAGAAACCCACGAGCCCTACTCACATTCTTTCCCCATCTATCACACAGCTTGCCAAAACGGAACACATAGGTACTTCTATCTCGCTTGGCTTCGAAGTGGAAGTCTGTTGCTGCCAGGCTCACTCACTGTCCCACACACTCTCTCTCTTCAGACCTATCTTACTCGACTTCCTCAACCGCCTTGTTCAGCCGTGACGACCGTCAAGCTAACTCTAACTCTCTTCAGCCCTATCTCGCCTTGTGCCAGTCCAGTCTACACTGAATCCCTCCGCTGGGAAACAATCAGTATAGTGACCGACCAGTAAGCATCTCTTCACTTCGCTTCCCCATTTCTTTTGTGCATTTTGTTTCCCAATTCGGTCGACTATACATGTGCCCATGTATGTTCATCTTTGTCCATCCGGACTATCGAACCAACAGGCAAAAGGCCCATCGTTGTGTGTATGGCACTGGATTGCATGTACTGCCTTGCCGCGTTCAAGTACTTCCGAGTACTAGCTTCCTGTTGTTTGAGGATGTCGATCATTGGCTGCCTTTCCTTAAGGGATATATGGCTGCTACTCCTCAACCCTACCAAGCGCGTGCACATGCTTTGCTGCCGAGTCTGTTTGATCGCATGTAGTTATTAGTCCTTCCTAAATCAGGCTTGCCATATTGTTTGCCACCGTATCTGCTTAAGCCTGTGCTCTTGTGTGGGAGTATATGTGTAGCACTGCGTGGAGAAACCCCTTCAGGATGTAGTTGTCTGCGGCTTGACATCTTGAGCACTCACGACTCACTCCACTCTTTGATCTAGCATCGAATCATTACACCGTCAACTGGACTAATTCGTATGATAGACTTAATTATACCATGCAATGAGACGACTCCGAACACTGGCCTTAAAGCCCGGAAGTGACTAGTCAAGATGGCATCTAGGTTGGTCACATTCCTCACCGCTTATCAGACCCTCGTACAAACTAACCAAATGTGTGTTCCACAGGCTCGATCGTCTGGTGACGTAAGTACATCCATTGTCTCTTTGCAGCTCTTCTATCCTTTCTGAAGTTTGCGTCTCGCGCTGGACGGGATATGGCATTGCGTCAGTTCCCAGCCACGACCAATTGGCCAAACCCCCCGAAGACTTGGATCTCATTCGAGCATTCATTTCCTGAAATCCGATTACTCTAACACGGCATCTCAGGATCCTGGAAACAGGGAGCACAAAACTAATTAAAGATACTGCTGTCAACCAGCTGGCCGACTGGCAGAAGCAACACCCCGAGGAACTTTTCAATCTGCTTTCCCGTGTTGTGCCATACCTTCGCCACAAAGATTGGGACACCCGATCTACCGCAGCAAAAGCCCTTGGCAAGATCATTGAGAATGCCCCAATTTATGACCCAAATGAGGATGAAGATTCGAATGGCTCCAAGAAAGAGGAACCCAAGACAGAGAACGGGGTGGTCAAAAAGGAAGAAGAAACATACCCTGCCATTCTCTCGGACGACTACTATAGCTTAGAGTCATTGGACGTCTCAACCGTACTCAAATTTGGTCGGCAATTACTCCGCACTGGTGCCAGCGTCGATTACGGTCTGGCGAGTCTCGATCCTCAAGCCCGACTGACGCATCTGAAGAAAACTCTCAACGGGCGCTTGGGCCTACTAGGTCGACCATTTGAGGATGATGAGATCCCTCTTCTCCTTGAAAAGTCTGCGAGCCCCTCCACTCCAATGGATACAGCTCCAATCAACGGCTTGGCTCGTCAGGGAAGCATTGCAAGTTCAGGCCCGAGTCAAAGTACCGAAGATGCAGGGTTAAGTGCTAGGCAGAAGAATGCGCTGAAAAGGAAGCGTAAAATGGAAGCGAAGAAAGCTGCACAGGGCAAAGGTGGGTTTGGCGATCTGTCAATTCGTCGGTCATTCACGGGTGGTTCCGACGCTTTCGACGAGGCAACGATGCCCGACAACGAAGCCAAGAAGAATGGCAAAAACGACTATTTCAGCTTGGAGAGGCCTGCCGACGTTGACGAAGACACGAAAGTCGTTTCCGATTATAAGGGCCCAGTTGTCCCCATAAAATCTGAAATTGAAGCCGACGAGGAATTGCAAGGTTCTGAATGGCCATATGAGCGCCTTTGCGAGTTCTTGAAGCTCGACATTCTCGATCCGCAATGGGAAACTCGCCACGGAGCTGCGCTTGGATTGCGAGAAATTCTTCGAGTGCACGGCGCTGGTGCTGGGCGGTTGAGAGGCAAATCCAGACCAGAAAATGACACTCTCAATCGCAAATGGTTAGATGACATGGCATGTCGACTGTGTTGTGTACTGATGCTTGATCGTTTCACCGATTATGCTTCGGATACAAGCGTTGCGCCGATCCGGGAGACCGTCGGTCAGACCCTAGGAGCTTTCCTGAAGCACCTCCCTGCTGGCTCTGTGCACAACGTTTACCAAATACTACTGCGAATGGTTATGCAACAGGACTTGGGTCTCGATAGGCCTGTCTGGGCAGTCTGCCACGGAGGTATGGTCGGATTGCGCTACGTTGTCGCTGTGAGGAAGGACCTGCTTCTTCAAAACAACCAAATGATTGATGGCGTAGTCCGAGCTGTGATGAAGGGCCTTGGTGATAATGACGACGACGTTAGGTCCGTGAGCGCGGCAACTCTGATCCCGATGGCCCAGGAATTCGTTCACCTCCGACCTGGCGCTTTGGACGAACTCATCAGCATAGTGTGGGAAAGTCTGTCCAGCCTGGGCGATGACTTGAGTGCCAGTACAGGCAAAATTATGGATTTGCTTGCTACGCTCTGTAGTTTCCCTGAGGTGCTGCAGGCTATGAAGCGATCAGCTGAGCATGATGAGGAACGATCATTCACGCTCTTGGTACCAAGGCTTTATCCTTTCTTACGACATACTATCACATCCGTTCGGCTAGCAGTCCTCAAGGCCCTAATGACCTTCGTCAATCTTGGAGAAGATTCTCAAGGCTGGCTTGATGGCAAGATACTACGGCTAATATTCCAAAACATTCTGGTCGAGCGCGACCAGGAGACTCTGAAAATGTCGATGCAATTGTGGACCGCCCTTGTCAAGTGTTTAGCGCACACTCCAGATCGTCTGGCTAGCGAATTTGCACCACACATTGATGCTCTCATGCAACTGACGCTTCATCCCGTCGGGGTTCCACGCAACCCAATTCCTATGAACGGTTACCTGTTTCAAAAGCCATCAGGTGGCACATACACTGTACCTGGAGTTATGACCATGGCCCCGCGTAAACTCTCAGATGCTGAGAGTGGTGAGAGGCCTAGTAAGAGACGCAGAAAGTCTACGAAGCTTGATGAGACACCTACTACAACTCACTCGCATGATCTTGACGGTCACATGATGCAAGGTGATGTAGACCTCGTCGGCATTGATACCTTGATCCGTTCACGTGTCACTGCGGCAACAGCTATGGGTCTGATCATGGCTTCAGTACCTACACAATCTCTAAACATTTTCGATGCCATTCTCATACCAGGTCTAGGATCTTCATACGCCTCAACCCAACTCACTGCTTGCATAGTCATAGACGAATATGCAAGGGGTTGCATAACTTCATTAGAAACAGCAGCTGCGAGGTATACGAACCATTTACAACAAATCATCGACAGTGAACGGCCTTCACAGTATCGCGACCTAGTCAGCTATGTACAACGAGCACGGTCACAATGTCAGCAACTCATGAACCTCTTCCGCGACCATGGAAAAGTAGCTCAACATAGACTACCAACCTTGGCAGTGGTCGTACAAGGAGAGGCTGAAGCTGGGCCTGGAGCCTTCTCTCTCACAAACGCCGAGAAGTGTGTCAATGAGGACTACGACCGTCTCAAAAAGGTCATGGCGCCCGCACAACGTCTCATCGCCAGCCAGCAACTCAACGAAGCCCGCTTGGACACTATATCGGCCATCGAAGAGGCGAAGGCCGCTAAAGATGCACGAGATATCCGCATTAAGGCTGCGGCAGCTTGTGCTCTCATCGCTATGAAAGTATTACCGAAAAAGCCTAGCCCGCTAATCAAAGGCATCATGGACAGCATTAAGCTTGAGGAAAATCAACAGCTCCAGGGCCGCTCCGCCGAGACGATAGCTCGACTTGTGCAGCTCTTCACCGAAAAGGGCCGACGTGGTCCGGCCGACAAGGTCGTCTCGAACTTAGTCAAGTTCTCATGTGTCGAGGTCGCGGAGACCCCTGAGTTCCCTATTCACGCGACAAAAACCAATGTCATTCTGTCGATGCAAAAGGAAGAAGACCGAGTGGACCATGGATCTGACGCAGCCAAGTTCGCACGCGAAGCTAAAGCCGCGCGTACCACACGACGTGGAGCCAAAGAAGCTCTTGAAATCCTGTCATTGACCTTTGGAGCTGAGCTTTTCACTATAGTACCAAGCTTGAAGGTGTTCATGGGAGAACCCCTAGTCAAAGCTTTTACTGACGAACTGCCTCCTCGAGTAAGGGACCCGGCAGACACGTTTGGCCAAGAAGTGGTTGATGCCATGTCCGTCATCCGCACGATAACACCTACTTTGCACGAGAGTCTCCGTCCATTCTTGATGGAGCAAGTTCCTCTCGTTATCAAAGCTCTTCACTCCGAATTGTCAGTCTTCCGCTACATGGCTGCGAAATGTCTAGCCACTATTTGCAGCGTCATCACTATAGAAGGCATGACGGCACTCGTGCAAAAGGTCCTCCCCTCTATCAATAACCCGCTAGATCTCAGCTTCCGTCAGGGCGCGATCGAGGCTATTTACCACCTTATAGCAGTCATGGGAGATGGTATCCTTCCCTACGTGATTTTCCTCATAGTGCCTGTCCTGGGTCGGATGAGTGACTCAGACAATGACATTAGACTAATTGCGACCACATCATTTGCCACATTAGTCAAGCTTGTGCCGCTTGAGGCTGGCATACCCGACCCTCCTGGGTTATCCGAAGAACTCCTCCGTGGACGCGACCGAGAGCGTACGTTCATTGCGCAACTCCTAGACCCCAAGAAGGTTGAGTCGTATCAAATCCCCGTCGCGATCAACGCAGAGCTGCGTTCTTACCAGCAAGACGGTGTCAACTGGCTTAATTTCTTGAATAAATACAACCTACATGGCATTCTTTGCGATGACATGGGGCTAGGCAAAACACTTCAAACCATCTGTATGGTTGCCAGCGACCATTACCACAGAGCCGAGGAATTCAAGAAGACTGGTGCTCCAGATGTGCGCAGACTCCCTTCGCTGATTGTTTGTCCGCCGACACTCTCTGGACACTGGCAACAAGAAATTAAGACATTTGCTCCATTCTTGAGCGTAACTTCGTTCGTGGGCCCCCCCGGGGAGAGACGACCCAGAGCTTCTCAATTCGCCACCACCGATATTGTCGTTACCTCATATGAGGTCTGTCGAAACGATACGGAGATCTTAGAGAGACAGAATTGGAACTATGTCGTGCTCGACGAGGGCCACCTGATCAAGAATCCAAAAGCCAAAATCTCCCTCGCCGTCAAAAGGCTAGGCAGTAACCACCGATTGATCCTAACTGGTACACCCATTCAGAACAATGTGCTTGAACTGTGGTCACTGTTCGACTTCCTGATGCCAGGGTTCTTGGGTGCCGAGAAGGTATTTTTGGATCGATTTGCCAAGCCTATTGCTGCTAGCCGTTTCAGCAAAGCTTCATCTAGGGAACAAGAAGCAGGTGCCCTGGCAATTGAGGCACTGCACAAACAAGTCTTACCCTTCTTGCTACGCCGGCTCAAGGAAGAGGTACTCGATGATCTCCCACCCAAGATCTTACAGAACTATTATTGCGACCTAAGCGATCTGCAACGGAAGCTGTTTGACGACTTCTCCAAGAGGCAAGGGAAGAAACTCACCGAAGAGGCTGGCCGCGACGACAAAGATGCCAAGCAGCATATCTTCCAAGCTTTGCAGTACATGCGCAAATTATGCAACTCGCCGGCGCTCGTCATGACACCTGCCAACAAACTTTACAAAGATACTCAAGATCTACTTGCAAAATCAGGGACCAGTGTCGAAGATCCTATTCATGCACCCAAACTCACCGCCCTCAAAGACTTGCTAGTAGATTGTGGCATCGGTGTAGAGGGCTCTGATGCGAATGATCCTCTTTACCAACCAATCAAGCCACATCGCGCCCTCATCTTCTGCCAAATGAAGGAAATGCTAGACATGGTGCAAAACACGGTTTTGAAGCGCATGCTACCTTCGGTATCATTCCTTCGCCTAGATGGCTCGGTTGAAGCTGGTAAACGCCAAGACATCGTGAACACGTTCAACAAAGATCCTTCTTACGATTGTCTACTATTGACAACAAGCGTTGGAGGTCTAGGTCTCAACCTCACTGGAGCTGACACCGTAATTTTCGTCGAGCACGACTGGAATCCTCAACGTGATCTTCAGGCAATGGATCGCGCACATCGCATAGGTCAGAAGAAGGTCGTGAATGTTTACCGACTGATTACCAGGGGCACTCTGGAGGAGAAGATCTTAAGGTGAAATATTGTCCTGCTTGCATAAAGATATATCATGTACTAACTTCACGCAGTCTGCAAGCTTTTAAGATCGATGTCGCCTCAACTGTCGTGAATCAACAAAATGCTGGTTTAGTGAGTATCCCGGTGCATCGCCTTCCCAAGAGCTTCCAGAACAAGAGAGACTGACTGAAGATGCAGGGCACAATGGACACAGATCAAATCCTTGATCTATTCAACTTCAATGATTCTGGAACGAATCTCATCTCAGACAAGCCCAAAGACGGAATTGAAGGGCGCGAGGAAGACATGGTGGACGTCGAGACTGGAGAAGTCAGAGCACCCGGTAAGAAAGCCTGGGCAGATGACTTGGGAGAACTATGGGACAACCGCCAATATGAGGAGAGTTTTGACCTCGATGGTTTCCTCAAGACGATGAATTGATGCTTGCGACTTGGGAACCGCTGCCTGCCTGCGCTTCCGAGGAACTTTCTGTTATCATTCCGAAAGTCAGAATTATAAGGGCTGCAACGCAACGTCAGGCCATGTATCTGTATACTGTACCTGTATGGTGAACAAAAGGAGAAGGTAGCGAAGAATTTGCCTTTAAAGATTCACAAACGCTTAATCGTTCCGTTGTCTTGCTGTCTTGCTGTCTTGCTGACGTAGTCGTTATGTCCGACTGACACCACGCTGGTTCACTTGCAGATTGGTAAGTGCGATGCGTTCACCTGTCATCCAACTCGGTGTCGGTCGCCGTTTGCCTTCGCTACAAGAATCTTGGGAGTGAAACCCGCCTTCCGTCGATTCATCTCATCGGCTTAGGGCCACCAGTCTGAAATATGGCTACGGTGAATAAGGTACCTTAGGGATCAGAGTAATGCAACAGAGCTCGAAAACAAACGGAAAAGCCACTCTGAAAAGGATGTTTACCAAGTAAGAGTTCTGACTGGAATAGACCACATGAATCGAAGAGTCAGCATTCGGATAGCAGAAATTCGGCTTACATTCACATAGCGACTGCTCAGACGATTGAAGCAAACACCATTGTAACTATTTCTATGATGCACGGTATCTAAGTCATGTGCAGTAACGCTGAGGTGCTCCTGCCACCTTCATCCGAAAAACATGGAGATATTGAATGTCATTGTGACTAATACATCCACACTCTTTTCGGGCTCAAATCACATGGTCTCAGCACATTGATTGGCATGTTATGTTATAAGTGTTGTCAATGCCCATTGACTAACTAACCTATAAATGATGTTTTTCTACAGGCACGACCGAGGCCCGCAACCTCATTTCTTCATGCTGGCGCGGAACATATTACCTACCAATGAGTAAAGATCAGCATTACGAGTCTCCCCCTGATCCAACAGCATTGCTTCTCACCCTTCCAACCATCTCAACACCAACACCTAGGCTGAAGCATCACTATGGCCCCTCCGACTGTCCCCCAGGCACCTCTTGCCAAAGGCAGCACCGACCCGCCCTGCGGACAAAACGAAGCAGATGGGGGCAACAAGTCGATTCTGGCCATCCGTGAGTAGTATTTCCTCCTTCTGAGTCACCATTCGTTCATATAAGCAATCTGAGTGCTTCTAAGAGCTGTTATTCTTACCGAAATGACCTATTTCTAATCCACGGCATTAGGCGGTCTAAAATGCAAGAGCAACATCTCCAGCCTCACGCTGTACTTCCTCGCCGACGTCGCCCTCAGGAACCAGCACATCCTCGGCGGCCTGCTCACCTTCGAGCCGTTCTACTTCTTTCTCTACGACAAGCAGCAGTTCCCCGAGCTCCTGGCTGCGCTCTGCAAGACCGACACAGAGGAGCTCACAGTCCGCCAGCACGCCTTCGCCCTGGGCTGGGAATGCAAGTGGTGGGGTGCGTATCCCGCCCTCGTGCCTAGCCACAACGCCAGCGAGGTCGGTGGCGCCTTGTGGCGCTGTGAGACGTATTTGGATGTTGTCCGCCTCGTTCATCATGAAGGTCCTGCTTATCACTTGGCTTATTGCCATGTTCGTGTTCCGAAGGAAGGCGCACCCGGCCACGAGGTCCTTCAGGATGTTCGTGCCTTTGTCAGTGTTTACAGCAAGGAGCGACTGACTGATTACCCTCTGGTGTTTGATGAGGATGAGGAGGATTTCTAGGTAAACTGGGTTGACATGGTCTTCTATACCTCTGTGAGTTGTGGTCTTTTCGCAACCTTTGTCCACTTTTCACTGACCCTCCACGTAGTGCAGTACTTGACTTGGTGGTTAGGCGTTGGGCGTTGTGAACGATACCCCATGACTAGAAAGTTGGTTGTCCTGGTAAACGGACGGGTTATGGACTATACCAGGGCCCAGGCAGTTCAATCCCACAAATTGTTGCGAGAGGTTGTGCGATCCTAGGGGTGATCTTTGACTCGCATGTGGTGCCCAGATAATCGCACCACATCCGGCAAGCTAAACTCTTCGATTTGGGGAGTTTTCATTATGTAATTAGTGCCTCGATGGCCGTCTTAATGAGATACATCCAAAAACGCATTTGAGGACCAATCTGCAATGTTGTTGTGATGTGAGCATTGTTGAAGTATGATACCTAACTGATTACATGAGATGTTATCGGAGTCTGTGCCCCGAAGTACTGAAGCTGTGGAAGACTATATGAATTTGACGACAATTCAATGCGGAAATATCAGCAAATGGTGCAAGTATCAGAAGAGTGACGAATGTGATTCAAATCTCGGCCTGCCGGGTTGCTCTATACATGTTCTATACCCTGCTTGAACGAAATTTTCTAACAGAGATGCCCCTAGTAATGCCAAACCCCAGGACTCCGGTCCTTTGAGACACAAATACGTAGTATAGAAAGCCTGCATATCTGACTTCATTGACTTGAGTCGCTCGAATTTTTCGTAGAGCTTTACAATATCAACATGCATTTCGCTCAGACTGACTTGCGTATTGGATAAGGCTGGAACTTACGAAGATCGTTCCGATTTATCAGAAGGCTCTTGAGGCTCTTGAACCGAGTCGTCTGATGGCTCTTGCTCCTCGACTGCTTCTCTGGAATGATGCATCAGACTATGTGTCCCACTCTTCCTCCCAAATTGTGTTTGGAATGATATCGATAGACGCTGGACGATGACTTACTGGTTTTCAGCTAGGTCCTCCGAGACGACTATAGCTGGAACGTCGTCTCTGATGTGCTCTTGTCAGTGAATACTGAACACTTCAGGATATTTGAGGCCCGGGCATCATCATACTCACGACGACTTCTTTGAAGTTGAGTCCGACTTAACAGTGGATGTTCCTGACGTAGAGATTCCAGACGAAGTTGAAGATTGCGTTTGACCTTGGCTCTGCCCCTGAGCAGAGCTACCACCCATAACCCTGGAAACTGCGGCAAGCATAAGGACCATATTGGCAGCAATAAATATGAACGAGAAGAAGTGTAAAGATCGTTAAAGCTGTATTCCTCGTGTAAAGAGACCATGATAGTGTTCATGGCACAACATGGCATCTTAGTGACTTGACATATCGACATTTATATACGCTGGATGCCTATTTCACGCCCTCTCTCACCTGTTGATATCTTAAGATATCACTCTAAGTAGTTTTCCAGAGTCAGCGAGGTGAAGCCAAGATCGTGAGCAGCATCGCCATTGTAATCCTCCAATTCTCTATCTCCCAATCCAGTAATACGATGTCTTGACCCCAATACCACAGGGCTGATGACTGATATGAAGATTCGGTCTGCCATCTTTCTTCAAGAGCAGGCGTTTCTTGGTCCCTGGAAGGATGATTCGGATAGTTAGAGCTTCCGATAGAGCTCGACTTGTCTCGGGAGTAGGGATACCAAGATCCTACGTGCCAATCCAACCTTGTACGCTCGAGAAGCGCACATGAGCCAATAAGGCTATTCGAGGCACAAAGTCTGCCATTGCACATTCAGCAACACATGTGTCGAGACGCCATGCAATCCAGCTTGCGAAAAAGCGACGAAAACGAGCCGAGAGCGAGGCTCACCTGGGCGCATACACGGTAGGTAAATCATTATGGCGGCTCTGAGCGAGGCGGACAGTCTCAGCACCGAGCACTAGTCCCGGTTAGGCTAAACCATGGTCCCTGGAAATCGGAAGCAGAGCGTCAGAGGCTGAGGCTCGACGACATTTTCCTATTTCGGATCAACCAAGTACCCAAGTATCATTCTATACTGATACCCGACTCGAATAGGCATAGGTTTGTCCATGTGCTATGTATATTCCGACGCCATGAGTCAAATTGAGCCGCAACGCCCACGGCTCAGCACGATATATGTAGTACCTAGGTAGACGATTTAGGAAATAAGATGCATTATCTCATCACTATATTGCGGCTGTGTAGCTTTGTGTCCACGGCATAGAAATATTGTAGGCAGTCTGTATATTGAGTGGTCCATACGCCGCACTCGCAACATAACTCCGTATAACACAGTGACTTCATGTGGTCGACATAAATACAGGTAAAGGGAATTAAGTTAGCTTCCTGTCAAGGTGAAGGACCGATAGGGTGCATTCCAGGACAGGGATGGAAACCTGGCCCGGCTGGATGACCTCTTCTAAGGCACTCCGATGGGTCTCAACGCTCTATGAATAACAACATCTGTATTTCTCAGTTCGGCATCATAGATAAATAGGATTTAAGCCAGTTGATGTAGTTGCATGTACGATGTTTCCTTTTAAGCACTGGAGTTACAATGGGCACGAGGTAGCGAAGTGTCTAGTTGACGATCACCTGTGTGCCTGTTTTGATACGGAACGAAAGTGAAGCTCTTGAAGTATGGTACAATTTATCGTTGCAACTACCTATCGCAGTGCCAGTTCTCTCAAGGCAGGACGCTGAAACACGGTAGGTGTGTTATTCGGGTTGGTTGATATTCTGTTATGAAGAGGCGTATTTATTCGGCTTCCCATATACGAGAGTCTGACCTCCATGGTTAGATGCGTACCCATATATATATAGTGGTTAGGTATTCTTATGGTCATTCGGTAGACAGTTGAAATTTCATCCGATTATTATCAACTCTGAATGAGCGTCTACAGTACTTCCAAAACCTTCCCCGATCAGACGTCTTTTACCTCCGTGAGATATTCATCTGAGTTCAAATATTCGGTCCGGAAGTTCCATATAGAATTTCTCTCTGACAGCTTCCCCGTCCATCATCCCATGAAGATAGCAGTCGCCTTTGAATTCGTAGAATAAATGGGGATCCTGCTCCTCAGCCTCTTCAATTCGTTGCTTCCAGGATGTCTTCCTTCGTTTAAGAGACGGTTTTCCGAACTGATGGCTCGCTTTTCTCTTTAAAGATGTCGTGCCATCTCGACTGGGGTCTCCTCCCGCGGTTTCTTCCATAATCTGCTCCTGGATTCCTGTATCGGGAGTCGCGTGTGCTAACTCACCTATCTCTCCATCTCTGTCAGCGTTGTCCGATAGCTCGTCATCTAGATCGCCGTTAAGATAATTGGCATGTCCATCCTGGTCCTCGCTTGATTTCGCTTTCTTTTCTGCCTCTGCTGCATCTTTCGCTAGTACCTTCTCCGCAATCTTCTTAGCCCTCATCATAGCATACCACTCTCCTGACTCCAACCATTCAGCCTTTTTCTTTTCGATCCTAGGGGTTCTTTTGATCTTGCGCTCGCAGTTTTTCTCCCACTGACGAATGCATGCCTTGAGGGCTTCTTTCCCGTCCTCGAAGTGTTCCCTCTTCAGATCTCCTATTTCCTCATTATCATCATCCTCTTTCACCTTGTGCCTTTTGGTGAGGATAACCGGAACCGTACAGCCATACAAAATGGCAACGACGTCGCCTCGCTCTACTTTGTACGCGAGGCCTAGTCTCCCGGCTTTGGTCTTGAACATTCGGCGGTTCCAGATGACCGCATGAGCTCTACGACAAAACTCTGCCACGATCGAGTTGCGTTCGTTATTGATAAGCGCGGTAGTATCGACACGTCCACTTGAGATGCTCCCCTTATGAACTGATTCCTTACAGGCTCTGGCGTAGTAATAAGGTGGATTGCGGTTATCTCTGCCTCTGTCAGCTACCAAGGTTCTCCAAAGCTCGTCTGGAGGATCTGTGGTATATCCACTATCTCCTTCCTTCCAGCCTGATAGGTCAAGCCAAGACTTGGGTATATTTCCACCCTGCGATGCATCCATTACCTCTACCACCTCGTCAAGCTCAAAACCCTGAACATACAGACTGTAATGGCCAAGACTTGGCCGTTTCCTGAACTTGAGAACATCAAGATTGACGTGTCTAGTCTGGGCTGCGCTGTAATTTCGATGACCGTCGGAAGGCTGCCCGACAAGAGGGTCGGCGTTGGTTCGACCCGTCTTCAGAAAGCGCATCCCGGGATGGTGGTCAAGACTGAAGGGAGCCATAGAGGCCGGCGCTACCCATGAAGGCAACGGTAAATCTTTCTCGTCGGTCTTGTTCAGCGCGTTCTGATCTTTTTCTGTGTCACCCTTGTTCGCCTGCTCTTTCCTCGCTTGCCAGTCAGCCGCGATCTTTTCTTTAGACTCTCTACACCACGTCTCATAATCTTCCCATCCCGGCCCTGGTTCCCAAGGAGCGGTGCAATTTGGCGGTGGATCCCAGACCTTCTTCTTCTCTATATCTTCGATGTACTGCTGAGTTGTACGGGCGTCATCGGCCCTCACATCCGTTGCTTTTTTGATGAGCTTCCATTTAATACTTCCATCACGAGTCTCTTCCTGCGTGATCTCAGACGTGCGAATTTTCCATTTTTGTTTCCATTTTGGAAACATTCTCTTCATCTTGAAGCCATTTGCGAAGTCTCCATCTCGATCTTTCCGGAGCCTGATTGACTTGCTTTTTGATGGAACCAGAGCCCAGGGCCGACACAAGATATCCAAAGCCTGGATAGGATCAAGTCGCTTCTTGCGTCGGATTGCAAAACGCAAGAAATCGCGACATACATCGGAATATGGCCGGCTGTAGTCGATGGAGAACGGTTTCTCCTCAAGGAATGTATCAAACAGCGTCATCGTCAAAATCGACTGATCTTTCCCGTCAAAAGCAGTTTCAACGAATGGCGCTGCATCCCTAGCAATAGCAAGTAACGAATAAATGACGTCTCGGGGCTCTGTCGCCTTGAAAGTGAACATGGTCGAAACAAGGTATTCAAGACTGAGAAGACTTCTCCTCTCCAACGGGTCGATCGTACGGACTTTGAGCAGCCTCTGACGTAACTCCTCCTCTGTCTCCTCCTTTCCCTTGTCTTCATGCAGCGGTGTCGTCTGTGCCCGGAACACCTTGCCAGTCGCCTGGACAAGCAGACTGGCACCAAGCTCAGAGACATACTCGAACCAGCCAGGGACGTGACGGAATTTTTCGTCTTTCTGCATTATCTCCGAGAGGCGATGCGTGGCTGTTTCTACTTCTACAAACAACTCCACAGCGACGGCAAACTCTTTCCAAGGAATCCACTGTTATGGTTAGAGTCAGCAGCTACTCTACAAAGGTGCCACGACATCCGCAGGGTTGCACAATGCTCTCGATACCTTATGTGGGGGTTTCAAAACCATTACGAAGAACAAACGCAACTCCGAGTGTACTCACGTCTTTCCCGCAGTATACAATCGCTTGCCTGGCGAGAGCGATCTCCTGAACGACCCAGCGTCGAGAGAACCATCTAGTGACTACAGTCAATGTATGATCATCTCCGTAAAAGCACTGTTTCAGAGAGGTTCATGGGAATCCAGATGGACATAGACGCCCAGAAAAGGAAAAGCAAGAACTTTGAGAGCTGACTTACGGTGCTTGCATGAGCATCATGAGTGCTTGCCACTTGCGGGTATAGCGCTTATCAGAGCAGATCATATCGAAATTCTGGAGTTCCATGACCTCGTTGCGTATGAAATCAATGGCGACCTTACTATCATGTGTATCTTCTCCAAGCCAAATACACACCTGCTTGGCACGAGTATAGATCCGCGACATCATTTGCACCTGGTGATTTCTCTCCTCGGGGTCATCCTGATTGATGCAGATCGCATCAATCCATAAGGTCCTCGCCTCGTCCGATTTGCGGAGGTATTTCAAAGCCAGGGCCAAGTCTCGCCTTACTTTGATCTTGAAAGTTTTGTCGTCCTCTAAAATCTTGACAGCATATTCCGGGTCGTCGTTGCCCCAGCACCATGACAGAGCTTCGTACTCTATTCTCTTACTTGACACGGATTTCCACTCCGCTACAAGTTCGTCCAGACTGTCCTGATGGATTTGATCTTTTTGGGCTTTGGTTCTGTTCATAACTTTTTCGCATCTTCTTTCCCACTCATCCGTCTTCTCCTTCTTGTGGCGCTGTCTCTGCTCCTTAATTTTTGGGTCGGTCTCATCGACCCCAGGTTGATAGCATTCGGGGAGTGTCGTCTTTGCAGGGGCAGCTTCTTGCGATTCTGCTTTTCTGTCATCTTTGAGCTGCATCGGCACGTGGAAAGTCTCGTCATAATCTGCTTCGATGAATTTACAAAATATGTCTTGGCTCTGAGTCTCACCGCTCATGAGTTGAACAAGTCGAATCCTCTTTTTGTCGCTTGGTAGTCTCTTGTATTTGTATTCTTTGAGTTTCTTGAGGCTGTCACTGTCAAACTTTTGAAGCTCTGAGCGGTAACCGGGTATCTCTGGCAGTCCGCCGCTTTCATTCAGAGACACAATTAGATAGTCGCGATCCGCAAGCCGGAGCGGTTGCGGCTGTCGGTTTGCGGAAATCATCTCCCAGAGCGAGGGCTCCCACTGGGTCGACATTTTTTCCAGTCTTAGTCTGGCCGAAATAAAGGGGCTCAGCCAATAGACTCCTTTTCTTTTTATTGGCACAAATGGTGTCTAAAGTGCGTACTTAAATGGTGAGAGACGAGAGGTAAGGGAAGAGAAGCAGAAACCAGACAACACAGAGGCCGCATTATCAGGGTTGTACTCCGGCTCTACCAATTCCTGGTTCTCCTACCAGTGTGTGCGAAGTTTCCATATCCATTACAGTATGACACACCGAATACCCGTTCCCCAAAAGCCTGAAGACAGCGTCAAATGGTCAAGTAACTACGAACTGAGTCGGCTGGTTCGTGGCTTAAGGAAGGTCACATCGCGCTGACCAACACGAACGGGCCAGTCCAGCGAGGCTGGGGACAATGCGGACCCCCGGGAAAAAAGAAACTATCGAGTCTCTTCAAATCCTTCTGATGCATGTCCACGACGCAAAAACAAGGCAAAAGGTCGCAGTGAGTCCAGGACCCTCGGCGCGGCTGCAATTTCGGGAACACCAGGGTGAAACAGCACGGGACGTTATTGGAAGAGCCACTGGCAACCCGGTAGCTGAAAGCCAACTGGCAAGCCTCTTTCCGTTATATGCGGAAGGAGGATAGGCGAGTGTGACCGATTTGTATCGACTCACCGAAGAATACTACCATCCAGCTAAATCGGGTAGTGAAAGGGAGCAAGGAAATTCCCATGTCCCAACTCAGCTGCCGCCTGTTATTCGATACATCTAGCTTTGCATTCAGTGTCAACTTTGACTAAATTCAAACGAAAATTGAGTTGTGATTGTTGTGAGTCTTCTAGATGTTTTGGAGACTGCCCACACCTACTCAGAGCTCACGAGGCTGGCTCGACAAGGGTCTTCTGCAACGCATCGAAACAGGCTCCCGCGCTCGCGACCATTTTCGAATGGTGTGCCATCGCTCGCGTTCACTCGCAGGGATCTGAGAATTATCGGATTACTAGGACTATAATTCGAATGTCAACGGATTGCTAATCCGCAAAAAGATTTCATTTGTCTCATGATAGCTGAAGAACTGCCGTCGCGAGGAAGAAGTAAGAAAAGAGATCTCTGTTCAGAGTCCAGACACCTTCTCTGACAATTTTGCACTACTGGTGGCTGTGGCTCTCATCAGGTAATTTCGAAACGCTTGAGAACACGACAAGAAGCGTGATGAAGTGAAACGAGATAGCAATCCTAGGGGTGAGACGCGCAAACACGCTCTTGATTTGTGTCATGGAAGTTCTTTGCTCTTCTCATGAGGGCTGCAAAGAATAGCGCAGACAGGTATCATCATATCGCCATAACCGCTGGGTAGTATTGGGAACATGCAAGTGGCAGAGGATCACGGGTAAACCAAAGAAACATCACACTGCATGTGGTGAGGTTCTCAAGTTATTGTTGTTCTTGTTAAGGTAGGTAGGTACATACACAGCCTGTATCGATAAACGACAGACGGTGATGGTGGAAGGTAAGGTGGCGGGGCAAGCTGGAAGCTGCTAGACAAGAAGGACCACCCCGCAATAGCAACGCCGTTACCCTGTCAATGTCGATGCGTTCCCGTGGAAGCTGTTGGTTCAAGGCCCTTCAAATCAGCACTTTCAGAAACTTCAGTACTTAATGTTCTGGCCACGCCTTGCGCAGAACGCCTGAATCTCGTTGGCCATCATCCGTCTCCAACGTCACCAGCCAGAGCAAAGGCAGAATCAAGATGCCGGTCGACTACAGCAAGTGGGTTCGTGCGCCTCGTTCTCGTTGCGTTTTTCACCCCGCGCTGTGAGCGACTACTGATAATGCTCCAATGTAGGACAATCTCGAGCTCAGCGATGACTCGGACATCGAGGTCCACCCTAATGTCGACAAGCGATCCTTCATCCGCGCCAAGCAGAATCAGATCCATGCTGAGCGTCAACAGCGCAAGCTCCAGATCGAGACTCTGAAGTACGAAAGCCAGATCAACGATGCTTTGATCAAGCGCATATCCGGGCTCTTGATTGCCCTCAAAGCCAATGCTGCCCAAGCAGAGGCCAACCTGGCTGAGGCTGCATTTCGAGCCGTCATGGAGTCCGCTGGCAGTCCCGAGGATGATAAGCCGCCCAAGCGACCCGAGGGAGTACATGCCAACGCAGAGCAGCCCCCGACTTACACCAAGATGATGGCTACGCTGCTAGACCAGGTAAATCAGGCTCTGAACGAGAAGAAACCCGAGAACCGCTACACCGCCATGGTCGAGGAGATACAAGACCACCTGAACAAAGTCGAGGATCTACAAAAGCAGCTGTTCGTAAAGCTCGCTGAGCTGGAAAAAGAGGACGGCCGCAAGATCACCAGCGAAAGCATTCACACAGGCTTCAACAGTTCTCATGTGGCCAAGGCCACCCCCTCCACATCCACGGACAAGAAGACTGACGGCAAGCCCGAACTCTTGAACCCTAACTTCTCTCTCAACGCGGACAAATCAAAGGCAACAACATCAGCAAGTAACGACGATGACGATGACGATGACTACGAGATCTCTGCAGACGGCCGCAAGTTCGGCAGCATCAAAGCCGATAACTATGCAGAGAGTTATGCCTTCTTGTCGTCACATCCCCATATGCTGTCGAAGAAGGAAGAAAATGGCATCATGATCATGGCTCTCGACCGCCAGTCGGAATATCAATTGGAAAACAAGGATGATGCCAAGAAGCTGGAACGCGAAGACCCTCTTACGAAGAATTACATACATCAGGCAAAGCTGCTGCAGTTTTGCCAGTTGCTCGGCAGAGATGGCGTCTCTGTTTTCTTCAAGCGTATCACCACGAAAGATCACAAGGCCAGAGAGGCTGTCGACAACGAGGTCAACGAGACGTATCAACAAATCAAAGCAAGCGCGAAAAGAATCAACGACCAGCGCGCGCAGAACTCGGGCGAAGACGTTGAACAGATCCAATTGCACGCAGTAGAACCCGGCACCGAGATCAAGATCCAGATTCCTGCCAAGGATAGCGAGGACGAAGAGGAGAAGCGTGGGAGAGAGATATTCGAGAGTTTTGCGCCCGCTATGCGTACCGCCCTAGAGACGGGCAGCCTGGACAAGGTCAATGAGGTCCTCGGTAGCATGAAAGTTGCCGATGCCGAGGAAATTGTTGGGTTGTTGAGTGAGGTACAAACCCCTTCACCCAATACTCATCGATTAGATCGTTTTTCGCTAATGTCCAGAATAGGCCGGCATCCTGAGCATGGAAGAACAGATCATAGATGCAACGACGGAGGAGGGCAAGCAAAAGATCAAAGACATGGAGGAACAAGCCGCGATGGAGTCTTACACAGACGACCCAGAGTAGCTGAAAGATGAGGATGCTTCCAGCTTAGAAAGGATTGAAAATGAGTTTGTGTACCTAGATAGAGAGAAGTGACTGGGTTACGCAAGCATATGACGACGACCCTCAGACACCTAACTGGCATCTTAGCTGGTTCTCAAAGACAACGCCCAAGCGTCGTCCTACTAGTAGTCCTCACTCCATAGTCTCTTTGAACTCGAATCGAGGAAGAGATCCGGAAACTGAGAGAAGCATGTCATTGCCCACAAGAATCGAGTAAAATTTGACGTGTACCTCTATACATAAACGCCGTTGATAGACTAGGTCAATTATCCACGTGCGTCTGAACACCTCATCTCCTATCTGAAAGACAACCTGACTTTGGGAGGTGAGCTTAGGTATGTACCCCGCAGGTGCACGATGTGAAGAATACACGTACGTTCGAGAGGTGAGATAATGGACATGCTCGACCATGTGCAAGCGAACCCGACCACTTACCTGTGGCTGTGCTCAGACTACAGCCCCCGGCCGTTGATGGGCGGCGGGTCGTGGAGTTTCGATTGGGTTCGTTCTACATCCATACCGTATCCAAGCTCGCCTCGCGATCAAACAACGTCGCCTTCGATGTCTACCGTGCTATCGAAGACCGAGAGCAGATCGATGTTCTTCCGATATTCTGATCAGCCTGGTTCTATGAGAAATTCAGAGTTCAAATGATGGCATATAGGGATAGTCTTTTCGCCGCACACGGCCGCGGACATCCGAATGGAAAGGGTCTGGTCCGTACATGGCCACAGATACTGCCCGTGCAACTCACGTTAGCAAAGGCCGATAGAACTTAGGTTCCCATATCATGGCGCTAGCTCTTGAAACTAGCAACGCGTCGACGCAATGTGCGGAACACTGCTCGCATTTATAGCAAGGCTAACAAGAACAGCCGTTCGTCGCCCACGTTTCATGTCAATCGAGGATGACGCCTTCGAGGCGCAGTCGGCAGCGACCCATAACAAGACCACATACTCCAACCACTCGGCTGCAACGACACACTTTGGAGCCGCTGGTCGCCACCCATACCAGCCCACATGCTATGCCAAGTCGTGTATGAGAGTGGACGATCTTACGTACCGTGCTGGGCTGATGCTTCAGCCTCCGCCATGTCCTCGTTATGATTCTAAATAAGAAGACTACACACCGTCACAACACGTAGAACTGTTAAAACATTTATCGACTTTCGCTCTATAACCTCACTGACACTCGCTCTCACTTTGTATTCCGTCTATAATTCTCCCTTTTTTATATTGTATCGTGTAGATCATTATATTGCTTATTGCTTCTCGAATTGCTTTCTTAGACGCAATCAGCGGCACCATGAGGACATCATTATACACATATTTCACTGCTGCCGCTACAGTAGCAAGCACAGCCTACGCAAAACCGCAGTATAACAATGCTTTCACAATGATGACAACAGCAACGCCAGTATCATCAACGGCGGTATCATTATCAACCACAGCAACAACCTCGGAGGCGGAGGCAGCGGCAACGACGACAGCTTGCAACAACTCGCCTGATCTTTGCAGTCGATCGTATTCGAACATTACACATCTCGGAGCTCACGACTCGAGCTTCCTCCGAGATGACAGCACAAACAATTCAATAGCAGGCACGCAGTATTACAACGCTACCAAGGCATTGGATGCAGGTTTGCGCCTGCTACAGGCTCAGGTTCATGACCTCAATGGAACACTCGAGTTGTGCCACAGCCTGTGTAGTTTGCTGGACGCTGGGACACTGGAGAGTTGGCTCGCCGACATAAAATATTGGATGGACAACAATCCCAACGAAGTAGTGACGCTCCTACTCGTCAACTCGGACAGTTACAATGCGTCGGACTTCGGATCGGTATTCGAGGCGTCTGGGATTTCAACGTACGGGTATACACCGACAGGAACGAGCGACTGGCCGACCCTGCAGTCCATGATCAGCGATGACACACGCCTAGTGACATTCATCGCTTCCATTGATACCGACGACGCGTATCCTTATTTAGTGTCCGAATTCGACTATGTCTTCGAAACCGCCTACGAAGTCACGTCTCTGTCAGGATTCAACTGCACATTGGACCGTCCAACGACGCAGGACTCTGCATCATCTGCTATATCCGCCGGACTGCTACCACTCATGAACCATTTCGCATACGTCGCCCTCACAGAGTCGATCTTGGTGCCCGATTCCGGCGACGTCAGCACGACCAACAGCCCGTCGAATACCACGACCGGAGCGCTCGGGCTTCATGCGCAGAACTGTCTTTCGAGCTGGGGTACTGCGCCGGTTTTCATTCTGGTCGACTATTGGAACATGGGACCTGCTATCGATACAGCTGATACCTTGAATGGCATCACGGCCGTCGGGCGTACAAACACCACGACTTCCGACGATACGACCACTGCGACAAATAATGCTGAGCGGACCCGTGGCACAACTGGATTCGGGACCGGTGCGCTTGTTGCGTTCATCGCGGCTGCGGTGTTGTTGGCATAATCGACATCAAGTCATGATGAGACATGCCCGCAAGTGCAACGATTGCGTCTTTTTTACTTTTCATTTTGGGCGTAAATAGTAGATGGCTACAAAAGAACTTACACGTGTCTGGGAAGCATAGCGACGGCGTTCAATCTTTGGGATATAAGGAGCCCACCCGCGTGTGGCCAATCTCGTGGGAAACTGGGATGGAACCGTGTCTGGATTACATGTTTAGCATATCAACTTCTCAATACAAAAGCAAAATAGAAAATAAATATATTGAACAATATCGGAATGAGGTTCAAACAAATCAAGTGCATGGCGATATTTTGTTACACCGACTGAATGCCGTCCAGGCTCCGGCGCGGTCCGTGTCGGAGCGGGGAGCCGGGAATTATGACCTAGCTTCAGTTTGCGACTCAACCTCACTTCTATCAAAAACGATGTCCTTACTGATATCAGTTCCAACGCGCCTTCTTCGTATACCTCGTTGCAAAATCGAAGCCGAAAATAGTGCCTCTAGATCTCCATCGTCGAGACTCCCGAGCCCCACGCTCAGAATGGATTACTCGAGCATCCCAACACCGGAGAGATGCTATGCAGACTTCTGCTTGATACCAGTACGTCTTGCAGCCTGATTCACCTTGCCTTCATCCGAAGACCAGCGAACTAAACTACGGTGATATGGGCAGGTCGGTACGGGCTCAATATCCGTCGCAGAGGAAGTAGCCGAAGTACAGAAGCTCCTCAACGCCAGTGGTCTTACCTGTACTATGCATTCCGCCGGTACTACAGTTGGTATGCTTTTGCACTCTTCTCTCTCGAATTCTTATACAGTCTCATATCAACAATATATTTTTGCGGTACGGTTGACCATCTATCATGTTTACTAACGGCGAATAGAGGGCTCCTGGGACGAAGTCATGAAAGTAATCGGGCAAGCACACAGCGTCGTACATGCAAAGGGCGTCGTGAGGGTCCAAACATCTATGCGTGTCGGAACGAGGTATGTTTTATTTGCCTTTTCTTATTACACTTTACTATCTGGGAATCTAGACCTAGACTAACTCCTTCACAGAACCGACAAGAAGCAAACAGCGGCCGATAAAGTGAAGCGTGTCGAGGATCTACTGGCTAAGTCGACATCGTAAATGATAGGAGCTGAAGAGCCAAAGCGATTAGTGCACGAGAGGTTTACGTTATGGAGAAATATAACATGGTAGAGGTGCACTCATGGACAGTGGTTTGTACTTTTCAAATTTGTAATTATCCTACAGTAGGAATTCTGCGGCTGCCACGATTAGGCGGCATAAACCTCACGCAGGACTGTGACACTCACAGGTACCTCCTTCCGACTCATCGGTATATATAGTTTTTCTCTTCGACCATCCCGCCAACCAGAATATCACCGGGTTTTCATGAACTACCATGTCCCGAATCAGTACCGTGTAATCAATGAAACTAGCCGTTCACATAGAAGCAAGCCAGATCATCCACGAACGGTCTGCTTCTTCGACATCTTTCTCATTTCCTTCTCCTTCTCCTTTTCCAGGTATTTCTTCTGAGCCTTGGCATCGAGACCGCTGAGCTCAGCATCACGCTTAGCCTTCTTGGCTCTATCGCGCTCCATCGCGCGCTCCTCGGCCTTCTCGTCTTCGGCAGCCTTCTGGATCTGCTTGATGTTCTCGTCGCGGACGTTCTTAACTTTTCGCAAAACTTCGTTTCGGAAATGCGCGACGGAGACCAGCTGATCGGGGAGCCTCACAAAGTACGAGAAGAGGGGAAGTAGGTTGTCATAGTTGTTTGATGAGGGGAGTCGGTACTTGAGGTAGATGCGCTTGCGAGGGACAGTCTCGTCCATCCTGGATAGGATTAGTTCATAGTCCTACAAATACAAAATATTTCCATCGTGGCTTATGGCTTACTTCTTGGGCTTGTCCACAGGTTGGTCGGTAATAATAAGGTACTCGAAGAGGTCCCCGGCCTTAGTAACAGCGTCGATGAGTTCCTGAGTGATAAGAGCAGAAGTGATCTCAGCACTTTCGCTCATGACGGTAACCCATTGAGGCAGCTTGGCGTGATCCTTGGTGAAAGTGATAGAAATATCATAGCGGTCATCGCGAAGAGTCTTCATCTTGTCCTTGTTGACGACGGCCCAGACAAATCCATCAAAAGAGCTCTTGGCGTCCTTGGCTCGCAGTTCAGCAGCACCTGGAAGACCAGGTACAATTTGAGACTCTTTGCCGTCAAAGGGGTAAATAGTCGCGCCCATCGAGTCTTCAGGGGAAGGAGAGGCCTCGAAGAAGAAGCTGGTGGCATATTCGGCGATGAGTTGAAGAGGGTTGAAGCGCCTCATCAAGAGGACCTTGAGATCGATGAAGGCGACATTCTGTCGGCCAGTCGCATACGAGGCAAACTCGAACAAGCTCTTCTCCTTCATCATCTTATCGTGGGCATCCTCGGCCACAGGTTGGCCGCTGAAGCCAACAACGGCATATTCGCTGTGGAGGATTGGAGCATGGGCCTTGATCCAAGCCTTCGCCTTGGAGCGGTTCAGCCGGGCGCCAATGATGTGGAAGGTGAAGATGATGAAGATGATGGACAGAATAACCCCTTCAGTCTTGAACTCGCTCAGACTGTGACGCTCGTGGATATTGTACCATTTGGTGTAGGGCGCAGCGGTGGGAGCAGCACCGCCAGGAGTCGCACCAGTAGCAATGGTGTCGAAGGGCAGAGGCGTTGGTTCGGGTGCTTCGGCGAAGTCGGCGAAGTCTGGAAACATAGAATATCAATACTATGGCCATTGGCGATGGTGAGAGACAATATGTCTCGGAAATAGCAATGGGATCAAGCCATTGTCAAGCTTGCGACATAATTCGAGGAATGCGCGCCCCGTTCAGCAATATGTCAGGATTGTGCACGTACCAGAATCAACCTTAGCGGCAGGTTTGTCCTCAGGCTTGCCGCCCATGATATTCTTGAGGAAGTCGGCCATCTTCTCGAGGCTCGTGCGACAAACTAATGACGCGCGACGAGGCTAGAAAAGAGGTGGGAGGTGGAGGAGGAGGAGGAGGAGGATAGGCGCAAAATGGAGCTCAGATTCTCCCCAATAACCATCGACGGCGGCGGAGAGGCACCACACCACACTACAGAAGCTGACGGAATTGACGAGAGGACCAGCATGGGGGCGAGTACCATCTGTAGGCGATCCAGGAATTGGGGGTCCAGGGTGCCATGCGCCAAGCTCCACGCAGATGCCACTCGAACGACCTCAAAATAGGGGCCGGGGCTGGTGCTACACCACTGTGTGGCTTGGCTGGTGCTGCCGTTGCTAGGGCATGGTTTACGCCTCGAAGTAAACAATTACGTTCGTGGTCCCAGGACGACATGAGCAAACGCATGCAAACCACAACGACATCGAATGACTGAAATGTAATGCGAAGAATTGAACTCCGGCTGTCCGATTACACTTTCAACATGTCAAAGCCAAGAGCAGTTCGGGGGTATGGGAAGCAGAGCAAGCCCAAGTCTCAAGCCGGGCGTTTATTTGTCGAGCTACCCCAGACGCCCATAAGGAAGCCTAAGTCAATACTCAGAGACAAAGTCGCCGATGACATAATCTCGGACCTGGTGCAAGATATCTCAGCAATCAAAATCGAGGATGAAGCCGCCAGTTCGGATTCAGATCAATCGCCTCTACCGCCTCGGCGGAGTACTCGGCAAAGCACTCTTCGCGACTCACCAGAAGACAAAGCACCTCAGTCTCCCGAAGCGCTAGAGGCAGTGATAGCCACACCACCAACACCAGACACTGCAAAGGAGAGAACACAGAAACCACCATCAGCGCCGTCAGCAGATGCGCAAGAAGAACCCAAGGACTTGCAAGTCCTATCCTGGACCGAGGTCTGCCCCCCAGGTGATAAGATCGTCAAGATTGCTGAAGCCTCCTACGCAGAGGTCTACCGGGTGACGAACGAGCGTGGAACCAGCATCATCAAGGTCATTCGCATGCAGTCTCCCATCAAGCCCCAGACCAAGACACAGCAGAAGTCTGGCTTGGTAGATGAAGAGCCTCACCAAGAGTCTGATCTGCAGGGTGAACTACAGATCTCCGAGTGGGTCGCTGATATCCCAGGTTTCGTCGTCTACAAGGAACGCTACATCGTACAGGGAAAAGCGTGTCGCGAGTTGTTAGAGACGCATCAGACGTTCCATAAAAAGCTTAAGAGGCAGGATCCAGATCGTCTGCAATTCTATCCCTCGCCCAGTCGCTATCTCGACGATACCAAGTTTCTGGTAGTGGAGTTGGGTGATGCAGGCACGGCGCTCGAAGATTTCGAGCTCGTCAATGCCGACCAGCTATGGGACATCTTCTTTCATGTCGCAATAGCTCTAGCGCGGGCTGAGACGCGCATAGAGTTTGAGGTAGGTGTCAATCGTAAAGTAGACCTCGAAATCACCGTCATTAACAATTGGTAGCACCGAGATCTCCATGAAGGGAATCTTTGTATACGAAAGGTTGGCGAGCCAATCCCGCAAGAAGAAAGAGAGCGACCCGTACGCTTTGGCTTTTCAGGTCTTGAGATCACTATTCTAGACTACGGCTTATCACGGGCAGGCGCCGGTGGCGACTCTAAACCCGTGGCCTATGACTTGGAACGCGATCTCAGTCTTTTCACAAGCGAGCATGCAACCCAATGTCGAGTGTATCGCCAGATGAGGTCCTTCCTCTTGCGCGGCGATCGTGTCTGCCTTCCGTCTGCCAGTCACAGAAAAGCTTACGCCCAAGGCATTGACGGCCCAATCTCATGGACCACGCATGAACCATACACGAATGCGCTTTGGCTTGCTTACTTATACGACTGGATGGTGGAGAATTTTCGCGGCCCAAAGAAAGAAGTTAGCATGTTCAAGCGTGAGACGAAAGAGTTCTGGTCTTACCTTGATCCTGAAGCTGCCGCAGACCTGCCTGGATTCGACAGCGCAAGCGACATCGTTAGATATGCCGTCGAAGCCGGTTGGCTAGATGAGGACCAGCTGATGGGAGGAAGAGACGAGATTGAGAAGTCGATTCTCTCCATCTTGACTATGGACGATGGGCATGACAGCTTGTTAGATCCCTCCCTTCGGCGGTCACCCCGCAAACATCGACCGAGTGCTGTACAAACGTCATGAGAGTTGTATTATAGTATGTTTTGAACTGGCGCATTGGAAATAGGTAGCGAGCGGGAGTTCAAGTTCGCATGTTTTATTGTTTAGGTGCGAGCATACACCAGATATCCCATAGGTGGTCATGATCAGATAGCATTTGGACATAATCCATTGACATAGGTATATACGAACACCATCAACAGATAACCATCATAATTGAACGCGTATGCAGACTCCGTGACATCTATCGACCACGGCTGGCTGGTCTCGAACAAAGTAGGAGTACCAAAACGGCTTGCCACGGATCCAGTTTGAAAGCGTCCTACTACTCGCAGTTCCCACCCTGCTCTAAACTCACGATGCTTATAGCTAGGAATGGGTCAACGCGGAGTGCCTCATCCTAGACGGCCTTTTCCCGACTCTTCGTATCCCATGTTCGTTGAGCACAGCAGCCCAACTTCCGTGTTATCACGTACGTAATGGAATGGCAATACAATCCACGCCAAGAGAAACATGAGGCCATCGCGCCAGAGAATGCCGAATGTTGTGCCACATGGGGCTGCACGTCTGTTCCTAAGGTTAGGTAGGGTTCCCGTCGAGACTGCAACCTCATTCAGGGGTCTCATGCGCCGTTGGCCCGCCCTCGCCCGCATGTGCATGTCAGGGAGATAGTAATGTCCCATTAGAAGCGGGCCTTTTACCGCAAATGTGAAGATCGAATTGATTGCCTACGTCAGTGACTTCATTTTGCACCGAGGCTCTATCGCAATCGAACAACACGACGACGGATCACAAGAGCCAAGAGATGTGACTGCCATATGAGTCAACTCATCGAGGGTTCCGGGCGTACATTCAGCCGATGTGTACCTACAGTCGTACAGTGTAGAGGTTCCGGTCTCGGGTACTGCAATTATCCTTTGCCTGTTGCCGTGTGATGGTTCGAAGCTTGCTCGGAAACCATTTCACCGCTAGAGTCTCGGGCAGAGAAGGGTGTACCTATTGTATCCGGTCTTTCTCCGCTTATGCCTTCTGCATGCTTCCCTAGGTGCCGGTTCGTCCACGCAGCTATGCGATATTTGGAGCGAGCTGGCGCCGAGTTGGCGAACACAAACGAAGCAGCCAACACATTGCGTCCAATCATACATGCTGCATTTGTCACATAACGCCTTCATTTGGAACAATCCGCCAACGAGGCAATCAACTGATGTCGGAACGTCGACCCCAGACGCAGTCAAATGCAGAGATAAACTGACGATCAATGATCCTTGCCATGCTAGGAGTATCGGAGTTAACCCGGTAGACTGTCTCGACTGTGACTGGGAATCCTGTCCATATATCGAGGTTTCCAGCCCCTTCCGCTTGAGGAGTATCCAACTTGGAGCGACAGGTCATATTAGCCTCTGTTGCCAAGCACTCCAGAATACCAACGACGCGTGTTCACTTGGCGGGATATGTTCAGTCTGCATCCACTATTACTCATTGGATTAAACAATCGAGCGTTGATCACTCCGGACTTTAGATGATCACAGCAGAGCACCTACGCAGACTCTCCATTGTGGGTGACCGGTGTTGCCGCATGAAATGTTATACCAACGGATATCTCGGCTTACATGGTGCTTCCGAATTTGCATATATCATGTGCCAATTGTCTCTATGCCTGCAACAATCAGTCGATTCATGATCCCTCACAGCTACACGCACCAACTGCAGCTTGGCCAACCTTGGTATATCCACCAGACAGAACTAGTTGGCTACCTAGGTCCTAGACAATTGATATTCGCCAAGATACAAGCTTCCTTTACGTACGGATCCGGGAGCCTGACATCGAAACTAGAGTTTTAGCACGCAAGTACTAATAGTATCGGCCTTAAAAGATTTTGTCAGCGTCTCACCTCATCTCTATCAACCCTGTTGTTATTGGTAATGATCCTTCTCAACTTCATCTTGCGACCAAACTCACATGGAGCACTGGTCTCCTCATTTTATAACCCCGAGATCCCATGACGTCCGGCCCTTCCTGATACACTGGAAATAAAATCCGAAAAGTCACTGTCTTTCCAGGTCAGAGATTGTATCTTCTTGGTCTTTGCCATGCTTCTTGTTACCCTGAGAGGAAACATTCTCTTCGCTCTGAGTAGAATGAAGCTGAAGTATATCCGGATGGATATACACGAACGACTTACACGCACGTTGGATTTCTTTACATGCTGTTTGCTACACTTAGCAGCCATGCTGCATATGCCATCTTGCTATTTCTTGCCAAGCACCACAGCATGTAATGTAGTGCCTATGTCTGTCTCAAACAACAAGCATCTGCATAAGAGCCTGTTTGTAAAACATTCTTCAGTTACTCGCAATGGATAGTTAACCCTCTTAGTGTATGAGCTTCAGTCGTGTTAGGAGTGAGTCTAGGCGGCTCGGTGTCTCCAACATGCCTTGACATGAAGATCCAGTAGAACCATAGGATTGCCGTCAGACACCCACAAAAGAAACCAAGGTGAACTTTGTGACTTAGACGTGAATGGGCTTGACGGTCGGCGAGCAGTCAAAAAGGTATCACATCGAGGCGGGTGCACCTCTGGGTACCTGCTCGCTTTCCTTGCTTTCCCTTTACGTAGACATATTTAAGCTCTCTAAAATTCTGATTTTCAAAGTTTTCCGCCCACCTCTTCCACCTTTCTCTCTACCTACACCTACCCTGTCACTTGGTTTGAAGACCAACTTGACTTAACCCAGTCTCTCTTTTCATCTTCAGTCACTCTCCCTTACATCTTCCACCCACCCTCTCACAGTGACTCCATCTCCATCACTCCCGCTTTCCATAACCCTCACCCTATCATCTCATGAACCAGACACTCCACGGGCAAAGCACCAACTAACACATTGCACATCATGGCTCGCCTTGGTGTTCTCTTCGTCCTGGTGGCGCTCTTTGTAGCTATCCTTGCCGATAGCTGCCCTTACTCCAACGGCATCACTTATCGTGTTACATCTTCTGGGGTTAAGGCTCAGTCTCCTATCACTGATGCTACTGTCGACGATAGCACTGGTTTCCTGTCTGATGATGTCGGTGGTCAAATCAGCGACCAGGACAGTCTCCGAGCTGGAAATCGTGGACCTACCTTGCTTGAGGACTTCATTTTTCGCCAGAAGATCACTCACTTTGACCATGAGCGAGTAAGTTGCTGCTCTAGTCTCACCTCTTGCTACTTCCAGACAAAGCACCACAGCGACGCTTTGAGAAGGAAGTTACATGCTCAGTATAGCTCATTCATAAAACTCATAGGTCCCTGAACGTGCTGTTCATGCTCGAGGTGCCGGAGCGCATGGTACCTTCACCAGCTATGGAGACTGGTCCAACATCACTGCTGCCTCTTTCCTAGGAGCTGAAGGCAAAGAGACTCCTGTCTTTGTCCGCTTCTCTACTGTTGCTGGCTCCCGAGGAAGTGCTGATACAGCTCGAGATGTCCACGGCTTTGCAACACGTTTGTATGTAATGTCAATCTGATCTGTTTTGAACCATCATAACTAACACAGGATTCAGCTACACTGACGAGGGCAACTTCGGTATGAACATCCCAAAACCCCAAAGATGTTGAAACCTCTGGAAAAACACTGATAATTTGTTTCAAAATAGATATTGTTGGAAACAATATCCCTGTGGTAAGTCAATACTACGGAGCTCTAGTTTACCTCTATCCCTACTCTCCCTTCATGTAGTTTATCTGCTCCATGGCTTCATTGACGACGGCTGACATCCTATCCGATAGTGTAAGTTGCGTTACTTTATCGAATTCAAGAATGCCTCCCGGCTGTGGTGCTTGTGGCCTATTGATATTTACTACCTTACCAATTAACGCACTTCTTTACAATTACAGTCTTTATGTAAGTGAATTCGGGACAAGATTCTTTCCATTAAGATACTCAGGGATCTCCGCCATGAGAACCTTGCATTTGCTAACAGAGCAATAGTCAAGATGCTATCCGCTTCCCTGACTTGATCCATGCGGTCAAGCCCAGCCCAGACAGCGAGATTCCACAGGCAGCCACAGCGCACGATTCAGCTTGGGACTTCTTTTCTCAGCAGCCTAGCACTCTTCACACCCTCTTCTGGGCTATGGCCGGCTTTGGTATTCCTCGAAGTTATCGTCACATGGTAAGCATCCTCATCCAGGTAACTAGGTGACACAACTTACTAACATCCTTAGGATGGTTTCGGTGTACACACTTTCCGCCTAGTCAAAGACGACGGTACTTCTCAGTTCGTCAAATGGCACTGGAAGACAAAGCAGGGACGAGCCAGTCTCTATTGGGAGGAGGCTCAGGTTCTATCCGGCAAGAATGCCGATGCTCATCGGGGCGATCTGTTTGATTCCATCGCATCCGGCAACTTTCCAGAGTGGGAACTTGCAGCACAGATCGTGGATGAAGATCAAGCGCTCGCATTCGGCTTTGACCTACTTGATCCCACGAAGATCATCCCTGAGGAGCTGGCACCGCTCAAAAAACTCGGCGTGATGAGACTGGAGACTAATCCTACAAACTACTTTGCCGAAACTGAGCAGATCATGGTATGTTGCTTCCAAAAGTTTCAATTCCATCAAACCAAGTCTCAGCTCAAGTATGACTAACGGGGAGTCAGTTCCAACCTGGACACATAGTGAGAGGCGTCGACTTCACGGAGGATCCCCTACTCCAAGGACGTATCTTCTCTTATCTCGATACTCAACTTAACCGACATGGTGGCCCCAATTTTGAACAGCTCCCTATCAACCGTCCTCTGATTCCGATCCACAACAACAATCGTGACGGGGCTGCTCAAAATCTCATCCACAAGAACACAGCTGCCTACTCACCAAACACGCTCAACAACGGGTTCCCGCGACAAGCCAGCCAAACCGAGGGCCGAGGTTTCTTTACCACTCCAGGACGCAGCGTAACGGGGAACCTAGTCCGTGGCCTATCCTCAACCTTCGACGACCACTGGACACAGCCTCGTTTGTTCTACAACTCACTGACTACAGTCGAGCAACAATTTCTCATCAACGCGATCCGTTTCGAGACAAGCCACATTGAGTCCACAACCGTGAAGCGAAACGTCCTAACGCAGCTCAACAAAATCAGCAACGACATCGCCGTCCGCGTAGCAGACGCCCTAGGACTTGCCGCTCCGGCTCCGGATGAGACCTACTACCACAGCAATACCACCTCCGGGATATCCATCACCAACACCACCCTCCCAAGCATCGCCGGTCTCAAAATCGGCATCTTGGCCACCGTAGCCGGAGGATCCAACACCTCTTTATCCCAAGCCCGTGACCTCAGCCAACACTTCACAGCCGACGGTCTCACACCCTTAATCATTGCCGAACGTCTAGTAACAGACGTAGATCAAACCTACTCCGCCTCAGACGCCACAGATTTCGACGCCCTGATAATAACCTCAGGAGCCGACACCGCAGGACTCTTCAACATGACCAAGACCTCACCCCTCTACCCACCCATGCGCCCCCTGCAAATCGCCAACTCAGCATTCGTCTTCGGTAAGCCGATGGGCTACTACGGCGGTAGCTCCCCTAGCACCATGCTAGCCGCCGCAGGCTTCGGCTCTTCAACCGAAGACGGCGTTTTCGTGGGGACTGATCTAGATAACATAGTCGCGCAGATCGAAGACGGACTAAAGACCTTCAAGTTCACTGGTCGATACCCCGTTGACGGCTATGTGGCGTGAGCTGGCGTTGGAAGACGGAGCGTAGGGGTTTTAATCTGATCCACAGAGGATGACGGATCGGCAATACGGCTAGATATGCTAATTGCTGTAGAGAGTTACAGTAACTTCCCGCGAGGGTTAGGGCTATGACCGCAGGTATTTGCGGTTCGGTAACGAGGACTTTGACTTTAGTTTCTGATGCAGACCTTAGGAGATTTGTGTTGAGAAGTCCAGATAGTCAAATATAATGCATTACTTGTGAAGTTATTCTTGTGTTGTTCACTCCAGAGTAACTTGTTGAGGCTCGCACGAAGAACACTCGTGCGTTTAAATTATGACCACATTCACGATATAGCTTGTATGTAGGACTGTCATCCAAGGCTGCCAACCTCTTAAGTCCTGAGGTCTTTCCCCGTAGCGGAATTTGGGACCTAAAATTCCCCTCCTTCGCTCCCTTGTTCTAATCCCGGTCTTGTGTGGGCAGAAAAGAATATATGGAAAAGTGCATGGATTTTAGGTGCTTTCTACAGTTCTCATACTTTGGCCAAACTCATCTACCCGCATAGAAGCATTGTACAATGATAATGCAACAAACAGTATAGCTTGTACTTTTTGTGGTCGTAAACACGATAATGGATTACACCAATTGTTAGAGGGACTCGTTATTGGTGATATTGACGTAGGCAGTCACAATTGTTTCCAAGCAAATGAACCATTGAGTTATACAATTATTTATTGTTCCCGAGATGAATAAAGCGAGGCTATCTATCCTACAGCTCCAGATCAGTCAAGTACCGAAAGCCTCTCTTAATCTTGTTGTGGAACTCCTCAAGTTGGTCAATCGCTAGCCTGGACGCCTTAAATGCAACTTGTCGATGGTTTCTGCTGCAGCATCCGCAGCAGAATTCTAGGGTTCTCTCCCAATTCTTTTCCGGCCCATCCCTTCAATCCTCGTCGTCACCTTCAGCATCCTGATCCTCATCCGAGTCCTCTCGACGATTCTCTCTGTCGTCATCATCCTCATCCGAGTCTCGTCCGTTCGCAACCTTTCTCTGACTCTGACTCTGACCCTGCGTCTGGGTGTCCTCTTCGTCACCCTTGCCCTCAAAAGGATGTCTGAAAGGGTTGGCCTTCAATCCATCGATTCTAGCCTTGGCCTCCTCGGAGGGATCATCGACTGTGATATACAGTCGATCGGGGATCTTATCCTCTTTCTCGTCGAGCCCAGCACTGCGATGAATCGTCTTGGAGCGCTGCGGTCTGATGACAGTCCGCAACATGACAGGTGAGTAAAAGGCACCCTTCTGGCTAACCGTCTCGTCGTCGTTGAAACCGAAGATGACTTCGTCGGCGTATTTATTAGGTATACCGAGCTCTTGGTCTATCTTGGTTTCGTATCTGCGGACATATGAGAACTGGAAGTAAGCACTCCTGTCCTTGGTAGCCGGAGTGGTGTAGAGGTCCTCATTGTCGTGGCGGGGATTTAGCACATCGAAGCGCTGCCGGAACTTCTCCGACGTCTCCTCAGACTCGGCAAGATATAAGTCGTAGCACTGTGGGTTGACTGGTCGAGGCATGCTGGTGGGATCCTTCTCGTGTTGCTTCAGGGCCAGGTTGTAGGCAATGTCAATATCGTCATCTAACGGGCAAGCACGTATCATGCTGTTCAGTAGACGCTTGTCGTAGGTCTCGGATGCCGACACTGGATTGTTGGTGAACTTGATGGTGAAGTAGCCGCCGTAATCGGGGAAGGACTCGAGGTCGGGAAGAACGGGGTAGCTCTCGACCAGCTGGAGGCTGCGCTTAGAAGGATGGACGAGACGTTTCTTGTCCCTCAGCTGCTGGGAAGCGATGGAGAAGCTCTGGTCGATCTTTCTCTTGACGTAGGCGGGTGAGTCGACATCTGGCTCAGGGGATTTCCTCTTGGCGGGCCGTTTGTTGACGAAGGCCGAACTAGCGGCTCGCGAGGCGCCGGCATCTGGTTTTTTGGGGGTAACCGATGAAATATATTCGGTGCGTCGGAGGAAAGAAACTGAGGCGTCCGCGATCTTAGGCTTGCCGAGTGTGGTGAGGGATCGGAGAAGTGCTCGATCTGCAGGATGGAGGGTCGAGAGGGCAGGTTGTTGGGCGGGCGCTTGAATGGCTATAGTGTGTACGTGTCAGCCACCTCACTCCAATAACTATAGAGATTCCAGCAAGGGGAAGCAATTTACAGCTCTCATCGCCATCGAAGATCTTGGGCATCCCCACGAGGTCAAGAGGCATTCCCAGCTCAGCATCAGCCTCGATGTTCAGCGGCTGCTCTCTGGCCAGCCTCGAGGCAAAGCCAGGAGCAGTGTACTGACCAGTGGCTAGGCCGGTATTGGGGATATCGAGGAGCTTCGGCGGGTGAGGGGGCGGCGGTAAGGCATTGGAGTAACGAATGCGAGCAATGAAGTCCTGGTGGACGGAGCGGTGCTCGCCCGCATTGCGCGACGATGAAGCCATGTTGAGCGTCTCAGTCTCAGTCTGCGCTGGAACGCCACGTCGAGGGAAGTTGATTTTCTCGGAGGAAGCGGAGGAAACCGGTCAGCAGCGACGGAACAGAGCCAGAAAAGGCGTCAGTGGTTGAGAATTGAAGCTTGACGCGCATCGGCAGCAGGTCTGCGCGCAAGGCTCAAGGGAGGCAGCTCGGCAGGCGCATTCGTCGCCAATAAATTCTTTTCAGGGTAGCTGCACCACCAGCTTATCAGAACCCTGCTCGTCTGCACCTCTATTGAACCACTCCCAGTTCTCAACGAAGTACGCAACACCTTGTAAAGAGATGGCCATCTGCCTCAAAGTATTGTATCTGTCAATGTTAAGAAGCAGATGCAGGTGCATGAGATGACTTCTGCTTCATTACTTCACATTATTATCATGATAGGTCTACAAGAGTTTGCCACCAGAACCAGAATCTCATATCCCTCCCGTATACCTGAGTGAACCCGTCCTCCCTTGTATCCTTCCCTCACTGTTGTCACAAATCCATGCCAGGCACCTTCAGAGCCATCATGAGCCTCCCGATGTCCAATAACCCGCTCTGTGGCAGCTACTTCTGGTGGTAGTTCCGTATCTACATCATGTCTGCACACAGAACTCATGTATCGTAATTTTGTACAGTGGGCGGTAAATAAAGCAGCTGCTTGCCATGAACGGTTGCACGTACTTTACCAGAGCGCCTCTGTTGTGTCATGAATGCATTGTTGTCTACAAGCTGCAAGCTACAGCCCACATGCTTTCTCAACATGCTTTTGCCACCCCAATCCCAAGATATCTACAAGAGCCTCACCCCGCCTTCCGGATGCTGCGTTCAAGAGGTGCTGCTCTTGCCGTATCTTGTCTTGCCAAAGGAGAAAGGCACGTATCGGTACTTGATCATGTGCTGAATTTGTTTGCGCACTAGAGGTTGTGAGGTTAGCATAGGGAGAACATGAAAGTCGCATTATCGAGAACAAGGGTATCTTACTGGTCAAGAAGAGGAGAATAAACCAGTACATGACAAGGACAGGCCAGAAGACGGGGACATCAAAGACAGCGAAGAAGCTGCAGGTAATAGAGATGAGGATGGCCCGGGTAGCCTCGTGCCAGAACTTGAACTCGGGGAGGCGGCGGATGAAAGGGCGGAACTCCTCGTCCTGCTTGGTCGGCAAGCTTCCAGCCGAGCCATCCTCCATTTCGTTGTCGAGCATGTCATTGGAAGGGTCAAATTTGGGCGACAGGAAGGCGAGGAACAGGTTGAGCAGGTAGATGCCGAGCGCATACGCAACTATGCATCGTCAGTCACCTTGCATCGCAAGACATGGGCATTTCTTAGGTCACATACCGATGTACCAGCCTTGCGCGATGAAGACGCGCAGGAAGAAGAGCGACAGGGCCACGCCAGTGCCAATCCACCGATAGAGGACGTACGGCGTGGACCGATCGAGGACGGCTTGGTATTGCTGTGGGATGGGCTGTCAATTTGCTGTCTATGTTAACCCAAGGTATCGCAAAGGGAACTGACCCTCTGGATCTTGGAGGTCTGGGCAGTGACGGCCGCAAAGGGCGTCTGGTCGGTCTCAATGGTCTCCATCGCGAACTACTTGTTGTTGTCTAAAAGGAGGGGCCACGTAAGGAGGAGGGAGCGCCGGAGAAGGGAAGCCTGTATATACAGCGACCGAGGGTGTCGCAGGTTGATTAAAATGGTAATACGTTGCAAAATTGGTGAATGAGCGTGATGTTGAAGATAGCGGAAGGCCCGTACGACGATGGAATTATGCGAGGGGAGGGAAAAGGGCACGTGTGAGGCTCAAAGCCAGGGTTTCAGAAGAAGATTCGTAGCGTGGCCGCGACTTTCCAAGGATGTCGATCAAGGTTCACTCCTTTTCGCAGCAGCGCGCAGTGACTTTTTGGTGCTAGAGAACACGCTGGATGACGGGAACGATCTCAGCTACCTACCTACCTAGGTGGCCAGCCAAGAACTCTGCCCAGGACACGGGACTTCAGGCAATGGGAACAGGACGTATCCACTTCTCAACACCGCCACCCCACGTCCAACTGATTCAGGCAAGCAGGCAGCCACAATTGGTCAACTGTCCAGTGCAGCGGCGTATTTTTAGGGGATTATGAGACGATTAGCCATCTTGCCATTGGCTTAAACTGAACCCGAACGCTATCCTACGCGTTCTTGTATTGAATTCCCGAATGCCGGGGGCTGCAGCCTCGATTGATAGCCTCAACTTGATATCAACGACGAATATGGATGTAAGATGATGGGTATCTGTAGGCGGTTCATATCCATAGGTACATACAGCATATGGGGCTCTCGAATCTGATGGCGAGTCTCCACAACAGTTCGTCTCACCTAACGCCAATTGGACGCGGCTCTAGGGATCTTGTTATCCTCGGCCGGCTTCGGTCATCACCTCTGATGGCTCTCTACCAGCATTTCAAGAGTTAAGACAATATCAAATCTACATCCAATTGCCTTTCATTGAACCCTGTAATAGCAACACTGCTGCCCATCATGAATCCCATCCGAGCTGTGAGACCCATCGCCTCCCGCTTCCAGCCCTCTACTCTCCCCAAGCTTGTCCGGCCGTTCTCTTCCACAATAGCCAGATCCTATGAGCATATCCAGACGTCGAGGCCGAAACCTGGCGTTGGTCAAGGTATGAGATGACCACACATACGAGCTTTCATCATAAGAGACGGACGGTAAACTAATATAAATAAAGTCACATTAAGCCGCCCCAAGGCTCTCAACGCCCTTTGCACGCCATTAATCACAGAGCTCAACCAGGCACTAGGCGAGTTCAGCTCCGCTGATGATGTCTCCGTCATCGTCCTCACAGGGTCGGAGAAGGCCTTCGCCGCTGGTGCCGATATCAAGGAGATGGCTCCCTTAACTTTCTCCGAAGCCTACACAAACAGCTTCATCGAGTCATGGTCGGACCTCACGACAAGGGTCAAGAAGCCCATCCTCGCCGCTGTGTCTGGTCACGCTCTCGGCGGCGGTTGCGAGCTGGCCATGATGTGTGATGTTCTGTACTGCACCGAGAATGCCAACTTTGGCCAGCCCGAGATCAAGCTCGGCACGATCCCCGGCGCAGGCGGCAGCCAGCGCCTCACCCGCGCCATTGGGAAGTCGAAGGCTATGGAGCTCATTCTGACGGGCAAGTCATTCTCGGGAGCCGATGCAGAGAAGTGGGGTCTCGCTGCGAAGACGTTCCCAAGCTACGAGGCGTTGATGGAGGGTGTCATGAAGACGGCGGAGACTATTGCTGGGTACTCCAAAGTTGCCATCATTGGTGCCAAGGAGGTTGTGAACAAGAGCCAGGATCTGCCATTACGGGACGGTGTTGAGTATGAGAGGAGAGTGTTCCACGGCATCTTCGGTAGCCAGGACCAGAAGATTGGCATGAAGGCTTTTGCTGAGAAGAAGAAGGCTGAGTGGACCCATTCGTAGATGGAACTACGATGTAGTCGTACAGACATCTGAAAACTCAGCGCCGATGAGCCCAAAATGTGTCCATATCTTAAACGGCTCTCAATAAGGCATTTATTCACATTTACTGGCTCATCAACGAAGCATCTTTTTTGCTGATAATCTGTCACCCGCATGGAAATGGAGCGCGGATCTAGCTCTCACGATTACCCTGGAACAGAGCTACCCTGAAAGGACTCTGTGTTCTGTCTCTTGGAACCCAACTCGCCCTGTTTTGGAGGGCCAAATGATTGCCTGGACCTAGAAATACCTAGACGAATAGGATTTCCAATGTTGCCATGATAGTGACTCTGACCGATGTGAAAGGAGGAGAAAAATATAAAGACACCCTCATAAGCTGACGCGCTCTCACTCGCTAGCTTGCTTCGAACACTCGCCGAGATGGGCGTGCAGGCAAGCTAATAAGGCGAGCTGCCCGGTGCTTGGAGGATATCCCCCACCACCGCCACCGTCAGATGGCTGACATCTCCAAATGCGTATGGGCGCACACGCAGCAACCCCCTCCAGCTTCTACACTTTGTGTTACTCCAAGCAGCTTCTCAAATCTGCGAGAAAACAACCTGGTGGTTCTGATAGCAGACATGGCCACTCCAAAACCAGGGGTTGACTTGGAAAAAGAGCTGACATGCTCGGTAAGTTGACTGCTTCTCTGTGATGACGCGGTGGGGTGACGCCGGGCCTGGCACTTCGGCTGGCGCACCCGAACTTTGGGAAGCTGGATACTGACTACGCCCTGCCACTTTTCTCAGATCTGTACCGAGATTCTCTTCCAGCCTACGACCCTGCTCGACTGTCTGCATACCTACTGTGGCTCTTGTCTGAAGGAGTGGTTTGAATTTCAATACGTCTCCGCCTCGACGAAGCCAGATCCTCCCCCGCCAGGTACCAACATCTACAGCTGCCCGTCATGTCGCGCTCCCGTCCGAAACACGAGGGGAAATGCCACCGTCACAAGCCTAGTCGATCTCTACCTCGCCGGCTACCCCGACAAAGTGAGGTCCAAAGAAGAGCAGGACGAAATGCGCCGCAAGTATAAGCCAGGAGACAGTATCTTAATCCCCTATCGTCGAGGGGCAACTCAGCGGGAGGAACACGGAAGCGGCTCGTCTTCCGCAAGAAGACGCCGTGATCATAGTCGAACTGAAGGCAGTAGGACCAGGTCGGAGAGGGATAGTAGTCGGGACGTGCGCCACCGACCTCGGCGCGAGGATGAGCGCAGACGTCACACAGAGTCGAATGGAATGCTTCAACCTGATTCATCCTCCGACGAACAAAGAGGGAACCGCAGTGAGTCAAGGCGACGCGCCGGCGCACAGCAGGCCATTCGTGACTCTTCATCTGCGGCAAGAGCTAGGCACGTTGAGCACCAGGCGTCCATCAGGTCTTTAATCAGCTCTTCCGATGTCGACTCGAGAGATCTAGAGCGCGAGATTGACGACTTTGCTCGGCAGATACAAGAGGAAGGCTTACTTGATGGTCTCGATCTAGACAATATCGACTTGACTCAAAACGACGAGCTCAGCCGCAAAATTACAGAGGCATATCGCAGACGGCAGAGAGCTCGACCAAGAGCCGAGTCTGCCAGGAGCAGTGCTGCAAACGTCACTTCGCATCGCTCAGAAACGGCTCAATCTCAGTCCAGACCTCCGGTGACAGACTCGCTTCGCCCCGCAAGCAGACAGAGATCAAACTCAGCACATGTGCGAACGCCAAGCAGTAGCAGTCAGTCGAATGAGCGCAGTCGTCCACCGATAACGTCCGCGAGACTCGACGTCCACAGCGATTCTGAGAGGCGGCGGCGAAGGAGAACGTCAAGTGACGCTAGAAGCGCAACTGATCCTATACGACCAAGCACTGCTGAAACTCGTCCAGCAGCGAGATCCCAGACTGATTTGACCATCCGGTCTCAAAGCTCCGACCCATCAGCTCGGCGGCCGTCTCTCGCAGACAGTCGAAGTAGTAGTATGCCTATCGACTCTTCCAGAGGCCCATCTTCGGGTGAGCAGCCCAGTGCACCGTCGGGTAATGGCGCTAGAGACCTGTCTTTTAGTGGACGAGCTGCCGCTCAATCTCAGACCCCGATGCCGCCGCCTTTGCTTTCGCCTATTGATGACTCTGGCGGCGAGCGTCCCAGGAGACGAAGAAGGCCTTCCAGTCTGGTAGTACCCCAAAGCCCTTTGCCTAGTCTTGGCTTGCTACCCTCCCCCACCCATCAGACACACCATCAAAAACCCAGACACCAGTTCTACCCAGAGCCCTCAATTACATGTTCGCAATGCCAAAGACCGCATATCGAATACGAGCTGCACTATAACTGTGCGCAATGCTCAGGAGGGGAGTGGAATATTTGCTTAAGCTGCTATAGGACAGGAAAGGGATGTCTCCATTGGTTTGGGTTTGGGTATGCAGCTTTCAGCAACTGGGATCGACAGCGTGTCAGATCAGAAAGGGCTCTCGACCCGCCACATATGCTCACTGCGAACCGATACATCCCACCACGGTCCGCTCCTGGTGGAGCTGAAGGGCGCAAGACCCTCACAACAGAAGACCCGGCATTCCGGCTGGAGAGTGGCATGTTCTGCGTCCGCTGCCTGGTGTGGGCTAATGCGTGTTATTGGCGGTGTGATTATTGCAATGATGGGGACTGGGGCTTCTGCAACGGTTGTGTTAATCAAGGCTACGGCTGCAAGCACCCTCTTCTTCCATTAACATACGTGCAGCCTCCATCCTCACCTTCACCCTCCCCATCGCCATCCCTTTCCCAGAGTTCGTCAACTCCACCCGGCAGTCCCGGGTCGAGACAAGGGAACAGACATCATCGACCACGCTCGGCAACGTTGTTTACAGGCCCGAATGCATTAGCGATAGGCAATTTCCGGCCGCTAGTATTCACGACAACCTGCGATGTGTGTCAAGAGCCCATTCAGCCCGCAGATAGGCGATATCACTGCAATAAGTGTACCAGCCAAGTCGTCCCAGATACTCAACCAGGAGACTATGATATCTGTTTGCAATGTTACGATAAACTCGCTGCCGATGGGCAGATCTCTTCTGACAATGGTTGCGAGGGCTGGCGCAGGTGCTTACGTGGTCATCGTATGAGTATCCTTGGCTTCAATGAAGGAAAAGGCGGACAACGTCGACTCATCATGCGAGACATAGTCGGAGGGACCGGCTTGACGACTGCACCACACGAGAGTGATCAGACGCTGCAAAGATGGCACTGGTACGTTAGTGGTACGAAAGTCGATCGTGTCGCCACCGTTGAAGTCGGAGCCAAACTCCCCGAGCAGCTACAACAACAACAACATGAGTTCCCTCCCGATGGAGGTGCTGGCTTGAGAGGAGATGCAAAATGGTCTTGGTACCCTGCAGCTGGTGCTGAAGACGAACTCATGTTCCCACGGGGTGCTGAAATTCTCGAGATCGAGGATGTGAATGGTGATTGGTGTCATGGGTCGTATATGGGGGCAAAGGGCCTGTTCCCAGCCCCATATGTGAATATTTTGACTTAAATCAGAGCGTAAATTAGCCTGGGCACTTCTGTTGCTTTCACTTTTGCATGGAGCGAAGCGGGAGTTTAGCGCACCATAAACGGGATGAATTATATAGCATAGGTAGACAGGAGAAGACCTGCATTCCACCAACTTGTAGAGTTTTCTCACATTGGGCGTGTATGTTCCATGATGCCAAATTCATAAGCAAAGGCAGCAGGGAGCCATCTTAATAAATAAGTGTAGCTGTTGTACGTAGCTACCGTGGCCGTTTTCGTGATGCAGTCTAAAGAAACCATGGCCAGCTGCACTCCTATACAGCGTAGAGAGCCCATTGGTCTGAAGGAAATGTACAACCTGCTGAAGCTACTGTTTTTACTAGATGCTCGTGCGATACATGAAGTTTCCATATCCAGATAAGGCAGTAACGCAGGTAAGGTGGTGAAGTAGATAAGCTACCCTAAGCGAACAGCAATCAAATAACCTGGGACTTCTGAGCGTTCTATGATGGCCGTGTGGTATGACGGTGGCTTTAAGCCGTAAGTCCGTCATACTCACGGTTGGGAGTTCGATCCGGGAGAGGGGTGGACGGGTGGTTGTCCAATTTATGTTTTATGTTTTGTTTAGTTTCCCCCTCTCTTCTTCTGTTGATGCTAGTTACGATGACTGTCGCCGCATAAATCAGAAATCAACCCTCCCTGACCTGGTTGGTTGGAGGGCTCAAGTGGCGGAATATGTTGTGTCTTCAAGTACCTATAGATCGATCCTCAGTGGTCTGGAATTCTGTAACCTCCCTTGGGCTCTTTCTTTGACCAGGATGCTGCACATCTCTCCTAGTTCTCTCTCCCTCTCGTTTACTTCTTTTGCCCCGCTCCCCAAAGTAAATTCGATGCTTACAATAATGGAATAGGTCCTGCTGGCTCTGGTAGCACCTCGCCATCACCACATAGAAGCCCCATTTCCAGCGGACGTAGCTAAATTACCTAAGTGTTAGTGACGGTTTGCGGCAGTAATTCGCAGGCTCAGTCTTCCCTTTGGTCATTCCACCGTCCAACTTCGGAGTTAAATACCCAGATCCTTTTCAAAATTTCTTTAACTTTTTTGGTGCATGTGCATACGGCCAGATGTCTACCGTAGCTAACGTGGCCGTCTTCAGGACGGTGCTTGCTGGTGGAGGCTATAAATGACAGCTTGAGGTGCGTTGGCAACATTCAAGTACCTACCTATAGGTAGAGATGTCACCCATTTCACACGATTCTGTGCTACGTGAGTGCAAATGGTCCGACATCAGCCAGCTGATGTTCCTTTTTCGTCACAGTTTTTTGCCTCTCATTCAGTAACACTGCATCACCTGGGTCGTCTCAAATTCGGGGTACTGTGATGACACGAATTGAGACTTGGCAGGTGATCACAAACTCGTGAATCATTCCACATCAGCCTCTGTCGTTGACCAGCTCCAAAATTTGATAATATAAACCTGCCTATCGGCCATCTTCGGGTCAACCAATCAGTCCTTTCCTCTTGCCTTGCGCACCAGGCTGAGCTTTTGTTATAAGCACGAATAGCACAATAAGCTACTCACGTTCGCCACGATGCATTTCTTGCCACTTCTCCTATTCTCCTGCATTGCCACCGCAGCTGCAAGCGTGGCAGACATCCCCAACTTCAACAAATGTAGAGGGACGGGTAATTTACAATATATCTGTGGAGAAAAGTCAGGTTCGGACACGCCAACGCTGATCATACAATGTGGTAAGTATCAAAGAATCTCCAAAAGCGACGATGTCAGGAGTGCTAACGATGGGTACAGTACGTCGTCTTCCACCTTGATAAATATAGCAGCACAACGAAGTTTGACCTCTATATATCATGTTTCGCCCTATGAAACCTGACGTTTGATATCCAAAGCTAACATGCTCTTTTCGGGTCCACATAGGTCAACGGCAAACCAGTTCTCATCACCGACTGCGGGAGAATGGACAAAATGTGTAACGATGACCACGAGGGCCAGCCTCACTGTATCTCTCTCGTCCCTACTGACTAGATTCGTGGGGTTTATCTGGCTCGGTGAAGCGGTTGGCTTTTGAGCGAAGGATACGAAAAGACGCGAAGTTGGTGCTGGGCCTCACGCATCAACAATTATATAAATATTCACTCGACAGTTGAGCGTTCTGTTATCCCTGCGCCACATCAACGCGACCATAACCTAAGATGTTCCCCGTGTATCGCCCGGAGCCATATGGGCAGTGCTGATACTACCAGCGGCATAGCCCGTCCCACTTACCCAAACACACAGCCACTTCTCAGAACAGGTCCAGTTAAGCACTAGTTGCAATTTATAGTTCATCATGAGAGAGACGAACCAAGCCTTTAGGTGACGTGAGTAGAAACTTAAACTTTCGTTTTCTACTATGTCCGGATGTAAGATCATAAAAAGTACAGTAGAAAAAATAACACGAATACTCTTCTCAGACGAACTACTTCATGAACGCATTACGAAATGAGTCGCGCCATTCTGCTACATGTAACGAAAATCGTATCTATCATGCTCTTGCCAGAACGTTTTGACAAGCTGTTGCAGGGCGGGTTCTGATGCTGCCATCTCTAGAATGTCATTCCGTCTCTGCTGTTCTTGATCACACTCCGAGGGGCTTATTAATCTAGCCGGAAATTTCACGAATGTCTTTTGTTCATCTGGAAACCAGATACTCTGCTTATGGGCTCAGCAAAGACTGTAAATATAGCTGAAGCAAAACGGGCCTACCTGAGCAAGAGCTGTGGCCTTTTCTCTAGCCTCTCCGATGACCCTCCAATTACGTTTGAAGGAAAAAGTCTCCTGAAATCCAAACAGATGGCAAAGGGCTGTGTTTCCACTGGCCTTTCGCTCCTCTGTTTCAAGTGGCATTGCCAAAAATGCAGCATATTCCGCGAAAAGAGGCTCGAATTCTATGAATTGGAGAACGTTCTTCATCTCATACTGAGTCTCCTGAACGTCCGCTAGTTCGGTCATAAAATCTTCCCGGAGCATTTTCATTTGCTTCGCAACATGTGGTGTCACTTCCAACGCGAGTAGCGCCTGGCGATATCAGGTCAACAATGTCTTATCTGAATATTGTTGTTAGTGGTCAAATCCAGGGTCAGGTGAGTCACCTCTGTGCGCTCCTCCAGAGCTATGTCACGATCAATTAGATCGGAATCGATCGAATCGAAGTCTATATCATCCATGTAAGGAGTAAAGGCTTCATCCCAGAGCTCTTCAGCACTTGCTTCATCCAAGAGGCGGTTTCATCATCCACGGCGGCGCAGCTTAGCCAAGCACAGACCAATCCTATGAAAATGACAGCGAGGCGAAATAAGTGTATGTTGAAATTCAACGCTGAGAGTTATGTGGATTGATAAGATATCTATGCGTTGGGAATGCTCTGATGTCTCGTGTTGAACTTGTTGGCCTTGCCTTTGAATAAGTCGGATACATAACTATATATTTAGATAGAAATCCTGCTTGGATGTGATCTATCAACTTCATTGCACCTCTTAGAACAAGGAATGCCTCAAAAAGCCCCCAAGCGAGTATGCGGCTGTGTTAATCGTTAGGACTAAGGCGGGCTGCGATTGGTTAAAATTATGTTGTTTCCGCGGACACTCAATCCTCGGCAGCCAGATCGCGGCATTTTGGGATTCTGTCTATCCTGTCTGCCTATAATCTACGACTCGCCATTCGCTCGTTATGTCTTCACACTGGGCCCAGCCATCGGGTCAACACATAGAACTTTTCAAATGCCTAACGATTGGCCATAAGTGACAGCATAGATATTATAGATATCCTCCTACAAGTTTTAACGAACGACTCGCAGAAACGATCTTAGGTATAATGAAAAGATCAGCTGTCGGTCACAGAGCTAGTTTAACTTGCAAGGAAAGGTCTACTTGTGGTGACTTGTGGTCTTCCGCTTCCATCGTCTATCCATACTATTGAAAGTGTTAGCTTATTTGATCGAGTTGCTATTTCGATATAGTATGATCATACAATAGAGAGCAAGAGGCATAGAACTATGTACCGATCTAACGTATACACCAAGGGGCTCCGGCATGGCGTGATGCCGCTACCAGTCGCCGGCCGGCTCGGTCCACCGCCCGTCCCCAGCCCCACCCAAATTTCTAAGCAGGCTACTACTCGCCGTGGCAAACGGACGTTTTGACTCATCTCGTACTTCCGCTCCATAAGCGAACTCACTCTTGCCGCCTTTGACCTCTTCTAAAGACGCGAGGTGAGAGTGAGTACACAAATAACAACAATGTTCCGCCACAGCGTCCGCCGCTTCGCCACCTCGGCAGCGCGCAGAGCCGTTGCGCCAGCCGCCGCTCATGAGCCGAGTCCATATACACTCGCCGTCTCTCAGGCCCAGGGTGTTGCCCAGGGCCTCACAGGCGGTATGTTGACGACTTTTAATCCCTTAACGTGCTGTCATTCTCCTTGGTGATGGTTATCGGGTGTGGTGTAATGCCGCTCAGTCCCAGTTGGGATGAGATGGTGTTTCTGCATCAGTTATCTGCACTCATATCCAAACAACTGAAACCAACCTTTTCATAACCAATTACCCTCTTAAACCTTCATGCCTTGCACCAAATTCGAAACTGATGCTAACAATATCCAGCAATCGGCAACACCCCCCTAATAAAACTCAACCACCTTTCCGAAGCCACAGGTTGCAACGTGCTCGGCAAAGCCGAGTTCATGAACCCAGGTGGTTCCGTCAAAGACCGCGCAGCACTCTATGTAGTCCTCGACGCTGAGGAACGCGGTCTCCTAAAGCCCGGGGGCGTAGTAATCGAAGGCACAGCAGGAAACACCGGCATAGGACTAGCGCATGTCTGTCGGTCCAGGGGTTACAAACTAATAATCTACATGCCGAACACCCAATCCCAAGGGAAAATCGATCTCTTGCGTCTCTTAGGCGCAGAAGTCTACCCCGTGCCCGCTGTAGCATTCGATAATCCAGAGAACTACAACCACCAAGCCGCCCGCCACGCTGAGAGGTTACAGAAAGAGACCGGAAACGCGGTCTGGACTAACCAGTTTGATAACACCGCAAACCGGCGTGCGCATATCGAGACTACTGGTCCCGAGATATGGGCCCAGACTGAGGGGAAAGTCGATGCGTTTACATGCGCTACGGGGACGGCTGGCACGTTAGCCGGTGTCACAAAATATTTGAAAGACGTGAGTGGGGGAAAGGTAAAGAGCTACCTCGCTGATCCGCCGGGATCCGTCCTCCACTCATATATCCAATCCGGCGGCAAACTCGCCGAGCGCAAGGGCGGCAGTATCACAGAGGGTATCGGACAGGGCCGAATCACCGATAACTTAGCCCCCGATGTCGAGAGCCTAGACGGAAGTGTGCATATCTCTGATGAAAAGAGTATCGAGATGGTGTACAGGTGTCTAGACGAGGAGGGCTTATACCTCGGTGCCAGCTCGGCGTTGAATGTCGTAGCTGCTAAGGAGGTAGCGGAGCTCATGGGACCTGGACACACTGTCGTCACTATGCTCTGCGATGGCGCGTATCGGTATGCGGACCGGTTGTTTTCGAGGAAGTGGCTTGAGAGCAAGGAATTGCTTGGTGCCATTCCTAAGCACTTAGAAAAGTACATCGTCCTGCCATGAGGGCAACGGCAAGTCTCTGGTGCCGGTCTGGTGCCGGTTTCGTCGCAAGATGGTGCTAGATAGATCCTTTTATATTGTGTATCTATATTTGCTTCACATACAACTATTTGTACAACATTGTCGGATCTATGCGAGGGATGGTATTACAACGATCATGTTTTCCTTTTCTTACATACATTTACACTCATGCTTGCATCTCTGACCTATCACGTCGATGTTTCGCCATTGAATTTTTTCCACATGTTCTCCCCTCTCACACCCTTGGACAACCCACGTCTCTCCTGGGTCTCGGCAGCCAGAATGTCGGCGCGGGCCTGCAGCTTACTGGCGAGTTCTGGCTCGACGAGCTTCGCGGCTTGCTCGAGGCCACGCTGTATCGGGGCAGATACAGCGATAAAGTCGCTGTGGGCCTTGAGGAAGTTGTGCGTCTTGCTATTTTCTGACCTGGTATCTTTCGTGTCGTAGACAGCCTGTGGGTGTATCTCGCCAGCCTTCTTGCCCTCGGGCCAAAGCCTGACCATGTCGGTAGCATGCTTGCGGACCTTATCGAGAATTTCGTCGTCGTTGCCGTACCTCGCGGCGATCTCGGCAGCGAGGTGCAAGGGCGTAGCCATGACGAGGGGATCGCGCTTGAGGGGCAACTCGCCTTCGAGCAGTAGTCCCTTCTGTTCGCGAACGGGCTGATGGGCATCGTCTTGCAGCATCTCTATGACCATCTCGGCCCACAGCAGGGCCTGCCGGGTATCAGCCTCGGCATAGCCGGCATCGTGGGCCTTCAGGTTGCAGAACTCGAGGACCTTGTAGGCTTTCTCAGGGGTATCAAGCTTGAAGCTGGAGCGCTTGACGGAGCGGGCCAGCTCGATGATCTGGTAGATTTGACCCTTTTGCCCCATGACGCGGATGAGCAAACAGAAAAAGTCGTCGTTGAATGGTCTGGCGTGGAGGAAACCAGTCATCAGGGGCTGGAAGTTGGCGAAGTCGGCGCGGGTTTCGAAGGAGTTGACGGCGGCCAGGAGGATCTTGCGGGAATTGGGGATGTCCTTGACGGGGTTCATGTAGCGGAACTTTTTCAGCTGGCCATCGATCTCGATGGTGATGGGATCAGCCTGTAGCTTCTTCTCCCATGTCGGGGATCTCAGCTTCTTTTGCTGGGCTTCGGGCAGATATGAGGGGAGGATGATCTTATTGCGGATATCATCGAGAGTGCGGTCGATGGCGGGGGTGGAGCAGGGAGTGAAGTGGATTATGGGAGCTGCACACGCAAGTGTCATTAGCACATCATGTCATGTCACGTCGTTGTAGATGTCGCCGCTGTCTCGCATTGGCATGGGCATACATACCAGATCTACGAGTGGTGGAGGTGAATAGACGTAGTTGGTTGGCGGCGCGGAGACCATTGAGCCCAGAAATGGGGGCAACGACGGACCTCGACGACATATTGTGCCAATTATGCCACCCAATCGAAGTTATCGTCTCGGGCTGGTCTATGCTAGATATTGTTGTGTTTGGAGTAGTAAGGCGTATCGAAATTGTAGTGGTTTGGTGATTGGATCTGGCACTATCCTAGCGTCTGTTCCATAAAATTCCCAGTCGCATGCGACACGCCAAGACACAAATTTAGGCAGTTCTCCAGTGGGGTTAACGTCTACGGTACCTCCTAAAGCTCCTGGCAGCAGCGCAAGAACAATTCTCCACCCCTGCGTGACCTAGGCAAGGTAGCCTCAGGCCTCGATCTATCCAACTTTTCGACGCCGAGTCGAGCATCAAAAGTTGGATTTGACCACCATCACATCCACCTACGACATCGCACCGGCCACGATGCTCACACAACCAGCCTGGCGGCCACTCGCCGCCTGGAAGGGCGCTTTACGGACTGCTGGACACCAGCGTCCCACGCCCCTACTGCGCTCAATGGCCACCGAGACCACACCGACGACAACGACAGCCTCTTCGTCCATACCACCGCCAATGCGGCCGCGCAGGACCAAAAAGCCAGAGCCGCCACGGCCTCTCTTCGAGCACGAAATATTCGAAACCAAACAGGCCGTAGTCCGTACGTAAACCCATACCACACCTGACCACCAGACCGTACGAAACAAACAACCTCCAGCTAACACATCCTCTTTACTACTCCAGACGACCTAAAGTCCACAAACCCCCTCTACCGCACCCGCAGTAAATTCGCCGTCTACGCCCAAAACCGCTCCTTCCGCTTTCCCAAGCGGCACCCCGAAGCCCTAGTAGACTACCACGCACAACAAGTGAAGCGTCTAGACCCCAAGTCCCTCCGGACACACCTCTTCTCCAAATCCAACCCAGACTCGGTCAAGCCAGGCGACGTACTCCAAGTAACCACCAAGCGCGGAGAGCCCTTCTCCGGCGTCGTTCTCTCCATCCGCCGCGCAGGTGTCGACACCGCCATCCTCCTCCGCAATCACCTCATGCGCATGGGCGTCGAGATGTGGTACAAGATCTACAGCCCCAACATCCTCGGCATGGAGATCATTTGGCGCCGTCCCAAGCGCGCTCGCCGCGCCAGACTGACCTACATGCGCCAGCCTAAGCACGACATGGGATCTGTGGCCCATCTCGTCGACGCTTGGCGCAAGACGAGGAACGTGTTTAGTTCCAAGGGCGGTAAGCAGGGGAATGCTGCTGGACAGAAGGGCAAGAAGGGCAGGAGGTAGAAGGGAGATGGAAGATGGCTTGTGATGTGAGGAGTATAAGGTGCTCTTCAGGATAGAACAAGGAAATAAGGTCGAGAGCTGATCCGCCTAATTTGCGGCTGGACCTATCGCGTCGAAGAAATGCCGTTTTTTGCACAGATATGGCATTGTCTCGAAATGTAGAATCTGTACACAACATCCTGTAGACAATGTACTACCACTTTTTACGGACTAAGAAAATACTCAATGTCGCTACCACTCAAGTCCCCCTTTCTGGACATTGCCTATGAGAAAGTCGAGTTTGAGATCTCTTAAGTACCTCGGTAACAACCACAAGCAAACTCATGGGAGAAGGGCATGGAACAATACAACAATCCGACCAATTACCGTAGGCGTGCAGCTATCAACTTTTCATTCGTCTGCAGAAGATGAGATTGGACCATGAACATCAATAATAAAGCATCGCGTAAGGGGGTAATCTCTAACCTCGCCTGTCCTATATTACTCCTGATAAAGCCGAGAAACAATGCATGTAGCCCCCGTGCCTAGGTAGCTATGTTGCCAGTTCTATGACGGGCGCCACACGCGCTCCCAAATCAAGAGCCTATGAATGAAAACGCATCAACGCCCGCAGCGCCTCCTCTCTATTAATGTGGCCTGAGCCTCCACCTCTATTTGCTCTGCTCACCCATCAAGCAGTACCCCTCCTCAAGCCGTCTATCCCATACTTCCGAGATACCACTGGACCTTGCGAGATCGACGGGGCCGGTGATTGGGCTGATCCCACCGTGGAGGGGAAAAGGCAGGAGGCGGTGGTACCGGCGATGTCTTGCGCTCAATCTTTGCGTTCTTAATTCGTTCCAACCCCGTCAGGTCCTTTTGTGCCCCCGACGATTGGGGCGATCCGCGTATCCACCCCATGCTGCCTCGCTCCCACTATGAACTGAGGGCAGGTTGCGTGTCCGCTCTCCTCCGTCGATATCCCTCGGGCAGATCGTCCGAATTGCGGCCTCTGGCATCCGTGACGAACTTCCGGAGCGGCTCCAGTCTTCCATGCGTACTGCTCCTGTCTGGCTTTGACTCTGACTTGGTCCTCGTCCAAGCTGGTCCGGGGTGCAGAAGCCCCGTAATGAGATGAGTACGGTCTACGCTACGGCTACGGGCCCTTGACGGCCTGCGATCATGTGGCGCGACTGACATCGCCGACTGGCGCCGCTGCAGTCTGTGCTCGTCGTCCTCGACCTCATTACGGACGAGCGACTCGCTAGGCAGAAGCACGGCCCGATCCAGTCCGTATGGAAGTCCGCGGTGGCGACCTCGGATCATCATAGCAACAATCACAAGCTTCCCCAACACCGAGAATTGCCCAACAAGCGAAGTGTTGACACCCGAATATCCCAGACTTAGCCCGACCGTGCCATAAGCACTGACGATTTCGAATAGTATGGAATACTGGTCGAAGTCTCCAGCCATGATGCGACCGCCTTCCGTGATGGAGAGAATGAAAAATCCTAAGAACACGTACCACAAGTCAAAAGACAGCTGGCGGCGCAAATGTGTCCCGAGATACGATATATTGTTTTGCGTGTCGTCGTCAACATCGTGTGTGGTATCATAAACACCAAGAGACTGCTCTTCGTACACATTTGTCTTACGGATAGAAATGGCGACAGGGAAGACGGAGATGTACATCATGATCAAATAAGACGTTTGCACGGCAGGGTGAACATCTGCAAGGTTCACGCACGAAAATCCGGCGGTTCGCGTCGAGGCGGCCTGGAACCATCCATCCAAGAACCGTATATGTAGAGGAAGCTTCGAAATAGGACCAGAGCCCAACTGTTCGCAGATAGTCAGCCACTGCACGCGTCGCGAGTTCGGAAAGACTCACATCTAGGATAATGAAAAGAATGAGATCGATGCCGTTCAATGCTACGAGGATGAAAAAGAGCCACCAGGTAGCATTCGATGGGAACAACAAAGTGAAACATCGTCGAGGATGATCCAGCAGGAAGCGTAGCTCTTCCCAAAGACCGGAACCACGAGGTGTAATGAGTGAACCAAGCCATATCATGAACCGAAGCGCAACCGGGAACCCCGTGTTGCCGAGAATGATCAGGACCGACATGATGAGCAAGGGAAATATGGCCGTATTGAAAGAGTTCATGCTGTCGGGTGTCAGAGTGAACCCCAGATCCATGAAGGCCGAATTGGCCGTCCAGAATCCCCACCAAGTTGGATTGATGCCGTCTGCTTTTAAGATAGACTTGTAGTGCGAATTATTGTGCAAGATCCAAGGCACAAGCGTGATGATTCCAAGAATGCTGTAGCCCCAGAAGTAAATAGTAAGAACGAGTGCCAACGTCTTCAGCGAGCGATATTCAATACCGCCAAGTTCTTCTCTTTGCTCCTCTGTGAGATCAACAAAAGCCGAATTCCGACCCATAGTCGGTTGCCAACTCAGATACGGCGTGGGATCCTCATCTTTGCCTTGCGAAAGAGCTGTTCTAATGCGGTGGACGGGGTTTACTCTGTCGCGTAGCCTTGACGCCGTCGTGTCCGATCGATGTAGTTTCTCTCCGTTCTTTCTCGGCTTGTGAACCTTCAGGAAATCGAAAACATGCGCAGCTGCCTCCGCTTTCTCTACCGCTTCTTCTACCTTGGTATGATGATCTTCTCTGCGTGGATGCTCCGGCTCCGCAATCGTAATGTTCCGTTGCCGATCTGCGAAGTCCGACGATCGGCGAGGAAGTGAGGACAGAGCTCGGCCCTCCGGTGGTTCGAGGCTTGACTCGCGTCTCCGCCTTTGCATCTCGGGATATTCGACATCATCGTCTAGCTCCTCGGGTAAAGCACCTCGATCAGCATCTCGGGGTCCGGGTATCCTTAGCACGCTGTTATCGGTTTTACGTTGCTTCTCCAAAATAGCAATATGTTCGGCATGTGATCGACGTCCCGGCAACGGAACGTCATCCTCGTCATCATCACCGCCACCTTGCTGCTTCACGGCATCACTCCTGCGAACTTCATTGGCGAATTTGATCTGAGGCGTGGACAGCTGTGGCACATCGTCTGGGTTTCTGTGATCCGATCCATCTTCCGAGCCAGATGTGTTGCTGAGAGGATCCGGTTTGAGCCCTCCACTCGCAGTATAGGCGTCTAAGAGGATACCGTCATTGGTCATTCGTGCTGTTTTCCCGGAATCGTACACGACATCAATATTGCGGCCATTAACGCCTTTCTCAGCATCTGAGGAGGCCGGTTGAGATTTGGATCGTGATTTACTGATGGTTACCCTCCGCGAACGTGCGTCCCGGACAATATTTTGAAAACGTTTCTCGAACCAGTACAGTCGGAGGAACACAACGGAGGAGTTGATGGTAATGGGATTAGACAGCAAAGCCAGAAAGTACATGACAAGTTGCTGGAACAGGTTGAGTAGATTGACGTCCACAGTGTTGAGTCCAGCCTGCGTGTTGGCACCGGCAGAGAAGGCCAAAGCATCAATGTATCGTAAATTGCCACGACCTGAAGCAAACATAAGGATCGAGCCAATAATGGTCCATCCAATGATCCAGAAATCTGCCAAGAGTGTTAGAGAGATTCGCTGCTATTCCCTTCAGATATGTGCATCTTACAATGAAGAGTGATGAAATTAAAATGTGGATTCCGGGAGAGAAAAGATGGGCGGAGTGCTTCAGCAAACTTGACGAGGCGCTCTCGTGCATCCGGCATGGTGACGAGTGAAGCCACAAACCTCTTTAAAGAGCTCGGCTGAGTTGGATGGCAAGTAGGTAGAAGAAGCAAGGAAAGGAAAAAGCAAGTGTTAGAGATCCGAAGCACGTAAGACCTGATTGTCTAGGTCGGTGGTAGCAAGGCGAGCCAGAATCATCATTGTGTTGTTGGGGAAGTCGAGGAAGCTATGATGGTAGAGTTAGCAAAGCTACGGACATCAACTCTTCTGTTGACTGACGAAGACGTGGGATGCAATAGACGTGAGAACAAATAGAGGAAGTAGGAGCACTGTTTAGAAGAAAGAACTACCTTGAATGTAGCGCTAGTGTGGTGATAATAGGCACGGGGGTTCAAATCACGCTCGCTAAACCAAAGTAGAGAACATGGAAGTGTATGGTAACTGTGTATTTACACAGTTTTACAAGCTGGCAGCGTAGGTAGAGAGCGAAGCCCCAGACTCCTGGTTCTGATCGAAGGGGGTGTGTGATTGTGAAAAAAAAAACCTGGAAAGATATCCATGGCTCTGCAACTCACCGAGATATCTTAAGTCTTCGTCACCATTGGACTGGGATGGCAGGGGGGTCCTGGAAGCAGGCTGTTGGAGAATATGGGAATCACGCGCGCAAAGGAGGAGAAGGTATGAACGGGAAGAAGGACGCCAGTGAGAATTGAGCGATGGGCGAGGAAGTCGCGGTGATTCCGACGGGTTGTCGTTGGGATGCTGGTGGTCCGAGGGGCGAGTAGCAGGCAAAATTGCAGACAATTGCAGTCGATGGTTGTTATCTGAGATGAGATGGGATGGGAAACATGGATCATGGATCGCCGTGATGGCTTCCCACAAAAATTGAGCTATGGAGTACCCTTACGTACATTCGAGGGTAGGCGGCTCCACTTCGCACACGCAGCCAAGCTGTGACAAGCGGCGATGCCAAGAAGGCGCAGGCGGGTAGGGGTAAAAATAAACGGCACCACCTTATATGTACCACGACAGTTGGCGTATGTAACGGGTTGATACCGACGGGAACAAGGCACCGAATAATGCTCCGACGATACGCGAAATGATCAGCTGGATTAACCTTCGAAGGGCTCGACAAATATGTATGTTCAGATTCTAATTTAGATGTCAATAGAACGTGTTATTGGGGCCATCAGACGCAGGTCAATCCAGGTCCGGGTGTGTCGCTTATTTTCTCGATAGCTGCCAGGGAGTTCCAACATGTCTGGGGTATTTGCTCGGGACCCCAAGACTACTGTAGTGCAAGTGGGCATGGAAACTTGGAGGTCGTCCTCAGAACTGATGATGAGATGGTGATACCTACTGGGCGGGTATGGCTATTGGATGCAAATCCGACAACACTCAGTAACCAAAAGGTAAGCGGCGGTTCGTGGAGAATGCGGTCCAAGCGTCAGTGCATTCTTTTCTCTCTTCCGAGACTCGGAATGGAGTCGCTCAGAGGAATGCGGTTGCGATTATGCAGGTATATGCATCCGGTCGTCTTCTCAGGCTCCTCCTGTCTCCTCAAGCAGTACGATCCACAGCAACTTCGCAGCAGCTGACAACACAGCAGAGTAGTAAATGGCAAAGGTCACGGCATATACTCTGTATAAAAGAATGCAAGTATTCAAAGCGTATGCGTACTTGCAGCGGTATGAGTTCTTGTGCCACTGGCTACAGGTAATAAAGCTGCCTGAGTCGTGACACAAAACGAGATGAAAAGATGAGACGCAGTGCCGAAAGGGGTTCGTTCTGCCGTATCTGGGGTGCTTTAGACACATTATGTAAGCAGCAAACTTTTCATGACGAGTCCCTCTTTCTGTACTCTGATAAATCTTAGGAGTCATTTGAGTAGGTAAACTCGACACGGTCTAGGTGCCTACCTGTGTAGCAGTGCCCTGGCTTGTCCAGATTGCCACATGGTCGCTGGTTGACTCGGCAGAGGACGCAATGACTAGAGTTTCATGCCATGAGCCAAGAGAGAAGAGCATGATGAATCTGGAACCGGGTGGAAGAGTGGATAATGGCGGAGACATTCTGTTGCGTTCCAGGAATCCCAGATATAGCATGTGTTTGTTTGCTCAGAACGCATCTCATCTCCGTTTCAGTGGCCGCCACATGCTCAGGTTACTCCAACTAACCCTTACGTAATTACACATATCATCAATAGCCACGGAGTGAATAATAATATCGCCTTATTATAGACCGTAGCCGTATCTGGTGTTCTGCTTGGCAAAGTACTATCATTGTCAGATAACGAGCTGCCGAGGCCTGGGTACACTGCAGGTGACATAGACACAAACGCTGATTGCATGCATGCACACATGTATGTTACACATTTGTATTTGCAAGATAGGATATGAACTGTCGTTATTCGTGTGAGCTGCCGTCCAGTCGATGGACGGAGGATTGGATTTGCCTTGGTTGGGGCAATCCCCAGGTAATTGGCGTTACCGTCTGCTTACAGCGCACAGAATAAGGAATACCAAGCAAGAGCTATATCCTGATAGCTTTTCGAACAATCAAGATAATCGGTCTCTAGATAAAAGCCCAATATTGAACGTGGTTAGTTGTAAGGTAGGGAGTGGATATTCCAGAGAAGACGTATGGCTGGTGGAACGATCAGGTACGTATAAATACGGACTCGGCAGAGTATCATTTGTTTTGTATGGCCTGGTCGATGTCTTCTATCACAAGCAAATTCATACCGCGACAGGGGGGTTGGTCCGCACGATGATGTCATCCCTCTTACTCCGTTGCACATGCAGGATGAATCCACATTTCGAACAAGAATACAAGCGCATCGAGCGACTATTATGGGATCACGCCTTTGCTAATATCGCAGGTAGTGTCGACACATCCTCTATTTGCATGAATGCCAAGCTAATCAGAAGCAGCATATTTGTACGAAAAGCTTCCAATTTCTCACACATACTCAGCTGGCAATGATCATTTGCCGCGAAAAAGTCTGGGCATGGGGGGAAAGAAGCGATTTGATTGATTTCATTCCTTCTCATCTTCGTAAAATTACATCGCTCCGCATAGTGTTTTCCCAATGCTATCCTAACGCGCCTCTTTGAGCCTCTGCTTTTCTCTAGCAATCTTCTTGAAGAAGGCATTCTGTTGTGGTTTCTTCTTGAGTGCCTTATTGGTACCCTTCCTTTGCTCGATGTATGCCATGTCCTGGCCACCACTAAGCTCGCCCAGTGTGCCAGCTGTCCGGCGCACACCTCTCTTCTTCCTCTTGACAGCGGTATAGAAAAGGTCGTCAGTAGCTTCTTCATTGGCTTCTCGCTTTGACTCCGTATCCAGAACCACCTTGGCAAGTAGTTCCTTCCGCTCTGACTTTGAACTGAACGTCAGTCCTGCCATCTGCTCCATCCCTGCCAACTGTGTGATGACTTTAAAAGAGTAACCTTGGTCGACAAGGAAAGCCTGTCGTTTGGTTGAGTAATACATTTCCGCTGTATCTTTCGAAACAAGCGAATAGAAAAAAGCGTTGAATCCTTCATCGGATCTTCGCTTCGCCCTAAGAATCCGGCCTAGTCGCTGTGCTTCTTGACGTCTGGATCCATAGTGCGACGAGATCTGAATTAGACATGTAGCTTCTGGAAGATCTAAGGATGTATCACCAATTTTCGAGAGGAATATGGTCTTGACCAGTGGGTTGTGCATGAAATTGTCCAGAACCCGCATACGTTCCACATTGCCGGTGTCTCCGCAGATATATGCCTTCTCCAGGGCCGTAGCTATGTGTTTCAAAGCATAAACGTTGTCTGAAAATACAATGATCTTGTCACCACGACGCTCGTGGTAATCAATGAGAAACTGACAAGCCTGGATCTTTCGGGGGTTCATGACGTAGAGATTCGCCTTGAGACCACGGTCATTGGTCCTGAGATACTCGTCGTAAAATTCTGTCGACATTTGGCACCAAACTTCAGCACATTGAACCTTGGCGATGTGTCCTTGTTCCGAGAGCTCCATCCAATTTGCCTCGTACAGTTTCGGGCCTATGAGGAAATTCAAATCCTGAATTTTGTCATCTTCTCTAAGTAGCGTCGCCGTCAGACCCAACTTTGCATGGCTTTTTATGGAATGTGAGACCTTTCGGAAAATTTGCGCGGGTACGACGTGGACCTCATCTAGTAGCATTAACCCCCATTCTCTGCCTGTGAGGAAGTCCATCATCTTTTGCGAATCGTGAGCTCTCTTCCCAGACTGCGTGACCATGGGATACGTCGTGACGATGATGCCGGTGTTGCCTGGGAATTTGTTTTTGCTGTCCGCTGTGAACACAGCTATGTCTTCGGGTCTGATATTCGACCACTTGAGAAACTCTTGGCGCCATTGGTGTGCTGACATAGTGCTAGTGCATAAGACGATGCATCCCTTTTTGATAGTGCATGCAGCAGTGATTCCCACGAGGGTTTTGCCAGCGCCACACGGCAGAACGATAATGCCACTTTTGGCCCGCCCGTTGCCAAACATCTTACTGAGGCTCTTCTCTTGATAGCTTCTGATCTGAGTCGCAGGCCGAAGGTCGATTTCCAGATTAGCATTTCTGTCATCGTTGCGGAAATCATATTCTTCCAACATCGGATATTGTATATCAAGACATCGCTTCTGCACAACCTCGACGCTAGTGTCCAGGATCTCGAAAGCATGTACAGCTTCTTGATTGTCGTCGTCGTCGTCCTCGCGTAGCGCATCAAAGGGGTTTTCTTGTTGGGGTTTCTCGGAATTATCAGGTGGTTGGTTTTCACCTTGTTGTAGCTGCGCTTGTTGGACACCAGCTGCGTTCGACGTTCCGGGAATGACAAGACCGCCCATTGACGGCGCATTGGTCACGGTTTCTGTACCTTGCACACGACATGGGCCTATAACGTCATCTTTGAGGAGTTTTTGCAATACATCTGGGTCGTTGCTCTCAACGAAGTATTTGGTGTCTTTGATGACAAGTTTGACTTTGCCGTAACTCGAGGCACAGCTTTCGATGAACTGCACGATAGATTCGGGGAGTGGCGTCTTGGAGAAACGGTCAAGGGTATTCACAATATCGCGAGGCTCTAGCCCAACGGACACGGCAGCATAGAGACTGTGAGGGGTCAGGGCGTATTCGTGGAGAAAGGTTGGTCGTGACAAAGGCTCGGCGACGGTGATGAGGAAGTCTTTGGCCTGCTCGGCCAGTGGATTGAAATTCTCGAGAATAATACGCCCACGCTGAGGATCGATCCATATAGGGCGGCTCTTGGAGTCGGGTTTCAGCTTGAGGTAGGAGAAGTCTCGTTTGCCATTTTCGCCGAAGTAGCGGGAGGCGCTGTCGATGGGGCCACGGCTGGCCTTGCCCTGGTAAGTAGCGAGGGAAAACTTGTCGAGATTCTTCTGAATATTTGCCTCGTCGGCGGCGGGGGGCTCCTCGTCGGTGTCTGAAGCATCTGAGGAGCTCTCGATCTCTCGGGGCGTCGAGGGACCAGGCGTGGATGCAGCAGAGGCCCTTCCGGACTTGGCTGCGCCGGTGACATTTGCAGAGGCCTTTCTCTTTGGCGCCATCGCGTTCAACCAGTGCTCACCAGTGCTCGGAAGGACCTGGCAGCCGGGGGGTGACGGAGGATGAAGACAAAGGGATGGCAGATCAGATATGTGGACTGGAAGATGACTGATCAGTCATGACGAGGTTGCGCAGTGGCGTCCCGGCAGGCACTTTGAATGCAAAATGGGTGGGTCCCAAGGAGGCTACAGGCATTTTAGGTAGGTAGGTATCTAAGGGACTTGCAGAACACCCGACTCTGCGGTCAACGGCCCACCGGGCAGGTCTACATGTAGGTACCTTACACATGCAGTAGTGTGATCTTAAGAGGTAAATATAGAGAGGTACTATTCCAGGTACCGACACCGACAGCAGGATTGTATCTGTACAGTATGAGGTGTTCTAACGGAGACTGATGGGAGCATGCGAAGATTACCTTACCTACATGCGGGCAGGCTATGTGCGAATACTGGTTGGGAATTGCAAAACAAGCAAGAACAGGCCAAGTACAGCGCAAGTGGCGAGCAAGTACCTACTATAAATCTACTAGAGCTGACAAACAGAAGCTTAACAGGCAGGGCAGCTGTTGAAGTTCAAAGTCAGTACTGAACAACCTTGGAAAAGCAAGGTCCGACAAGGGGTGGATGCTACCTGCCCGACCGCCTTCCGTATGAATGCGCCAAGCTTCGCGACTACCCTGAACGAACCTCACACCGCCCACTGAATCCCGCATTTGCGCCGGCACAATTTTTGTGAATCTCGTTACCCGTCGCCTGCTTCCAACCGCGCACCCCACCAAGCAACCAGTAGCCATTGCTGCGCACTTCGGTTTCTCTTTAATTTGTTTTCCGCGCGTTCGCGTCACGCTATATCATCCTCTGTGGTTTGCGATACAAGCTGCTTGACTCTTGCAAACAACATCGAGCCAAAGCCCGAAGAGTTTAGAAGCAAGATACAAGTCACAACGTCCACCTTAGTGGTGGAAAGCATACGCGCAGTTGTGTATTTGCGATACATTTTCCTTGCGCCTGTCGCGTATTAGGAAGCCCCTTTGGCTCTTACGACGCTTTCCTTCACTGTTTCCTTCACACCTTGTTTCTCTCATAAGTGTCACCGTGTCTAGTCTTCATTTGACCGCAACCTATCATGGCGACTCACACTGCCATGGCGCAAGGCGGTGACGCCTCCATGCGCAACGCACTAGAGCAGCGTCTGGGCATCATTCACTACGTCTCAAACAAGGAGCGTTCCTGGTCTGGTCAAATGCGTACCAGGTAGGATTTCCCCCCGTACTCTCTTCCCTCTTCTCGCCCAAGCAGGCCGAATAGGCGCGCGTGCCATCACCACTTCCTGGTAACTGCATCCGTGCTCCTTACTGACCGTGCGCAGATACACTGACTTCCAAGTCCATGAGATTTCCAATGACGGCGAAATTGTTCATTTGAATGATTTCGTTAACAATGCCCGAGAGATGGCCAGAGCCTCAAGCCAGGCTGCCAATCCACAGCCTACCATTCAGAAATCACCACAGGCTACCGAGCCCAAGATGGTAGCATCCAAAGCCTCAAAATCTGATGCTGTGGCTCCTCAGGATGCCCAACCCAACCCTGAGGCCGATAGTACTCAGGCTGAGGGCGCCGGTCAGCCCAAAGACTCCGTTAGCGAGTCCGACAAAAGGGCCCTGATCGAGTTAGTGGGAGAAACTGTCACAGACGATCTACTTTCACTCAACGAACGAATTTGCAGACTCTCGAGGCCGCTTCGCAAGAGTGACCCCGGTGTCAAAATTCCAGCCATAGGTGACAAAGCTAAGCGATCACGTGTTCACGAGGTAAGCATAGAGATTGTGAATCAAGTCGCAGTACTAATATACAACAGCAAGTGCGTCGTGTCTTCGAAGGCAGGATTGAAACCGTCACTTTGTCTGATGGCTCTATCAAAGCCACGCAGGGTCGTGGAAGTGGTCGCCAAGGCGGCGGTGATCGAGCTGCCAGCAACGGATCTCGGAATAGTCGCCAGAATCCAGGCCAAGGCCAGAGTCAAAGGCAAGCCCCTGGCGATGGCGCATTCTTACATTTTACGCTCTACAAGGAAAATAAAGACACCATGGATGCGCTTAATCATATGGCCAGAATTCTCAGATTTCCTGCAAAGTTCTTTGGAGTTGCGGGCACTAAGGACCGCCGTGCCGTGACCTCCCAGCGAGTGAGCATAAAGAATCGAAGCCCTGCCTCGATGCTCATCATCAATGAACGAATCCACCAGATCAAGATAGGCGACTTCAAGTTCTCTCGACTTCCTATCCGACTCAACGACCATAATGGTAATGAGTTCATCATCGTACTAAAGAATTGCTTTTTTCAAGGCACAGAGCTTCTAAGCTTTGAAGACAGACTGGATGTTGCCCAGTCGACCGTGCAATCAGCTCTGGCGCAAATCACTCAGCGCGGTTTCCTCAACTATTATGGAACGCAGAGATTTGGCACTCATGAGATTGGTACTCAGGAAGTGGGCATGAAGATATTGCAAGATGATTTTGCAGGTGCTACGAATGCGCTTTTATCCTATGATCCTCAACTACTTCAAGAATCGGATGATGATGGCCAACTGAAAAAGTCCAATCAGGAAGATATTGGTCGTGCCCGAGCATGCAAGACATTTTTGGAGACCCACAGTGCTGAAGAAGCACTTGAGTTCCTTCCACCCCGTTGTCACGTCGAAAGAACTTTATTTCAACACCTGGGAAAGACTCCTACTGACTTTCCTGGTGCCGTCATGGCCATCACTCGTACTATGCGTACCATGTACGTTCATGCTTATCAATCTCTTGTCTGGAACTTTGCAGCCAGCAAGCGTTGGGAGTTGTTTGGACCACAGGTGATCAAGGGGGATCTAGTATTGGTCAAAGTCAAATCCCAGTCGCAGATTGACCAACCTATGACTGATGAAGATCCGGTGAACTTAGACGAGGACGCCACCACGGAATTGCCTGCTGGAGTAACAGCACATATCATAACGGAAAGTGAAATGAAGGATGGCAAGTATTCAATTTATGATATCGTCTTACCAACACCAGGCTGGGATGTTGTCTACCCACACAACGAAATCGGAGAATTCTATGCAGAATTTATGGCCAAGCCTGAGAATGGAGGTCTAGATCCTCATAAAATGCAACGACGACAACGAGACTTCAGTCTTCCAGGCTCGTACCGCAAGTTAATGGGCAAGCTCAAGAGAGTTCCTGCTGTAACTGTGCAAGGCTATTCTGATGATCTGGAGCAACTCGTACCTACAGATCTAGACAACATCCGTTCTCGAAAGGCCAAAGAAGAAGAACAGCGCTTAGCTCGTCAACAGACTGCCGCCTCCTCTTGGAACGACTTCACAAAGAGCGTTCGGCAGAACGAGCTCGAAGAGACTAAGTCTCGGATTGCTGAACGACAAGCAGAGGAACCGTTGCCAGCTGCTCGCATGAATGATACGTGGGTTCAAACGAACGTCGATGGCAGCAACAAACGCATAAAGATTGCAAAGCACTCCGAGACTGCAAGAGAGGAGATGAAACCGACATCCGAGGGAGCCGCAGTGGTGCAGGCTCCAGATACTAAAGACAAGCCTATCATGACAGTCGATGTAGAAATGCTCGGAACCAATGACCCACAACAAAACGGCGACGTGCAACGAGACCAAGTTCGCACGACTACCGGCTCTACTATCATCAGCATGTTGACAGCACAGGTGCGCGCTATTACGAATCAGATCATACAAGCAATCCATCGAGTGATGGTCCTCCTCAGCATCTATACTGACAAGCCCTCTATGAAGCCCGATGACAACCATGTTCAATTGGAGTCGCAGGTAGTCGCAGGGCAGAGAACATCAACTAACGAAGAACAGGACAATGAAGAACGAGAGAAAGAAACGACGGGAGAAGGAGCCTCATCCAATGTTCTTCTGTTGCCCGACGACCACACTTCGAAGACAGGAATTCCACCAGTTGATTCACCGCGCCCGGACCCTGGCACTCCACAACCGGATGCTCCTTCAGCATCATGTCCTACTAGTGTCACCGATCATGCCCCGCCAGTAGATGCCAGTGCCACATCGATCGATGCACCCAAGCCAACAAAAGTTGCAGTCATTCTACGCTTCGCTCTCGACACAAGCCAATACGCCACGATGGTAGTTCGAGAACTTCAGGGAGCATACTCTCAAGAGTAATAGACCCTCAAGATCTGAAAGAAAGAACCTCATTCCTGGACTTCAAAACACGATGATTCACTGACAATAGTACGAGCCTCTGCTGATGGTCTCGAGACCGATTGCTGTTTTGCCTCAGGTGTATGACGAAAAAGGAGACGACCGAGAAGCGAGACGTTACGCAGACCCTCAGAGATGAATGATGCTTCTTGTCATCCCCCATACGAAAACTGTTGAGTGATGTATTCTAAACTTGTGCCAGATTGCGGTTACGCAAATAGTGCCAGTGGATCTTGTAATCTAGCTTATACTAATGTGCTTGATCGTGGGATCGTAGCATCTGTCACGTTCTGAGAGTCTGGCGTAGATAGCTAGGTAAAAAGGCCGTTGCAAACGAAATACTGAATGGCAGAATAGTTCTGTTGTCACAGTCTGGTGCAATCCTAGGCATCCAATTCTGTATTGACGCTCACTTATAAATTCCAGTAGCTGTCACTCAATGAACAGAACAAGTGGTATGTACACAGATTGAAATGAACATCAGAAACCTCCAAACTAGCCTGCATAGTGACCATCTATTCAAATGATGGTTTACGGGCTGAGCTTCAATGAAGTCTACCTCTTATCCGGACATCCTAAAATGCCCATTCGAATGTGTACTGTACTAGTATAAGTCGTACATGTAGTGTGCAGGTGTCATCCCTTGTTCATAACCTATCTGCCTTGTTGATTCGCAACCCACATTTGACTTGCTGCCGCCGCGAAACATTTGTGCAATGGGGCCAATAAAGGCAAGCAGAATTGACAAATGAGATTGAGATTGGGAGAGCGACCTCGTGAGCGACGACAGGTGGGACCTTTCTCTTCTCCTTCCTCGCCTTCGAGATTCACCAATGCTCTTTGTTGGGGCAGTCTACGGCGGCATGAGCCAGCCGCAACTTCTTTGTCTCGATTGTCTGTCCCGCACCCTTTGTTGGTCCTAACAGTACACGAAGAATCACGTCCACCAATGTCCAAGAAACATCCCTATGGCACTGGCCTATGGCACTGGTCAATGTTTTTTAACCTGTTATTCGCATGAACTGGCAATCGATTGCTCTCCATAGGTTCGTGTCCTGACTACACTATCAGTCCATTGAAAGTTTTAGTTGGGTCATTAAATCCTTTCAAGACATCAGAGGCACATAATCTACTTGGCGACCGATATGAGCGTGCTGGAGAAGTTTGCGATTCAGAATAACAGGACGCTTCGCAACAGATCGGCCCCGAAGCCCAAACCAGTCCGTATCCGCGATGATGGACATAGTCACTCGCTATTCAGTAGGCAACGGGATATCATGAACAAAGTAGGCCTCATCTTATGCTATCGCTCCCACATCCTATGTCTAAGGCAATAAATTCTATGAAGGTGCTTAGCCCTACGATAAGACATTTTAGCTTCGATGGCAGTAATAGCCTGCCATTTAGTCGACGATCTCCGTCACCTCAAGGTGCGTGATTACCGCGCGGTACTCACAACAACGGTATATTGAACAGAGCATGGCAGGACAATCTCGGGAACCGTTAACGTCGTATGAGTCAATCACGGAATTCGACTATGAGAAATCGGCGTTGTTGATGCTTTCGGATTCGGTACGCGCGGTGCTTCGGGACGACGATGTGATACGCGCAGCATTCCGGAGTGATAATGTTCTGGTACGTATGTCTTTAGTAGCGCCTTTTATAAGACACAGTGATCAGTCCCTTGGAATTGCTTTAAATTCACGTTCTAGACTTTGACTCACATGTTTCAATGCACGCAGAATCCAGAGATCAGGAAGATGGGGGCTTTCCTCGAGGCTATGTCCAGGGATGAGCAACGGGAACATCCTACACTCGATCTCGAAACGATAGAGTACGCTCGTCTGGACAAGCTTCTCGCTGAATTCCTCCAACTCGCCGAAAACATTGTCCGAAAGCTTCGAGATAGAACCTACCCTTCGGAATTTCTACCAGAAGACGCCCTACGTATACGGGTCGATATTTCACATGGCAAGAATCTGTATGATGCTTGGCGTCGGCGATTTCGTCAGCAATGGTTCATGATGGATCAGCATCGGTGCGCCATCCTCGTGGCTGGCGGTCGACTAAAAAACGTCTGCTTCGATAACTCTCTTGGCTATGACCTGGGGAAATGGCAGACCAGCGAAGCAGCTGGCCCAGTATCCGAGGTGGAAGGAAATCAGAATTTCGACTCGGGGCAGTGAGTGGTGACACCATATGCTTCACGGAGTTTTTACACTTGTTCCTAAGCCCCGTCTAACGCGAAGTAGTTGGTGGTTAAATATCACTTGTGCAGAGCGGGATGGCATAGTTGGCAGCTCCCTCGAGAAACCGACCAAGGGCCGATACGGAATCGCTGTGCTACCTCTTTTGACGGGCTCGGAGGAATATGTTCGGACAAACACAATCAAGTATATTCGACACGGAACATCCTCCGACATGCATACAGGGTTGATCCCCCAAGTTGGGCGACAGATCCGAATTCTTCGAGGGCATACACTGAAGAGTATCTATGCGCCAGAAGCCGGCTTGCGCTATGATGGGCTGTGAGTTTCTTCAATCTGAGGTCAAATCGCAACATGAAAGAAGTCTAAGATTGGCTGACATCAACAACCCTCTCAGCTACACCATCAGGCAATATGGTATGAAATATGACGAGAAGCTTAGTGCACACCGTCTCGAGTTGACGTTGGAGCGTGTTCCCAATCAGCGCCCTTGCGAAGAGCTCCGCCAGATACCAAAACCCTCGCAATTAGACGACTTCTTTTTGTATGAGAAGCTCGAGGGCGAGAAGATTAAGCTGATGCAAGGCGAGGCAAAATACTTGGAATGGACGCTCCGACGGCGGGAAGAAAAAGCCGATCTCGAGAGCTGGCAGGCCGCCCGATTGTTTAGAGCCTCATTGTCGGAGGGCTCTTGGTGAAACACTCAGCCACTCCTAGAGGCTATTAAGAGGCCTAGGCGACGACTTAAAACTTCTTTGTATATCTTCATCCGATGGGTTGCGAAATTTGTACCTAGAATCAGCATGGTGAGACCTGGAACACACCGGGTACATCCAGATAGTATATTACACCTAATATCTTCCCGCCTTAATAGGCCAACCGAGTATGAGTCTAATGATTACGGGTAGTAATCGAGTTGTAAAAATGCACATCCTAACAGCAAAGATACCCTAGCATCCGAGTCCTTTACTTACGCATGTAGCTTTCCAGATGGCGGGCGTGACCTTTACTTAGTTTTCAACTACATGACAACCAAATCCTGAAATCACTATGAGGACACCATCATGTCTCTGGAGGTACTCAAGTGAACGAAAACTCATAGTATGCCCCTACGTGGGACCTCTTCCATCGCTTAGGTTTTGAGTATTTAATGACTGACTTTCCAAAAGAAGCATCGCCTGTACGCACAGCACACAATAAACATCCTAGTTACTCAGCCCATGAGTCTTTGATCGTAGTTTGGCTAATTATTTGTCACTTCCTTAACAAATCTCGATCTCTTCACACGGTTAGTATTTTTAAGACAATAATGTCCCTCCAGCGGGGTATACTGCTGGTGCTATTGGTCGTTTATATGTGTGCCAATTCTTCTACTAAAAACATGACTACTAAGTAGGAACGTTGAATATAGAACGAGATAAACGCACATTCATCATCCCTAAGGCACCCTGATTTTATCTGACGTGGTAGTATTAGCAGCGCTTTGGACCGTCACAACTTGCGTAATCTGTGCAGACCGGCTAGGGAGTATATTCATACATTTGTGCGCCTTCTGGATTAGGACTTCCAAGAGTCGGACTATGAATTATATGATTGATGCGTCACATGTTGAGACGAATGGGTTCATATCTCGAGTCTGCGCAACACACCAACGTCCTAATCGCATCTCTACCACTTGGCTTGAGATAACGCGAGCCAATACCAGTCCCTACACCCCTTGTATGGTTGAAATGGACTGTCATTACGATGTGAATTTTCTACATTGACCTGGAACCACGAGTCGACCTCTTGATCGAAACATACCGTACCTACAGACTGCAATTTTCCAGGTATAGTTCATCGAATAATGCTGCCGTCAAGGCAGTGCCCCGCCTTGGAATTGGTTTTATTTGGGTTGACTGATGCGGGCAACGGCGTAACGCGCCTTGCTCCTGCAAATTGATAGTAACTGCGATGTAGTAGGCGAGCAACTGCAGGTCGCCGGGGTGCTCCTGGTCGTCACATCACCCTGAACAGAAACAGTGGCAAGAAGAGGTTGCCTTTGATGAAATTAGGCGGGACAAACCTCAAATTTTTCGCGGCTTAATTCTACGAGACTTGGGGGGAGAATCAGAACCATCGCAGCTCGCCGGCAGGTGCTCTCGAAGAGCAATGGCGGCATTTCCGAGTGCCTCATTACCGAGCTCCATCTCCCATCGTTGAGGAAAACAAGCTGGTCCTCCGGTGCTTTGCTTATTTGGCCTCTCGCCTGGGAACCTCCAGTGAAGGAGGTCGTTCCAGCCAACTTGGCACAAATCCCCCACTCGAAGTCTGCACCGTCAGCCTCTCATCAGAGGAGGATATTCGTTGTTTGATTTCGGAAGTAATCCATGCTGCTTTAAAGAGCTGGTCATGTGCTGAGGAAGCCGTAGGCCATGATGTTGCTTGGCGTTCCGATGGCCATATCAGCCCCTATGAGTCACAGAGCAGCCAATAGCTTGGTTAGTTCCTCAATACAGTCGATAGTTATGCAACTTCACGGCAAACAGCGAGGCACGGCATCCAGCGCACTCTGTTTCAACAACAGGATGCTCTTAGAGACATGGATTTGCAGGACATCCTTCTTTCCCTGAGCCTAGAATAGGATCCCACGCAACATGGAATGCCAGTTTTTCTAGGTCTACTTCAAGATACGCCACAGCATACACCCCAGGAGTGCCTATTGAATCACACGATAGAGTTCTCAAACAAGTAATGGGTTCACAACAAACCGCATTGGTAGTTTGACCTCGACCCGACGGTGGACCACTACCTGCCTTTGAGAGATAGGGAACGACGGCTGAAGCAAAGTAAGAACACTCAGCAGAGCCATTGAAAGCTGATCTATCCACTCATGCACAAATCCGAGTCTAGACCACGTGTAGAGCTCGTCGTATGGCAGAAATGTTATCTTGTGACAAGTATTGCCACCATGGTTGCTAGTTCCACCTACGAATGCTCACAACCTCGACTCCACGTCCCGCTGGGTTGATACTAACTGTGCAAACCGGTAGACGAGTTCAGGTATGGGAGAGGAGATCGTGATGATAGCTATTCCCCTAGAAACTTTGCCATTCGTTATTGAAGCTCGATGAGTGGCTGGCATGTGAGCCGAGGCCATGTGCTTCTGATCGATGCATACGTTGCGGGGTAGTCAGATTGGGATCGATAGTTGGAGAAGGCTAGCATGCTTTGGGCACCGCCCCCAGACGATCCCCGTGGGGAGAAACAGGCTTCGGGGCCTTGCAGACGGGCTGGCGAAAAAGCTTGGAACGCGTTACGCGAGCAGCAACTCGGGGCAGGGCTTCGGGCGTGGGCGGGATCTCGCGATTTTGCATGCACGTCGGAAGCTATACCATAACGGTGGCACATTAAGCCACAGGAACGGGGTGAAATAGTCGAGCCGCTAGAGTTGAACATCGACCCTGATAGACCAAGATCGTCGCGGAAGTATCACAGATAATCATGTTGCATATGCTTAGGAAAGGCGGCATGTCCGAGACATGTCTCACTTCATTGGGTATTCATTTGTTATCAAAACATTATTCATTAATTCATCTGGCGTCCTACTAGCCCTAGCCGTAAGTCATCATCTCAGCGTCTTCCGGCTTTCATCTATGTACGTGATTGGGCAGCCTGCCGTAGTTTCATTAGTATTGCTTTTATTCCTCAACCGTTCATAACTTTGCCAATGCTAGCTTTAGTCCCATCTTCAGCAGACTCTTCGTAGCAGGCGCTTTGATTGTACGCGGCTCACCGCCAAAGCGCGCGGCGCTCCGTGTCAAGGCTGTGCTATTCAATGCACCAGTTTTGTTGAAATTGCCCAGCAGGTCTTCAAGGAAGGTCGAGTTGCCAACAGTGTCGCCCAGTAGATCCGTGAGCGAAGCACCACCGCCACTGAAGCTGGAAATGACATCGCCCAGTAGTGTGATGACCGAGAGAGACGAAGTCAAAGTCTTCTTGTTGAGGACCTGTTCAACGTAGGGAATATGAACCCCATTATACATGGTAGCATTGCCCGTGGCGTTGAGCTCAATATTGCCCAGTGCCAATGCGTGTGCTTGGCTGTCCAGGATTTGACCGAGGTTTGGCACAAGTTGGTCTAGGTAGAGTGTACCATAGAAGTTCCGGGTGTTGTTCCCAGGGGGTAGTACAGCATCGAAAATGGTCACTATGCCAAGATTGACGTCTCCCGAGTAAAGATTAAGGTACAGATCGCCAAGTCCCAGAGTTAAGACACCCGCGTTCGGTAAGTTGAGGGTTCCCTTGATGTTGGTGCCGTTTTCCAGTGCAGGGTAGACAAGTTTGAGATCTGTGATGCCGAAGCCTGAGAGGGAATTTAACGCTTTGGTTTCAATCGTCTTATCAATGTGGGCGGTAGAGTGCAATGCTCCCAAATGGACCTTGGTTTTCCCTTTTACTGAGATATCCACCTGCGGATTGTCGAAGATACCGTTGAACCATTTGATAAGTTCTGATTGATTGGTGATGGTGGCAGTCTGATCTACAACCTGAACAGGCGTCTTGTGGTTAACGTGCTGACCTGGCAGTGTGATATTGATGAATGGCGAATAATCTGGCGTCTCTTTGTTGTAAAGGTACAGTATTGTAGGATCCAAGTCAGCCGCTAACGGCGTGTTCAGCTGCGTCATGAGAGACACCTTCAACTGTGTTGGTGAGATCGCTTGAAATGTTCCGCCCAATACAGGTAACCCTTGAGAGTTCACGATACTCTGAGTAATAGCAGGTATGATGACCTCGAACCTATGGTTCATGTTAGTACGGTTAATTTGTTTCACTCCAGCTGGACCTACAGGATTGGCAACAAGATGGCTGCCAGGATGATGGCCGCGACAAGATACCACCATTTGAACCGTCCACAATGTCGCTTCAACTTCTCCTTCCTCGTCAGAGGGGCAACTGGCGGCGCTTTCTCCTGAACATGATCAATTGAAGAGTCATCGTCACTGTCTCTCTGGCCCGCGTTTGTCGTCTCGTCCCTCGCACCATGAACAGAGCTGGGTGGGCTCTCGTGCTCGAAATGGGACTGCTCCTGGAATCTTGACGCCATGACTGTCTTGTCGTGGAGGCACCAAATTACCCGATGGCGACAGTTGACTGAGGGCGGACGAACGAACAGACAGTCAGGCAAATGGAGGGCAAGTAGGACCCCTGGGGACTTAATTCACGAGTGTTGATGGCGGGCCACGGGGCCAGATACTCTATGTGTCAGCGTCGCGGCGGCATGACAACATAATAGGATATCTACCTGGCCAGGCAATCCAGACAATCATGGTTTTGCGTTGGCACTTGGTGTGCTTGCTCGCTTGGATCGCCATCCTTCGTACCTATCTGCGCTAGTCAGCCCGAGAACGCTGCCGCCCTTGTCCTTTGCATCTTGCAGACTCCAGACTCGCAGAGTTGCATCGTGATGAGGTTCTCCGCACAGTTACGGGACCATCACAAATCCCCGCACAAACATAATTTCAACCCTTGTTGTTCATCTGCAAGGCCACCAATATTAACCAGGGTCCTAGTTGCTGTCAACTTTCCGCGTCTTCTTACTGGCTGTATGCCGGTCACGCACTCAGAACAAGAGTGGCGATCAGCATACTAACCCATTTCCAGCAACATCTACCGTCATGTCCCACGGCCTCGAGCGAAATGTAATTTGTGCGCACTCAGCAGAGCTGCAGAGGCAGACAGAGGTAGCTGAGTGGGACACCAAGGCTGTAAGTTAGCGTCTCGGAGCGTTCCCCACGGGATTTAATATAGATCTACAGCAGGTTGATGCGCAGATTTCCCAGGCAGAGAATCTCCATCCGTGGTCATTCAGCGCATGCTTGAAGGAGTGGCTCACTAGGAGCTACAATAGATCACGATGCTAGTTAGCATTCTCACGAATAGGCTCAATTCCAAATATGTGAAAAAGATATCCTGCTCGCGATTAGAAGATATTTTCTTATTGTGCCCCAGCGTCACAGTCGATGGCAATATCTAGGTGTTCATGTAGTTCTACAATACTGTAAATGCTCGTGAATCCCTGTGGGAAGCTCCGAGCTGGAAATATTCTGACCGGGGTTGCCCAGAGCGGTGGATGACATGAAATTGACTCGCGTAATGTTGCTTGTTGTGTAGTCCTCAATCTCATGATAGCTCTGCTTTCTCGTACTCTGGGAGAGAGGACGAGTCCTGGCCGACGATGAGCATTCGAATATCGGCTCCAGCACATGTGAAGATACTAGCTATGCAAGATTCGAAGCCCGCATATTAGCTGCATGCACTCACTTGTCCACCGCTGCTTGCAGCTTGCTTATGAGTACCTATACAGTCTTTTTCGTGAAGGCCTAGCTGAGATCAAGTGAGCAGATCCACAATCAGGTAGCAAAATCTGTTGGCAACTCGGCATTTAGTGATTGACAGGGGCAGGCCAACCTAGTGCATCTCGTACATAGACCAACTTGAAGAATAGAGTTGGCAATGAGAAGAAGAATCGTATCCCGTTTGGAGGTCATCATTCAATGAGCGCGTGCCCAATGCCTTGACTAGCTCGACTACCTTAGTCTGAAATGTTTCTCCGAAAACAAATTGCCGCTCATATCCTTTTCTGGTTTCAGAACTCAAGCGAGCAACCGTAATACTTCATCACAGGGCTTGGTTAGTAATGTTCAATAGTTCATGACTTTGCGGGGGTTTCGATCGTTGTGGCCAAGTACTCGTAAAACCGGTGGCGGCAAAACAGCAGAACACATCCAACTTGCGTCCACGGGAAAGCGATCGTCGTTTATAGTGCTGCCAACGGTTCCGGTTCTCTCATCGTTCTCGAACTTCTGAATGTCAGATGCCTCGGCATCGTGAAAGACTTGGGCCCAAGTGTCGGTCTGGGCAGTCCGGGGTTGCAGCCGACTATTACTGAGCTGTCGTTGAGAGGGCTCTTCTGAGAGTGTGTGAACTCGCTCGCAACAGGGATCGTTAGTTCATGGTTCCTTTGAGGAAACGGTTGCGAGCTGCGCACTGTACTGGCTTCGAGATCACCAGAGTGTACCTAGTCGTCTCCGACTCCCCGCAGATGACAGAAACGGCTGTGACGTACATAGTGTTGCGGCACGCACACAGAGTCACAGACGCTACGGCACAAGAGGATCGAGTATATTCCGCTCGCCATGCCAAGCGTCCTGCACGGAAGAGCCAGCGCGGGGCGAGTCATCAAGCTCTACTAGTCTTGTGCCCGAAGAACAACCAGGGGAAAACGCTTGGTCTGGCCGTTTCTGGACATACGCCCGAATAAGCTGGGGTAGACTCGGTAGACCAGGTCAGGGTCGTTGGTTGACCAATATTCCCCAATAGGCAAAGGATTCGCGATATCCTGGTTCGCGCAGGATGCATTCGCTAGTCGGCAATCTGCGCGAGGCTCTCTCGGCTCTCGTACCAGAACTTCATGTGAAAGGATAGACAGAGATAGCGTGATGTACCGGCGATCGAATCAGCGAAACACGATGGAAAGACATGGCAGGGCTGATATCAATTCTTCATCTGTCCTCCCCCATGCTCCTCCGTCTTGCCTCTTGTGTTCTTCTGTCCCTCTTGAACCACGAGTTGAACGAGCTGTCAAGCTGACTCGAGCCTCAAGTGTTGACGGGCAGACAACAACACATTGGCAGCGGCGCTCCATAGTCAATCAGCGCCATGCGTTTCTCAACATTCCTCACAGCGGCCCTGGCCCCGGTCGGCTTGCTGGCACAGAGCGCACCACAGACAGCAGCAATCCCAGAGTTAGACCTCGATCCAACTGCTCTGGATGCGTTGTTGGCTAAGCACAATCTGGCGGTGGTGCCACGGTCAGAATTAACAGACGTGTTGAGTGAACTCACCAGTCTGTTGAGGGAAAACAAGGAAGAGAAGGCCAGAAAAGCCCGGGCTCCTGCATACGCTGGGTTAGCCAAGGGACTTCTAAAAAGACAATTAAAGAGCAACAACACTGTTCTCAGCACGCTTCTGTCAGGCACAACATCCACGCCTACAGGTAAAACCACCACACCATTAGATTCCACAACACCAGGCTCATCAAGCTCACCTGACACGACAAAAACTACTGCTGCCAGCGCAGAGTCCACGAGCACCGTCTCATCTTCGTCATCCAGCAGCTCGTCCTCATCCGATGAAACGGATAGCCTGATCGATGACCTCACGGGTCTTCTGGGTGGGGATGGAGGCATTGGTGATCTTCTGGATGCCTTTCAGAATATCGCGTCAGCCCTGGAGGATCTACCGGGTCTTATCAAGGCAGTGTCAAGTCTGCTCACAGAAGAGTTCCTCCAATCGTTCCACGACGCGATTGTTTATTTGGCTGATACACTGTTGCCACCAACTCCCAACGACGTTCGGGCTCTATTGAATACTACCGTGCCATTAGTTCAATCGCTCAGCAAATTGCCTCTTGAAGACATTATCAACGAGGTTGCTGATATTGACATTCCCGGCATAATCAGTGCCGTCAAGCCCTTGTTGACTCCTTCTACTATCAACGGCATTGTGGGATTGGTCGATAGTGCAGAGAGGCTTCTGTCAAACAGCACCGTCACAACCCTCGAGTCTTTGCTGAAGACCCTGGATGGAATTGATATCCCGGGCATCCTCGACGCCGTGAGCCCTCTCCTTACACCGGATAGTGTCGATGGCATTGTAGGGCTCTTGGGTAGCGCCGAAAGATTGCTCTCCAATAGCACTGTTACCACACTTGAGTCATTGCTCAGCACCCTCAACAAGGTTGATATTCCAGGTATCCTCGATGCCGTGAGCCCGCTTCTCACGCCAGACAGTGTAAACGGAATAGTCGGGTTGCTCGGCAGCGCTGAAAGGCTTCTTTCGAACAGCACCGTAACGACCTTGGAGTCGCTGCTCAACACGCTGGATAAGGTTGACATTCCAGGCATCCTCGACGCAGTGAGCCCACTGCTCACACCTGATAGTGTGAATGGAATCGTCGGCTTGTTAGGTAGTGCTGAGAAGCTTCTATCCAATAGCACCGTCACCACTCTGGAATCACTATTGAAGACATTGGACGGCATTGATATCCCGGGTATCGTGGATGCTATCAAGCCGCTGCTTACACCAGACTCGGTTAACGGTATCGTCGGCCTGCTCAACAATGCCGAGTCACTCCTCACAAATGCAACGGTCAGCTCGCTCAAGACCCTGTTGGACACAGTAAATGACCTCGACATTCCTGGTATTGTCGATGCTGTTAAACCTCTGCTCACTTCTGACTCGATTAATGGCATTGTTGATTTGCTTGGCAATGCAGAATCACTACTTACGAAGGCAACCGTGGACAACCTCAAGACCCTATTGGATACAGTCAATGGTCTCGACATTCCGGGTATCGTTGATGCCATCAAGCCCCTCCTCACTTCCGACTCGATCAATGGAATTGTTGGTCTACTAAACAACGCTGAATCGTTATTGACCAAAGCCACTGTTGACAACTTGAAGACCCTGTTGAACACAGTTAACGGTCTTGACATTCCCGGTATTCTCGATGCAGTCAAGCCTCTTCTTACGGCGGATTCTATTAACGGTATCGTTGGCTTATTAAACAACGCTGAATCTCTCTTGACGAAGGCCACTGTTAATAACCTGAAGACATTGTTGGACACGGTTAATGGCCTCGACATCCCGGGTATCGTTGACGCTGTGAAGCCTCTCCTAACAGCAGATTCTATTAACGGTATCGTTGGCTTATTAAACAACGCTGAATCTCTCTTAACGAAGGCCACTGTCAATAACCTGAAGACATTGTTGGACACGGTTAATGGCCTCGACATCCCGGGTATCGTTGACGCTGTGAAGCCTCTCCTTACAGCAGATTCCGTCAACGGCATAGTTGGTTTGCTTGACAATGCTGAAGATCTCCTCACGAAGGATACAGTCAGCTCGCTTAAGACATTGTTGAAGAGCGCCCAGCCTCTGATCGATGAACTTGGAAAGATCGATCTTGCCGGCCTTGTTGATGCTCTAAGCCCTCTGTTGACGCCCAGCTCTATCGACGGTCTTATCACTCTGGTTGGCAATGCCGAGTCTTTATTGACAGCCAGGTTCGTCAACCAGACCCAGACTCTAATTGGCGGTGCCGTACCGCTCGTATCCGAGCTTGGTAACTTGGACATCGAGGGTCTCCTGAGCCAAATCACACCAATTCTCAATGAAGTTAGCAAGCTCGACTTGACAGGTCTCTTCAAGGCTATTGAACCGCTACTAACGACTGAGTCCGTTGGAGGCATCGTCACCCTTCTTGATAATGCCGAGTCATTGTTGACTGCCAAATTTGTCAACCAGACCCAGACTTTGATTGGCGGCGCTGTGCCACTGGTATCCGAGCTTGGTGACTTGGACATCGGAGGCCTGCTAAGCCAAATTACGCCAATTCTCAATGAAGTTGGCAAACTTGACTTGGCTGGCCTGTTCAAGGCCATTGAGCCATTGCTGACGACTGAGTCCATTGGAGGCATTATTACCCTCCTTGGTAACGCAGAGGATTTGTTGACCAAGAACTTCGTCAACCAGACCCAGACCCTCATCGGAGGCGCCGTACCGCTGATAACAGAGATTAGCAAGCTTGATCTTGCTGGCCTGATCGACTTAGTTGCTCCTCTACTTAAGTCGCTGAGCAAGATTGACCTCGAAGGTCTGATTGACGAAGTTGAACCCATCTTGTCGGAGATTGGCAAGATCGACTTCACCGATCTGCTTAGTCAAATCGTGCCGATCTTGAACCAAGTCAGCGAACTCGACATTGATGGCATTTACAATGCTATCGCACCACTATTGACAGTCAAGTCTGTCAACGGCCTCGTGGGTCTCGTTGATAATGCCGAATCCTTATTGACCAGCAAATTTGTGAACAACACCGACACGTTAATCAGCGGTGCTGTACCACTCGTCGAGGCTCTTGACGGCGTCGATATCAAGGGTCTCGTTACGCAGCTCAAGCCCTTGCTAAACGAACTCGCCTCCATTGACCTCACTGGTCTCGTAAAGGCCATCGAGCCTCTACTGACCGCGGTTGATGACATCGACGTCCAGGGTGTTGTTAATAAGCTCAAGCCTCTCCTCACTCCAGAATCGGTTGGAGGCATCGTCAATCTCGTGGACAATGCCGTCAGTCTGCTCTCAAGTACCTTTGTAGACCAGACGACAGAGCTGATTGGTGACGCTACTCCTGTAAGTTCCCATTTCCCATGTGCGCCGCAACTTACGCTGACTTCCCATGTTAGATCGTCGCAACAGTTTCCGACTTGATCAACGCTGTTTTACAGGCGTTACTGCAGCAGAGCTAATAATAGACTCGGTTGTGCGGACGAATATTTAACGATGACTTAGAAGACGAGAGACGAGAGTCTATATGTACCTTAATGAGTAATAATGAATCTTAATGATACCAACAAATATAAAGAAGTAAAATATCACATAGTTTATGTTATGTGTAACCTGACCCGCTAGATATCCTGGCACGTTTATCTCTCCTGAGAGCAAACCTTGATTACGGCGGTGGAATAAGAGCTGTATTCGCCTTTCCGTCGTTTTGGTCATCGATCCTACTCTCTATGTCCTTTATTCTCAATATCAAGTAGACATAAGAGTATAGATCTCAAGGGGTACTCCAGACAAAGACTTCTTGATGCAGACAATGTATTGGTAGCTAAGACAACAACGTAGGCTTGAATGTACGCCACCGAAGGTGACTATGTGAAGAAACGGCAGTTTCTGACGATAGCTAGTTGGTATAACGTTCGAAACGGTAGTCAGCCTTGATCAAGTACTTCCACCCATGTGAGAGTAGCAGTAGACAACGTCACATTCATTGTTCTTCGTGAGTGGGGGAGGCCACTATCTGTGTCATGAACGGAAAAACAAACAACACAAACTGATGACCTCGATTTCTTGAATGTCTTTATTTGCAATGTGAAAATTCCAAGGCGAGCAGGATATGAGCTCTTCTAATTAAGCGGGAAGGAAAGTCAAATGGTGTAGTCTAACTAATTTCATTTGTCACTTCCCCTAGGGATCGAGAGGGCTCAAGATCAACAAATCATTTCTCTAGATCAATAAATCGTTACAGGGCTTTCAACTTCCGTCCACAGGAATAGCCTCACCAGCAATCTCCATATTGCATCATTGATTTTCATTAGACACTGACAGTCATTTCCCATTTCCCTGAACTTATCGTATCGTCTCGGGTCCCGAACGACATCACGCCACCACAAGTTGCCGAAATAATCTCTTGCCGGTGGCTCATAGTCTGCCGCAGCGTCAAAGAAAAGTTTGTCGACCTCGTCTATACTAGTCAGCCTTGTTCCCAGGCTGTGAAGATGTGATAAGACATCCGTCCACGGTCCATTTTCGAACTTGCCCCACCCTGTAAGATTTGTGTATTCTAGCCATTGAAACATCTCTTGCTTTGTCCGGAGGTTTAAGTTCGACGAAACTTGATGAATAGGCACGAGAGCTGCCTCGGTTGCGTACAGTCGGTAATGTTCCATGGTCAACGCAGTATCCTCGTTGCATGCCAAAGACGATGAAGAGGGGTGCTTTGCATTAGCCTCATTACATTCTAGGGCGGACAGACTCCCACCAAAGGTAACATTGGTGCCGAAGGTAGTACTCTGCTGTGCAAAATTTCCAAATTGAGAGCTTAGACACAAACATCGCGGGTTTTTAAGGCTTCCGATGGCAGTCGGTATAGGTAGGTGACTGGACCTATTGAGCATGTAGACGCAGCCTAATCTCTTAATGCGACTTAAACTGTCATCGCTGTAACCCAAATACCCAATAGCGCCTGATATTGTTAATGTCTGCGTTTCTGGGTTGTACTGGATCGAATCGTCTGATATTTTACTATAGTAGGTACTCGTGTCAGTATCATAGTCAGTGATTGTTGTCCAACCACAAGCGTCTGCGAAGTCCAAGTCGGCAATCTCAGACACAGGGGAAGTCCAATCTGGCACCCAGGAGGGCAATGACTCAAGTCGTCGTCGCGACCAGCCGGCTCGATTTAGTACCTTTCCCCAGCCGTGTCGCTGTGCCAAGTGTACGGCGACTTTGCTATACAGGTCTCGAACGCTTAAACTGTAGTCTGCCGCTATTCCGTGCTCACCAAGCGCAAGCCCTAGAATGGAATAGACTTTGTCACGCGGGTCTTGGGCTTTACAACTACTGGCAATATCCAGTAGGTTAAGTAACTGTTCGGGCATTGTGTACGCTTCGATGCCCTTCATCCTGAGGAGGGGCACTGTAGAGGAGAAGCTCTTGGAATGTCGTAACTGGATCTGGCATTGCGATAGTTGAGTCCAAGCAATCTCTTTCCCACCACATAGCAGCGTGGCTCTGCGAGCCAATGCAACCTCCTGCAGAACCCAAACGCGAGAAAAATAATCCCTTCTGATCAAGTGGTCTGCGGCAACGGCGAAGTCATCAGCTCGATCACTAGTGACCGACCCATTTGCCAATGTATCAAGACAGAAATCACTGTCATTTGCTGGCTCCCCAATGTATATTATGACACCTTTCGCGCGCGAGTAAATCCTGGGCATCAGTTGTACTTGATGCCCACGCTCATTTGTATCCTCCTGATTTATGCATATAGCGTCTATCCAGATGGTGCGTGCAGAGTAGGTACGACGAATGCGCTTGAGTGCGTTCTCGCAGTTCCTTGTGACTCTAAATTTGTGCCCCGAGACAAAAACAGATTTGCACAGCTCGGTATCCCCGGTTTCGTCCGCCCATGTATACGAGATAGCCTCATATGTTGGTCTGTATCTCAGGTCTCGAACGAAGACTTCGCATTGGATGTCTTCATCGAAATCAGCGGGTAGTAGGCGTAGAAGTCTGATGTCGGACTCTGTCTTGATCGAAGGAAGTTCAAATGGGTTTATTACTTGGGCGAACGAGCCACAACGCAGACAGCTCTGAACTCCGTCGAAGGATGCAAGGTCGAGGCGGGGACAGGACTCGTCGTGCCAACTCATCCTGTCTCCTGATGTAGTTACATCGGTGTATCTCCACGGCGAGCAAAGGAGGCAATCTTCAAGATGATAACGATCTGAAGACCTCAAAGAGTACTTGATGGCATCTCAATGTGGGCTGTTAATATGAAATGTCTTTCTGAGGGGTTTCATTTCCAGGCAGCAGCTGGGTGATGGGTGAAACCCTTACTGTTATTGCACGTTAGATCAAACCTGCATGAAGAGCTCACGTGCATTTCGTCACTCACCTCGTTGGCGAGTGCTGCTCGACTTGTATCCCCGGCAGTAATTAGATTAACGTCCATTATACACTAGCAGCGAACAATAAAAAAAACAGAATAAGCTATAAGTCCGAGCAACACAACGCTTGGAAAAAATAAATCGTAGACCGTGTAGGGTCTTGATTGCAGTGCGGATAACTATCAAAATCAATCCCTCAATTTTCTTGCAAGCTGTATGCATATACCCTCACAAACAATCATCTTCACTGGGAAGAATATATCTGTTCCGCGTACAAATAAGTGCATCGTTTCCTTCGGTGATATCGTGGTAATCAAGATATGGTATGAAGAGCCAAAGACGACTCGTGAGGGGGTCATGATGCTGTTCAGTGTTGGGGGTCTTGAGAGGGTATGGTATTACACACATGCGGGCAACTCCACGATGATGGAGTGAACAATACTTAGATGTAGTACCTTTGATCCGACTGGCTCAGCGAAGTGGGTACTTGTGGTGGATGAGGTGGAAATACCACATATCTGGTACCCGAGTACCTCTTGAAGGGTCCAGAGGCCTTTTTACAGGGCTAACCACCCAATGGCCAGTGACAGGACCCCCCGAGTCCACCAGAACGTGCCGCTGGCAGCGCAAAGCCACCTACCGCTCAGCTCACGTCCGCGATCGCCAAGGTACAGGGGGCACTCCTGTGTCTTGAAGTTGCATGCCAATGGATCAAATGTCGTCGTGTCTTGGCTCTTTATGTGCCTTGTGACATTGATCAGTGACCATCTCTTATTTCCATTTCTCCGTGGATACCTATCCGAAATCCTCACGTGCACTTAGCTCACCTAAAATCATGATATAGTTAATCCGTTCTGCCTGTTTGTTGGCGTGCGCCTCTTGTTTAATCGTCCTCCAAGTACCCCTCATAGACGAGCGTCACCACCGCCAAACCTACCATTGCCACCAAAACGGGCGTTGACGCAAACCACATGGGCATCAGGTAGCACTACCTCCATTCATTCCAACCTGGACAGCGACTATGGATCGCCTACGCGCATTCCTTTCGAGCAAGGATGAGCTAGACGAGCAGGAGTATCAGCCTTTGAATGAAGATGGCGGGACCCCAGACAGTCAAGGCGACGGCCATGACGTGCCCTTCTCGTGGTTCGAGTACGGCATCTTCGCTGTGCTCGGCATCGCAATGCTCTGGGCATGGTATGTTCTGCTGCTTGGTTCAATAAGGGCAGAGCACTGATAGACTGACTGATGTAGGAATATGTTCCTCGCTGCTGCCTCGTATTTTCAGCTTCGCTTCCAAGATGACGAATGGAGCCTCCAGAACTTCCAACCTGCGATCCTATCCATCTCTACCCTAACAAATCTGGGCACCATGGCCATCCTAGCCCAAAAGCAGCATACCGCCTCGTATCCCTTTCGCATCAATCTCGCCCTTTACATCAACGTCGGCACCTTTGCCCTGCTGACGGCCTCGGCCAAGTTGTTCCTCGATGCGCCTCCCAAGCTGTACCTCGTCTTCATGTTGACCATGGTTGCTTTGACGGCTTGGGCTTCGGGCCTAATACAAAACGGCGTCTTTGCCTTTGCCTCGAGCTTTGGGAGGCCTGAATATATGCAAGCTATCATGGCGGGGCAGGGTGTCGCTGGAGTTCTCCCTTCGTTTGTTCAGGTCGTCTCGATTCTTGTCGCGCCTCCGCCAGAGGCCCTGTCGGACGCAACCGCGGCTGACTCGGATAAGGGCACGGCAGCCTTCATATATTTCCTGACTGCCGTCATCATATCCGTGGCGGCACTGTTTGCCTTCTCCCCGCTTATCCGGCGACACGATAGGATCGTAGAGAACCGCATGATGGAGCACATGGCGGCGTCGATGAACAGCATCGAGGAGGCAGAGCGCGCAGCACGAAAGTCTATCAGTATGGCCACGTTGCTCAAGAAATTGAAGTGGTTCGTTGGCGCCCTTTTCATATGCTTCTCATTGACCATGTTCTTCCCGGTGTTCACTGCTAAGGTTCTGTCTGTGACACCGGTGGACAAGGCGCCTGCTCTCCTCAAGCCCGCTGCTTTCATCCCATTGGGTTTCTTGTTCTGGAACATTGGTGATCTGGTGGGACGGTCCGCCTCGCTGAGGTTCTCACTGCGACACCGACCAATCGTTCTATTCGCCATCTCTGTAGCCCGCTCGGTTTTCTTGCCCATGTACCTTCTGTGCAACATCCATGGGCGCGGTGCTGCGGTTGACAGTGATCTATTCTACCTATTACTTGTCCAACTGCCGTTTGGTTTCACGAACGGGTGGCTGGGGTCCAACTGCATGATGGCAGCCGGCGAATGGGTGTCTGAGGGGGAGAGAGAAGCTTCAGGGGGTTTCATGGGCCTTTGCCTGGTAGCAGGGCTGTCTTTTGGGAGCTTGTTGAGTTTCACTGCCGCCGGCATCTGATGAGCGATGATTACATTAGACTTGTGCATACTGGTTGGCGTCGGCGTTGTGGGCATTTATATCATGTATCATTGGAAGTGGGATACTATCATTTGTGTTACGCTCAGTGTCCAGTTGGACAATAGTGCAACGATCACGCACGCCGATATTGATGTACTTAGACCGTAATCATGAAATACAGATCGGTTCAAATGGTCTCAAACTAAACTTTTGACTTTGAGACTGAAGGTGGAAGTGCTAGAAGTTTTCGACGTGTCTCGATTTGGACATTGATCTTTGCTTCGCCACACTCGAACTTGCCCACGACCTCCTATATCCACTACAATAATTCGAGGCCACGAATCGCACATCGATAACTTCCAACCCTTTGAACACCTCCAGAGCTGTTTGAAGGATATATACCTTGCCCTGCCCTGCCCTTTTGCCGTTCGCCTTGTTTGAAGTAGGCAAGAGAGCCTCATCGCCGCCGCATGATTTCTACACATTCGCTTAAGCGGCTAGCCAACTGTCACATTCCATCACCGCCGGGCGCGAGGGCATATCCGTGTTTCACGTCTGCAAGTTGACCAGTTGGTCACAGAAATGGGATAACTGCCGCTTCTCTTCACATCCCATCTCTTTCTGCCTTTCATTAAGCGGGTGTATAAAATTCCGTGGCCTGCCGCTGTACGAGCTATACAGCCCCAAGCTCTAGGCCTCTACACCGAGTGCACAACTGTACCATCGCTTTTCGGCACCAAGAAAACCCACCGATTTCCTATTCGCATTACTTTTCTCTTCGATTCTTGCCTTTACCTCATTGGTAATTCCTAATTCACGACTTCCACCTCAAAGCAATGGCATCATCATGGATGGGCGCCTGGGCCGGCAAGAACCCCACACCGGCAGAGTGCGAACAGTTTATCAACAACTCCTCTGATGTCGACTTCGAGTATGTAGCCGAGGGGCGTGCCAACGCCGTATTCTCCATTTGGACTGTCAATCCTGGAGGAGAGCGCCAGAGACAACTTGAGGGCACGCTCCTTCGTGTGCCCAAGGAAACGCCGCATATCACGCCCTGCGACTACAAGACTTTGCATGATTTCCACGAGAATGCCGTTGAAAAGGCTGTCGACGGTCAATTCCTAGTTCCGCAGAAATTGATCAAAATCACAGAGCACGTGGCAGAGATCCTGAATGCGAAGAGGACGAGAGATGGAAAGAGAGATAAAGGCGATGGTAGTGTGATGAAGTCTGGTTATGCAATGTTGATGGAGGACATGAGAGACTCGACGGGTTACTCTGTCCTGGAGTTCAAACCCAAATGGCTCGCCCAGTCACCGATTGCACCCCCGGGCGCGAAACGTTGCCGTACTTGTGCCCGCGAGGCATACCGGAACAGTCTCAAACGAGCCGAGGGCAAGAAGACGTCTATACCTATCTGCCCCTTAGGCCTCCTATCTGCAGACGAGAAGATTGTCGCGCAGACCATCGAGCGTCTTGCGCCGCAGTGGACTGAAGTTGACCGCGACCGTCTCGCCCAAGCGTTCAAAGATACTCGGATTTTCGAGGAATTGCGCCAACTACAAGAGGAGGGCGATCCAGGGACAACTTTGTTGGATAATCCGGGTGATACAAAATTCGGCCTGGCGATGACGCTACGGGACTGCACATGCTTCGTACGAATGCCTGACGATACCGCGAAGTCCATCGAGATCAAGCTCGCGGACGTGGATAAGAAGAACTGGGAGGAGAAGCAAAGCTACTGGAAAGAGTCCCATGAGAATCTTGTTAACGAGGGGTGGTACACTAATGATATGGAGGGGGAGACGGATTGTCAGTTGAACCGATGATTCATGGGGAGGTCTACATTTTGAAGCGTTGTTCTATCCTTCCGACTTACGTTTCGAATCACTGTAATAGGACTCCAGGAGTCCGACGTCTGCATACGCCTTGTTAGACACCCAATGTTGGGATTCGGGTCCGTGTTGGAACATGGATATGTTGGTAATGGCGGAGGACCTTGACAAATACGTTTTATGCGAAAGTTAGGAGGACCGGCGGTAGTTTGTTTGACTGGTGTGTTGTTTTATGTTATATAATCCAGACCTGTAATTAGAGACCACACGACTGAGATACACGATAGTCGTTCTCGATAATGAGCACAAACATGATTGAAGACAAGCACGGACTCGACTGAATTTACTGAGGTCCATATTTTGCCAATCCATTAACGAAAAAAAAAAAAAACACCACACATTTGTACCTCTCCCGACAATGGCCATACATGCCTTTAGGGACCATCCTTTATTCGAAGTTGGGCCGCATGTGTAACTCAAGAATCATTTAATTTTAACCAGCTTAGTATTCGGACTACGATCACAAATTCATGCAGTCATCCATTGTTCACGCATTCGCTTTCTTCATAGTGCCTTTGTTTTTTATCTTTTTTTCTTCTTTTCTTTTGCCTATCTTTGTTTACACTCACTGTTTCATGCTCACTGAGAACATATCAGCAACATGATCTAAAGTACAAGAAGAGCAACCTTCCAACATCACTCTGAAAATGAAACAGAGTGGTAGCTGAGATGGTGTGTTTACACATGTTGAAAGGTTGGGAGTTCTTGCATTGATTCATTTCGAATAGTCTGGGCGACTGGGATAGACTTCATGCGTGGAAAGTACCTAACCTACTGTACGCATGGACTATGCCCGTCATTCCATGTAACGCTATGATATCTAATTCTATTTAGTAAAACGCTTGAGCCCTTATGCGCAGTCACTCATGGTCCAAGTTAGACTCGAGTTGCATTGAACAGAGGAATAAAACTGTCCTCTGAGCATGGAGGCTAACGGCCATCGAGATGGCTCTCGTGATTGTCTGGAGGCGTTGATCAATGCTCACGCGACAGTGGTGGGTCGAGGGGCTTCAACTCTGGAGTCAGTCAGCTGGTGGAATTTGCAGGAAAACAATGCCAAGTATAGGTAGTTCGCAGCCATGAAACATGTTACAAAGGACCTAACGAGCTGAGAAGACAGATGAGGCAGAATAAGTTGAGGTTTGGATAGTGAAAGTGAAGTTCAACCTCACTTCCGACTTATGATCGTCTCACGTTATTTGTGGCATGACGACTCACGAGGAGGGCGCCGATCTGACGATGGGCACGCGACCGGCCAGTACGCATCTGTATCGATATGGCGGATCCAGGCGGATGACGATAAGATCAACCCAGCTTGATGGTTATCTGGATCCGAAGCGAGCATAAACCGGTTGCGCTCAGCGTGTCCTTTGCGCCGGCAGCGCCGCCAATGCAGCCGGAATGCCCACTCAGAGCAGCATCGCAGCCAATCAGACGGCATATAGAGAATCTTTCCTGCATTTTCCCAAGCGATAAAAACATTTCGGGGACTTGCTGTGCCCCTTCTCTCCATAGTTCTGCCATAGAGCTCTTCTAGCGTCGATTCAGCACCCCTGGCTCGCCTGGCCAAACAATGCATAGCGTCATTTCCTGCACCAACAGTCAGTAGAATAGTGAGATTGGGCACTGCGTTCCAGTGCTTTCCGCCTGCGTCGCACCACCCGCCATTGACCCGAGCTTCTTCACATTTGAACAATCTCTCACTCACCACCACCACCACCACCACCCACACCCGACCACACCTCCCTCCTATCATCAACCCCGAGATCTCTAATCTACCCTAATAATCGTATCTCATCAATCAAACCGTCGACCACATCAATACTTCCGAACCATCGACTGGATTTCTCACCGTGTACGGAATTGCATCGCGAGCTTACATCATCCAAAATCTGCCGGCACCACACGATATCATCGCTTCCGACACGATTGTCCCTACGATGCGCAGGTAGACCCAACAAAGCCCGCTCCGAACAATGGCCTTCAACTTCAACTGGTCGCCGCTCACGGCCGACGCTGAATTCTACAAGCGCGCCCAGGAGCTCTTGACCAACGCCCTCAACAAGTCTCCGAAACCCCCGATCATCGTCGATGACATCTTCGTCACCGAGCTCAACCTCGGCTCCGTGCCCCCGGATCTCGAGATCCTCGAGATCGGCGACCTCGCAGAAGACAGATTCCGCGGCATATTCAAGATGTGCTACTCTGGCGATGCCTTCCTGACGTTGCGCACGCGCGTACAGGTATGTGTGCTGCTTCTTGTATTGTTTCTATGCCTCTTGTATTACTTGGACATATCGTATACACAAGCAAGGTCTTCCACTGCGTCTGAGAGAACATTCATCGTCTATCGAAACAACAAGCTGCTCTAGCATGTTGCGCTTTGGCGCCTCGCAAGCCTCCGAGAGTCCTATCAGTAGATCAAGTGCTACTATACACCTTGAGCCTCATGCTGCCTTGAGCCTCATGCTGCCTTGAGCCTCATGCTGCCTCGCATCGCTCACGCCCCTTTCTGCAATCCCTCCCCTCCTCACTTTTTTCCTGCTTCCAACGTCTTCCAGCCATAGAAGTCTGTTGATATGCAGCTCGTATCAAGTTGGCGTATGCGGGGATACCGCATGAATGTCGCAAATGAAACACAGGGATTCGCGCCGTGGAGATGTTTCCATCTACCCCAACTAGGTAATGTCGTACACTATATCAGTCGCTGATATAGCAACACAGGCAAATCCATTGAACACATACCTTTCAGCGAAACCAAGCTTCACATCGCCGCAGCCATTAGCCGCAGCTGCGGGCTTGACCATTCCTCTCTCTATCACATTATCTGAGATCAAGCTGTCAGCTTTCATCATCCTTGTCTTCTCAAAACAGAAGGGCCTCACCATTGTTTTTCGCAATGACCCCCTCGAGTCACTCAAGGTCTCATCGACCTTTGACTCGATTCAGTTTGTTCGGGATTATCTGCAGAGAACCATCGAGGGCCAGTTGAGAAATTTAATGATGGATGAGTTGCCGGCAATAATACACAAGCTCTCACTACGCCTATGGTGTCCCGATCAGATGCCAAGGGAGGAAGAGGTCACAAAAGAGACAGACGATGATGAATCTTATGTTGATCCCTTGGCGAGCGCACCTGCGGAAGCAGTCGATTCGAGTGGGCATCTTTTGGATACCGCCGAGATCGCCTCATTGACACTCGACGGCGGCGCAGGAACTCAGTCATTATTCTCACAGAAGAATTTGTTGAAACTGGCTGCTCTCACTGATTCTCACCGGACATTATCGCTGTTCACGCCCGGCATTCGGGATGTCCTGTTTCGAGCCTGGGCCAGCCCTATGGAACGACACGAGACGGGCTACTCTACTCCCATTGCAACACCAAGTTTAGCCCGCTTACCGTCTCTGACTGGTACCTCGACGACTTATGCATTTACTGATACTAGCAGTATGGACCAAGGCCATCTGCCCTCAAGGCCATCACTCGTCAGTCTCAACTCGGCAACTACTGGCTTGGCCTTGGGAGCCGGGAAGCATCCCAGGAACCAGAGGAAAAAGAAAACTCGTGTGGTCAATTTGCGCCGTCCAAAGGCCACTAGCGAAACAAACAGCGAAGTGGGCGATATCTTGTCAGACACGGCATCAGTCGCCGGCCCTAGCTCAGAACCCATTCTACCCACCTCAATTCCGGAGGAACCTGAGGCGGAGACGTTTCCTCAACCATCGCAGAGGGTACGATTTAGTAACGACAAGTCGGTACCACATCGGACGCCTCTCAATATGGAAATTTACCAAGAGCCCATTCCAACCGAGAAGGCTCCCGTGGCACCAACGCCAGAAAACAGCACAGCTACTTCCAAGGCGTTAGAAAAGGCTATGGAAGCAGCTGCGTCTCAGAAAAGTCCCGGCTCCGATACGTCGTCGGTGATCCTTGAACAAGCGTGGATCATGAAGATGGCTGGCGAGATCGCACGTCGCGTTTACGACGAAAACCAACGTCGAGAGAAAGCCTGGCAGGAGCACGAAGATGCGCCCCCAGCTTATCAACCAGCACAATAATTGTACAAACACAGCAATCACTCATCAACTCTCCTTTGTCCAAACCTTGTTTAAAACTGTACCATTCCCGTGGCACATGGGCGTTTTGGGTTCGGGAAGGCATTATATCCAATTTTGTTTTAATGTGTATTTTTCACTGTCGTCGCCAAAAAGACTGTACAGCGACGGCGTTGGGGAGGGTTGTTTCTGCACGGGGTTAAAAACAAAAGTTTTGGTTACGCCTTAGGTTGTGTAAGAACGGAAATGCGGTGCGTTTCGAGCGATATTTACCTCCACGCAAGACCAGCCCTTGACATTATGGGGTTTCTTGCTGCGTTCTCGCATCGGTTGTTCTGCCTTAGGGGGGAAGGACACTACCATGGCGCATACCACCATCATAACACACCCGGCAGTCTGGCCACCTGGTTTGAGGATAGAAGGCGATGAGAAGCGGGAAGTATTGTACTTTGAGGGGCAAAGTAGTGGGAGAGGAGAGGCAGCGAGAGACACCACTCCAATCTGGTATATATAGGTACCTGTACAAACATGTGAATAAAAAATAGGATGATGTCTACAACTCCCGGCTTCATGACTACATGTGTCTAAGTATACAGTAAATAAGCGCCTAATAGTAACGTCTACAAGTAGAATCGGACTCAATGTTTAGCCGGCCGACGATGCAACAGCATGTATGGTTTCCAAACTAATACCCAAGTCAGCTAACGACCAACCATCCTAGCGCCTGTTTGTTCGGTTATTTGTAAAGAAGTCTATTCACAGTTCCATCTACTCCCAACACGTCGACAGTCTTAAGCACAGGGTGGTGACTCCCAAGAGGAATATCGCCATGGTGGCAACGAACAATGCTGCCGGGGTATCAATGGGATGAGTATGATGCCCGCTGAACGTCACACAGTCACAGGCAAAGACACAAGCAAGCAAGCACAGGAGACATTCACACAGGATCAAAAACACAAAGTCTTAGGTACAATGCCTCTCAGGACTTATCATTCAGTTGAGATTTCTCAACCAGTCCGCGATCTATATACAGTCCTTATCGACTAGTATAAACGAGGTCCATGCAGAGCTTTTCGGCTCCAGCAGCAAAATGTCAGCTAGGTGACAGGGTATCTCATCCGGCCATGGTCCACATATGCAACGCCGTACAATGCAAAACCTAGGTGGTTGCAGGTCGTATACTCAAATACCAAGGTATTCGAGAGCCTCCAGCCCAAGTGCTGGAGTTGGACTGAATCACAATTGCGTATCCTTCTTCTTCTCGTCCACTCAGACCGGTTCCAGTGTTGACAGGTATGACGAGATCTTGCACAGTCGTGCCGTTGTGTCGTGTTCTCGTGTGCTCGTCAATTCGGCTCTTCATAAGTTTCTGATTTTAGTTGAGTTTCGTCGCATTTCTTTTTTGGCCCGTCCTCGGTGGCCTTGTACGCAAGGGAAAAAGATAGGAAAATTGACAGTGTCCTTCCCTAGATTGATTCACGTTAACTCTTGTCCTAAGACAGTCAAGAACATTGACATACAAACAGATGTTCCGTCTGTCAAAGCAATGGGTTTTGCAATGATCAGTGGTTGCTCGTGTTCGGATTGTACAGCTGCTGGGCAAGGTTGGCGAGTCTGTCCGCGCTGATTCTCATCGTGACCCACTGACGAGGGCGGCCGGCAGAACGAGTGCTGGAGGCGGGTGATGGGTGTCTGGTCGACTCAGGCGACAGGCGAAAACTCATTTGTGAGCCATCCGTGTCTGCGTCAGTGCCTGTGAGAGAAAGCACAGGGCTACCATTGCGAGTGGCAGTATCTTCAGGAGCCACAGCAGTATCGGGATGGTGATCAGCATTGAGACGGCCCTCCTGGAGGGGAAGCGTAAGGGTTGCACGGGCGGCAACACGCTCTCGTTGTCGAATGATCTCAGAAGCTCTGAATGCGGCCCATTCGAGTTCACCCAAGGGTGATCGTTGTGGCAAGTGGTGCACGGGAATAGCAACAATGTTGACACGAGTTGGTGCACCAATGGAGGAGCTCATACCCTCCGTGGGCGAGACACTCGACGATGACACTTGGCGTCTCTTAACGCCTTGAGCACAAGGAGAAGCATCGGGAGACAGATTGCGGCTGTTGCGCTTTTGTTCGTGGCTACCAGGCGCAGACTAAGCGGCGGGAGCGTTTGCGGCAGGTGCAACTGCAGCCTTGTTCTCAGCCTTGAATTCAGCAAGCTGCGACTCCTTAGCCTTGACCACCTTGTTCAGCTCCGCAATCTGCTTGTCGATGAGCTCACGGGCCTCGACAAGTTTCTTGACCTCAGCGGCCTCGGTCTCTCGACTGAAGGGCTCGCCAGGGCGGGTGGTCAAGGGAATCATGGCGCTACGCTCCTTAACATCGCCGGGAGCGGCAGTGAGCTGAGATGTCTTGCCTTTGCCCTTTCCCTTGCCACCAGTTAGGCCCTTGTCACGAGCGCCCGAGGTGAGGATCTTATGGAACTCCTCGAAAGGCTCGTTGAAGATCTGCTCCTCGTAGGTGTGGGCAGTGACCTCGCCGGTGCTTCGCATGGCCTCTCTCTCAGCTTCGGTGCGACCATACGGGTGGAGGCGCAGGTGATGGTACAGGGTCTGCGGCTTCTCGCCGCTCTTGCCGTCGTAGTAGAGCTTAATGGTGATTTCAAACTCACCCCAGCCAGTCTCATGGACAGCAAACTCCTTCTGTGGCTTCTTGCCAGACTTGGCGCCAGCTTCATTCTCCTTGATGATGGTCTCGGCATCGATGGTTCGCAGGTGGTTGGGGATGGACTCGTGGAGCTTGAACTGGACACGACGCAGCCAGTAGAAGACGTCGGTGTCCTCAGGACCCTTCACAAAGACCTTCCAGGAGTGGGTGTGGTCGGCGGGCACACCAGCAGGGCGGGGATTGTCGGTGTCGTTGAATGGGCGAGCAGTGGTGCCGTACACAAAGGGACGGAAGATCTGCACGCCCTTGACGCGCTTGCCGGCAGGCGGTGCCATGGCTGCAGTGATGAAGCGCGTAGACGGTGGATGTGATGGGAGAGACTGGAAGAGTGCGGCGATCAACAGAGAGAGTCAATCGCCGATGGAGGTGGAAGGCGATGTAGTATGCGACCAGGTCCACGCCAACAAATGTTGTTGTTGATGTGACGGCGAAGATCGTGTCTGAGGGGCAGGACGACGATGCAGTGGTGGGGGTTTAAATAGTGCAGCTACCTAGAAACCGCCGACTGTCCAGCACACAGCATCACAAGTTCCAGCAGGCTAGGTCCACTAAAGCTTCCACGGGCTACGCTGGAGGCAGGTGGGGTTGAAACAGCTCGCTCCTTCTTGCTGCTGCCTCAATCGCAAAACCGAATTACCGACGTGAAGCTGTGCAGCCCGAATGGAATACTGTAATAAACATGGACCTTATCCTAAGGTACCCATGCAGGTACGGAGTCGTGCCTAAATAATCATTTGACTCAACTTCGGGTGTAGAACGTAATAGCTATCCTCCTACTGTTCGGGTTGACCATCTGTTAATTATAGGTTGGCCGGCTAGTACTACAACAACCTCTTCAATGCAGGAATAATCATTGAATAGTGATTGCATTTCCATACCAAATGGGTTTCCATGGCGCAAGACATAAGTCATCTGCCCACTATACCTTAGATAGGTACCTGATTGCACATAGTAGGCTCATACAGTTTGATAGTACCTACTTTGCGGCTAGACAGCTCCCTCTGCAACAAACAAGCCACCCGAACACAGAATCGAGTTATGGATAAGGTAGGAGTTGGAATTTGTCTCTAGAGTGGATAGTGATAGCCATGCACCCATTTTCCAGACTGCACACCTGACAATTCCGCAGTATTTGATAATTCGTCGAGCTAGTGAGCTTACACAGCTCGATGGCTTCAATTCACAGCCTTGCATAAGTCTATGGCTTTCACCCAATCGATGAGGCAAACCCCCCCCCCCCCCCCCCCCCCCCCCCTGGTCGTCATGCAGGGGCCAAGTGAGCACCCGCGCAGCCTTGCACCTGCCATAATGTTAGCGTCAATATCGTATGATGATGTAGTTGATCAAGTTCTCCATTCTTCTTATCGTTATGCTTAACAGTCATTGAGATTCCCTATGTTTGCTTTGCTCTACCTCAAAATTCTTTAATACCACCACGACATAACGCAACTGTAATTCAAGTTGTTTGTCATCGTGTCACAAGTCATTTCATTGTAAACTCAAAGTGATATCTCTGTTGATTGAGATTCTGACTTGTTGTCAATCTATTCTATCTTCAACATTCGCCGCAAATATCATACTCAAAGCTTGCGTTCACCACCACAACTCAATCCTCTAATCTGTCAAGATGTCTGCTGCCAAGAAGCTGGTCGTGTGCGGAGGAAACGGATTTCTAGGATCAAGAATATGTAAATATGGCGTACAGCGCGGATGGGACGTGACATCCATCAGGTACAGTCCTCACCCTCTCATCCATTTCATCCCTCTGACACCCCTTACAGCCGTTCAGGAGTACCAAAATGGGAAGCCGTAACCTCATCCTCAACACCACCGTCCTGGTCCCACAAAGTGACCTGGGAGCGCGGCGACATCCTCCGCCCAGCAACCTACGCCCCTTTGCTCAAGGGCGCAGACTACGTAGTTCACAGCATGGGCATACTGCTAGAAGCAGACTACAAAAACGTCGTGAGAGGCCAAGAATCACCCATCTCAGGTTTACGAAAAGCATTCACTTCCGCTCCGCAGCCAGGAAACCCGCTAGAGCGCCACGTCAAGAGCGACGGGGACTTGGACTCGGATATCCGGCCCCCGGAGACGCGCGAACAGCTTACCTACGAGAATATGAACCGCGATAGCGCTATCATGCTCGCCAAAGAAGCTGCCAATGAGAATACCGAGGCGTTTGTGTACATCTCCGCCGCTGGCGGTGCGCCAGTCTTGCCCACGCGCTACATCACTACGAAGCGGGAGGCCGAAAGCACGATCGCGAGCGAGTTCCCGCGTATGCGAGGCATCTTCGTGAGACCTCCTTTCATGTATGATAGCTCGCGCCCTATCACCACCGTCATGGCGGGTATGACGGGTGTCGGCGCGCTCTTCAACGGCGTCACGGGAGGAATCTTGGGCAACTTTATGGGTGCTGCTGGTGTGAAGCCTCTGAAGGTGGATGTAGTGGCAGAAGCTGTAGTACAGGCGCTCAGTGATGAAAAAGTCAAGGGCCCGGTCGAAGTTGCCGAGATTGAGGACCTAGCAACCAAGGGCTGGAGAAACACAATGCTATGAATGTTGTGGAATGGTCCTAGCCGAATTGGCTTGTATTAATCATGTCTAGATTGTACAATAGCTCCGCAATGCGCCACCCGTATGCAATGTTGTCCTCAAGTCAAAAGTCTACCGTCTCATGGTCTCGTGCCTATGCCAGTGTTGGTGTTGATGGAAACAGCCTCTGTACAATTTATATCCTCGTGCCACGCTCGAAGCTGTCCCTTATCTCAGCCGTGTATTTGTTGTAGAAACGGTTGAGCTTCATGTTGAACTGCTTGTTCTTCTCGTTGATGTAGCTGATGTCTCCATCCTCGCCATCCTTGGCCATGCGCTCCCTCCGCTTGCGCATACGGACATCTTCGGCTTTCTGCAGGTCGGCAACAAGCCGATCGACAGCCGCCTTGTCTGGCTTGTTGTCGGTAAAATTGGTGGAGTCGGCGGTGGAGTAGAAGCTGCCGTCCTTGTCGACGGCAACAAGCTCTCCGTCTTCCATCTCGATGATCTCCAGGCCGCCGGACGCCGCAGCTTTCTCAATTGCCTTCATCTTCTCCTTCTCGTAGCCCTCTAGATCGGGGGCGAGGTTCTGGACTTGTCGTTTGTATACCTTGTTGCTCTCGGCGCGGTAATCTTGGAATGCGTTGTTGTCGCGGTGTGCGGCCCGTTTCTTAAGGCGTTTGTCCCAGCGCTCGCTTTCTTCGATGGTCCAGTCCCACGCTCGCTTTCTCTCGAAGTCCTGCCCGCCTTCCTCGGTTTCGGCCTTGAGGAGCTTGTGTGCAGCAATGTCGCGGCGGCGGTGCAATGCCGTGAGGGCAGAGGGGTCTGTGGCGAGTCGCTGAGACTCCTTTGTGGCCTCCTTAAGGTTCTGATCGGATGAGGTCTTTGCGCGAGCTTGCAGAGCGCGAAAACGGGCCAGTCTATCCTGGGTCTTGGTTGCAGCATCCGGAGCAGCTTCAGGAGTTGCTGAGGATGTATCTTCGCCAGTCGCGGCTGGGGCCGCCTTTATGACTGGGTCGGCTTCCATGTCTAGATTCTGAGCTTGCCCGGGTCTCGGTTCGGGGATGTGGCAACGCAAGGGGCAAAATGGGCCGTCGGTTTCGCGTTGTGCTGCCCCGTGAAATGGCCTCTGGCGTGGGAAGGATGGTGCTGTTATAGTTGGGGGGTTGTAGATGCCGAGGACGTACCTATTGAGAGATGTTCATCGGCGGGCGGTTACTGAGGATAAAAAGAGACAGGAGTGGGTTAAATGATGTAAGTTTTGGTTATCGGAGGTAGAAATGCTGGAGTTTCTAACCGGCGGCACCCATCGCGCCGCATTTCCCCAAGTTACAAGCTTCATCCAAGTGGTGCCAGCTGTCGCCACTCGGCGCTTCAACTCAATCTTGTGTCCTCTGACACTGACAGAAATGCGCCCGGTCTCTAGACCTATCGCGCGTTCCTAGAGGAAACAGTGTCAACATGGTCTATCTTGTATGTCTGAGGGTACAGCAATCATTGACGTGATACTTTGGTCTTTTCCCTACGTATGTGTTGAATGAGCTGGTACTTCAAGTACTAAGAGGCAAGGTAGTGCGTGTGTGCCCGGTGATCAGCAATCGCTTCCACTATCTCGCCCCGGAACCTTGTGCAAGGATTCCCGCCGAAACAATCGCTAGACAATTTCAATAGCGTCTTAATTCAGTGGATGATAGTGTTCATACCCCAGACGGGAACTAGGTACCTAGTACCTAAGCTTTGGCGTACTAAGTATCTGGGGCCGTCTGGGGTTTTAGTGTTCCTCGACCAGCAATCGTCTACCCACCAGCGGGTGATTTCAACAGCACAAGCCTGGTGGCGGTCTGGCTGGCCTGGCTCGGGCCTGGGACATCAACCTACATGATGTAGGCTTCCTGCATGTGTCCCAGCAGGTACCTTAGTACCTAATCTATCCGGATGTATTATACGAGACGTACCACCTAATGTACCTTACATGGGAGTAGACAGCTGCAGCGACCCATGTGAAGTCCACAGTGAGCTTCCGCAATGAGTCTTATGCTCTCACCGTTCATAACACACAAATCACATATTGAATGGACAAGTCTGCGCAGTTCTCGTCACCGTGATCTCATCGTCCGTGCCATGTGCATGGTCATTCCTCCACGATGCGTCGATTAGGCAGTCTGACCCAGTCATGCCTCCAGAGGCTGCCGTGTACCTCCCCTTCTGTGCGTTTCGCCCACGACGATAGTCGTTTCCGCATCAAAGGCCCTATCAACTACGAGGAAGACAGCTGGTTCGGCTGGAAGGACGACTATCCAGAGCCCAGCCGGCCTTTCCAACTCGACCGTCCTGCCAGCCAGCGGCCCTACAGGAGACCTAAAGGCATGTACAAGTATCTCACACCCCGCGATTCTCTATCTGAGACACCCTTCCCTGCTGCTCTCGGTGACCCGTTCGAGCTCTCCACGCTCCTCCTCGACCTCGACGCCGAGGACGCCCCCGGTGTGCGCCCCTTCGACGACAAGATCGATGGCGTGCCCGAGTCCGCTGCTGCCTCCAAGGACCGCCAATTGCTCCCTGTCAAGCGCCGCGTTGCCAAGTTCGAAGAGCAATCCCGCCAGTACCAGTCCGACTTCGAGCTTTTGTCCTCAACAGCTCTCAGTCCTTTCCAAGTCACAGAGCTGGACATTCTGTCTTTTGCCATTCTACCTCGTCAACAGCCCGCGCAACAGGAACCTTCTTCCGAGCCAACCCCCGAGTCGAGTCCGAGCTCCAGCAGTCTTGCTTTTCACGCAACATCACTCCAGCGCGTTTTTGACTCCAACGGAATCCCGCATAGTGTACGTGAGGATCGTACCCAAGCCAATGCATATCTGTTGCGTCGCCAATCCCAATACTCTCGCCTACACCCAATTCCTGGTGAAGACGAAGATCGCTCACTTCAAGACATGATGCATGAAATCGGTATATCAAAAGACTTTCTGAGCTTCCAGCGGGTCGTCACGAACGCCTTGCAAACACAAACGGGGACTCAGCTTCTGTTCCGCGAGGGCTCCGAGTTTTATCAAGCTTGCAACCTTCTGGAGAAAGTACCAAACAACCTTGATTTCCTTGCCTTGCTCAATGGCGCGATCATGGCGATGAAAACCCACAAAATCCCTATGCATAAGGAAATATATGCAGGGGCCTTTTGGGCATCGATGAGATGCGGCGCTTACGAAACAGCCCAACACTATCTAGATGAGATGATTAAGCTTGGATACAGATTGTCGCATGGAGATGCTGCTGCTATTTTAACTGCACTGGACCGTTCGCTTTCGTGCCCGGTTTTCTCAGACCCTGACGTCTACGCAGCGGCAGCCAAACAGCGAGTAGCCATGTTTTCTCTTCTCACCGGCTATGTACCGGCTGCCGATAGAGAGCCTCTTTCACACCTGTTCCACGTATCGGTTATAGCTATAGATACCGAGAAGCCAAATACCATCGGCGGAACGTTGTTCTCTTGCTTCATTCGGTGCTTAATCCGACTGGGAGCGTTTCGGTATATTTGGTATTTATTCCGTGCAGAAGCGGAGCGCCAAAGTCGCGAGGGCCCATTGAAGAATAATGGAGGAGGGTTCAAAAGACCTCATTTCCTACTGCAGGAGACACCTGAGATGGCAGTAATAATTGACGAAATATGTCAGCTTCAAGCTCGAAGCAGCGAAGTATCCAAGTTGGACAACATGTTAGAGTTTACAGAGGCTAGCGGCGATTCGCTCAAAGATATGCAGTATGATGCAGTGGCCGTTTTCAAGTCGGCAGGTGTTTTCGATACCTTCGAGAAGCCGCGTGAAGGACATCTGCCAGAAATAAGAGATGGGGTAGTAGCTATATTATCCATACGCGATATACAGAAATCGTTGTATTCATTGCGAGCCCACCTAATACGAAATTCTGTGTCTCCATGATCCAATCAAGAAATACCAATTGGCAATCATCAAGACATAAGCGTATCTCGCCGCTAGTCGTTCAGACGCATGATCCAGCTGACTCAATTCAAGCCATTGGCCAAACCTACACACGCATAAGCAGTAACCACATACATCCCTTCGTCGATCCAGCTCCAGTGGAATGAAACCTCCGCTAAATGTCTCCGGTATCTACATATGAGACATCGAACCTCTCTAACATCTCTTCTGACCGAATTCACGAACATAAAGCTAAAAACGAAACAGCCATGTGGATGCTGCATAGAGGCACCAGAGACAGTCTTTGAAGGTACATGTAGGTAACTCACAGGTCGAACCAATATATGTACGTTTAAGTTTCTACACCACCGTCATCCATTCCAGCCATTTCCAAGTCTCCACCAAAGTGCCACCAAGAGCATTAATCAGCGCCATAGAAGTATTACCGTCGGTGATTTAGTCGACGTGCCACAGGTAGGCTTCCTTGAGCATCATTATGCCGCGCCCCATCTGTCCGTGCCCACGACAAGGCCTGACAATCAAGCGTCATGGCTTGGAACCATCGATGCTCAAGCGAAGAGAAACTACCTGCTGTCCTTTGAATTCCCGAAAACTGCATGATCAGAATCTTCATCATGTTTGAGCCTTGTATTTGCGTATGGTATATTAGCTGAGCTCGCTGTTAGAAATGATCATGTCTTACCGGCCAATATGCCGCCCATGTTCAAGGTCGTCATCGTTGGTCAACTTCCCTCTTATTTCTCTGCTGTCTCTTTTTCTCTCTCGTACTTCGAATTCTCAGCGGGAACCCGTCACCAACTTTTGCCGCCGATTCGGCCATCAAACAGCAGTGATTGATCGAAAACTTTACATTGACGGGGGATTCGTGAACTGGAACCCGTTATCTACCAACCCGACGAACTACACGAGTATGAAATGTCTCTAAATCAAGTTGAATCAAAATACCTATAGTATACTAATCCAATAGCTATTAGACACATGGCTCTTGTATCAAGACCTAGACCATCTGGGCACGGCTGGCATGCCCCAGCTATACGCCAATCTTTCCAAAAACGCGACTTTACCCTCAGTCAACGGCGGCATATTTTGGGCCGATGACGTGAATAAGAAGATATATCTATTTGGTGGCGAATATCATAACGAGCCACCTGAAGACTATATTCCTTACGCCTACGATGTACTCGAGGATACCTGGGAGAAAGTCGGTGATCCCCCAGATGACATAAACTCCGTGTCGTACGGCGCTGGTGTCTCCGTATCGTCGATTGGGGCGGCGTTCTACTACGGCGGATGGTTGAGCAATAATTCGGTGCCAGGCTGGAATGCCCCGAGGAAAGCTGTGGATACGCTGATTCGGTATTCATTCGACACACAGACTTGGACGAATTCCTCGGGTCCAGATAACATCGGACGCGCGGAAGGGGCAATGGTTTACATGCCCGCGAGCGACGGCGGTATGCTCGTCTATTTCGGCGGTCTCCAGGATTTCGGAAATGGCACGGTGGCCGGTCAGTCGATGAAACAAATTTTCATCTACGATATGCTTCGCGCGCGGTGGTACGAGCAGACGGCGACGGGAGAGGTGCCACAGATGCGAACTCGGTTCTGTGCTGGTATCACCTGGGCTGGTGACCAGTCGAGTTATAATATTTATATCTACGGTGGTGCGGGCTTGCCTCCTTCTACCCAGGGGCTTGACGATGTCTATGTTCTTTCTATCCCGTCTTTCACGTGGATTAACTTCTGGCCACAGAGCAGCGATGCTCATCCGAGGCATAGCTTGAGCTGTGATGTGATTGATGGCACGCAGATGATAATTATTGGGGGGACATTTCCGTTGGACAATTCATCTTGCGACGATGCTGAGCAGTTTGGTAGCCGTGAGTTAGATCGTGCAGTTGGTTACGTTGAAGCGGGGAAAGATAAGAAATACTGACATGGGGAGAACAGAAAATTTGGATCTTGGGAATCAGAATCCTCAGGGTGTTCCTTGGCATCTTTACCAACCCAATCTGACGAGTTACGGCGTACCAGATGACATCTCGGAAGTAATAGGGGGTGGTCCACTGGGCGGTGCGACGAAGACTGTTCCAGATGGTGGTTTTGGCGATGAAGACTTGAGTGTTCACCGTGAGTCTCATTTCGGTGTTTGAGCACATCCAGGAGCCAGATGGGTTTCAGCGAGCGCTCGGTGTTCAATATCATGTGCCACCCCAATTATTAACGGAGATCTTTCACAGTCGGACGAAAGTTCACCCCAATAGAGCGAAACCCAACGAGACCTATCTCAAGAGCGACGAGAAGTGCAGGCGCAAACCTATCCAAGGATCTCCCAAAAGGGGCGATAGGAGGGATCGCAGCGGCCTGCACAATATCCATACTAGCCATTCTGTTCGGAGTTATCTGGTTTGTACGTCGACGTAGGCTTCCGAAATGGTATCCGTCACAAAACAAGCCTTCTTTCACAAATCCATGGCGATGTAAAAGCATTACCTGCGCAGCCAGCAGCAACAACAACCACCACAACGAGACAAGCACATGGGAGCCAAACGCGACTACGTGGTCACCAAGCTCCTCTCACAATACGCCGGATTCTCTCTACGCTCTCTCACCAAGTTGCGTGGCGCCTCCACACTCTGGCGTACAGATGATTCGGTCTATCTCGCATCCGCCTATTTCGCATCCGCGAACACGCACACAACCTTACTCATATGACAGCACGTTGCCAGGCCTACAGATCCATATTCCCCGTCATCAGCCACGTCAGCAGTCTAGCGGCCCGATAGAACTCGGCGGAAGCACAACCGTTGGATCGCTGGGCGAGCCAAGCGCAAGGATGGGCATGTCTGAGATCTCTCCCCAGAGCACTGTGGTGAATACAGGCTCGACCCTTCACACGGCGCCCTCAAATATGACACATGAGAGGTCCGGTCGTCAACCTTTACTCCCACCGCCGAAATACGAGCCTCATGAGCATCATGACTGGACCCCTAACACGAGCAGTGGTAGACGCAGAGCAAGCACTGTGATTGGAACCTGCGATACATGTCAACAAGCAAACACCGCAATGACTGTGATACGTAATGGGGTCTCATTGCAACTCGCGCGTAACCACATGGCGGAGAGAGTGCCGCGGAGACGGTTTAGTTTCGATTCACCGGAGAGCCCCGAGCACCGGAAGCAGAGCTGGGATGGGAGTTGGACTCCAGCTCGGGAGACAATGGAGTCTCGGAGGAATTACGCGACAGCTGGGTTTGGGCCTGCGGAGTTGAGCGCTGATGTTACGCCATCTAGCCCGAGAGATGGTGTGGTACATGAGACTTTCTATCATCCGTGATTGTCGACCATTGATTGACCAAGTATAGTCTATTCGTGGTGTATGTTAGGATCATTTGCTTGGAGCTCTTATTTGCAGATTAGTTATAGTTAGCCTGACCTACCTTTACGCGAAGCGTTATCGAGCATGCCATAATTCCCCTGTTTCTCTGTCACCTTGTACTTTCTTTAAGCTGTCGTTCTATTAATCTCGAGTTTACATGGCTTTACCTCACTTGTTGTTGAAAGAGACATAATCTACTCACTATCCCAGAAAAGCTTTACACTGCGTGACTGCAATGCATAGCAGGTAATAAGCTGGTTGCTTGTATAAACCAGACGCCTTACAGCATAGATTCGACAGCTATGGTAATATATCCAAGTGATAGGCTGTTTGTTTACGAGATTGTCTATCCCGAACTTATCATGAATCAATCACAAAGCCTCTATAAAAATCGTACCTCTTCATTATTCAGTAAGCAGCCCAACCTGGCGTCTCCCGATGGAACCGGGGAAGCCTATCTGTGAGCAAGCTAACCATATACAATTCATATCACTCGGTGTCGTGTAAAGTCATACCTGCGAAGTTTCCGGTCTGGGTCTTGAGGGCGAGGGCTTCTTGTTGCCGTGGTATCTTGATAGAGTTGCCGTAACTTGTAAGTAATAACCAATGCTTGTCTCACTATTTCAAATGACCTTCACAGGTGTCTGTAAGTAGTGTTCGATTCAACACCCTAACATTAGTGGTCAAAGTCATCGAATACTAGACTAAAGTGCATTTATGGTAACTCAGATATATTACCTGTGCTATTGTGTAATTTCTACTTTCTTCGGTGCCCTAGGAGGTTTCTGTAGCATTCACACGATGCAACCGCCCTTCACATACTCACGCCTATCAGAAAATTCCTCGCTTCTGCGTAACTTCATTACAGATCAGTCGGAGGCAGCTCAACTTAGTCGAGCGCTCCGGAATCAATTCAAGAAAGGCAGGAGCGAGTAAATTTCATGATTTGGAATGGAGACTCTGGCCTTTGGCGCTGTCTGGTATAAAAACTTCGGTTCGGATCGATTCCAGTTGTCAGATATTTGCAAATCACCTGAGATCGGAATGAGGTCAATATTATTACTTATGAGACCTTAACCATAGAACACAAGTTGCCGGTCGGAAATTCCGTGGACGACGTGTCAAACGTTCCACGGCACCTTCTGAACGGAGCGATAGATAGAAACGGCAAGTTCTCGGGAGACAGACACGGCACGGTCTGTGGTTGGAGTAACACACGCGCGACTATCACGGATGTGTAGGTAGCCTTAACTGTCAAATTATAACTTCGGCATAAACAAGTTGAAGCACTCAGCGAGGGCCCGATCGCGAGATGCTGCCTCCAAACCCCACATATTCATTCTGATAGACCACGTCGTAATTGAGCATGATTGCCTCATATCTGTGTTTCGCGAAGTCGGAGCGTAGAGGCTCGTGACTTGCTGAAGGGGTGGGTGGCAATTAGGAGGGCGTTGTAAGTCCACCAATGCACCGCAATGCGTGGAAAGACTCTGCGATATCGCATTCCATCATTACGATGCTTATCATTGCAGGTAATAACGCAACGCAGCACTTTGGCAGGTATCGTCATTTAGTCCGAGCCATCACTAACTGTAGCCGCAACGAATCCGAAGCAAACCTGATATTAATGAATGATTGGACAATGACATCATGTGTCTGACTGACCGCACCCGAGCAGAAATGCACACAAGCTCACCAGACAGGTTTTAAAAGGTCCAATCAGCTCAGCAGTGTGTTCGGCGTCTCCTCCGAGCCGCGCAAATAGCATGGCGTTGAGCGTCGAGCACTATTGAGTCTAGAGCAGATCGTTCGTATGCTGCCCAGAAAATAGTGATCTTTTAGTTCTGCACCCCACGCGAATTCCTCGGCCATTCCGCACAGTGTTTCTGATACGCGACATTCCGTCTCAAGAATGGGGGGCCCTCGTTATAGAGGCAAAGGTGTTGGCGTACGGGCCGTCTCGCATAGGGCAGATTCTGATCAGTAGAGTCAGAGGGGTGCACACTCGACGCGTTGGAGAGATATCCTGTCGTGTGATAACACATCTCAGGGCATTCCCGAATCGCGGGATGATGGGCTTATCCCGGCTGATATTGCGTGAGCATGCATATCGGATAGTTGATCTGCTTGAAGCGGCAATGGGAAATATGCATGGTCCATATCCAGAGTTTTTACACCATTGCAGCCGTCCCTTGGACAGAGCTTGGACTCTGGAGTGGGGTGAAAACCCCGAGACCAGGCCCAGAGGTGAGCCAGGGTGTTATTGCCAAGTCGCCAAGCACCTCGAATATCTTCATCCCACCAAAGGCTTCCGATGTGACAGTCGGCCCCAGTCTACACAGTGGGCTTCATCCCATCCTGCTGCCACACACGTACCATGTTATGCCCCCGTTTTCCGAAGCTGACCGAAGTTGGACAACTCGTGTGACAGACCACTGGTTGAGTCTCACGAGTCACGATCGTGGACATAATGAAACAGTCCTCGGCAGCTCCTCATGTCTCACAGAGCGTCTGATTTGCGGCAGACGGGCGAGATTCCAGAAAGAATGCATGCAGCGATGAAGAATCTGCCAGAAGCGAGAGCGTTGTACTTAAGCTAATGCCGAGATCTAAGACGTCGGTGGCAGCAGCAGTCATGATCATCCGCAATATCTGGTTCTGAACCTGACGATCGTTGTTCGCGTCGTAAGGCTACCACATAGGCGAACCCACCTTTTCAAGAGGTGGTTGCTCGTACATGCCACCACCATCACCTTTTTAAGCGAATGCACGCTGAGCTCTAGAAAAAGTCTCATTGGTGAGGATCTATTTATCCAAACTTTGCAAATGTTTGTGTCGGTGTAAGTCGTGTAACAAGTGTCTTTCCAGAAGTTCGTATCGTAGTACAATGAGGAGGAACTGTGTCTTGGCCTTTGATGGGAACCTCGGAGCCTCGTGACCCTCAGCAGGGGGTATCGACTTCCATACCAGCAGAATTTTCCCATACAAGGTATAAATGATCCATGTTGTCTTCACAACGGTTTTACGTAGATCAGATAGGAAATTCTTGTGGCCGAAAGCACCTCTGTTTCGGCTCAATTGAGGGGCCCATGATCCTAGGACAAAACGTGGGGGTTCGGCCAGGGCTGTCTTGTTGTCACAAAGCGGAATGCCGAGAAGTTAGCACTGTCAGGATTCAAATACCTTATCAATATCGTCGCCTGCCGAACCGCCAGGGGAAGAGTACGCCGAGGAGTATGGCCATTTTTCTCTTCGTTTAACAGTAATACAGGGCTTGGCAACTCGGCTGCTGTGCGCGTACCCCGCGAACTAGGTGTGCACTGACAAGCACAGAAGAGGCAATGATGTTCGACTTTGGCTGGATATAAAGGGAAAAGTATACGAAAAAGGTGGAGGGGAAACGGTCTCGACAAACCTAGGCTGCCGAGGCTGTAGTTCTCCCATTATCAGATACCACTATATCACGGTCATCTCAGCGGTAGTTGGAATGTCACAGAATCGTCACAGCTGCTTAGTGATAAATGACCTGCTGCAAGGCGGACAGGTTGTACTTCTGCACCACCTTTCGGTGTAACGTTGACTTGTCTTACTCCCAGGTACACATAAAACAACCAAGACACCCGAGACACCCTTGTGGTACTCCGAAGGGCTTTTTCTTGGGCCGGGATCGATTCCGTCTCACTGGAATTGAGAATGTTGTGACATGTAATCTTGAGTCAATCAACATCTCAACTTCGCCGAAGGTCAAGGCGTCTATGGTCCCGGGTCGCGGCCTCCAGACGGATCATTGGCAAGGCATTGTTACAATAGACTTCCAGTTACTGACCCGGATAGGATCTTTCTTGGTGCAGCGGCGTAAACGGCCAGTTCTCGCTCAACGCATTTCGTGACAGGGTCAATGTTTACAATTACAGTCTCACCGCCTCCCCTTTCAGAATGGAAATTACATAATGAATTGTATATGGCGTGCCCTTGCGTGAGGGCCAGGCGGTCAATGGCAAATTATTCAATGCATCGTGAAACAAAAACGTGCTTCATTTGGTGGATGAGGTGATGGGACACAAGACCGAGAAAATTTTATCTTATAGCGTCTTATTTCTGAGCAATTATCGCCATGGTAAGGCTTTATGCGCGTGTAGTAACAAGGTTGAATGCTGACCTGAGTGCTGATGCGAGGCTCTTGGGTATTTTTTGTAGAGCGTGAAACAAGATATGTAGTCGTTTTCGTTTCAAACGCTTACGTTTGGTCTTGCCTGGGACATGAATGATTAGTCGTGTCCTCACATAGGCGATTCATGAGCCAAACGCAAGAAGTAAGATTTATCGATTCAATGAAGCTACTAGTCTTCGACCAACCTACTTCCAAAAGGTAAATTCATGCCTACACAGAACGGCCACAGAACGGCCAGAGGTCCATTCCAAGAAGGGCCTTGACCTTTAGACTATGCCTCCTCCTCCTTCTCCTCCTCCTCGTTTGACCACCCTTCTGGATATCGGGCCTTGGGTGTTTCGCCAATGTTGATGCCCCCTGTAGGAAGGGGTATTATGACAAGTTTTCGCTTCGAATATGCGTTGTTGTCAGAACTAAATAGTTCCCACCCAGACGGGTAGATGTGCTTCATACCTTACCATACCACATTGAGTGGCGAGTGGCTACCTACTGAGTTACCTAATGGATCGCTGCTTAAGCTAAGCTTCAACCAACTGTTGATTGCTCAGGTACCTATATGCGACATTTCGTAGCCCACTGACGCAAAGCAGGGTACGGAATGCAAGTCGACATTGCCGTTCACTAGTTACGTGCCCGTTACACGGACGCAATGGTGGCCTCTGTGCGCATCTTTGTGGATGCGGGTGGAGAGACATTGTGAGCCTCATCAAATACCAGGCGAGCCAGGCGCCGTGGCAGGAATCGCTCCCGAAAAAGCTATAATGTTGTACCTCGAAGCCTACGAGGTTAGCTCACTATGCTCTTTCGGAGAAGTGAAAACGCAAGAGGGAGAGTGGAAAACAAAAGTAGGTTGCAAGCTCATTCATCAGCTATCTACTGTAGTGTGCTAAAATAAAACTCGACATTGACACCCCGGTTATTGGGTCGTCCTACCTCACAAAGCCATCTCTGGTTCCCGAGATTCACGCTACAATTCACTGTTGGCTTTTTGCTGACCGAGGCCCAGAGGGACAGAAAGTCAAGTGAACTTATTATAGCTCCATGTATGTAATAACCCCAGGAAAAAGAAAATAAGTTGCATTCATTGGAACTTGCAATGTCGCGCCTCTCGGGGGTTCTCTGTTTCCGCTCTATCAACACTAGACTTTCCGCTCATCCATGCTACTAACCGCAAGGGGCTGTACCAATGGTAGACCAACCAACTAACATCATGCAAAACTCCCCGTGTCTGCTATCAAGTATCCATTTCGCGTTCTAGCCAACGGGACTCTTTCAGGTCCACCACTTGATATTGCAGACGGTGAAGAAGTTTTTTTCTCTTCCCTCCCTTCGCTCTTTTTCGACTGCATCGTTGCTCGCTTATGGATGATCCACGTGAAAATTTTCTATCAGAAGAAAGGGGCCATTGAAACAGGCACCACTCACTAACACAGCCAAAGAGAAGATGGGTAGCTGAGACATGCAGATTCAGCCTAGAGGCTTATCATTGCGTGTTAGCGCTAAACGTGACCCAAGTCATCCGCAAAGCTCCGTTTTCGGCTCCCTTTCCATCACCCTACCCAAAAGCCTATCAAGGACAAAACCAGACGCCGATGACTCTGCTTGAAAGGCTTGACGAAAAGAGTCATCGTCGTCAATGGCAGAATACGGTCATCAGTAATGATAATCCCAACCGTGGCTCTTTGCATTGCTAGGATGGAGCCTTAGGTTCATGCAGAGTTTTATACCGCTGACAAGCATGTATAGCATGTATCCAGCGGCGGTTGCGAAGGGATCTATCTCGTTACCGGCTACAACATGTCTGCAATCTAAAACAGGGCAATAAAAAATGTCCACTGCGCAGGATGATGACGATGATTTCAACGATGAGGCTGTACGAGCACTGTACTCATCTTTTGGTGATGTGCCTCCTTGGGGCATTAGTAGACCAGAAGTATGCGAGAGACACACATGCATTGCACACATGTGGAGGGGCAGATCACTGCAATTGGCTTGCCGCGCCCACCACCTCTTCCCAATGCTCTACCCACCCGAGCTGCATAGACCTGCAAGGTTCTTGCGCTGCTACTGTACTTCTATCCATCTGTCTTGAACTAGGTATCTGACCAAGTCCACCTGAGATACGACCACCCCACGACAAAGCGGGCAGCAGGGTACCACCCTTTTGGCGTAGGGGTCCAAGTATATCATCGTCTTGTTCGGTTCTTGCCCTTCCCCCTCGGTCACTCACGACTTGACTACTGCCAGATCAACTCTCTTGCTTGACTGGCAATACTATTCCGACACACGATCTGTCTACGAAGGACGTGAGCAATCGCACGCTTCGATTTGTTGCTACACCGATCGACAGACTCCAGGGCTCCTTAACTGGCTCCCCGTTACCCCGGACTGTTACCGGTTCCCAGGGCACCCTTTACAAGCTCTGACTAGACAGCGTCGGCGTTAACCAACACAACAATTTGACTTTGGGCCGGACTTGGTAGACCAGAAACCTCATCTCTGGACCCGGATAATCGCACGCCGTCTCTTTATTGTGCCATCGCACAAAACTGTTGTAAACAGAGGGACTCATTCAAGGTGTCACACTGAACACTGATTTGGTTATTGCGGGGCCACTTGCGTGGTCAATATCGTCATATCACGGAATATCAGTTCTTGTCTGTCATTCCACAGTATTGGACAACAGTTGATCAACTACCCGAGACCTACGTCCTAAATATAAGATTTGCTCAGTCTCATGTCTTATCTCTCCTACCAAGATTGAAATACGAAACCAGGACTTCTTAGTCATCTTCGTACTTCAACTTCTAAATACCACACCTCAAAACCCCGACATTCACTTTTTACCCATACACTCTGGTCGTTCTCGACGTCGTCACAAGGAGATTCATATCAGTTACGAATTACTCATAGCTACCATGCATCACAATCGGCGGAAGTCGGGTCACTTCTCGACCAACTCGTCTATGACCGATGTCCGCAAGGCAGGAACCAACACAGATGCCTCTCGTTCTAGGCGACCCCAAACCCTGTCGCGAAGACAGACGCCTCAACTCTTGCCGAAGCTCGGGAAGAACCCACGAGATCGCGAGAGAGAATGGGAGGAGGAGCGATGGTGCGACGATGAGCGTGAGAGCTTTCCTCAATACTGGTAGGTGGCCATTTTGATTTCTTTTGCCCTGCATACCTACCTTATTGATTCCCATGCTGTGGGGTTAGAGCATCTGGAATGTCTCAATGTCTCACCCACGTGAACCCCATGTATTCGAGCGCCTCACCAATGCAAGCTTCTAGCATCACATGACCGTTCAAGGGATGGGGTAGAACTACATTTCCGTGGGGTGGCTCAATGTTACACCAATGAGCGCTCCGTCTTGCCCGTTCCTGCTGTACTGCGCAAAGGATTACCTCGTTCCAATTACTAACAAGTCCTCCAGCATGTCCTGCGAGAAACAATTCATTGCACAAGATGAAAGGTTCCTTTATTGCTCTGAGGCGTAAGCTCTTCTTCAACCCCACCAATGACACTGTCCCGATCACTCACATCATATTTCAGGTGCCGTAAGCATGACCAAAGCGGTATAAGTCTGCCACAGTCATCCATTAAGACGCACGACATCTATAGTGGTGGCAGCTTGCCATTCCATGCAGCAGGACATCCAGAGCCCCGAGACATCATCCCACGCGCCTCACCATCTCGGCCTAGCTCCAATTATTTCTCTCCTCCTACAACTCCTACCACCACTCAGTATACTAGCGCGGTCTCAGCCTTGCGATCGTTGAATAGGCGACCCCCAAGTCCGCCATCTCCAGTGGCTAGCACAGCCAGTATCTGGCCCTTTGCGCGTAGTGCAGCAAATAGCCCCAGTTCCTCGTACACAGCCCCTTCTCATTTTTATTCGTCGACGTATGGCGGAGGCTATACCACCCCGGGGTATAGCCACATGGGCAATAGCATGTTGTCGTCGGATCGACCGCTACCTTCGAGACACCACTCGGCCTATGCAAGGCCCAAAAGTATACAGTTAATTCAGCCAACCGGATAAGTCATTGGTGTGACTGACTTCCTTGACACCGCCTCATTGGAGACGCTCAGGGACTGTAAAAGATTTCTTCGGCAGTATCAGTCTTGATGTTACCACTCTATAAGACTTGGCGCGCTCCGTCAAAAAAGCAATCTGTCTGGAGGTTTTAGTCAGATGCTGTGGTCTGCTTATCGCGGCCTACTGGGTTCAAATTCGTCTCCCGACAAGGAAAATCTCTCGCTCTGGACCTGTTCAAGGGTTTAGCTGTTTGCCCTTGGGGTTAGATGGACGAGACGTTATAATACTAGGATAGGGGATAGGGGATAGACGCGGGATCTTACGGCTGAACAAGACAAGCTACGCTCAAGACTCTCGTCTCCGAGCCCTCTCACGCCACGCTTAATCTACGAATCGAGAATGTGATATATCAATCACATCCTGCACACTGAGGCTCACTCTGGTCCCAGGCGACTTGTCAAGGTTAGGATTGGTTTACGAGCACTTGTCTTCTCGAATCGATCAATGGCGCCTTTGGACCACATCCTCGGCGACATTCATTACAGTCACCGTGTCGCAATTGAGACGTCCAGTGAAATTTGGGGTTCTCAACATAATATAAAAGTTGCGATCTCTCGCAAACCACGAGTGACAACGTGGCATTGATATGATGAGTCCGCAGATACGACGATGCATACATTTTTTCACCTCCTGTATGGAGTCTACTTGATTTTTTTTTGCACATCAGAGATACCTCAGCCGCTGGTTTGAAGTTTTTGTCAATAGAGAGTAAGATACGGCATCAAACACCTTTGGCGCAGGTGGATGGGCAAACCTGCAATGCGAGTGATGAACATGTTATGTATTTCGCGGATTTCACAAGGCGTTCTGCAATCACCTGTATGATTACACCTTGAAGAATTGATTTAATACTTCACACAGTTACCTACATGGTGCTTTTACGTACATTCATTATTATGCAGTCTTGATTTAGCTCGAGATCTACGGCACATGGGCTTCTGTACCGTTGCACATATACATGGTGGCAAAGTTAGCAGTAGCAATAACAGTTGCGAAATTACTACATGATACATGTGTCGACCTCGCCTATGAAACACAAGTAACATTGGGATCATTCGCATTTTGAGTCACAAATCACGCCATCAGGCCGGTTTCTTCGGAGTCTTGCGTTAGGAGTGTACATATAAATGCCATTATTAAATATGGGTAGAGTTGAACCCTTTTTCCCATCAAGGTTTACTTGCCGGCGCGGAGACGCAGGCACGACCGCACCTGCGGCGATCGGATCAGGCACAGACCGATTGGCTTCACACGCGAGACACGTACCTTGCCCTATATGCATGACGTTGATGGCGTCGCGACTTAAGTAAGAACTTGACGCCTTCGAGCCTGTGCACTTGTTAGTCGTGTCTGGTGTCATCATGACCGCGAAAGGACGTGACGTGTATAATCAGGTTTGAGTCATGTGTCCTTGACTCGCCAGCTGCTGACGCCTCGAAGTTTTTATGTAATGCAGCTGAGTTTGTGAGACGGTTTCTTGCTTTTAGATCATGAGATGGGAAACTTTGATTCCCATCTCGTGTTCGAGAGTCCTGGCTAAGAGGGTGGCAAAAACAACGAAGCATTTACCTAATTTTTAGAAACAGGGTATAACTAGAACATACCACTGAGCCACGCTACAAAAGAGTATCGAACGCCCGACAGTGATCACCGGTGGTATGGATGGATATATATGGGGTGCGTAGCCCAACTGTATAAACACTGGAGACTCTGAGTTGGCATGTTGATTCACACAGCGTGGGGCTTTACGGCCCGCCTCCGGGGTGATGCGGCAGGCAGATCTTTTGGCAGCTCAACTCGGAGTCGGCAACGGTTCGACGGAAGTTTACGTAAATCAGAGGCTACAGAGTCGACAGGCTCAGGGTATTCTGGGGAACAGTAACGGCTACATCGAACCACAGCGTTGAGAGGGCACCTTGTAGGCCCACGTGTCAGGGAAGAAGTTTTCCGGCTACAATTTTCATTGTACTACCGAAGGTAGAGAGTGTTCATAAGATGGCAAAGTTGTGATGGTTTTTTAATCGGTGAATCACCAGGTCACACCTACATAGCCTCTCACTGCTTGGTAATGAACTTCAAAACACTAAAGATTACAGGTAAACAGAGAAGCATTCACATTACCCAGGAGCATCACTAAGATCATGTTATGTAGCGCCATTAAATAACACTATGCTCGAAACAACGATAATCAGGTGCATAATTTTTTGCCAGTCCGAGACGAGTTCGAGTAGTTGCCAGCATTGGTCTTGGAATACACAAGTTGTTACTTGCAAAAAAAGCTTATCCGGCATACGAATAAGTCTATGATCATGTTGTTTATAGCATGCTTCTGGCACGCAAGTATGTACATGTATGTATCATAAGCACATCGCCGTCGCTACGTCGATGTTGACTTAATACAGGTGAGCTAAAAAAACAAATACCGTATTACATGTAACTATGATATCAGCTACTCACTCTGTGTTACGGCTGCATGAGCAATAGGCTGCTCATCACTACTATTGGAGCTTTAAACACTTCTCTCTAACACAAGCCACAAGTGCATGCTTCTCGCCCAATCTCCTGTCACGCTTTGAATGAAAAACCTATACAGCTCAATATTTTGACACGATGTGAAGGAAACTTGAAGCTTTTAGGTACCTAGGTAGATGAAACGACAGCTCCGACGAAGGAAATACCTTAGGTACAAGAGTACCTTGTGATGTTGTATTGTCTGGTCTACCTTATCGATATGACCGAAACCCCACATAGTCAGAATGACGTGCATAAACTTAAGGCCTGTGCACCAGCAGTGAGACCACGTCGGGTTTAAGCCTTGCCGTGCGTGTTTGTGTTCTGCCACTCCAGGAAAAAGTTACGACGCGACGATTTACGACACACATCTGCAGCCCCCGCGCAACCCATGACTTACATTAGTGCGCTTCTACCGAAACTCTAGGCGATGACTATGGCCGTGTCTATTCCAATATCGGGAACGTTTGGATAACTTTCCTTTCCTCCCGGATGGCTCACGATGGCGACTTCTGACAACGACGAGCCCACGCCTACGGCCCAGGCCAATCAAACTGAGAACAACGGGAACATGTCCGACTTGAGCGATAGTGATAGTGATGGGGAGAGGTTGGGCAATGATGAATTTTCAAAGGTGGAATGGCTGGCCATGGGCCGAGAGAAGCGTTCGACCGCCGGAAATCGCATGAAATCTATGATCGCAGCCCAAGAACCAGACGACGACCTCGAGCTTCTCTTTGCCGAAGATGAGGACGATGCCGGCTTTACAGATGTTGAAGGCAATGTGTCGGATGTTCAAATGGACTCATCGTCAGACGATGAAGATGGCCAAGAAAATGGTGATGATTTGGAAGGAGAAAAGGAGCTTGAAAAGCAGGCGCGCGAGAGCAGACAGGCTGCGCGAAAGCGCAAAGCCCAAGAAGCGATACCTATCAAGTTTCGCAAGAAGGTCAAGATCGACACCTCCCGAACCTCAAGCATGAGCGCCACGCCCACCGCCCCTAAACCACGCCCGAAAAAGAAGTCGGAGCGCCTAAGCTGGCTGCCCACTGCCGCCGATATGCCAACAAGGGCTTCAAAGCGAGGAACCACCATGGCTGGCAAGGAACAACTGCACAAACAGATGGCGGAGCGCGAGGTCAGACGACTGCAGCAGATAGAAGCAATGGAGCGCAAGGCTAAAAAGATGGAGGCACTCAAAAAACCACCCATGACACAAGCTGAACGCCTTGCAGAAGCGGCCTTGGTGGAAAAGAGAAACGCCAAAAGTCTCAACCGCTGGGAAGAAGCCGAGAAACAGCGTGAAGAAGAGCGCAAGGCAAAACTCGCTGCCTTGAACAATCGCACACTTGAGGGACCAGTTGTCACATTCTGGAGCGGCGTTGGAGAATGGATCGATGGCAAACTAAAGCATGTGGGCAAATTTGTGACCATCGAGGAGAAGCCAGTCAAGAAAAAGCGAGCTACTAATGTGCATGACGCGTTACCTGAGAATGTAGACAAGATGAGTCCGGCAGATCCCATGCAGATATCACCAAAAGACGATAAAACTAAAGATGCGCTTGTGTCCACGTCGATAGTCGCATCTAATACGGCAGCCGAGAAAAACAATGCAGCCTTGGCATCGGGCGAGGGCGACTCAGCTACAACTGGCAATATACAAACAATGCAACAGACAACACTCGTTTCTCAGCCTTCTCAGCAGGCGAGAGAAGACGTCGATGCCGGGAGATCTTCTACTATCAGTCATCCCCTCGAGTTTGCACAAATCAGCGGGTCCAAAGCTGGCGTCAGTGACGTACCAGATGGTTCAGTTGATGGGCTTAACCCGACGGGCGACTCCGCAGCACCACACAATGACTCCCAACAACAGATCTCACCGCCAGTCGATGCGAAAACACAAGATCTGAAACCTCCAGACCTTCGATCATCGAGTCCAAATGTGTATACAACGAGCATGTTTGCCCCCCTTTCGAAGCCCGGCTTGATAAAACCTCCTGATTTAAAACCCCCAAATAGCTGTCTAGCTCCTCCAGCTGGTGTCTCGAAGAGTGGCCTATCTATGCCAGTGATTGGCTATCACTCTTCACCTAGCACAAATAATACTTCTAATGTCCTTGCGCCGCCCACTCCGCAGCAAAGACAGCCGCCTCTATCAATGCCTCAACTTGACAAACGCCCTTCCATCCCGCCTCCGCCTCCAGCTTCGGTACAGACGCCCTCCCGACCCGCAGCAACGTTATTGACGCCCAAGGCCACACCATCAGTCACTACAGCCACCTCGCAAGCACGCCGCTCATCTAAGACTCCGCTTAATTCTGTCAGACCTACGAAGGTGAATCTACAAAAGCATCAACCAAAAGAAGCTTCGCCACCTCATCCACCTTCGCCGCCTGCGAATGGAAGAGCAACACGAAACTGTATCATTATGCAGAACTTCAACGAAAATGCGATCAAGGAAAAATCTGTGCAAACTCGAATTTTGTTCAACAAGGAGATGAACAAGCTTCCTAGTGAGATGATTATAAGGTTCCACTGTATGTACAAACACCACTAACCATGCGACAGAACCGAGTTCAGCGCCTCGTTGTGTCATCACAAACCATCCGGCGAAGTACAGAGATCCCAAAACGGGTCTTCCGTATTACAACGCGTATGCTTTCAAGGAAATCCGGAAGCTATGTGACGGAGAATATAAATGGAGTAGTATGCTAGGGGCTTGGGTCGGTAACGGCGCACAAGCCGCTCAAGGTGTCCCGGCCAGATTCTTAGATCCGCATGCCCCAGCCCCTATCAAAGAGAAAACGGATCAGTCTCCACCCGCGCCTAATGTCCCAGACGATCCAGATGGCTCCCAGGGGATGGATTCAACAGCGCCACTCGAGCCCCAGACCTCGGGCGTGCCAACAACAGCAACATCAGTTTTGAGCCAGCCAGATCAGGAGAGCAATAAGGTGCAAACGCCTAGTGCACCTGTCGCCTCCACCTCGCGGGGTGGCACTACACCGGCGAAGAGCACCCAGTCACAACCGACTACGACTCGTGCAGCTTCTACGCCTAGCACTACTTTACCCAAAGGCATACAAGAGGCTCCTTCAAGCACAGAACAAGTCAGGACTGCTGACAGCACTGCGTCCCTACAGCTGGCAGTTGAATCCAAACCTATCGACTGGTTGATCTAGCTGTTGGTAATGGACTAATCTTGTGCACACTGTTTATCATAGTCCATTTAGCTATGACCGACAAAACCGTTTTGAGAATGAGTACATGAAAAATCGAGGTAGCCATGATTCCGAGTATCGATGTGGAATGGCCGTTATACTAATTTGATGGGCACCGCATCCGAACCATCCACGAGGACTCAATAAATTGCAAGGAAACTCGGGCGCAGGCATGGAGCGAGGTACTGGGTATTATTGCATATGTCATTGTTATGGAGAACTAGATGTACCAACACATCAGAATGAGGAAAGGGGCAACCCGAACGCCAGCGCAATGCTTTGTCACTCTGACAGAAAACAAGAAACTTCAAGGCTTTTCGATACCTTTCCGTGACTGTCTAGTGCTTCCTCTTTTTCTTACTCTTATCTCCGTATTTGGGGAACACGATTTTGCTCGTCTTTTTCCGCTTCTCGATGCGACCCTTCTTGCCGGCAGTGGATTTACTCGATTTAGAGGTGGTCTTGGCACCGTCTAAGTCCATTGCGGCTATTCAAGTTAGGATTAGTGACTTGCGAGTCTCTCTATTGGCCAGATACGTACAATCGTCGGCAACAGCGGTGGCAAAAGTCTCGTCCTTCTTCTCTTCGCTCGCATCGTCTACGATGTTCATAGTATCTGATTCGGGGCGCTCGGGTTTCGGCTGAGCGGCAAGCTCGAGGAGACGGGCAGACAACCTCTCTGCACGGGCTGATTCGACAGGCCCGAAGACTTTGGCTTTCAGGCGCTGGTTGTTCGCCTTGCGCGAGCTGGCGCGAGAGCTCTTGGCCATTGTGAATGTGGGAGCGTAAAGAACTCTTGGTGGCTGGAGTCCTTGGGTCAGCTTGTTTGGAGCGAAAGATGCTTGCTGTCCTGGGTTTTCGTCAGTCAGATTGGTAGATAAAAAGGCACTTACAAACAGTTGCAGTGTAGTTATTTCGTCAAGGCAATCCCAGACAATGGGCAATTTTCTTGCAGTACTAAACGGTACGGTCACAGGCGAATCTGAGGTATCCTATCGAAAAAGTTTGGCGGGGCTTATCGAGATGGATAGCCGGAGATTGGCAGAATTTACAGACCCAGCAAACCCACCGTCTTTGATTGCGGGCTGGATCAAATAAATGGCACACTCACTGCATCTACCTACATGTACATGTCTGTACTACAAGTGTTTGATGGTTGTTGTATAGGTACCTTTTGCAATCCTGTTCTGTAGACATATCAATTTAAAAAATTTGCTAGATCTATTCGGTCGATGATTCGGACTATTATTTGAAAAGTTTTAATTATGCAAATTTGCATATTTTCACCTATTGATGGTAAGTATTCGGTGGTGCCCTTTATTTGGCTCCCATCTTTGTTGCCCAGCTAAAGTGGGCAGGCGGTGAACATTCAAGCAACAGCGCAGTAGCTAGGTACCTGAGGCGGTACGGATGAGGCGCCAGCAACCTCTCTCTGGGGATGATAGCCCAATGAGTTGGTCGTCGCAGTCTCGAGGGCTCAAAATCATCTTAGCTAGTTAGATTGCTGGATCACCTCGTCGGAACTTGTGCGACCGGCGCCTTGAGTCGATCGTGTTAATGGTGATAAAGCTCGGTTGCTGCACCTTACCTAGGTAAACTGTACATCAGGCCGGCCACCTTAAGTTCGCCACGGCTCGAACTGCTTGCTGCACTACTAGGTATTTCCCAAAGCATTTGCTATCTTCCGGTAATTTTGCTAAGAGGGGAATCCTCCAGATTACACATTCTAGCTCTTCTAGAGCCCCGGAGCCGGTCTGTTCGCCGCAACGACTTGTTCCACGAGCCACCCAAGCGCATCCGATTCGATCAAAGCGCATCCATAGAACAGCCTCATACACGCGCATCTGCATCTGCGCAATCGATCGGGACGCTGGAGCCGTAAATACACAGAGCGCATCGGACATACGAGGGGGCCATTCTGCACCAGCGTTGAGATATATTCGGGACAGTCGCACCGACTTGAGTAGGGGAAGTGGGATAGCCAGGTGGCGGGATCCCCCGTGAGGCGCCGACGCGGCAGGAAGCAGACTCGAGCCTGCCTCGCAAGGCTGATGTTTGGAGTCGCGGCTACCGCTGGCACCTGCCCTCGCCCCAGTTCGCTTGGACAAGTGTCCTGGTCATGTCTTCATCCAACAATGAGATCCTCGCGCTTGAGCGGACCACCAACACATTTTTGAATCGCCAATTGATGTCCATATGTAGCCAGCACGGGTTGAAGACTTCGGGAGTAAAGGCCGAATTACAAAGGCGGATCAAGGACGGTAAGCCAAGTCTATCTCACCTCTGCTTCCTTCACATCGCATCTTCTCTCCTATCCTCGACATCACACGCCCCGAAACCACTGCACGTCTCACTCTCATCCGGGACGAATGACTTTGCATGGTTGCACCTCCCCCCTTGCCTTCTCAACCTTTAATACCTGCATATTCGGGAGAGCCTGCTATAGTACGGCGAGGAACATCGAACATCTCGGACACATCTCTACAAGCCCCGCAACCATTTTGTGTCAACTCATCCTCCTCCTCCTGGGAACCGTCTGACGGCAAGATTGCGGCTTCCCTGCCTCTTGCCGTTTGCGACCATTCAATTCGATCTCATAAACACCAGAGCTTTGCACATGCGTAACTGCTGTACTTCTACTTCGCCACTGTCGCATGTGGTGGTGATTCTGTTGTGATGGGACACTTTCTAACACAAATCTCTGTTCTGCGCAGCCCTCATCGAGACACAGTCGTCAGATCCGCAAACATTCAGCAGAATCAGAGCTTCGATTCACAGCCTCAGCTCCGGACATAACCAGCTGCCCAACTCGTATGGGGGCAGCATGGCATATACGCCGCCACTAGGAAAACCCTCGTCATACACACAGCCGACGTCCCTCTACGGTCAGGGAACCTCTCACATGCCGCCATCAGGGCAGCTCGGAACCCCTTTCGGTAGTGCGGGCGGGTCGGGGGGTAGTGGGAGCGGCTACTACAAGACGGGCACGTCCAACGCGCGCGATCTTCAGTTTAAGCCCAGCCCTTTCTACCACATCCAGTCAAGAATTGGCGACATCAAAACTTGTGACGGTACGTTTTGAAATTGTTTCTCAGTTACTTGTTGCTGAAGGGGGCATGCAATTACTGACAGCCGCGCAGCTATGAGCCAGCACAAGAATTCCGTTCCCATTCATTTCAGAATCAGCGAGAACCCGAATCTGAACTGTATTGTGAACGACAAGTCGTACCGGGTCATGGTTTTCTGCTCGACAGACAACCAAACCGTGCAAGACATCGCCTTCCCACACCAAGCTGAGCTCAAAGTGAACAGTGACGATGTCAAGGCAAACCTCCGAGGCCTGAAGGGCAAGCCTGGTACCACTCGACCTGTTGACATCACCGATCTTCTTCGAGTCAAGCCGCCCTCCTACACCAACACAATTGAGTTTACGTACGCGCTTACGAACAAGGTGAAGAACAACAACCCGTCTCCCGAAGCTACCGTGAGCAAATCATCAGGCGTCCGGGTGAAAAGTTCCCGTTTCACCTTCTTGCTAATAGTCTAAACAGAAATTCTACCTAGCCCTTTACTTGTGTAAGAAAGTGTCCGTCGAAGAGCTTGTAGCCAAAATAAAGGGCAAGAAGATACCTAAGGCTACAGTCATCTCCGAGAGTGAGTCTTTTTGCTTCGTTATCCTCTTTTTCTTTGCGCTTCTGGTGCTTCAGTTGTACTTGGCTGACTGCTCGCAGTGACCAAGAAGGCCAATGACCCAGATGTGGTGGCCACTTCGACTGTTCTGTCTCTGAAATGCCCACTCAGCTACACAAGATTGAGAATGCCATGTCGATCTACACTCTGCAACCATGTCCAGTGCTTTGACGCGACCTCGTACCTTCAATTACAGGAGCAAGGGCCACAGTGGATATGCCCCATCTGCAACAAGCCCGCTCTTTTTGAGAACCTAGCCATCGATGATTACGTCAAAGACATCCTAGAGAATACCTCGGGTTCCCTTGAGCAGGTCACTATCGAACCCAATGGCCAGTGGCACAAGAATGAATCCAATGAAAATCAGCGGAAAAAAACACGGACCTCCAACATGAGCGCCAGTATAGATGTCGACGAAGATATCTCACCCCTTCCAAGCGGCCAAGGCAGCTCAAATGGAGGATATGGCAGTGCACATGCGTACAGTACTCCCAGCCGATCCTTCGCGACACCGAGTGCCAGTTCGCGAGAGCCCTCAGGTGCACCTCGGTCGACTAACAAGCGACCCGCAGCGGAGGTTATCGATCTCACCCTTAGTAGTGATGAGGACGATGAGCCCTTTGCCCTGCGCCCGCCCAAGAGACAGAATTTGGGGCAGACCGATGTTAGCTCGCATCACTATACATCTTATGGTTAGATGAAGTTGCGTGATCTCATGCACGGAGAAGATGGTATGCCGATGTCTCATGGTAGTGGATCGCAGTGTAGATTTAGCAGCAACTGGATGTACTTGCTGCACTGATTCCTTTCTCCCTACAGCTTGTTTACGGGGGTGGTATGACGTGGCGAAAAACTCATGAAGGCGTCTGTCTGCATTGCGAGTGGTGAATCGGCGTTAGGGAGTCAACTCAAGTCTGGCATCTGGCAGGGCAAAAGGGAACTTTATGAAACGGCCGGGTGAGGAGTTAGGCTGTTCTGTTTAACCCGGGAGGAGATATACCAATCGTCTTTTCTTCTTTTGACCTTATCTCAGAACTCGGTGGGTTCTGGAACAATGAAGTGTCGCGTGAAGTATTTCAATGTGTGATTCTTCAATTCTTGGTATGTATGTTTGGGCTGTAACTTGCAAGTGATAGGTTATCGATAAGCTCGCCATGAAGACGTCAAGGTCCAAGGTCAACAACCCTGAGGTGGCATCTCAACCTCCATGACAAACTGCAAACCCTTGGACAACCTTCGGATTCACTTCAGCCAAAATATATCAGATTTACGAGGCATTGTGGCGCAGAGTCTCCCGAGAGAAAAATATCCTGCACCCAGCTTCTGAGCCAATACAACACACTGCGGCGCTGCCATCATACCTCCTATTGACACAAATCGCATTGAGCTGCGACAATACCACCACGACGAATTCCACCATCCAGTGCTGCATCTTGCCTCCGCCGACCATACACGCGAAATTAATCGGTAGTGGGAGAAGACGGGAAGGAACTGTGGGCCGACACGAAACGGCACTCGTGCGGAACTGCCGAGGCGGCACAAGACACAACACCGAGGAGAACACAAATTAAGAGGAAGCAAGTAGTTCGACTACTACAGTAGACCCATAAAAAAAATGTCGTCCTTCGACCAGCCGCTCCCCCCATTCAACGCCTCGGACCCAAGCGCGACCTTCGTAGGCACGTCATGTCTCGACTTCCTGCTCATCGAGCTTGTGCCCATGGCATACCGCGTCGCGAACGAGCTGGAGGAGGCGGCTGCCGAACAATCAAATAACAGCAAGGAGAACAACACGAGTAGTGCGGAAGCGCGGGATAATGCCTCGGTGAGCACGGCTGCTGGTGTGGGCGGAAGTACCGTGGGCGCGGGGATAAGGAAAGGAAGGATGGATGAGGATGAGGAGCGGGAGGCTGTTTTCTTCCGTCTTGAGGGGCTGGGGTATAGGGTTGGTTTAGGTCTTGTTGAGCGGTTCGTCTTCTCTCTTTTCGCATTTTCATGTCTCCAATCCCACATCAGTACTCCGCCGAAATATTGCATCAGTTGTGAGGAAAGGCAAGCTAACGAACACCACAGATTCTCCCGCGACCGCCCACGCTTCACAGACACGCTAGACGCCATAAAGTTCGTATGCAAAGACCTCTGGATGCTAGTCTTCAAGAAACAAGTCGACAACCTCAAGACGAACCACCGCGGTGTGTACGTCCTGACAGATAATGCGTTCCGGCCACTATCGCGTATGAGTGCTGAGGCCGGGGGTCAGAGTGTAGTTAGAGCTCAGCCTGTTCGTATTCTCCTTCTTATCCCTTCTTCCAGATTTTCGTCTCTTGGGGATTTGGTTGAATGATTTCTCTAACTCGCCATATCAGTTCCTATGGTTCCCCTGCGGCATCTTACGCGGCGCCCTAGCAGCAATGGGCATCACCGCCACCGTACAGGCTGAATCCAGCGAACTGCCCGGTGCCGTATTCCAGATCAAGACCGTGGCTGCGTCCAAGTAGAATACAGGCACAGTCTAGGATTATGCGCCTAGGAAACGAGGATATAACGAAAAGCTCACGACGACACACTTCTCCAGACGTGTGACGACAGTCACCGTGCTGTGAAGCAGGCATGACATCGAATGGTACCAGGACCCAATCTCACCAAAGAGACATGACACATGCGGTCAATTGCATGACTTAGGTAGAAAGCTGCAGATACGAGCCGCGTCCACAAGCGGGCGAATTCGGCTGGGCGTAATCGAGTATCGAGCGAGCGAACAGTGGTCAAACATCGCAAGCAGGTGGTAAGCGCAACGGGCAAAATGGATACACGGCACATGTGCCCACGCATGTGCATTGCGCTTAGGAGTTACAGGATGGCGGGCATGGAGACATAGACTACAAGATACCGCCGACGGGTTAATGACGAATGACGACAAGCGACTTCTTAATCATCCAGTTCATTCATCCTATTCCCTTCATTCTGCCTGTCCAGGTACTACGTGCTCCATTATCCTCTTAGATCTCGTCTGACTTCACTGCACCATTTCCCTCCCATCAGCGACAGCTCCAACGGGTAAACAGAGCTTTCGAGGCCGGTATGTAGGTATACGTAAGGATATAAGAATGCAGAATGCGATGCGGGGATGAAGTTGGCCCCGGGTAGGGTGTAACGTAATGGATGGGTAGATTATGTGGCGGTCATTTGGGATTCACGTCTTACAACCTAAGGGTAACAGAAAGGATAGGTCAGTCAACCCGATCTCTCAATTGTTTTGGTTCGTTGCTGTTGCATATAAACAAGCAAATCGCACCCGGCTGTCTGGTTATTTGTTTTGTCCTGTTTATGGCCCTCTCCTCTTTCTTGCCGTTTTTCTCTACCTCAGCCGAATGATACCACTAAAGAAGGAATCTCGGTACAGATCAAGACGTTTATCTTCCGCAAAAGGCAAATGAAACGCAGTCTTTCTGAGCAGCAAAGTGTCCGACTCTTCATGCCTTGTGTAGCAACGCAAATCATCCCCAATCAAAACATCATGGCAGCGAGGGGGGATAATTTACTTTTGAGGAGGGTTGTGGGCAAAGGTAATGCCCTTCTCGATGTTGTCCTTCAGACCCTTGATGGCGGCGTCCAAAAGGCTCTTCTCCTTGTCAGTAACATCAGCCAAGGGATTGGTGGCCTTCTCGACACCGTTGGGCTACAATAAAAAGTGTCAGTGTTATAGCTTCATGGTGGTATAGAGGAGTGACTATATCTTACACCAAGCTCAACGGGGACGGAGAAGAAATCGACGCCGGTGGACTTGGCGATTTCATCACCACCGGGAACACCAGGCAGGTAAACGAAGCTGGGCTCGACTAGACCCTTCTCGCCCTTGACAGCCTTCAGGACCTTTTCGGCGAAGCTAGATAACCTAAGTTAGTCACACAAAATTGAAAGTATTGCAAAGTAACATACCGGAAACCAGCGAAAGCCATGGACAGAGTGGCAGAACCAGCACCATCCTTGGCCGCGACGACCTCATCACCACCGAACTGGACACGCTTGACAAGCGCCTCGTACTTGTCATCAGGGATGGAGGTGCTGGGGCTGACTTTGCTGAAGAGGGGGACGATGGTCTCTCCGGAGTGGCCACCGACAACAGGAACGGTCAACTCGGAGCCGGTCTTCTTGCCAGCGATCTCAGCGACAAAGGTCTCAGCACGGACGATGTCGAGAGTGGTGACACCGAAGAGTTTCTTGGGGTTGAAGACACCCTTAGCCTTGAGAACCTCGGCAGCAATGGGTACGGTGGAGTTGACAGGGTTGGAGATGACAAGGATGAAAGCCTTAGGAGCGACCTCAGCAGCGATCTCAATGAGACCCTTGACGATACCAGCATTGATGTTGAACAGGTCGTCACGGGTCATGCCAGGCTTGCCTACTCATAACGTGTAAGATAAGGTCTTCATTTCGTAGTACATTGCACTAATAGCAGGGGCTCACGCACGGGGAATACCAGCGGGGATGACGATGATGTCGGCATCCTTGAAAGCAGCCTTGCCGCCCTCCTCCTTGGGCAGATAGCCAGTAACTTTCTGTACCACGACTTAGCAGTTGCGGCTGGGCTGGAAATTGAATGAGTTGCTCACAGCCGTGGAAGAGATGTGAGAAAGATCGGTAGCAACGCCGGGAGTGTTGACAACATCGTAGAGGGCGAGCTCGTCGACGAGAGGGCTCAGCTTGAGAAGCAGGGAGAGGGGCTGTTTGTATCATGTAAGCTTTTTTGCACCCTCGGGTTGTGTATAACTGCGGAATAACGAACCTGGCCAATACCGCCAGAGGCACCGGCAACGACTAAGTAACTGCATATCAGTCTCTTGTATCCCAAGAACGATTTGCGGGCTTCATACCAGCTTTAACCATCTTGACAGGTTTCCTGAGATGAGTGGGGTGGTAGTAAGGGAGCTCGGGTTATGAGACTAGAGCGCGGGGTTGTTGTCAGTCAGTCAAGACACAATCGTAGTTGAAACGAGATAGGGACGACGATGTCAGTCGCAACGGGAGATTTACACGAGGTGATGAATCTCTTCGGCTTTGAAGGCAGATACAAATGGCATATGAAAGGTCAGAGAAGAGCTGTACTCACCTGGATGAGCTATGGCTGTGTTTTGGCGGGTCAGAGGGGCGTTGGAGGGGAAAGGGAAAGAGTGGGAAGGGCGACGATGATGCGAAATGGCGGGGTTATTAAATCGGGCACTTCACTTGCAAGTGCCTGCAGCTCCCTGTCGTCCGTTCCTGACCTGCCTCGTCACGACCCGGAAGCTAAGCTACCTTAAATGTACATGTACCTTATATGAGATGGGTACATCATGGATGCACTTGCCTCAGGTCACCCCTCAGAAACGCAAGTACTGCCTGCCATCTGCAGCGCCAATGCACCCTTTTAGAAGCTTTCCGCCTGCCATCTCGTCAGCGTGCTCTGACGCCCGTTTCTCATTAGTGGGGGTAAGCAGGTAGGAACATTGAATGCAGCTCTCTGCCGTTTCCCCGACAGCTCTAACCGACCCGACTTGTCTCATCGCTGTCACATCTCAGTGGTGGCAGTAATGGCCGAATCTGCTCCTGTCTATTGGATCAGGTACGTAGATAGGCGCTTGTCTATCGAGTAGGAGAGCTTGCCCTTGAACCAATGCTAGTATCACTGTCAAAACATTGAATACTGCTACAAATACCCACAGCAGCACCACTACGTGTGTGCTTTCGTATAAAGGGAGGTTACCAATTTACCTCTGCCCGTTGGCTTTATCAAATTACAATCCATAGTCAATTCCGAGAAGGGCCGAAACCCATCCGAGTTGTGATGGTCGCCGAGGTTCTGGCTCGGGTCGGGCAATCACGGCCGTTCACGACATGAACGAGGCATGTGATGTCATTTAAAGCTCTGAATACCACCAGATGAGCATCCATCAGATAAGCACCCAACTGATAAGGAGCATCCTTCAAATTCATCCTATTCCGCCTCACTTTTTCACTTGTCAAGCCAAGCGAACACAGGTCGGCTTCGCGCCATATGATGTTCATGTCAAAATCCGTTTGTCTTCCGTGTAGAGAGTTTCCAACCCCCATCAAGTTTGAAAACATCCCACAAGGCTACAGCCGGAACGAGGATATCAAGTGACACTTGAAATTCGTTTGTGTAGTCTTGCTTCTCTTTTTTTAAATTGCGACTACGAACTGCCCAAGAAGTAGCATGATGCCTATTCGCCGGTTGACCTAACCTCGAAACCCATGCTCCTTTCCGATGCTGTTCTTTCCTTGCCCGTCTTTACAGTTTTCATGTCTCCATCCTCTTAAGAGGACTCGGCGGCCTTCTTAGCCTTGTTGCCACGGAGCTTAGGCTCGGGAGTGGGCTTGGGCTCTCTCTGGGATGCGCGGATAGCGGATGCGCGGGCGACGGCGGCTTGACGGAGATCGGAACGGTAACCAGACTTGGCGGCCTGGTTGGCGACGGCGACGTAGGTCCTATGACAGAGGATAATCAGCTTCCCTATATCTCTTTTTATCCCTAGAGGCGTATGTGTTGACTAACTTGCGAGCGGACTTGCCACCGTGGTAGGTGGTGGTGGTGGTGGACTTGTAGGGTTGGTGGGCAGTAGTGGTCTTCTTGCTGATGACCTTGACACCACCCTTCTCGGCAGGGATAACACCGATAGCCTAGTCCAGATGTCCATTGTAAGCATTCGAAATTAAAGTTGACAGTAAATGTCTTTTCCGGCGATCGTAGTTATCGTACCTTGTCGTTGACGAAACCAGCGTACTAGTACTTAATTAGCCATAATTCCAACATACACGAATATTGGTAAAACTCCGCCCAGAGGCTGCTCACCTTGCGAGAGTGGACGTTGGTCAAGTTAAGAGGGTCGCGAGAGAACTGAACTCCGCCAGACTGCTTGCGCTTGACGATGTAGGAGTTGTTGGGACCTGCAGATATCCCAAGCCATTAGTCTTCGGTCGCTGGAGGCCTAGGGCTCGAAATAGCAGGCGAAACTAACGGACGATCTCCCAGATCAAGTCAGCGGAAACGTTGGAGGCCATTGTGACGTAGGGTTGAGTATCGGGCTCTGCAGTATGTCGACTATCGAGGGGTATCGATTTTCAGGCTTGCCGTCGTTCAGTTTGGTGATGCGACTGATTTCTGGACTACCCGCAGTCAAGATGTGGGCATCGCTTAATTGGCCCAGTACGGATTAGCGTGTCTGAATTAGACGTACCTTTGTACACGTATGCCAACACGTCACGGGTAAGAGCTCCCAGCGAAGGGTCAGTCTCACTAGCCGTCAGACCCGGTCCCTCAAATAGAAGTCGCAGAAGCAGCTGACACCAACACATCGTCCGTACATCCTCACAAAGGACATTCGACCGCCCATTCTGACGGCCGCACCAAGATGGCCTGAGGAAATACAATACTCGCTGCCAAGCTCGTTCATCGCACTTCTGCCATTCCTAATTTTGCCTTACCTACCTCTTCTTTCTATTGGGCACACTTCCGAATTCCGTCACCCTCGCACTCTGCGACAGCGCCTGAGTTTCACTTCCAACCTGCACCTACACACTCGCTCCTTTCCACTTTGATCAGTTCGACCCATCGTAGTCGACTTTAATCAATCCCGGATAAACCGTTGCTTAAACGCAAAGAAAAGGACAAGATGTACACCCTCTACGCGCTCGTCTTCCTCGTCCTCACATCCGGCACAGCCCTCTACCTGACCCGGAACTCATGGCTGCACCATCTCCCCGAGTTCACCGGCCGTCTACCAGGGTCGTCGTACATATACTCACGGTTACCGAACACGTTTTCCGGCGACATTGAAGCCGGCCTGTCGAGCAGTACCTTCGACTTGGGAGCAAACGTGGATTCCGGGGACGGTCGCGCCGGGCTGGACAATAAGGCAAAGGCCGAGATATTGAAGATCATGAAAAAGAGGCGCATGCAGTTCGACGAGGCACGCCGCGTCTACATGGAGCAGCGGTTCAGCGATAACGGAATCGGCCCCGACGGCAGACCGAGAGATCCCAAGTTTGTCAGCTTTTCGTGACCGCAGATTGAGCGCTGCGAAACGAGCTGGCGATGGGGCAGTTGGAAAATCCTTTTCTGTTGACATAATGTCCCCGCGGCATGAGGTGAATTGGTAATGAACATGCTTGATACTGGCTGACGGGACTATTCTCTCGAAGAAGATGTGGCTGCAGACACATGACCCTTGTAAACCTACGAACACTTTTCTTTTTATGTCCTACGATACCACAAACCCGACAATGCGGACGCTCCCGCGCTCTTTTTCTTCTTTTTTCCATAACCTGGCTAGGGCGTTGGGAGTTTTGATCAGGTTTGACTCGGCCTATGCTTGTTGCGTCGAAACTAAGAGAAGGGAAGACAGCGATGATATCCAGACAAAATGTGTCTATCACTGCACCACCTACGAGGAATAAGGGCTGCTTATCTCCTTAGTGCTTAGCCTAGAGAGCTAAGAAAAGACAGCAATGAAATACAGATCTGAAGCTTCTTTGCTCCATGATTTCCATATACCAGTCAGACACATCGTTTTCACATTGGGCTCTAGTGGAACAGTCCGTGATGAGATCATATTCTACGGACCGACTAGATACGAATGTTGGCCCTTTCTCAATGATTCAAATCAATGCATTCGTCACGAATACCAGGGCAGTCTTCACACCATGTAAAATCGCAATGTTTAACGAGTTCAATTCATAATGGATCCCAACCCAATGCGGGTGATGAAGATATATCTTCTACCAGGGAACGAAGCCATCTAAACGCCGTCGCCGTGCACTCCATCATGCTTCACCTCTCGCCTACTGAGTCACGAAGGCTTTCATCTTCTAGTAGCTATATACAGTTTTTGTTCGCCCTCTCCCAAGGGCTTCATTAGTCAACCAAGGCCACATCCCGGGCCATAAGTTCCGCTTGTAAATCATCAACTCCTCATTAATGCCATAGCGATTGAGCACTTGACCATTGCGCGGAGCGAGCAGTTTATTTGGTCTTCTTGGCCTCAGCCGTTGGGGGGTCGTAGGATCTGTCGTCCTTGCCTTCGACCTCCTTGACAATCTTCTCCATTTCCTTAACCTGGGTTTTCCATTGCTGCTCGCTCATCTTCTTCTCCTTCTCGAAGAGATCGTCGTCAGGCTTGCGGTAGCTGCCGCCCAGGCGGTCCCAGAGCGTGGTGTATTGGCCGTAGTTGTAGTTGAAGTACAGGTGGTGCATGGTGTGACACGCGGCACCGTTAATCACGGGGCTGTTGGCCACGTACTCGCCGTCGTGGATCATAATGGTCCAGAAGTTGACGAAGACGAAAAGCGCTACGGACGCATACTTGTTCAAGGGGAACAAGATGGGGAACAAGTGGTAAGGGAACGACTGCGAGAATCCGTCGATCGGGTGGAAGGCGTGCGAGGCGTAAGGAGTGGGCATGATCCACTTGTGGTGAGGCTTGTGCAGGTGCTTGTAAACGAGCGGGTGGTGTAGACCGCGGTGGATTAGGTAGATCAGGGCGTCGGTGAAGACGAGGAAGAACGGGAACTGGAGGAACTCGTACCACATGCCCGGTCCCTCAGCAGGCGTGTCGTAGAGCTTAGTGTGGCCGCGAACCTCGAGGAGCCAGAAAAGGGTGGTGAGAACTGCCATGCCAGGCATCGACTCGATAGACTGTCTAATCTCCATGGAAATCTGGTTCTTTAGGTATTTAGGGTGGCTTTTGGTGTTCTTGTCGAACACTAGCCAGTAAGATAGTGAGGCGAACACGAAATATAGCAAGAAGCCAAAGACACTGTGTGGGCGTTAGTCATGAGATTTCTTTTCGTTCCCCAGAGGGTAGAGTATGTCTTACACAGTAATTGACCATAAAGACACGGCCTGGCGGAGGATATTGTCTCTGTCCCATGCGCTCTGGTAGGCATATTGACTCGGCTCGATCGAAATGTATGATGAGGCGGGTTTGTACTGCCAGGTGGATGTTGTCGAGTTGGCGACATCGAGATATTGTGAAGCAACAGGTTGCTTCAGAGGATGGGCGTGTGCGAAGACGTAGTCACCTAAGTAGGTGTCCCAAACTTCGAGGATAACATCCATGGTGGGCGATGCAACTGGGGCGTGATGTGGGTGAAAACAACGCAACAGAAAGCAAAAAGTTCGACCACAGTCAACGTTGTTGAAGTGGTTGAGATACGGAGGCAGGATGGCGCGAGTAGATATAATATATTTGTATGGTGTGACTGGATCTAGACGCAGATCTCGTGTGACGACCTAAGCAGAATCTCGCCGTCCGATTAAGCAACAGCAACTCGGCAGCGTTTTTAATATTAGGTGGTGGCAAAAGGGCGAGGCAAACAGCGCAAGCCAGGTTGGAGCAGTAATAATGCCGAATTGACTTTGTCCACCATCTGGCGTCAATACCGCAGAAAAAGGGGTCCTGAAACTAGAGGACCGTCGGTTTAGGTAGCGCTACTGCGAAATAAGGTTCCGGCTGATCCCTCACGACGTGCATGCGCTTTCCACTTACTAAAGGGGAGGTACGAATACGGGTCGGTCGCACCTGTCTCCGTTTTCGCGTAGTATGTAATCAAGCACACGTCTACAACCTGGGTGCGTTTCTACAAGATGAGAAATGAGATGTCATGATCTGCTGGCCTTGTCGTGAACATGCGATGGCAGCCACGAGATCGCACCACCATCTGCCGTTAGGAGATGACAATGCAGAAGATCTTGGTAGCATTCGCTGGATCCTCGCCCCTTTGGATCGTTTTGCAACGCGACGATGCCCGCGATTCAATGGCTAGGATGCTAGGATGTAATCAACGGTGCAGCCAGACGAGGTCTCCATAGCAAAAGATTCGGTACGTGCGTATTGTGGGAATTGAGCAATTTGATTGGTTTCCGAGCTCATCATACCACGGCGGGACTTGCAGGTCCCGACAGAACGAGCCGTTTACTAAGGTAAGCTTGCTCTGCCAATTCCGACGGTCAGGGCCATTATGCTGAGAGACATGGTAAACACCCGTCCGTCTGGGGGCTGTCGTATTCGTATCGTCAACAAAGAAACGCTTTGCTTCTGGAAGAGTGATTACACACAGCAAAGGCAGAAATTAGCCATCTATCAGGCATATCCCTCCATGAGTGCATCAAACCCGGAGCTCACCATAACCCTCGATATGGGTTCTCTTCGTTAGATTGTTGTCCGGCAGGTCCTGCATTGAGAAGAACAACTAGCGCAATTACTCGTATGCCGAGTCAGCTTTTTCGATCTGATAAGAAGACTCGTAGGTCTATCCACCTCAACCGTTGGAAAGAGCCGTCACTCGATCGAAAGCTCCGCTTCTTTGACTCCTGGGATTCAGGTCCGAATCATGTGGTATGAATAGTATCAGTTCATTAGCTCCGGTCTGTCAACCAGGCAGGAGTCAGACAGTTAGCACACTCACTTACCTACGTCTAACTGTAAACATACAATTGTTTTTCAAATGGTTACTATTTATTTGAAATATGCCTTATATGTTAATGCTAAAGACAATTTTAAAAACAATCGTTACTTAATTGAATGATTATTCGGAGACTTTTTGTTATATCATCCGGTATTTACCGTTGTGATATTCAGTGCTACCGTTTATTTGACTCGTGCTGTCAGCAACGCGAGTGAGGTGGTTCAAAGCACGTAACTATGGAATACAGAGCTTGTGGTACCCAAACTGATGCTCAGAACGAATTAAACACCACTGCAGTCTAGCATTTTTCAACTCTCTCTCTGAAGCCAGCAGCACATGCTTGCACTATCTCGCTGTCAAGTCGCCATCCGGAGCCCGTCATATTCAAACTACGTACTGCGTGTAACAAATGTAAAGTTGCTGCTTACATGTATGTACCTTTAAGTGCCGTACAGATGTGCCCGTAAATCGGCCGCGTCTTGCAATCAAATGGAAACCGCATTTATCATTACACGTTTTATCACATAGCAGTCGAATAAAGCCGCAACGGGTTATATGTATCATAATGCCTCATACATCATATGAAAAGTGACTGGTCTTTGATTCATTCTTAACGAGTTCATTCCATCTTACGCAGCTTTCGAATATATTCAGGTAAAGTCTAGCATGATTATTTATCGATGTATAAAAAAGTTCGAGGCGAGCACGATTTGTCATTTTATATGCTGCTTCGGCACGAGCTATTCATACGCTCTTAGAGCGGCCATCATCAATGCTCAGGTTCGCCTGGAGCGCGAGGAACTGTGTGATCGATGCCCCATTGCCGAATGCTCTCGAAATTGCGGCATGTGTGTGGCGTGCTGTAGTCCGGCCAAGGGTCTCCGTCATTGAATGGATAATTGAAACTGAACACTCCAATATCCCCCTGGCACATGACGAACTGTCGCAGAGCATCGATGCAATGATTGAGATGTCCCTGCAAATCCATCTCCGGCGCGGCTGTATCGCCTCCCATCGGTGCGTAATAATCTTGGTAGACATTCTGTCGAAGTAAATTCAGACAATGCAATTGGTGGAACACCTCGATGGCCACCCGGTATCCTGGCTTGCCGTTTGGGTCTGTTATCTTCAACGAGACGTCTGGGTTGAGTCCGAGGTTGACCATTTCTTCGTGCGATATCATCGTGTCGCCAACTGTTCCACATATCAGCATTTGCGTAGGGCAGAAGTGTTTCGGAAGAACGTACTGCGTGAGATGTACTCCCATCGCTCGTCGACCTCTGGTCCTTTCCCAATGAATGGTCCTTCTGCTATTGCGGGTAGATCGAAATGTTGTGTTTCGTATTTCACTGCGCTCGCAGCCGGTGCTACAACGACATATTAGCGAAGAACCATTACTTGACTGTGAGAGGGTCACTCACACCAAGCTGAGAAATTTTTAGTATATTCCGAGTCGGATAATCTGGCCGTCTTCGCGCAATACGACAATGCGAAGAGTACAATTGATGTGGATAATAGGATTGTGTGTGCTAGCCATATCCAATGTGGACTTATCCTCCGGATTCTTGATCGCCAATCATGTTCCTCATCTCTCCATGTCAAAGTCTTCTCAGTCATTTGCTCTTTTGCTAGGAAAGGCTCTTCGTCGAGGGAGATCGGGTGATATGTTTTCGCCATTGTGCTAAAATGCCATCCAAAAAAAAAAAAAAAAAAAAAAAAAAAAAAAAAAAAAAAAGCACACCAGGTGCACGAATAGAACGAAGTAGAAATGAGAGCTAAGCGCAAAGCAAACAATTGATTAGAACAGACCAACCGGCAGTGAGGAGAATAGAAGGGAGAATGGTGCAAAGGCCTCAGTGGAAGAGAAAATTGCTGAAGACTTGCAACTTGCAAGCGCCTAGGATGCTAGCCCAAGGGCTAGCCATCATGACCACGTTCCTTGATGCCGATACCTCGTTCGGTCTCGTTCAAGCATCAATTCTCACACAGGCGAGACAGACTTCGGACAGACCTCTGGGAATTCGCAGTGGAGTGGATATCTCTGTAACACAGACGTCTCAGACTGGGTTGTCATGTCTCAACTCAGTGAAGGAGGCTGCCAAGCCGAAACGTACAGGGCCACCTCTGCGTTACCCCTTTGGGACAGACCGTAACATTGGAACAAGGGTTTGCGACATGTTGAAACAATGTCCCCAGACTTTTTATCCAGGGTTACATCCAAATTCACATTTTCGACAGATTATTGTAAGGATACGCGCCTCGGCGAAGATGCAATTGGACTTTCGTCTCTCGGTTATCGAATAAGCCAAGGAAAAGTCCGCAGTTACTCCGTCTATAAGCTTAATATATTATACTGTAGTGCACTTGTCGAGAAGTGAAAACGAAGCCAAACACAGCGGCTAACTGGCTGATCAAATTCCCAGGCTGCTCGGAATCACTCCATGAACTTGAATATAGTCGTACCCCAATGACTAAGTGCTCGTAGAGTAAGCCAAGTCGATTTCAGTCGGTGGCGTCGCAGAGATGAAGAAGAAATCCCAAGATCAAACTGGACCTGCTCTCAGCCATGTTTGAGCGGGGATGCTGAGCTGTCGTCCTCACCAAGATTTAGGAGAATGAAGTCTGGAAGATCTTAGCGAAATAACTGTTCCTTATATGATGCTAGGCTAGATATTGCTCATTTTCACGAAGCGCAATCGCAATCCCAAACTGCCAGCAAACTTAGCCTTGCCTCGCCTCTCCAACCGCCCACTTTGGACACGGCTTGGGGTCAAGAGGTGTCCACACATGAATTATGAAGCTGGTTTATCAACCCTGTCGCGGAGATGCTCTATGTTGCGACGTGCGATCACCAATGCTGTCGCATTTCTTGGTTCCCTGACAGCTATTTCCTAGCGGGACTGGGTCGTGGAATCGAAAGTCTCTGAGGATCGCACAGTTGTAGATAGTGCTACACGGGCTGCCGGTGAACTGAACATTCGTTACATACCAGGTCTCTGTTAAGAGGAGTAAATTTGGTCATAATGATCAATCAGCCTGAGTTAATTATTCGTACAGCTCTTTGGGGACACGGCTTAATGTCCCATGGTTGATGGTATGAGGCAAACATTGCGATCAAGTTGGCAGGTTATGCTATATATATGACCCTTTTGCTCGAAGTGCGTAAATATCAGTCTAATCATGGAGCCGTTACATGAACAGAATTTTATATATGTGTGGGACTCCCACTGTGAAACCATCCTCTTTCCATTCTCTTCTTGGTTGTCTAGTTCGAACTATTCCATTCCGTCGGTTTCATGTTTTCTACATTGAAACTCACTGCAGGTCAGTCAGTCTATTCGTCTCAGAATGCACAGTGTTTCTATTCCATAAGCTGTGCTTATCTGCCCATTCGCCGCGTCAACTGCGAACAACTACCAAGTTACTGGTCATTACGAGTTGGCTCGCCGCGACGTAGTGAGCCTTCTCGATCATTGACCAACTACCAAGAGCTGAAGCTAAGCAACAGCTTTTCCACGGCTCCCTGCTTGCTTTTTTAGCATCCCGGTCTTCGGTTCGCCCGTGACCATCGAAGACAGGAGTTGCAGGTAAGCCCTTGGTTATAATAAACAAACATCACGCAGGTTCTCAATCTCTTACCGCCATACGACTCCGGAAAAAAAGAATGGCGGCAAACACAATGCCAAGCGAAAACCTGAGCCTTGCAAGAGCCTCACCATGCGGGTAAAAGGGGTGGCAAGTGAGTGCCCGAGAGTCCGAACCACATCACAGCGGACAGAAAGGAGGCAAGATAAACTCGCAAGAACAGAAGCAGAGCCCCATCATGCCGGAATGAAGAGCGGTAAAGTCAACACTCGTGAGCCCGAGCCTTACCATTCGGGGAAGAAGGGTGGTAGAAACAACAAGAGCGTTCCCGCAAGGAGTTCAAGACTTCTCTGCAGCAGGTAGTATTCTGTCCTTTAAGTCCGTATGCATCACCTAGCTTGTGGTGTGCTATTCCGATGGACGTGCTCAAGGTAGCGATGGCTCTTGTCGGCAGGCAACGACTTTTGTGCTTATGAGCAGACCCATCGCGATCCGCTAAAAGCTGATGGATTGGGGGACGGATATTTGACAGTTTGTCTGGTTCAACACGAAGATCGAGTGTTGGAGACACCTCGCGAGCAAGAAGTGCGTAGTTGCAATAAGCACAGACGTCAACGAGCCGCCCTCTACGCCGCGTAGAAAAGGATAGAGACTGCAGCTCAAGATGCTAGAAACATCATGCGTCAAGTCCCACAGGTTCTACCATGGTAGGAAGTTCACTGATGAGGATATTCAAACCTCTGTTGAGAGTCTCTTTCCCCCGTTCATCGCTACGAATCAAAATCCGTCATTACCGAATGCACATACCATGAATATAACTACCTAAAGTGGCTTATCGTATAGACAAGGTGCTGTGTAGTACTCTCATAGGCAGGCAGATTGTGATTGACTCATGTATGAAAGAGCATGGCTATCAGAATACATGAGCTGAAAATCGAGGAGGGGTTTGCCATCTTCCGTCACTGTTATTATAGAAATAATGTATTAAGGTTTGGCAGCAGAGTGTAGTGAGCCACTGAAGTGTTACACGGGTTATATTGACGACCTTGGCCATAAGATACAGCTTCGCATTTCCGAACAGGTGTACATCAACATTTTCGAAGCGAAATCCAACTTCGACCTGTCTGTTCATGCCGCAATACGTTAGGATTGGTGCCGTCAACTGTTGCCTCAGTCAACGTAACTGGATGAATGCAGAGCATAACTCCGCTTCCATCAACAAAACAAAAAAAGGGCCATATAATCGAAGATGAAAGGTCTTCGTATTGCAATTGTTCTCGCTTTCGATTGCTCCCAAGTCTCCTCGATTCTCACGTTAACGAGAAATGCTTCATCCACAGCCACAGGTATCATATATTGGATAGACACAGATGAATTAAGCGTATAGCTTTTCTCCTCGATGGCTACAAAATCCCCACATGCTCCCACACATGTTGTCCGAAGCGGGTCAACTTGCCGGCGCATTGGCTTTCAGAGCCCAGAGACAGTGGCATTCAATCTGCGATAGACACAGTACTTCAATCAGCACCTAGACAACATGTACCTAGGTATTGTAAAGAGAAGGAAGGAGCTGGCGACCAGTTACCACCAATCCAATGCGAGCTTTATGACGTTGGATGATACGTAAGTAGGCAGAACCATGTATTTGCGTCCTCTTACTCCTGTCCCTTTTCGAAGTGTGCACGAAATACTATACCAGTATATATAATGTATGGTGTTCAATCTGTTTCGTTCGTATTTCGTCCTGGTGTCATGTTTCAGGGGGGTCATATCACGGTCCGGTGGTGGCTGAGTAAAAGCCACCTGGTGATTGTTGGGTGACAAATGTTGTCTAGCGGCTACCTAAGCAGCCCTTGGAAGGTTTCAATAGCGTGATAAACTGTACCCAACTGCCAAATCCCCGTTCGCGGGTCACCTCCCGGCTGGTTGCCACAGACATATCTAATCTCCGGTAGATGGGCCGAAGCGTCTTACAGATCACTATCGTAACACCGGCCGTGTGGGAGCTTCTACCGGACTAAGACTCGCCGGATCCGGGCCTTATATCCGACACCGAGAAGCTGCCAGGGAAACTACCCGTGACGCCAATTCACTTTCTTATCATTGGCCCAGTGTGGCATTCAAATCTCACAAAGTGCAACGTGATAACTCAAAGTAGCACATTCCATGAAACGGAGCCATTCCCGCGCAAGTTCCTGTGAGGATAAAGGCGCCAAAGAGAGTTTGTAGGTGCTCGTTGGATGGGAGAGTTCTGACCAATGAAGCACTAATGTCTTACTTTTCACCATGTCAAGATGTTGTCGCTAGAAAGGAAGCGATGTTTCGTTCGTAGCTTGAATCCAGATGTCATGTCTGTTCCATTGCTGCCGATGAAGTTACCGGTCTGGCTTTTGCTTAGGTCTTACTTAGTACCTATTTCACGCTTTCTTGGCGCTCGCTGCATTTACCGAGCCAAGCCTCGTCTGTTCGGTCGGCCATGGGCATTACTCGTAAAAATAAATAAATGGTGCGCATAACGACATGGTACGACCAGGGAATGTGCTCTGGGGTTCGTATGCAAATTAGGAAGCGCCATCCGATCAACTCGGGTCATCTCAGCTAGATCAATCGGTGAGACATGGGCGACAATTGGGCAGCGGCTTACCGCTGTCTGAGGAGTGCCACTTATTAACAGCTCCTATTAATCTTCTACATAATGTTCGTGGGTGCTAACACGCGAGAATGGGACCCGGCTCGCAGTTTCAAGAGGCATCTTCATGACGATCCGAACTTGGCGGCTCGGTTTGCTTGGTACTATCCTGGCACCCTTACCCCCAGGGTTTGAACTTGGGGATAATACGCCAGATTGTTTCCCAAACAAAAACCGCATCTCTATCGTCGGACTGGATCGCACTAAGACAGGCTCAGTTGATTAGTATAATAGTAAATCTATCTCTTGGTTCAATACATTTCTCAATTTTCGCATCCTGCTTGGAATATAGTCATCGTGTCAAGGTGACGAGGCTGCCGGTCAATGCGATCTTTCTCCGGAACTAGTACCTATGTAGTTGAACGGCGCTTGCGCTGTGCTCCCTTTTAGATACGACTTTGGCATCCTACTGAATTGAGGACCGTCTCAATTCCCAGGTTTGTTCCAGTTGCTCACGTGCATATGCAAATGGGGTCGTTGATTTCTCAAAGGGGCGACACATCAAAGAGTGTAAATGGTCTCACTAAAAGGATAACCGTCCGTTATCACCTAGCGTGACGATCCCAGTCTGCTGGCAAACTGCTATAATAGTTGTGGACAAATGCACATGTATCCATGTAGTTAGATAATAAACTACTTGATTTGTGACAAATGTAACTGACTTGGTGCTTGTTCTAAGTCCTGCTGTTGAAGCTGATTATCTGATAAATCGTCTAGTACGAGCCAAGTATGCAAGGACAGGCCGTGATATTGACCTACCTTGCCATGGAGGAAATATTCATCATGATCACTGCAGGTAGAAACATAGAAATGCAGCCCATATGGTAGGTATTTGCGAACAACATCAACTGCTCGTAACCTCTTGATCTATCAATCTGACAGACCAGTTGGCTACCATTTTCAGAATATGAAGCGGTCAATCTGATGTCCTGCAGCCAAGTCTTGTCCTATATGGGTCGTCAAACTCCCAACGTACCACCATCGAACGCTTTGAGTTGCCTCCCCCGACTATAATTTGGAGGTTACATTGTCCATATTATTTCCTCCTTAGCCTTCTAAGGCTCCAAATTGACCGCATCGTTCTCTGTTGAATGTTGATTCCACCAACCTTCCACATGTAAGAGAGACTTCCATCCTTTCCACTATGACAACACAGCAAGTGGTACTCGGGCGTCCTTGTCCTTGTCCGCTTCGGTGAGCTTAGCTCTCAAATCGTAGACGGCAAGGTTTTTGGTATTGAACCTTGCCTTCGTGTTTGCCCTTCCTTAACTGGTAATCCGGACTGATCCTTCGTCACACTGTGGCTGAGAAGGTAACGTGAGCGCCAATCATCCTATATGCAGAGGGTATTTCCCAGCACACTGGTCATGTTAATGAAGAACAACCCAATGTGCAGAGGTATTTCAGCAATCAAGCATTCTTTACCAGTTTGCTTCCGCCAGATTAGTAGCTAGCTTGGCAGGTGGCAATCCTTGTTATGCATTGGAAACCACAGCCAACGACGAGATCCCCAGCGATTTGTAAGTATCAAAAGGTTCACCGGGAAATGCGACAAGGCGATCATGAATATTCGACATTGAGAAAATTGATAATGAGTAACCTCATCCTTGAGTTTACCAGCATACGCCACGGCTTGATTACCAAAAATGATGGAACCTTGGGACCATGTCATATAATCTATAAGTGCTTGGGCTTGCCGGGGCCCAAATGACTATCAGTCAAAGTCAAAATTCAACACAATAACGTGTTCCCGAGTCTACTATGTCGTCTCTTCGGTCATGCCAGCACAGAGCCAGGCTAGAGCCAGGCTGTCTCGCTGCCTAGGAGATGTATCTGCCCGAAACAAAGCGGCACTAAAAATGGAACAAGACATTTAATAAATCTGCAGGAATACATGGTGAGTGATACGTGACACATTCGCATTGCCAAGACTGACGGAGAGAGGTACATACAGTTTGGGGAATGGGCGCAAAAACAACAGTACGAGTATGTGTAAGATGATGGATCGTCAACAGACTCCGGGAGGTGGATGCATCAGACTCATCATAGAGCCCCCAAACAGGGATTATTCTTCTCCGACGGTGCTGCACCCTCTCCGCCCACCAGTCTCCCCCCCCTGCGACCTGCCAGCCTGGTCGCCTGCCTGCAGCGGTTGCCCGAGCCAGCCAAGATGCAGTACAAGCATTGTTCTCACCTTGCCTGCAGCAGGCAGGCCTGTCCATGTGGGCTATCTAATCCCGGGCCCGGCGACGAGAGGCAAAGCAGGTTGCGGTACTTCCTTCATGGGACGAGCTGCCAGCGCTAGTGGGCCGCCGGGCGATGGGCTGAGTATAGCTACAAGGGCGGCATGACAAGCTCCCCCTACCTGCACAGAGCAGTGCACCCGCAGTAGCGCTGTGGGCGGGTGTGTGTTTGTGGCATATCAAGGCTTGTCGCTGCGAGGTACCGAGCTAGCGGCTCGTGGATCTAGAAACACTCGGAGAAGCGCAGAGATACCAGCAGTGCCCGTGTGTGGCCGGCGGCCTCGCAAGTCGCCTGCACTACGGGTCGGGCTAGTCAGTGTGGTGGCCCCGTTCCCAAGCACAGACGGGTACAGACGAATGACCAGCGTGCTACTTACTACCTAGTACAGACGGAGGCACGCAGGTAAGTCGCATATGCGCACCTTACCCACACCAAAACCTGAGTGGGCCTTAAGGTTGTCTTCCGTCCGCTCTACCGTTTCTTCTTCTCTGGAGAACTGCACCTGGCACCGATTCCCAATTCTCCCTCCCCTTTCCATCTAATCCATCTAGCCCATCGCCCTCAGTTGTGCCGCCCCCCTCTGCCGGATCGCCAACCCAGCCGAACAGCTTCGCGATCTCCTATCCCGCTGCTGCAAACCGCCGCCGCCGCGTCGTCCTGGCGCTGCCCTCCGCCAGACAGGACAGAGCCTAACGACCTTCCTCTTGCGCGCACCGCCTCGGGCCATGGTCACGGTCGCTGACGAGGCTTGACGTACCGCAACTGGAGCCTTGCCTTGTCTCGTCATCCCCGACTAGACAACACCAACGGCCGCTTCTCATTGAGAACCTTGAAGCCAAAGGGACCCTGCATACGCCTTCGAATTACCCCCGTGTTCAATTGCTAGTTTGTTACTAAGCGCAACCGATTTTTGGTCTCGCGCGTGTCAACCGAGACGTCATCGGCCATCAACTACCATATCGTTATTGTAATTACCAACCAGCCTAGGCATAAACAAGCATTGCCGCTTGCCGTCCCACTAGATTTTTCAGCATCATGTCTATGTATCCTCACCAGCGCGGCATGCCGCAAAATGCCACACGCCTCAACGAGTTGCTCGAGCAGATCCGTCAGGAATTTGATAACCAGGTTAGGATCAATGAGAACTATGACCAGCAAAGTGAGTCTGAAGCCATTGTTCTGCCACGGCCATGTCCCGGCGCGTTCAATACATGTTCCCCTCACTAAGACGGCTCTGATGTTCGCGCAGTCCAGCAGCAGATCCAGGATGCGACCCATATCCGAGACAAGGTTTACCAATTGGAGCAAGCACACATGCAAATTAAGCAGAAGTAAGCCTCGTCCTCCTTGTCCGGCACTCGTTTGTCAAGCATATGCTGATGCGCATAGGTATGAGGAGGACATACTTAACCTGCGCCGCCAGCTCGACGCTGCTCGAGGCGGTGCCCCTCAGCCGCAGCCCGGCATGCCTGGTCCGCAACACGGCGGTCCTTCGGCCGGCCCTCCGCCTCCCTCCCTCGGCGTTGGCAACAATCTCTTCGGTGGCATCATGACGGGACAGGGACAGGGCCAAGGCTTGCCCCCTCAGCCCCCGCCGCCTGAGCACCAACCCCCCGGAGCTCAGCAACACATGCCCCAGCCGCCTCCAGGTCTCCAAGGCCCTCCGCCGCCTCCCCCTCCACCGTCGCAGGCGCCTCCTCCCTTCCAACTCGGTTACGGACAAGGCCCCGGTCCCAATGGCTTCCCCGGCCAAGCGCCCCAGACCACCGCCTCTCCTGGCCCCGGCAAGCGTGGTATTGGTAGACCTCCTGCCGCCGGCCCCGCTACTCCTCAGATCAATACGCCTCTGCCGTACGCTGGTCCTGGAGCATCACCACAGGTTCCCAACCACCCTACGCCGGATCATCGAGTCGTCCACCCCCCACCTCCCAATCCGATGGTGAACAATGCACTGGGCGAGCTGGACCCCGAGCGTGTGCCCGCCCATGTTAAGAAGACTCGTGATGACTGGTTTGTCATCTTCAACCAAGCCGTTCCACGTGTATTAGATGTTGACTTGGTCCACACCTTGTCGCACGAAAGCGTTGTCTGCTGTGTCCGATTCAGTCATGACGGGAAGTATGTAGCCACTGGCTGCAACCGATCTGCCCAGATCTACGATGTCCAAACCGGTGAAAAAGTCTGCGTCTTGCAAGACGAGAACGCCGATGTAACTGGTGACCTGTATATTCGAAGTGTGTGCTTCAGTCCCGATGGCAAGTACTTGGCTACCGGTGCCGAGGACAAGCTTATTCGTGTAAGTTCCATGATGTCTGCACCTGATTCTTCCATGCTAACCCCACTAGGTCTGGGACATCGCCAACCGCACAATCCGCAACACATTCGCTGGCCATGAACAAGACATCTACTCGCTCGATTTTGCCCGCGATGGTCGCACTATTGCCTCGGGAAGTGGTGACAGAACTGTGCGTCTTTGGGACATTGAGAATAGCTCCAATATCTTGACCCTCACGATCGAAGACGGTGTTACGACTGTTGCTATTTCTCCAGATACCAAGTTTGTTGCTGCCGGCTCACTCGACAAGAGCGTACGGGTCTGGGACATCATGCAAGGCTATCTTCTTGAGCGTCTGGAGGGTCCCGATGGCCACAAAGACAGCGTCTACTCCGTTGCTTTCTCACCAAGTGGCAAGGAGCTTGTCAGTGGTAGCTTGGACAAGACTATCAAGATGTGGGAGTTATCCACCTCGAGGATTAATGGCAATGCTGGCCCTAAGGGAGGTAGATGCATTAAGACATTCGAGGGTCACAGAGTATGCAGAATGCCAACAGTGGAACTACTTAGCATGCTAACGTATAACAGGACTTCGTTCTTAGCGTTGCACTTACCCCTGATGCCAACTGGGTCATGTCTGGGTCCAAAGACCGTGGAGTGCAGTTCTGGGACCCACGAACCGGTTGCACTCAACTTATGTTGCAGGGCCACAAGAATTCAGTCATCTCGGTTGCTCCCAGCCCAACAGGCGGATTCTTTGCTACCGGTTCCGGCGACATGAGGGCTAGAATTTGGTCATACCGGACGTTGACTCAGTAGAATAGGTCACTAGCTGGGGTAAAAGACGATCTTCGACGGTTCGCTCCCGAATAATTGAAGTCGAAAATCTCAACAAAATTCCAAATTTCCGATTCGGTCAGGAGGGACCGTGCATAGTACCTAATTTCGTATGGGACATGATGGGTAAGAGGGGCGAAGCGCTAGAGCTCATTCTGTGAGAATATGAAGGAACTAGGCGGCGGGGGCTTGACCGTGTAGAAAGAGCGGAAACAACACATCTGTCAGAATCATGTTTATGAGTTTTGTTTTCCATCATTGCAGACTGTAGGCTAAGAGCTCGGGATGAGTGTGTTTCAAACAATGATAACGGTCTCTTTATGATGTTAATCCAGTCTGCCGAAAGTGATTTGCCTTTTCGATCTCTGTAAGATTTCTGAGATAAAGAGTGATTCGCAAGACAGGCGAATCAAGGTGATGTATAATAGTATCTAGTATGACTACGCGGTTTTTCAGACGAGCTCTTTGAACAGGTCATCGAATTCGTCGCCTTTCTTGGCTTTCTTCTTCTTGCTCTGTTTCGCGTCTCCGCCTTTGGTGGCCTTTCCCTTGGAATCTAGTGCCGTCTTTGCCTTCTTGATGGGTCTGAGGCTCTCAGTGTCTGCCTGGGAAGTGGGCACGCGCTTGATTGGTGTTCCTGTTGATGATGACGATGAAGTTGATGGCTTGGTGGGGTTGGCTTTTGATGGTGGAGTAAACTGCGGCTTTGAGGGAGGGCTCTTGTCGTGATTTGTTGTTGAGAGTGCTAGGGCTTTAGGTTTTTTACTCTTGCGCATCAGTTCCACTGCGTCGCGCGAGATTGCCTTTCCTCCGCTTATGGGCGCTGCGTCTCCTGGTTTCTGGAGATTTAATTCTGACTGCGTTTCTACACTTTGTTTGATGTTTGTATCCTGGGATATTGCAGTCTCCGGAATTGAGGACTTCCTCTCTTCAGGAAGATTACCGCTTGACACGGGTGCCAGGAGCTGACATACAGCGTGTACTTGTGATAAGGCACTTAGTAGCACTACCCCTAAGGTTGCAAATTGATTGTCTGCTGTTAGTTGGGAGAATGCGCTGCTTCTTGTTAGCGAGATGTTGGGGTTGAAAGTCGTATCATGTTTAGAGGGTGGCTCACAGGTAACACTTCGGAATCAAAATGTCGCGCATCCAAATTGCATACGCCGCGGCCTTCTCATCGAAGCCCTTGTCTTCCTTCACTGGGTCTTCCACCGCTAGTTCTCCATGTTCGATTCCCGCTAATGTCTCCCGCCGACGCTTCTTACTTAAAGCCTTTTGCGCCTTGGCGGCTTTTGCGGCGTTGAGTTGCGCCGCGGATATTGTGGATTGTAGCTCTGACATGAACTTATCACAGTTCCGCCGTAACATGCCGAAGCTGCGCCACCATGATGAGCGGCGGTGTTGGTTGTGGTTGCGGTGCGCTATGCCTTTGAAGATTGGCTGGAGGGATCGGAGTCGTGATAGGGCTTTGGTGTGTGGAGTTTGTTCATTAGAGTCTGGTGGCGGCGCGCTTGATGCCGCTGTGCCAGTAACGGCGCTTGGGTTTGGAGCCATTACATTTCTGTTCTCAGTGGGTTGATTTTGTGAAGTGCGCTTTCTTCTATATGTGGTGAGATGTTGAATAAGATGAGAGGATAGTGTAGGTTTTGAATGCGCTCGATTGTGATTGGTGAGGTACAAAAGCGTGACAGCATTTTTATTAGTGTGCTGGATCCACTATCGACTTCAATTTACTTCCTCTTATCCGGAGATGCACGTGGTGTTTAAAACTCTCACTAGCGCCATCCCTCTCATATGATGCGCACTACTTTTGCTTCCCTTCTTATTGTTCAATGTTAGAGCTGGGAGATTGTTATATTGTACGTGCCTGAGTTCCAAGGAAAACAAATACGTATGTCTATTCGTCCACGCTAAGGGGAGGATCTAGGATCTTTGAAACGTTGAGCAGCTCGATACCCTCAACTAGTCGAGCTTATCCAACTCATGAAACGCATTATTGCGGCACGTCTATTTATTGACATTCCGGTTCCGCTTGAGTGTGTCGGTGTCTGGAAGAAGAGCGTCATGATAACTCATTCTGTCAGCTCGTTGACTATGTGGTTGAAGCAATTTTCTTGGATCCATAGTCTTAAATGCATCCCACAGCTTGGTCGATATCCTCTTCCTTTCGGCCCTGTTTTGGAGCATCTTGATGATTAAAACATGCAGCATATCATTGGTCTCAGTATAGAACTCTTTGCAAAGCCCTTCAAGTAGGCAATCATGACTTCTGCAAAACCGTTGTCGACTCAGGATTGCTACAGCATCCGAGTACAGCGGATTCAACGTGGTGTCATGATATAAAGCATCGAAGAATTGTGTTGCGATGTCGTGGTCACGCTGGGTTGATAGAGAGGTCTTGATGAAACTGTCTTGTGAGAAAATAATGAGTCTTCCGTAGAAGCACCAGAGATATCCGACTATGTCTCTTGTGCGGCCTCGTTTTCACCAGCCAGCGAGCTTAATTCACCGTGTAATCGAACTCGCAAGCGACTTGACGATCATTCGCCATCTGGCGTTCAATGGGTAGAGGGTGAAGGTTGGTGTGACAAATTGGCGAGGGAGGCGGTAGATAATGAAAATGAGGCTCTTCGACGGTTCTTTTCATAGTGGATGCGTCTTATGAGGCAGTCTCAAATGTCAATTGTAGGTTCTCTCCGAGGCCGGTCTCGGAGGCTCCAAAATCATTAGGTGTTGCATCTTGAGCGATGAATTTGCTCCCAGAGCAATTTGCTTGTATAGTTTCCGATGTAATCAATTGGTGATAACCTGCTTCTAGCTTCGAAAAGTCAAAGCATTTGCACTGATGTCCGTGAGCAATGGAATGCCATGAGACATCCTCAGTAGTTTACTACACTTACAGCGACTCTTCTGGGCCTGTGAAACTCGCACGAGAGCTTGAACTTTCGTTTAATCGCTATTTTTGCTGGAATCTGAAGATACAATGAACCCTTTCGTCGCCGCCTGAACTGACTTGACGTTCCAGACTCTAGTGTTGTTGCCGGTGAGAAGGGTGAATCATCCTCTCTACCATGCAAATCCGCAGTACTTGGGGTTGAGTAGTAGTCGCTTGTAGAGCTTCGAGACCTAGAGTCTGCCCAGGACACAGAGACCTGATTTACGCCATCTCAAGTCTCTGGGCCCACAGGGTCAAGGCTCGAAGCATTCTCACTTGCAAGACTCGGATCTGTATAGTCCAACCGTGGTCGGATTGCCAAATTGTTCTGCTGGGAAACATGAATTTCAAGGCGGCATCAATCCGCTTCCCGACGGACCTGGTTGTAATAATGCTGGTTGTAATAATGCCGATACTGTGGCATGGGCTCCATGCATATGATTTCCGGCTGTTCCCCTTTAGGCCATTGCGAAGAGGCTGGAGATGAAGCAAGAGAGTCATCGACAGGTAACGACATGCTCGACGAAATAACAAAATTGTATTGAAAGGCACACTGTTGCACAAGAAACGCCGAAACTGCTGGGCTCGAGCTTCGAATGGGGTTCCTGAGACTCACAACTCGAAAGACAGAGGCTTATTAGCAACTTAATACGAATGAAGCACATTCCTTGGAAAAATAAGAAGGCTTTCAGTGGCGACAAGAATTAGGACAGACGGGTACGAGAGGAGAGGAATAGTCGCAGATGGAGGAAGACAAGCACATTGAGACGTACTTGGAATCATATTTGGACTGGCAAGAGATCAAAATGCGTGCCAGCAATACACGTCAGAGGAGGCTGCGCCCACCACTCATCAGGGCTGAGAGTAGGCATACTCCGCAGAATTACCTCGACCACGAACCCGCCATCGCTTCAGCAGACCCTCATATTATGCCTTGCCAATGCATATACGCTTTTGGACAGTAGGTTGTGCTCGGGAGACTTTGATCTATCTGTATACGACTGTTCTGTGGTATTACAGACCCTTTTACTGTGCCTCTTAATGCTACCCTACTTAGATTCGACCTCTATTAACGCTGTCAGTGGTCTCTCAGTCGAAGTGAGGTGCTGAATGTGCAAGGAAAAGGTTCTGTACACAGAACTGTGCATAGTACGAAATATGGGGTAGCGTACATACTCACTCTGCCACCTATCTAACCCAAATGACGGATGCACATCATAGATACCTACAGTGCTCGAGAGGGGGCAAATCACTTGGAGGTTGGGTACGAACATTTTATACCGAAACAATACCTAGCGAAGTGCTACAAGAAAACAAATGCGGGTAAAATGACAACTGGTAGGGTTTGAGTATGCCCACCGATCATTGTCAATTCAAATGATTTACATGTTTTGTCACTTTCTATGCCCTCGAAGCAACTACCTGTGTCTACCTACGTGTAGGTATATGTAGGTAGCGCACTTGAAGCGAATTGGGGTACAATGACGCGGACGGGACTATCGAATCAGGCGACATTGCTGACTACGCGGACCGCACCTCAGTCTTGCCGCCCACGATTGGCTGAGGATATGATGCGCTCTTAGAGATGCATGGGGCTCATCTCGTTAGAGCAGAATATCGAAAGGAATATCACGAAAGATGGCAAATAATGTACTCGTCAATAGATCATTCTTCATTGTTCCTCATCCCTTCGTAACGTATATACAGTTCGTTAAATACATGTATGTACCATGAAACCCTATGTACCTCTCAGCATGTTCCTATATACATCCGGCCAAGTAGTATCATTATGAAAACAATCAAAAGCTCAAGCTTGCCGGCCGAGCTGGCCGCGGTGGGGTGATATCATGAAAACCTCCCATACCATTCCCATATAAACGCCTAGTTCCATCGGAATGCCAGCCGGATCGCACTGATCTCGGGCTTGAGGGCTCTGTGTAACGGCCCCTCTCGTCGTTCAAATCTTTGAATTGTTTGTAGTTGTGGAAGTTGTGCCAACTGAGTTTTGTTGAGCTTGAATGTGACCCGTCGTATTCACTACCATCACTCTGTCGGTAATATCTTGCTTTGGCAGTGCCTGGCAGTGGGTAGGCTCCATTGCGGAAATAGGGGTCGCCCATCTCAATCTCGGCACTAGGACCGCGACAATGGAATTTGAGTCCGTTAGATGCTCGCTTTACGGCCGGCCACGATACTCTGCTCTGCGAAATCGGATCTAAGATATTCTTGAAGAGCGGGCGTAGGGTTGCGAGTGACGAGGCCGTAAGCCCTAAGCCGTTCTCGACTGTGGACCAAATAGCAAGGTCGGTGAAGCAGTAGAGGATGTCCTTGTCATGATTGAGTTGCCAGACATAAAAGATACGGACAATGGTAGCAGTTGACGCGCTGTCGAATACGTTAGCACGTCTAACAGGGCGCCATAGTGCATACAACGAGTGACTTACATCGAGCCGAGAGCCAAAATACCTGCTACTGAAAATTTTGATTTCTTGTTGAGATCCAAATTCCATACCAGTGCGATTGGGAACAACCCGAGAGTCCAATCCGCCGCGGCATTCACCCCAACAGCCGCATATGTAGAACTCGAGATGATCTGCGCCGATACGCAAACCCCAGCCATATTCGTTGTGTAACGGTTCCAATAGTAGTCGATAGGATCACATTGGAACGCCGCGACAAAGACGTAGAAGACGTTGAACACGAGACAGCTGATGAGGACAAACCAGATGGTAATTCGGTGCCACATCCGGGAGCAAATTCGCAAAAGAAAAATACCGATTGTCATCTTGAGCAGCATTGAAGTGATGACATAGGTCAGTTCTCCGGCCCAGCGCATCTGAACAGGACTCATATCAGCGACAAGAGTTGATGACATAGGTACAACACGAGAAGGGTTCAATATACCTTGAGCACTTTGGGTATGTTCTCTTTTGGGACAGCCGCTGTATGCTTACCAGCGCCATACTGAATGCTGACCAGGACAAAGTAGGTAAGAGCAATGGAAGAAGCCTGTGAGTCAGGTTAGACTACGGTAAGAGAGTAAGTACGTCCAGTGGTTCTCATACCAGAGCCAATAGTGCGAGCCAGTCTTCAATCCGGAAGATTTTGAGTATACCAATTCTCACATAGCACCGCAGGCCGACGGTAACGGCCGACACACCCAACAACACGGACGTCACAGTAGCCAGCTCAGGACCGCGATCCTGTGGCGCCATGTCTAAGGGTTATTACTGACTTCGTCTGCTCGGCAGTATTGAAGCACTGCCGAAGATGATCATGGCGGCTAGTTACAAAGACACGACCTTCACACGTGGGAGTTCAGCACGGCGACGGAGTTGTATGGTAACATCGCGGAACGAAGCGAAATTAGAAAAGAAGAGGCTACCGATCAAGATATAGTCGAGTTGGAATTCGGGGTAGCTCTGGTAGTCTGAAAAGCGGCGATACACCGATGCCGCCGAGGGAGCGGACCCGAAGACATAGCTCATGCAGTCCACTTCGATTCCAGAATGGCGACAGGTATCCTGGAACGGCCCTAGTGGCCAGATAGGAAGTCGACACCATATCCTTGACCGCGAATCTACCGACGATGCATACTCGTCAGCAGCACCGCCAAGACCAGTGGCTGCAAGCTGTGATATAATGTCAGCGATTAGTCTCTTCCGAGGCTGCAGGCAATGGCGTCTTCTCGACCCCGTCAGCAACACAGCAGACGAAGACTCATGACAGTGAAGCGGCACACCAGGACGAGGTATTCGTCAATAGGCCGCGCATACCCCTGGTCCCGTTCCGTCTGGACTTGCACCAGGAGCTACGATGTCTGAATCGGGCAGGCTGCCATGGGTCGTCACATGGACCCAGCGGCGTCCCTTTTGGTCTTGGTATGCCCCGCGTTCTTCGGGCGACCAGGATGTAACAAGAGGGTCACTTCTATGTGTCCTGTACAGAAGCTATTGTCTGCGGCCATGCGCAAATGGGTTGCGTGGGCAGCGATCGCGAGAGCAACGCAGGCCCTGCCCGAGGGTAGGACCGAGAACGCCGAGAAGGCCGTCGAGCACTTCGCTTGCCTCCCCGCGGTAGGTTGAATCGCTTACAGCTTGCTGAGCGAGGCACACACACCACCCGGTGGCTCGAGCGGGTCGGGTTGCTCATCGATGGCCATGAGGTTGAAGGTAAGGACGCGGCTTATGGGAAATGTTGCTAATCAATAGACTGCACATGGTCAGATATTGGCGCGCTTCCGGGGTACCTATGTATGCTCAGCGGTCCTCCAAACTGGGACTAAATATCAATAATTGGCTTGTCGCCCTACGCGTCCTGCACATTCCTCAGCCTTGACTAAGGTTGCAATATTGCAGCTGCGTGGGAAAGTATGCCCTTTGGCGACGAAATGACACGTTGCGGCTGAGCGACTCAAGCTTCCAATTGCCCTCGTGGGTTGCATGGCAGCCAGCCACCTTGGACCATACCCCTCCCCATGCAGAGTCCACGAAAGTTGCGACAACTGCGGTGATCGACAGTCTCCCCATCCCTATGCGGGACCCGTCGAGCTGTCAATCGACATTGTGCCATTCCCATCAGGGTAGGTCGTTTCATGTGGTGATAAGAAGTGCAGATACATGGGGAACATCTCAAGAGTGTTTCAGTCTGCTACGATTGGCCAGTGGCCAGATAGTAGTACTTCAGGACGAAGACATATACTAGATATGAAGGAAGACACATGACAGGTACTCTCCTGCTTGATAAACTACACAGAGGTAGTGAGTGGAAGAGCCGAGAGAGCTTCACGCCGCGTTCGGGTGGATTGGATGTTGGGCTTTCGAGATTCTGCGGAGACAGCCGGGACCTCGAGAATGATGGGGACGGGAATGACACAGTCTTAGCGCGTGGCGTTCGAGTTCTTCCCGCGGCTGGTCCATGCACTTTTTAGACTCCGGGAATGTCTCTAAGTTAAGGTAGTCCTGCAAGACATGTCTTAGCTGCGTGGTTTATCCCAAGTAGGACTACTCGCATACCCCAGTCTCACCACCCCCGAGACGTCATTGCTGCCTTTAACATGCCAAGTGATCATGAGTTGAATGGGACTATTTCCTTTCCTGATTATCGTCTGCGGGCTCTTGAAATATGCCTTACTTGGGGCATTCCACTGGAGATCTATAATATAGGCCAGTGACAGCCGTAACACCCTGGCAAATAGTGATGGTACTTGCATCTGTATTATAGTCATGGCATCTTTACCTGAGTCACATGTGTGAAGAACACCAAAGTAGCTGCGTTTGTGAGTGTTCAGATAGACAGGCCCACTCAGGTACATGCATCTGGTCACGCTCCTAGCTTCATACTGTATACTGTCCTAAAGATAGACGGCATTGGTGAACGCTGGACCGTATTTCTGAAACAACCAGCGTGGTTAGATAGTTCGCCAATAACTAACGGGAACCTAAGAGCGTTGAGATGCTTCTGCAAGGTGGACTACTAGCTACGAAAGGGGTGGGTTGCATATAATTCGGCGAGACTTGGTTGCGTTCCAGATTTTGACTATGCTTGCAACCACTCGAGAGAGTTCGATAGCAATGTGTATGCAGACGAGAAGCAAGGTGGAACGTGTGCAAGCGAAGGGAGCGATGAGTAAACCTACGGATCGCATATACGACCCTGTCTTACCCCCATTTCAAAAGACATTCTCCGGATTTCTCACATACAGATTCAGCAAAACCGGTGTCCATTAGTTAACACGACACACAAAGCTTTTCACTCCTTTGGCAGCCCGTACACAGAGAGTTTGCTACTTTAGATGAGTAAAAGGACCAGGTTACAAACCTGCAATCTTTCCTTGAGTATCAATCGCCACATATACAAGCATTAGCAAATCCAGATCTTAATAACATAATAATTATGCACACTAAGTTGAAAATTGAGCTAGATAGTGACTTGTATGAATAGAGATCCTACCCCAAGCAAACAAGTTGACCATGCCTGTTTGTAGGTAATGTCTGATCCAAAACCATCCCCTGGCTTGGCAAACAAGATGTTGATGGACTTGCCGATTTTGGAGATTGTTTGCTTCGAGGGCCTGGCCCTAACGATCCTCGTGTTTGTGAAAATGTATGTGCCAAAGGCGGGAAAATGTCACTTTGGCGTGCATGCAGCAATCGACACAGGACCCAACGCAAAGAAAAGGAGACAATTCATACTTGAAACAAACGCCATGTTGGTGTTGTAAATATGTCATCCAAACTTCAGATGATAGGTCAGCCGGCTTTAGATGGTTGGAGCATAGACCTTCAAGACGAGTGTAGCGATCAACAGTAAAGAGAGTAGAAGGCATGAAGTTCACAAGTGTACGATGTGTTGGTGGGATCACAACTCTATTGTGCTCTGACGCACAGAAGATTAATATAGCCCAGGTGCTATCTCATCTACTGCTAGATCTGCTCCCATTTTCTACTCCCATTTTCTTGCGTTTTTTTCTGCTCGTCTGACATTGAAGAGCATATCCATTGGATCCGTGCGACGGACTTATCCATGTCCGACAAACCTGTCGTCTATAACCATACCCGAATTTTGCGGCCACCATTTTTTTCTTTTTTGCATCCATCTTGTCGAGACGTGTCGAGACGTGTCAAAGGTCTTGCGAGTGTCCGAGAGGTTTTCGTGATGTTGACTATGCAATCGGTGGCCGTTATTGTGGGTGATTGGGCCCAGGTGCCCTGTGAGATATCACATCAATCAGACATGTCTTTGGAACTCCAGTAGACATTGTGCACAAGTGCATGTTTCACAGGAGCTACATACCCGACGCAAGGAAATAAAGAGGCTAGGAAAACGAAAATTGCTCTGAGAGAAAGACGGGAAAGTCCTATTCACAAGGCGAGTGAAACTCTCATGAGCGGTGGTCATTGAATAGGCGTTGAGGGCCCAGCGCAGTGAGCTATAAGACATTAGATTAGCAGTTGGCAACAAGCGATAAGAAGAAGAAACAAAACAACATGGACAAAGGAGGAGCAGAACACTAGAGGCGGACTCACAACTTAGCAGTGGCAATCAAGGCGGAAGACGCTTAGCGTAGAAGACTCCCTGTGCAGTCACATACCAGCGGTACTCGCTACCACCTCTGTCGATGTTCTGGCGACTGACTTGGATGTATTCGCCATCGAGCTGCTGGCACCAATACATGCGGGCGGGGTTGTCGTCTGCGGGCTTGATGCCTTGAGGCTCATTGGCCTCATCCTCGCTGGTTGAAAACGACTGCTCGGTAGCAAGCTCAGTTTTGGTCTTGCCATAAGTAATATTGGAGTACTCGGAGTTCAGATTACCGGGAAGAACAAAGCTGCCGCCAGGAGCAGGGGGACCATTGCCGCCGGACATCACGAAGGTCGGCGTAGAAGGGGGCGGGCCACCTCCTGAACCAGCAGCTCCAGCAAGCACATAAGTCTGATTAGGTGCAGCGCCACCAGCAGCAGTCTGTTGGTAGACCATCATGGGTGGAGCGCCAGGTTGAGTGCTGATTCCTCCGGCAGGGACGCAGTACTGCATCTGCATCTGGGGCATTGGCTGACACTGGGCACCCTGGGGGACCATGGCGATAGGGGCGGCGGTCATGCCGGGCTGCGACTAGATTGAGCACATATCAGCATTTATCTTCCTTTGAAGGTATCAGACGAATGAAAATGACACGAAAGACAGATGAGAACGCAAGTCCCAAATTCTCAGTGCACTCTGAAATCAGCTTATGAAATGGCGCACGTTGATGTGAAACAGATAGGCAGCGTGAGTGAGAGACAACAAGAAAGAGACTACCCATGGCATGATCATGATATGACAAGATTGCTGTACCTGTTGGCCGGCAAAGCCGGGGTAACCGTAACAGACAGCGCCAGGCACACCAGAGATGGCACCTTGGATGACACCAACAGCAGGGCCAGGACCATACTGAGGCGGGACTTGGCCGGGCTGCTGGAGGATAGGGGGCACCATGCCCTGGAGACCAAGGAATTGCGAGCCATCTTGGTCAGAGCGAGGTACGTAGGTATGCTGGATGGGACCATTGGAGGTGTCAGGCACCGGAGGCTGGTAATGGCGCTGGTTGGGGTCGTTGGCGATGCCAGCGGCGACACTGCTGGGGGCAGGGACTCCACTCATGGTCGGGAAAGCTTGGGGTGCGAAGGGGGCAAAAGGGTACGGATATGCTTGAGGCTGAGGGGCAGGGTAGTTTGGCAGACCCGTGAAGAGATCTTGCTGAGGGAGCTTGCTGTCAAGGATGCCGTCTAGGACGAGACCCGCGGGAGTGTTTTGGACGTAGTGCACGGGTAGGTCACGCAGCAGAGAAGGGCGCGGGTCAGGGCTTGCGCGCGGCTCAGGCTGAGAGCGATTGGCAGGCTCAGCGCGAGTGTTGTTGTTGTTTGCGCCAGTGGTAGCCTTGCCAGTAGTGAAGGAAACCTGCCTAGGCTTTGCGTGATTGCTGGCGGGAGTGGGTTGACTTGGCTCGGGTCCAGTGCGGTTTGGCTGGCGAGGCTGACCCGACATGGTGGAGAGGGAGTGTGTTGTGTGCAGACGAAGGTACCAGGCAGCGGGTTTTAAGTGACAACCATCAGAGGCGATTCAATGAGCTGAGTGTGTCACCTGGCCAACACTCCGTGCGTCGATGTTCAAGGAAGGAACGATCCCTTAGCGTGGTTACAAGAGGTGGGATGGAAGTGAGAAAGATCGGATGTCAAAGACACTGGAGCAGAGAAAGCAGCTGCGCCAAGAAGCGTGCAGGAGCGCAGGCGGCTACAACAGCTCCCCTCACTGCAGGCTGCTGGGGGCAAAGGGCGCGAGTTCCAGAAGCCTTGGGTGTTCAGATGAGAGTGCAAAGGGAAAGGCTAGTGAGGGAGTGTGTGTTTGAGAGAGATAGTGATGTGGTGTTCATCAAGCTGAAGGTAGAGAACCAAGCCAGTTGAGGCTTCATCCGGAGTAACCCTCAGCATCCAACTGACAACTCGGCTGCTGTAGCACTTGGTCGTTACGTCCCGACAAGGAAGGCACGATCACCTCGAGATACTTTGATGGTCAGGACGACAACATGCCACATACAAGGTTGGTGGCCAATGCGTAAGGCTCGAGCAAACAGTTCAATGGCTGAGAAGAGAGTCACGCAAAGCTGAGAAAAACTAGGAAACTGAAAGACCTACTCTATCTCCGACAGTCGGTACCCAGTTTGTTCCGTCCCATACGTACTGGAACGTGGCCGATTCAGGCGCATCGTCTTCGAGATATATGTCTCGGACGGGCCAACATGGGAGACAGCACATGGCGATAATGGCTTTGTGTTGTTGGAAGGCACGCGTGAAAGTTGTTGATTTGCAAGGGTAAAAGGAGGTTGAGAAAAGATGATGATGGTCTTGTTGGCGAGCAAACTTGTTGCAAGGTAGAGCAGAGGTCAAATTGGAAGTCGCTGAGGGGTAACCTCAGATAGTACTCGGACAGTAGGTATCTTTAGTACACTACCTAATTCACAAGCAGAGCTGAGGGCACGGTAGCTTAGATGACACAGCCTCCGTGACCTGAAGCAGGCACGTCCAACCTTGGGTTGGTATAGTACCTGCGCTGGTATTCTATATCTACTGGGCTCAGTACCATCGACACTGACTGCCGATCCAAGCAAGGCAAGGTAAGGAGTTAGGTGCAATGAGAAGATGCTGCATGAACATAGAAACCTATCTATCAATTGCAACACAACGAGCCATTACCAGACAAACCCACATCTAATTTCAAGGCCATCAACCAGATATCAGCAATGACACATTTCAGAGTCTTTCATTTGCCAACCCGGGGACAATACCTGTTTAGAATTCAAAGAGATAATGGTACTCAAGAAATGACAACACCTCTGCAAAGCATTCCTGCAACAGCCTTTGGGGCGGCGAGACGTCATCTGCACAGCACTTCAGAGATAAGGTTGTCTCAAGCCTTGGTCATCGGGCCATCCATCACAGCGGGAAGAATACATTCGAAGCAGAAAGGCTGCAGCAGAGAGAATTCTCGAGAAAGATCCCTCGACAGTTCCAACTTTGAAATCGATCTCATTACGACGGTCCGTCCCGAAGCGTCGTATTTTTACGCCGAACAAACTAGGAGCCTAGAGCTGCTTAAAATCGAGATACGGGGTATTCGGTACGGGAGTTTTTGAGCTTGCGATGCAGACTGATGCTGTGAGCTTTGACAACGAGGTTTGCTTTGAGGTTGTACAACCTAGCCACGTGATTGGTGTTTTCGAGGTGTTCTCGAGCTGGGTCGTGGGATCGCGCTTCGGAAGTTGCCGAAAAGCCCCCGATTGGGAAAAAGGGTGCTTACATTCGTTCATGCCATGAGGAAAGTTGAGCATGGTGGAATCAGCTTCAAATCCAGCATTCGCGAAAGCCAGGGGCCAGTTTTGAACATACTGCATGGGAAACTAAGCTAGTTTCATCTCTTTGTAAAGCACACTTGCAGAATGCCTACTTATAGTCATCATAAGCACAGCTGCATCGTATTCGGTTCTGTCATCATGTATTGATCGGTATCACTCTTTTTTGCTGTGTACTTTTTCCTATAAAAGGGAATGAGCATACCTCAGCATACCTCTCAATTCAATAATTCAAGAAAAAGACGCCTATAGACCTCTTGATACCTCGCTCGTTGGTCTATGTCAATTAGAATGCAAAACGTAACGGATTCCTTACTAGGAGGAACGCCTCTGCATCCGTATTATCCCCTTGGCGTCGCTATACCAAAGTATATTGCGAACGACCTCTCAACGCAAGAGATTCTCGCTATTTTCACCACGGCATGCATTGCCGTTCTTACACCAACGCTCTTCTTAGCACGCCGCAAGCGACCTGATCTGTCAAAAGATGAGCTGGCCACGGTATTGTGGTTTGTGCTCTGTGGTTCCATCCACTCCTGCCTCGAAGGTATGTCCAGCCCCGAACTCCATGACGCGCCCCAATCATCAAAGTTGACCCCAATATCCAGGATATTTCGCATTCAACGCCCGCGCTATCGCCGGACAGGACACGGTCCTAGCACAGCTCTGGAAAGAATACTCCTACTCCGATTCCCGGTATCTCACAGCGGACACCTTTGTCGTATGCATGGAAGCGATAACGGCTGTCTTCTGGGGTCCTCTGTCTTTCCTCTGTGCCTGGTTCATCGTGTCCGATCATCCGCTGCGCCATCCACTCCAGTCCATTATCAGTCTCGGGCAGCTGTACGGCGACGTGCTCTACTACGCAACTTGCACATTCGAGTTCGTGAGGTGGGGAACCGAGTACTCGCGCCCTGAACTGAGATATTTCATTGGCTACTATGTGTTTCTCAACGCGTTTTGGATCGTTATCCCGTTTGCGTTACTGGTTGCTAGCACGAAAGAGATCGGTCGGGCTTTTGCTGCTTTGAAGAGGGCGAGGAGAAACGGCGTTGCGAAATGATGCATCACATGTTGTTTATGGCGTTTGTGGGCCACGCATTTTAAAGACAGTGTAGCGAAAGGGGGAACGTCCAAAATCTTGAGTTGGGCAACGATGGCTTCTAAATCGTCCCTGCCTTCGAAGCTGAAGTCGCATTTCCTCCGCTCATCGTCTATTTAGTAGCATTGTATCAGCGTGAGGCTTGTCTTGATGTCTTCACATGTCTCCTGGTCCCAAGCGGAGGTTCATAGACGGTTTGGGAAAAACAAATTGGTCCATGAAAGAATATAGCACCAGGTGTGGTCATTGGTATTGCTCGAGTGGATATTTGATCTGCTGTACAATAATATGCTGCTTTATCCTACAATGTGTCAACTCGATCTTGGTGAGCATGCGATGTGTAACTACTGAACACATCTGAGATTTGCACCTGGGCAGGCTCAATATCAACCGCCGCCCCATGCGAACACTTAACGCCTGCCAAACCACAGCCTTGTAGGCTTTCTATTGCGAGTAAACCTTATTTTGTACAAGTGGCATCGTAGCCTGAGGAGAGATCATCACGTCGCAACGAGGCCCAGCCGCCTAGCTGCCTGCCGTAGAACCGAAGTCGTTGCATCGGTGCGTTGCTGATCGGAAGCCCAGTATCCTACACTATTATCTATTATGGCATCTTGCGCCTTCACGTCACGGCATCTTCTCTTACCACGCTACATGGACAGCATATCAGGTTATAGGTGTGCGTGCTCATGAGCGTGCGGCGCCGTGTTGGGGAGAATGACAGCCTTCGTAACCTATTCGGAATTAGCCAATATGCCTCCAACATGATAACAGCTGGGGGCAAGATTCATACCGCCCAAGCACCGGCCATAGAAGCAACAACACCACCAGAAATTAGCATCGGCCGAACACCGCGCGTGCTCTTGAAGACCATACCACTCAGCGCTCCGGCGGCGATGGTGTTTGCGGCATCGTGCCTTCCTCTCAAGTAACCGATAAATGAGTTGATGCAGTTGTAGGTGATGGCGACTACACCTGCAGAATTACCCAAGAAGGGACCTCGTCGGGTGATGGCGTTGAGAACAGAGTTGAGGCGCAGCTTTGGTGGTTGACCGGCAGATCTCCTCAGGCCCTCCTGAAGACCCCAGGCGCCACCTAAGGAGAGGGCGGTCAAGTATGTAATACCGGTTCCGTAACAGAGATCGTCACTGAAGCCGCGAGAGGGAATGGCAGATTGTGCGCCGGGCAGATCGGAGAGGGCGGAGTCTTCGAGGCTTAAGTACTCGAGGTTCTCCTGATTTAAGCCGGCGAGGGGGTGCAGCCGCGAGGGGTCGGCAAAGGTGGAGCTGTTGAGAAAGGCATCGACGCCTTGGGCTTCAGATGGGTCGAAGGGGCTGGATGCATATGTGGTAGTGGGCGTCGGTGTGGAGGGCGTGGGCGCGGATGACTGCTGAGAGGACTGGGAGGACTTTTGTCCTGTGAGGGCGTTCCAGATGGATGACATTGTCGTAGAATTAAAAGGTTAAGGTTATCATCAAAGCACAAGAAGAACAATAAGAAAAGAGGAGCTCGCCTATGTGTCAAGGTGTTGACACAGAGGACTGAGGTAGGGCGATGGCGTAGTGGATGGCGTAGGGGTTGGAGAGTGTTGACGGTCGCGAGATGTGAGAGCTGGGAACGATGGCAATATCGTCGAGCCGCATCTTCGGACCAGAAAAAAGTTTCCCGTCTGCAAATGAGACCCTGTCATAACTGTGGCCCGTGCGCAGTTGACCACGTCCGAATTTTCAAGGGTAGGCTGCTTTGTACCTTGCCCCTTGAGATTGTATTGGGTAGTACATCCGCCCACCTTGGCTTCTCGCATAATCCCACTTACAACCACTCGGCCCTCCATGAGAAGCAATGAATTATACATGTAGGTCTCAAAGGCGGTATGTCTGATATATCTCCAAAGACCCAGGTTGCTGCTCTCCTCGAAAGGATGATTATTTGATATGCCCTTGCGTTTCATAGGCGGGATCTGCAATCTGAAGAAATAAATCTTCATCCGGCACCACCATACCCCTCTGCGCATCGCCTGTGACATTGCGCCAGCATGACGACCGCCACGGCATCGGTCAAGTTGCCCGACGTTGCAGACAAGTCCTTCAACCAGAAGACTGCGGTAACATGGATTGAGCAGCAGCCCGAAGATTGGCATGAGTCGTGAGTTTACACATTCTAGGACACATAGCATCTCGGGATTTAAAGCTCACATGCACTCTCTGTCAGCTTGGCCGAACACATATTAAGCGAGCTTCTCACCATTGCTTCAAAACCGAAACAGCTTTCTGGGAGCGCGTGTAGCAAGCTATGCGGGTTTGTCGAAAATTGTGCCAAGTCGAAGTCAGACGTGCTTAAGAATTTCGCATTTTCCGGGGCGACTGTGCGGAGACTCTTCGACTTCTTCATCGAGTGGAACGAGCAAGACGCTCACAGATCTATGCGACTGGTCCTAGACTATGTCGTCTTGGCCATCAAGCTGAATCCAGATCCGGCCACCGCAAGTTCCATCAGAACCGACATTTTGAACGATACCATTTCCGTCATCACCTTAGAGGCTTCAAAGCCCTCCACTAAATCCTCCATGATTGCACTCGACCATCTGATTACGACCAAAGTTGTATACCTCGGCGAAGTATTGTCCCACTATCAAAACCTCATGAAAGGTGTTCTAGGCCATGATGCTGGTTGGGATACCTTCGTCTCGAGTGTTTTTGCATGGATGGACCTGCAGAATGTGTGGACAGCTGCAGGGAAGCTTCTTGCTACCATTTTCACACAGCCCTGGTACCCAGACAGAAAAGACTCCAAGCATAACCCCGGTGCGTGGCATGCATTTATATCAAGAGCGTTGCAAACAAAGCTCGAGTTGCTTGAGCCTATCAAGGTTTACCTTCTCATACCGTTGTGTAAAGCTGACCCAGCTGCAACGCTTGCGTACGTCGATATGTTGACAAAAATTCAAAAACTCACGGCGAGCGATACCCAGGGCTGGAACCTGGACGCTATGTTATGGGTGGCCATGCTTGAAGCCGGGAAGAAGACTGGTATTGTTGGCGATCCAGAAAACGGCAAGGACACCTCATCTCTCTGTCGGCACAGACATTGCTAATGAAACCGCAGGAAGTGGAAAGCGTATAAATCTTACGCATGAGCTACCAGCAGGTGTGATAGATATCGTCCTCTGTCATCAATCCACAGAAGCCCGTGCCTCAGGGCTATCTATTCTACTCGCGTCTCCTTCTACTTCGAAACCTTTTGCTCTAGAGATATTGAAACTTCTAAGGAGGCATCTACCTTCTTTCTACCAAGACTGTGATCCGAAGATTAGGTATGAGGTGCTAGGTCACTCAAGAAATATGATTCAGCGTCTGCATGCTGCGATTGATGCCTTGCGCAGAGACCTGGGCCGACTGTCCAAAAAGGCTATCAATATTACAAAGCCAGGAAAAGATGCACACTTAGTTTTTAAAGAGGCAAATGCCACTCCAAACCTGGCAGTTCCGAATGGAAAGGAAGATAAGTCAGAGACTCTAAGCAAAATTCTACGTGAGCACGAGAAGTTTACCGATTGGTATATTTGGTTCCTCAAGGACGAGCTCACACCCACCGCCTCTTACCAGCGGCATATAACTTCCTTGAAAGCAATGACCTACTTTTTCAAATCGGCACTTGCCCCGGGGGACGTCACTTCTGCCACACGATGGCCTGGGAGTCTGATGGTTAATGACGATTGGTTTAGACAAGTTCTTGATCTAATCATGGACCCATACGACGATGTCAGGGAAATTGCCTCATCGCTGATTATGCAAGTCCAGTGTAGACCAATAATGTCTGGGCCTCCTGAGATACAATTTCAACACAGTACTCCTTACCAGGAACTCCAGGGTTTCTGCCTTAAGGCGAACGAACTCGCGCAGGAGACGGCCCGAGCTGATCATTGTGATGGTGCTGCTAGATGTCAAGAACTCCTCTGTCGGTGGAGTTCGGAGTTCGAGCTAGCTTCAAAAGTACCAGAATCAATACTCAGGAATCTCGAACGGAAGTTGTGCGCCGCCGAAGAGAACCTCGCGACCGCAGTGTTACATGCACCAGTGCATGGAGATTTCGCCGCTCTGAGGTCAGTGTTGATGAGCTCTGTGACTGATCCCATGAGAAGACACACTGAACATTGCATAGGTATATCTGGAGTGCTTTCACAAGCGTCAAACAGAGCGAAAAGTTTCTCGTTGTTCTTGAAGAATACCAAGACCGTGCTATAGTATGCTGTCGGCGGATCTGGCAAGCTGTACAACACATCTTATGTGACGATTCCCCGGAAGGCCATCTTCCCGAGGAATTGCAACAGATAGAGGGACTCGATACTAAGGATCTACTAAGTTATAGTTTTAGGGCTGTACACGAGTCTAGGTAAGCTCTTAGAATTGCCACTGAGGATCATCCACTAACCAACGAAGCAATCTCATGCGTGCAATAGCAAACAATGCTCGGTACAACCGAGTACTCGGATTTCTCGTCCCTTCCCAACCAAATTTTGAGGATATTGGAAGACTAACCTTTCATCAATTATCAAACTTGAGGCACAGAGGAGCATTTTCAACCGTGTCACAAACGTTTACTGCTTGTTGCCAGCTCGTGCAGGTAGTCCCCAACAAGGTTGGAGATAAGACAGACTTGTTAAAAGAGTGGTACAAGGTGTGTTTATATATGCGTTCCATTAGACTTAAGTATCTAACGTGACAGGGTGCTTTGGAATGTATTTACAACCAAGCCTCGACGACTCGAAGGTCGGCGGGTATCCCTGCCATCATTGTGGGAATACTAGCTTCCAGAGCCAAAAGTCCATCATTCGGAGAGGTAATGGCAAAACTCCAGGAAATTGGCTGTGAGCCAGCGTATGTAGCCCAGACAGACGGTTCCAACCTTTCCCAAGTTCACGCCTTGAACTGCCTCAAAGATGTATTCAAGACGTCGTTCTTGAGTCACCACGCAGAACCTCATTTGACAGATTGCTTGCAGCTAGCAGCCCAAAGCTTGCAATCCGAGATGTAAGCTCTGAATCAATTGCATGCTAGACTCGAACTGACCAAAGCAGGTGGGCTATACGAAACTGCGGTTTACTGCTATTACGCAGTCTAATAGACAACCTTTTCGGAACAAGCGAGAGCAAAGCCACCACAGAGGCTGGGTGGGACGGGCGGACGATCAAAATCTCTTATCACAAATACAAGGCATTGCCGGAACTCTTGATGAGTCTTCTTGATCTAGGAAAGGAATCATGTGGCATGGTGATGGGAACAAACACAGCTGAAGCAGTGTTCCCAGCACTGGACATCATTCGTCGGGCCGGACCACCCGAGGGATATCGAGATAAGCTGTACAGCAGTGTATCATTCTATCTGGGAAGTAGGATCTGGCACGTAAGAGAGATTGCCGCTCGGACGTTGTGCTCGCTGCTTTTGGTCCCAACCTGGTTCCAAGCGGTCGAGTCTCTTGTCAACGAGCCAAATCGCTCCGCAAACAAGTTGCATGGAGCATTACTGACGGTCAAGTTCTTGCTTGAAAGACTGCATCAAGTTTCACCTGATCAGCTAAATAGTGAGTACGCTTTACTTGATCGTATAAATGTCACTAACTTTCAGTAGGTAAAACTATCTCTGGTCTGCGTAGGCTCATGGAGCAGTTGCCGTTGTCAAACGACTCTCTGCACACATGCACAGAAGCTCAGGCTGTTTACTTTGACATTCTTAACTTCGTTGCAAATTTGAGCTCAAGGGAGAGCACCGACGAAGGTCTTCTGCTCAGCCAGTCTCTTTTCGCGACCTCATATCAGACTTTCGCGGAGTCACAGGAGCAGAACCAAGCACCAATTGCTTTACTAAAAATAAGAAACGGCGAAACTGTTGTCCAACAATCTTTGAAAAGAACCGGCGATGTTGGAATTGGCAGTTTGGTCTCGGAATTATTACCTGCCCTCGCGACGGATATAAATGTCGCATGTGCGATGCTCGAAACAATTTCAGAATATGGAATACCGTCTACCCACGGAATGCGCATAAGTCTCGCAAAAACATACTTCCGAGTTCTTCGTGCAACGACAGCACCGGAGGCTCTAACGCTTGCTCTAGAGAACCTTGCATCATTGTTAGATGTCACCTTGAGCTCTATGGGAGAGAATGATAAATTGGACGCTCTCGTGTCGGAAGAGGCACTTGTTAATCTGTGGGCTGATCTGCAAGTAAATGCGATGAACCCCAGTCTCTCGGACGCCATTGTTCGCGTGAGTGGTCCCCTTGTCGCGGCAGCACTCCTGCAGAACCAAGGTCATGTCGATGAGCGCATGGGACAACGTTTAAGAGGCTGGGGTGCAATGATGAGTGATGCAGGATTAGGAGACCGGGTAAGTGATCCTTCCGTTGTTCATCGCAGCGCTATCGAATCAAAATTTCAGATTTTGATATAATTAACTGAATTGGATAGACCTTCGACACAAGGATAGCTGCGGTTGAAGCCATGAACTCATTATCGGTGACGGTACAACTTGGCAAGACCAAAGACAATGCTACAGAGTTATCTGTTGATCATCTACCCTGGCTCGTTGCGCTTTACGACGCTCTCACAGATGATGACATTGAGGTCAGAGAAGCCGCAGCTCTTGCATTAACTCCCATAATAGGACTCGCGCTCGTACCGACAGAAGCGGCCTTTCGTCTTCTACAATGGCTCTTCAACCACTTTTCGAATGTACGAGAGTTCAAACTCCTTGTCGTGGAGCGTATGATAGGACACAACTTCGGTGCCAGTTCGTTTCCAGGCATCTTTACTAAAGGGCAAGAGAGCGGTAGAGAAGGCGCGCAATGGACCCCTGCAGCGACGCAACTCGAAGCAGCAATGCGCTTCGACGATTCGCTGTTCGTCATCGAAGAGCATAATCAGTATATCGACGAGGTACAAGAGGCGAGACGATGGGCCAGTGTGTTTTTGCCACTTTTCTCTGTACCACATGATTCCTCTTTAGCAGGAACTGAGAATACAGAAGACAAAGCGATTGATGCTCTAGCTACTTGGACATTAGCAGGGATAGACGCGCTCACAAGCATCACGTCTAGCAAAGTGGGAGAAGACGGACCATTGGGATGGTCTTCGAAACCTCAGGTCTTCGCTATTTGTGCGCGGATCATGATTTGTGCGTCGGTGATTGGGAAGTATTCTGATGCCGTGGCCCGGCAACAAGTGCAAGGGAAGAGATATTTGGAGTTGACGGAGCATTTGAAGACGTTCTACGAGCTTGGATCCGATCCTCGGTTCAGATTCCACCCTTTGTTGCTACTGGAGTGTGGGATTGAGAGGGAGAGGCCGTATGCAGTGAATTGAGGTAGATGGGGAGCCAAGAGATGGAAGATCTGCTTGCATTGCGGTTCTACAGGCTCAAGACAGGATAGTCTTAGAAGACGCATGTCACAGTGGGATAGACGAAAATGGATTTGCAACACTGAGAATCGGTAGATAGCTGTACCTTTTCGCGTGCTCTTATGTGATATGGACATCTGTAATTTCACCTGCCGTCAACCACCCCACGTCAAATGGCGCTCTCCTCGGTCTACAAGTCAACAATGATGTTCTAAATCCTTAAACTATCTGTATGTAGGTATCAACCCGTCTTATATTAACCTTGTTCGATGGTTGAAAGCCCCCCTCGAGTCGCTTCAAAATGGGTGGCTGTCCACATTCGAACCAAGGGCATGCCACACACTCAAGACAGGTGCAAGAATATTGAGTGATTATTGCACTGTATAGGGGACATTTGTCAATGCGAAGTAGTTACTAGTCTACCTAGATCTACAGGAGTAGCGCCATGGAATTAGAAATCTTTGTGTTGTTCTTCGAGAACATGTAGTACAACCGACGGGGTTGTGGGGTCAGATACCGATGGGCTATATAATGGCAAAGAAGAACAAGAAAGTACGGAAGTCTTGTGCAATAACTTGAGATATTGGTCGAAGCGCAAATAACCGTGGCACCAACCACAATGAAGAAACTTAACATATACCTGTCTCTTATTCCCCCTACCCGATTACCCCTTAAACATCCCAACCGTCTACCAGGCATACGTCCTGAGTCCATAAATACCTCCTATATCAGAGGTATAGAAGACATCAAAGACATCATTAGTAATTTTCCTGGTCGCCCAACTGAGGCCAACCTCGAGAATGCATACGCTAGCATGATCCCCAACTAGTGGCACACGGCAGCATTTGAAGCAATGTTGGCTCAACCGAACGAGGATGAACATGTGCAGAACATGCCAGAAGCCAAGGAAACAGTCACGACACCGCGCATTAAGCATATGAAGCCAACACATGGCAAAGCCATCAAGCTCAGTATCTGAACCCAGATGATACTATGATCCGCGCTTCGATCTGAATGACTATGCTCATATTTACACTATAGTCACGCGTACACACTGAAGTGCTGCTGCATCAGCGACATCCTTGTACTCGAAATCATTTAGAGGCTTGTCTTGGCCAACTCCAAGACATCATCGCAAGACGTGAAATAGGTGAGCAGGTGAGATACCGAAACTGTGGAGGATTGACACTCATACGAACAGACATAATCGAAACGAGCTTCCCGGATCATGTTGTTGGCGTCAATTATGAAGTTCGGAATCGTTATGATAACATCACATTTTACAAGCCACCCTCACCGTGGCCTACTCTTCTGGCTTAAACTCCTACTTCGGGCAAGGGGCGTTCAATGATTGCGTCCGGCAATGCACTCGAATCTTCAAAATGTGACTTTTTAGTGAAAGTATATTCAGACCTGTCAATGATTACTTTCAAAAATGAGACGGTAGCAAGGATCTCGGGGAAACACACGCGATCCGATCCGACAGAAGTTTAGAATCTTTCGCACAAAGTCATACCAAAGAGAAGTTGATAGCAACAAAACTAAAAGCATATATCGATGCAGACGTAATATCCATGCATGAAGCAGATCAAATAAGAAGAGGCAAGAAGAGTGTAACCGTGATCACTTCCAGGCTCCGTACTGCATTCAATTCGGTCGGGCATCGGCTATGTACATACCGGACGCTGGACATGGATGCCCAGTGATGTATTGCTGAATGCCTAATGTTGGTGTATCTCAAGCCCACGAAGAGCATCTGAACCGCTCAGTGATGGTCCAGCGTGAATTTGGCTCCCTGTCCATACCTACCTAGGGAGCTGTAATGAATCCCAGTCTTAGAGCGAGCGCCCTAGCTCCTAATTTGATCCAAGCAAGAGTATGCAAATGCGCATATTCGGCACCTCTGCTTCCTTCTCTTGTAAAGCTTCCTAAGTTACCCAATGGTCTGCATCCTTACGGTCGAAGAAATCGGGTGGGTCATTGGCGGAGTGATCATATAAGTTCTCAGGGTCCTCACCCTCTGCGCCGTATTCGTTCTCTGGATCTGGGATCTTCCCAAACTCAGTGTTATTTGGGCCGTAATCAGTGTAAGGATCAAGCCCTTTGATCTCGACTCTGTTGTCACTGCAGCCCAGTTCTTCCTGAAAGATGAATCCAAATTGGCGGTTTTTGCAAAGACCCAGCTGGGCAAGTTGGCATAGGATGTCGACCAAAATGCGGAAGTCCACCTTCTGGAAGGCTTGCATCTTGTGCGTGAGGCTGTCGTAGGCGACGTCAGCGAGCTCCTTGCAGATCTCTCGCCGGTTGGTCCAATTGGTACTGTCGCTGCCAATCCTTCGATGAACTGACATGGGCTGATCAGTGTCGAACAAAACACCGATCATCGTCTCTCCGCATTTGCCATAACCCGCATCACATTTGTAATCACCTGCCGTCATAAAGGTGAATTTCTTGATCTTCTCCATCTGGGGCCTCAGTGTACTACACATGCGCTCGAAGGCGTCTTTCCCACCTTCTTCGTCTAGCAGTCGGGCCGATGTCATGTCAGCAGTTGCTTCAAAATCCCCCCCAGTCCCTCGGGTTGAGAGACACAATCGTCCAGCGCTTGATAACAAGAATAATTACTTACTGCAAGGAGAGTTAGCATCAGTGTCTAGGGGGGAGCGTCACTCGTGGGTATTTCCTGTACGTACCACCAACCGCTCCAAATCATAATGGAAAAACTGTGCGTTCCGTAGAACTCTGCTTCGAGTTCCTCTTGGGACAGTGTGTCAACTGGGGAGATCGTAGGAGCCCAAAACACCTTTCGTGACTTGGGCTCGTTCCATATGGCGTGAATGCGTTTGGTGGCATTTGAGTTGAAATAGTCAGTGGAGCCGCACTCTGCAATATAATCTTCAATCAGCCGACGGTATATGATGATTCGGAGCTCTGGAAGCAAATAGAGTCTGGGCTCTCTGCTTGTCTCGGTGACTGCGTCTTGCACTCCCTCTTGAGGTGCGTCTTGCGTTTCGCTGAGTACGATCTTGTCCGCCATTTCCACCAGGTTTCATCGACTACTCGTTCTGCAAGGTTCGTAGGGCTCGTCGAATGTGGAGGAGCGTGGTAGAGAGACTTTGATGATATCTGATGACTCCAAGGCGCAATAGAAGATTTCAAAGCTCCTGTAGCTTAGAGGCTGAGGCTCCATGAAGCTTATGGAGGTCAGCCATGAAAGACTTGCAGAGACTTGAAGATCTTGTGCTTTAGCTCTAAATGACCTCAATGTACCTAAAGACCCTCAAGCTTAGGGAGGGTTAAAGAATGTGTTAGATGGGGGGCACTGGGAAGTTCCGCCACTGAAAGGAGTGAGGTCACGGATGTGTTCCGGAAGACTGTGGAAGCTTTGGAAACGATAGTCAGGCTGTCGCCGCAAGAATAGTCCAGAGCATGTAAGAAGCCGGAGTACTTCGACACACTTTAGACATCTAGGACATGTGAAGATGAAAGGACGAAGAAGGCTCCTCGAGGTTGAAGGGACTGAATACCAGATGATGTGTGATCACTCAAGGATGTTTTGCAGTCTCAAGGGAGCTCTGGGAGTCTTGGAGGCTACATTTAACTTTGGAAAATTTGAGCATGAGAAGGAAGCTGGTTCTGGTCGAAGCCTGCCAAGGTTTGGGGCAAAGCGAGGTGACACACTCACGAGAATGTTTGGATTAAATAATTAATTTGACAACCAGCCTCCGGACCCACGAAAGTAGGGCGGTTGACGACAGTGGCCGTTCATATTGTTCATATTCACGAGCAAATTAAACCATTCTATTGAACGCAGCACACCCATCTTAGTGATTGCTAGGAAACATGACACGGCGAGTGTACACATGGTGTCGTGAACTATCCATATTTGATGCACCCGCCGAATGACTTTCGGATCACGGTGGTTGTCAACTAAATTTCGTTGAGTGTGTCGTTTGAATCATGCTTCTTGCCGTAATCTGGACGAATTCCCGTGTCTACTTTGTTTTAGCTTTAGCACTTCCCATGTGACCACCATGTGAACATATTGAGCAAGATATGTGAACAAGTGGCAGAACTCTGCATTTTTCGTGACAAAATCCGTGAGTTCTCATATATCCGCTTGTTTGATTTCATTCACGAAGCCATAGAATTCAAAATCAGCAACTTAATCAAATAAATGCTATCTGGATTATGTTCACCGCCTTGTACATATTCCATTATCATTATGACACGTGTGTCGTTGGGCTTGTTTTCCACCTTGACTTCATAATGAATACAAGGGGCAACATGCCTTTTCCCTGCTTAGAAGTCACTATAAGCCCTTGACATTTATTTGCAAAGTCTTAGCAACTTGCAGCAATAGGTTGGAAAAGAGTAATAAGTACCGGAAAACAATACTGCTGTAGCCCGAGCAGCTACGAATATATCTTCAGGGAGGTTCTTCAAGATGACCAAAAGATTTCCAACTTATATCAGTTACAGCATCACCGAAGAATAGATTGCCTAGCGAGTAGATAACAAAACAAGGTAAGATGATTTCGAAAGTAACTCGATCCCATGTTTAATAACCTAATTAACTTGACATACCAGTTGTTGTTCTGAGATATGGTTGTCAATTGATAGTGATGGTCCATCTACAATCCAAGTGTGGCTCGATCGTCTAGTTTCAAGCTCCGAGTTGATAGTACCTAAGCTGAAGTAACTTCACGGTCGGATCTACATGTAGTCAGTTAGTCACATCAAGCACAATACATAGACTAGATATTAAGTCATGGCAATACGAGTACATCTCGCTCCTGGGGGATGAGAGCAGGGTAAGACTGACGTGGTACGTTATGACGTGACCTGTGTCCCCTTCCCTTCGATGTTCTTTGTGTTGTGGCGGAGTACATAGTTCCAGGGCGCCTCGTGTTTTCCAGTTATGGTCCGTACCGACCCTCCGAAACCCGATCGGTTGCCTGGCCTGCTTATGTAGGTACCTTTTGTGACTCTGTGCATTTGGCATCATTTTCGATGCTGCATCGTCTTTGTCAGACACTTCTTCCTGCAACTCATCAAACCACAGCAATTGCTTCTGCCCCTGTGCTACCTCACTGGGTGCTGTTTGTTACATTACCGCTACGGCTACTTATTAGCTCGCAAAGTTCACCCCGGCTCCACTACTGGGCGCACCCCGGACCACTGTCACGTCCCTTAACCTCTGATCCCCTGAATCTCGATCGGGGAGCTCACCAACCTCCAAGTCTCCCGTCTCTGTTCGCAGCGAACAAAACGACACACACCATGTCACGCTGGTCCGAATACGACACCGATGCCGAGCGCTTGCCCGAAGGCTTCGAACGCATCGGCTACGATGCCGATACCCAAGTCTACACCTTCCGCGATAGTGACGGCAAGCTATGGGAGAGCGCTCCAGGGAATCGTTATGGACGACTTCGTCCTGTGACCATATCGATGCCTCCTTACGCCGGCGACGAGGAAGAAGGCAGCGCCGCCCAGCCTCTGAATGGTAGCGGCCCCTTCGGCTCTGCATCCTGGCGCAGCGAGGTCTCACCGTTACTCTCGTGGACTTTGCTCGTCGGTCTCTTCTTGCTGCTTGTTTTCTGGTTCATCTCAGGTGGTGGTTCCAAGGGCGGCGACAAGCTTGCGAGGACTTGTGATGATGGTCAGACGCCCTACCAAATCAAGAAGGACGACACTTGTTGGCAGATTGGAGAGAGCCATTCCATACCTCTTGAGACGATACTCCACGCGAACGAAGGCTTAGACTGTGATCGCTTGACAATCGGCGAGACGATCTGCTTACCCACTACCATCTAGAGTAACCATCGCAGAATCTATGCTCAATGGTTTTGTTGTATATCCCGAACACAGCATGAAAGCCCAGTGTTCTACGGTGCGATGAACCAAATTACGTACTGTTTTGTGTACTGAATTGTTACTGTATTCTACTGGTTCCAATTAAAAGTCCTTTACATGAGATGCTCTCGAAACCTTTTCTTGGCCTTGATTAGTACACCACAAACACAACGCCCCAATCAGTACTCCGAGGGCATATTAGCCAATTTTCCGCCGTCATAGACCAGCACTAGACCGTTGCAATAGGCGCCGGCTCGGCTTGCTAAGTACAGTACCTGTTATGGGTCAGCGTCGGGTTTGTAGTTACAGCGCTGTTGGCGGTTCTTAGGAGGACCTACCGTGCCTGCCATCTCTTCATTGCCACCAAAGCGGCGTGCCGGGATATACCGCAACTCATCAGGTCCTTCTTTGGCGGGATCGCGAGAGCCTATCAGTCCCTGGGCAAGCTCACTGGGGAAGACTGTCATAGTAGTAGTCAGTCTTCAGGCCGCTATGTGGCCATTCAATTTCGGATAAGGGGGGTTTCAACTTACGGCCAGGGGCGAGGGCATTGGCTCGTATTCCCAGAGGGACCGAATTCGTGCTCGCATGCTTCGCCAAGTGTGCAATAGCAGCCTTGCTACCAGCATACGCAGGAGTCGACATGTAGGCTCTGCTATAAGCTGATATTGAACTCGTGAATATGACCTGGCTTTGTATCGAGGGCACGTCACTGCCAGGGCCAAGGGGGGCGCCAAAGCCGCCTTTTAGTGCGTTCTTGTTGCCAGCATCTAGAAGTTCGATGAAGGCCAGGAACGTGAAGTATGCTCCCGTCACATTGACATGCATGGTGTGTGTGAAATCCTCCATGTTTACATCCTCGAAAAGTCGTTTCCGGATATCTGCTGCGCTCGACTGTGGGTTCCAGCGAACCTCGGGCCCGACAACTCCTGAGTTTGCGATCAACAGGTTAAGGTAGCCAACTTGTTCCGTGACGATATCCACGGCCGCCTGAAGTGACTCTTTTGACCCGACATCGCAGACGAGGGGCTGGAGGTTTGCGTGCGCTTTGGCTGCTTCTTCAAGGACTTCCTTACGTCGGCCAAGAAGGTAGACCTTCTTTGCTCCAGCGCCCACCAAGCCTTTGGCCATCATCAAGCCGATACCTGAAACTATTAGATCCCAGCATGTCGGCTACTGCGGGGGCAGAAAGTTACCTGTATGCCCGCCGCTTATGGCTGCGACCATGCCATCGACTCGAAAAATGCTTGCTGTGTCCATCCTATAAATACCTCCTCGCAGCATGAAACTCCTAACTTGGCGTCTGATGATGATCACAGCGTTCCTCTCAGCTCCTGGATATGAGTCTGAAACAGTATTCTTGAGGGTAGACTTGGAGATAGATGTCAAGGTATTCCAGGTTGGAAGATAAATAGATGCAGTGACGCCTTGAGGCTAATTCGACGGCAATCGAAGCCACTTGACATCAGAGAGTATTGAACCGGATATAATCATGTGAGACACTCCATGTTATCACCATATTGCCGTCAGTACCCCTCAATGTCCGGCGCCGTTTGTGGGGACTTCCCGCTGTCCGGAGCGGACATATGATGGGGGAGACGTGCCGAAGAGCGAGTGAGCGAGCTGTCTGCATACTGTCCCTGTGGCTCAATCGATATTCAACGTCGTACATGATGTGAGCCAACGACTTGTTTCCATCTGTCGGTCTCAGAGGATGGGGACACACAGCGCAAGAACTGAACCTACCTAGTATGACCTAACTATGCATTGAATCTGCTCGGTACTAGTTTCGAAAGGCGATCAACGTCCGACAAGAAAATCGGACTTTTTTATGTGCCAGAATAGGCCGCTATTCCGATCGAAGCCACGTCCAGTCACCAGGTTCACCATGGAGGCATACATAAACTCGAATGCTATCGCAAACTACCGTAAACATGTTTTGTGTCGGTCCATTTATTACGATTATCGGCCTCGGATTCGGCGTGTTTACCTGAAGAGGTGCAGTTGGTAGTTACACTCGAGTCTGCGAGCACTGCAGAGCTTGCGTTGCAGGCCGCTGTGTTTGCTCTTCTGACAACGAGCTGTCAATAGAGAGGATCGGGCTGGACGAAAGATGAGATTTCCTTCAATGGTATACCGTATGTGCAGGTACGCTGGCGAGGCTGGGTGGGATGTCGTCCATAGTGCGCATTAGGGCAAGTTGTGGTGATGGATGGCACTGGCTCTCAAGCGGGACAGCACGGCGGGAACTAGTGAGATGGCGGCAGAGGCAGAACCTGGCACCCTTGTTGCCCGACCGTGGAACGAGTCACGATAACCCTCGCCTGTGGATGCAGGGACAAGCGGCTGTTGAGTAGGTACATACCTCTGACATGTATGTGAATCCGAATCATCACGGAGCTCGGTCCCACTCGACTCCCCTCGACTCCATCAGCATCTTCTTGACAGGGAGACGAGCACTAATAAGGTAAAGGAAGCAGTTCCTAGTCACGCGACCCGGTGAGCCCAGACTCCATCCAATCCTGAGGCAATAGTTGACCCGAGTTCCCAATTGCTAACCCATGTCAGTGCACTAAGAGATGTCACTCGAACATCCCCAGGTAATAGGGGTCCATACCGCCATTTCACGAACCCAAGTCGAATCTTCATAGATTCCGCCATCTCACATCGCATAACCGCCGTTGCTATGTATGCCTTGCCCTAACCTCGACGGACTGTGCTTCTTTTTCATATCCCCAAAGAATGGGCGCAGAGGCCTCTGTACCCACAGATCCCTCCCGCAGGGTCCGCGTCATCTCGGCCGGCTTCTCCAGGACCGGGACTGTCTCTATGTCCTTGGCCCTGGGAAAGCTGCTCGACGGGCCTGTACTTCACGGAGGCACCCAGATATTTCATCGCGACGACGGTACGAAGTCTCCACGGTGAAACACGACGACCCCAGTATTAACTTGACCGGCTTTCCAGAATGGCTCACGACATGGCTGAAGGCTTATGAGTCGAGGCGTGACGGAGACAAGGAAGAGACATTGAAGCTTCTCCGCATGGTTACTGCAGGCTTCGACGCTGTGGCAGATGCGCCGCCCAACGATTTTATTCCAGAGTTGGTCGAGCTGTACCCTGACTCCAAAGTCATCCTGGTTAAACGGGATCCCGAGAAATGGTGGAAGAGCATTTCAGCTGTTATGGCCCTGGCAGCGCCATGGTGGTTGAGTGTCGTGATGGCACCAATTCCCGGATGGAGGCACGTCCCAACACTTGGCGACGAATATAGTCGCACTTTCATGGCGTTGGCAGGCATGGAACCAGGAAAGGGCACCGTAGCCGATCTTGCGAAACGAGGTGGTCCTCGTAAGTTATCAGACTGTATGTTGAGTGACAGTGAGCAAACGTACTGACGATTTCGTGCTTTAGACATGTTAGAGGCACATATGGATATGGTTCGGAGAGTAGTCCCTAAGCACAGGTTACTCGAGTACGAGCTCGGTGAAGGCTGGGAACCTCTTTGCAAATTCTTGAAAGTGCCTGTACCAAACGAGCCTTTTCCAAGAGCAAATGACGCCAATGCAGCAGAAGAGTATACTAAGACGGTATTGTTCAAAGTCGCTCAGGTTTGGATTGGTATCTTCTCGGCTCTCGGCCTTGCTATCTACGGGATTCTCTTGCTGCGGCGGAATATTTTAGGGTGAGTGATTCAGCTAAAGAATTTCAACGTGTTAAGAGAACAACTATGACAAATGCAAAGTGCGTAATATAAAAGATGTGGAAGGTGTAAACCACTGTCATAGCTGGCCTAATTTTGGAGGTGAGTGTTGTGTTATACGCCGTCACGGCTCGCTAGAAGAGTCCGTGATAGGCATCGTAACGTGGTCTGGAGCAGCAATGTGACATACCTCTGCCCGTTGCTTTGGCGCTCAATCATTAACTGTCACATCCAAACGTCATAGTCGGTTCGAATTGGAATTCGGTTGCTTCTTCTTGGATACCAGTACGCAACAGATTAAAGCAGCATATGATCAGAAGCCAATAGTACACGATGGCAGTGGAACAACCACGAATGTCCGTGCGGCTTCCGCCATACGTCCTCATATTGCTTTCGTTGGGTGCATATTCGTTGGACTACCTGCTGTTCCTGATCCCCTCATCTGTGAGAATAGCATAGACGACAACAATCTATTTGATTCCAACCACGTACCCTGTCTGCTAGGTTGTGGTGTGGCTATTGCTATTGCAACTGGTAATCTACTCCCAAATTCTATCAACGTGACGGGCATACCTTACTTCCTACTCAACTGCGCTCGCAACAACCCAAGCGCGACTCAAATGTCCACAGCGCTAGGCTGTTGTAGTGACTGCAATAAGCTGAGCGAGTGAGAGGATCGAGCCTCTATATCACCAAGGCCATATCAGTGGGCAGTATATATATCTATAAATTTTCTCAGGCCTCTTGCTTGATGCCTCGCGATTACTGCTCCTGTACTGTCAAATAATGCCTCGTAGAGCCACGCCTGAAAACATCGGCTGGTGTATGTATTAGTGTGTCGACGGATAGATATTCGGATTTCGTCCAATCCACCGCTTGTGTACCCTCTTCAGCATATATGCAGCTTCAACAGTACCGCCAGCCTGGCAAAGCTGGTAGTCTACTCAATGGGTCGTATTCAAGACTGGGGCGCGGAAGTCGTGGAAACATCGCCAATCGCCACGAGTTCTTGGTCGACGCCGGAAATCACCGATCCGCCTTCGAAAACAACGCCGCCCAGCGAGACAGTGTCCTCGTCGTCTGCAGGCGACGTTGCATCAGGCTCGGAAGCTGCTCAATAACCCGCTTTCACCAATGCTGATAATACGTCAAGTGTAGGTAGTGCCAAGGGATGGATCGCCTTATGAACACCATCTGGCAAATGTTCACCATTGTTGTGTCATGAGATTCGTAGGATGTATAAATAGACTAATAACTGAACCTAATTACTAAAACCGGTGTATGCCTTATAACACCTCCCGGCGATACTTGTGAGGTACCGATCTGTATGTTGCCGAGGAAGGGTGAAAAAAGTGCACATTACTTCTGAACGATGCTAAGACTATTCATCTGCCTAGAATACATCGTTAGCTTATGTCATGCATACTAGGCTTGGAACTCATGAAGCTTCATTTATTTAGTATAAGCAACATGGGGTTTGGAATTCTCAATTCAATGCGGTGTACATGGCATCACGAGTACTCCCCACATGTCAGTAAGAAGATTCTTATTGCTGACGCCGGCTGAGAAATTAGTTGTGACTCGTACTAGTCCAACGCAAGAAGAAATTCGAGATAATATCCCTCCTCCCCTCTCTATCCCTATCTCGTTTCAAGCTACGAAGGTGACTCCTTAAGCGGGGGCGGCTTTTCATTCATAGCCTCCTTCAGATTTTTGCAATATGACTCCCAAGCAGTTTTCTCCTCCTCGGTCTCCCGCCCAATGCAAGTCTCAACCCGCTTCTGGAAATCAGCCCATATCCGGTTCCAGTCTCTCTGCACCTTGTCCATCTTCGCCTCCTTGGCCCTCTGCATGCCCTCGTCGATTGCCGGCCTAGCAGCAGCAGCCCCTTTGAAAAATGCCGCAAGTCCCGAGACCACCATTTTGAGTCCCAGCGCTATGTTATCCCATTTCTTGCCTTCCTTTTCTTGGATCTTGTCGAACAAGCGTTTAATCCCGGCTAGAACTAGGCCAAGCTGTATGCCCCGATCATCACCTTCGGCCCAGTGTGTGGCTAGATGTATGAGCTCACTCAGCAGTCCTTCGGGGATGTCTTTGTTTGAGGAGCCTTGATGCCACAGGCCTTCTAGCTGCGTGGCGATAATGGGTGGTACTAAGTAATAGAGCGAGCGGCTGCCGTATAGAGCACCGCTCCCGCGGGGGCGGCGTTGCGTGAGATTGCGCGCCGCTGCGTGCGCGATCTTGCTTATTTTGGCACACCGACTCGGAAGCAACCAGGGGTACTCCGCCAGCCGTTGTAGGGTATCAGGGTCTGAGAGGCCGATGAGTTCACCTAAGAGCGGTCGGAATTGGTTGTCTGTTGTTGTCCGGAAGGCAATCGAACAGATCATGATGATCGCTAAGTCAATCTTGACCTTCTTGTCTTTCGAGACGTATATCCAGGTCGCGCGTATAGTCTCATTTATACCTCTCTTGCCGGGAGTTTCTGGGTCGAGTTTTCTTTCGTTGACCGCGACCTCGAGTTTTTTCTTGGACAGGTATTCAAGCAGAAAGATCCTTTCATCACGACCCAGAGAATTTTCGAGTATCTCCGGATTGATGCGGTCGATTCGCAACTTAGTAGGCCGGTTGTCTTCCGGTACACCTTGCAGGATGTCTTTATGCAGGTCTCCCAATTCGATTTCACATGCTGCGGTGTCCTGGAATACCCATTGTAGCTTGGGCTTATAATCGTCAAGGTTTGGATGAAGTTCCCAGTTGATTGGCTGTTCGGAATTGAACGCTTGTTGCTTCCTCCTCGATGATGCATGCCCGCGTCGCTGATCTGACATGGCTAAGACGGTGTTGCAAGAAGTTTGTTGTTTGATATCGAGTACAGATGAAGGTAAAAAAGAAAGATGGTATTTGTGAACTAGGAAGAACACAGGGGTTATAGCATGGTATATGTCACTACTTGATAAACGACAAGCTGGTCCAGTCAATGGAGCAAAGCCATGAGAAGAAATGCATTCAATTATATGTAATGACTGGCAGGCTGAAGTGTTGTAAAAGTAGCTTAGAATCTAACATTGGTTTCCAAAAGCCTTGGTGAAAGCCTGGCTGGAGATATTCAATCGGTGCCCAAGTAAGAAATGATCGGTAGGCGTGCCCGGTGTGGTGGGTGGCCATGTAACATCCAGTAAGGCAACCTTCAGGTTTGGAACTCCGCCCCGTTCAATGACATGCACATGCATCGGCTTCAACCGATTGGAGCAGTGGTCAATCTGGTGCGTATTGCCCTATTATCTCATTTTGTCTCCTCATCCGCCATTGGGAACATTCCACAGCCCATGCGACACCTGATTCGTACAAGATGGCGATTGGAGGTTCCGTCGTCCGATAGGACCTGCCCGATTGTCTCCCGTCTTTCGATCCACCTCCAAGTTGAAAGCCCGGAGCAACTATCAAGGAGCGAATACAGACAATATCAGGTGGGCTTGTAGGTGCAAACTAAAAGGGTCAATGGCTGCATCAGCCAATGCGACTGATCGCTGTGACTGATCGCTGTGACTGATCGCTGTGACTGATCGCTGTGACTGATCGCTGTGACTGATCGCTGTGACTGATCGCTGTGACTGATCGCTGTGACTGATCGCTGTGACTGATCGCTGTGACTGATCGCTGTGACTGATCGCTGTGACTGATCACATACCCCATTCTGTAAGTAAGAAGACGAAAGTAAGGAACGTGTAAGAGGCAAAAGCAACACCTGCGGCTACCATGCCTTCTGGACAACTGGGGCTGACAAATTAACGGTGCTTTCTCACAATTTGTTAGATTCATGTCCGTCAGGTAGGGCGAAAAGAAATGCACGAGGCATAAAGATAAGACGTCAGGTGCAGCGTATGTGGTTTCTCGTTTTTACCAAGGCAGATATATAAACGTACACTTCATGTTGCCGTCTTGCGAGAGATAGGGGCTGAGCCATGCGCAATAAATCAACACGGTATTCTACCGTTGCCGATCGCTGTCCAAACTTTAACTATATGATGCATGTAATGCTTCCTCTGCGCTATTTGCGCAACTTGAACTTGAAGGGGTCCAAACCCGTTACACCCACATCAACCTTGAACAACGCGCCACCAAGCTCCACAGCCCTGTCTGAACTGTCCCCGTTGTCCATGGCGGCAGTGGTGATGAAGAGTTCAGTGCCAACGAACTGCGTGCATGTGATGTTTTGCGTGGGCAAATTGATCTGGCCAACGAGCTCGCCTGCAGGCGAGATCTTGAGTACACGTGACTCCCCGTACACTGCATGCCAAATATTGCCCTCAGAGTCTACACGGAAGCCATCGGGCTCACCGGGACCCTCGTGCTCATAAAAGACACGCTCGTTGGACAAGCTTCCGTCAACGCTTGAGTAGTCAAATGCAAACACTGTCCGCGCTGTCGAGTGTGTGAAATACATGATTGTATGGTCTGGCGACCAGGCAATACCATTGGGAATCGTCACCGGATGCCGCATGGACTGGCCGGTAGGACCCTCGCCGAACAAAAAGACGTGGCCTACTTGCATATTAGTTGTGCTCTTTCAACTTGACCCAACCTCGTCTGTGAATCTCCCTGAAGGTAGCTCGTGAAGTACAGGTACCAACAGAGAAATCGATGGGCATGGAATTTGCTGATAGTGTGCTGTTCGCGACTCTCACACTCTACTCACCTTCTGCTTGAAGATCTAACTCAAAATCAGTCATGGTGCCAAGCCAGAATCTACCATGAGGATCGGCGGCGCCATCATTGCTTCTCAGCCTCTCATTATCACTCTCGCTGAAGCGCGCGATGTATTCGTATTCGCCAGTCTTGCGATCCAACACTGCGAGTCCGTACTTTGTGCCGATGAGGATGCGCTCACGCGGATCCACGCCCTCAATGTCCGCGGTCACTGTCACAGGCGTATCTAGCTGTGTCGTGGTTACCGACTCCGGGCCCTCATCAAGGTTTACCCAATGCACGCGCTTCTTCTTGATGTCAACAAATCGAAGGTTGTGGGTGTCTGGCTCGTAGAATGGACCTTCGCCAAGGGAGCAGTGCAGGTTGAGATAGGGCTCCGTCACATGCCATTCCTGCAACTTGGTCTGAGGGGCAGAAGACATGGCGGGTGTCGGTATGAATAACGGCTATAAGAAATGTATGTCCACGTTCAATAGGAGTGATGTGCGAAGACCGACCAAGTCTGCTCAGGTACCGGCTTGTGATGTCGGAGGAGGGGCTCGGTGGGACCCTCTAGTTTGCGGGCTTTCCGCGGGCGTCTGACAAGCGACAACGCGAATTGCGGTTTCGCAGAACAGAATTTCACGAACGTCGCTCGCCTACGATTTTCTTCTGCAGAGTGGGTTTCCGTATTCACTCTGTGAGATTGAGTGAATGGACGGAGAGAACTGATAAATAGTATATCCCATCGGAGTTGCGGGCCTCACAACCGTAAGTCGTTCAGCTTTCTCCCCCGTGCTGCTTCCGAGCTGCATACGCGACGGCGGCTCCTCTACCGACAGCTCGCGGCTCGGCTGCGAGGCGCCGGTGTGGTACGCCGGGTTTATAAATGCTCGTATTGCCATCGTCTGTTGTTCCGTCCTGGACAGTCTTTAGGAACGGAGAGCCGCGTCGGGCGCGTGCAATGCAAAGCTGCCTCTGAGATTTCCAGCTGATGGCCTTGCTCCAAATTATCTGAAAGTCACGCTCATTTGCTGGAGAAACGCGGCATCGTGGCCACCTGAAGCAAGTGGTTCATGGTGTAAGGACGACGGCGTATGCCAACGCGCAAAATATCGCCTACAATTTCCACCATTCAGCTTGCAAGTCGCTACAGGACGAACACATTGCCGTTGGCATTGTCTCTGGTTTCGCGGAGCAACTTGTGTTGACTTACCAGTTTTCGAACTTCGGATTATCATTGAGGATTCGACATAAATCCGATGTAGAGGGTAGCCAAGCTCCCGCTCACCGCCGTGCATCTGAATCCTGTCATCCTGTTTACGAACATAAATGGTGACCGCTACTTGCTAGAAAAGGGTCCGGAATACTCAACATCTGCATCATGAGAATAAGATCCTAGAATGTCCATGCAGGAAGCGGGTCAATTCTGCACGGTCCTCTCTAGCCTAGGTATTGCAATGTCGGTGTGTGAGCAAGTTGCCCTTTGCTCTACGACGTGCACGCTTTCGATAGTTGATCATCAGAGAGTTGCCACAGTTTGACTGATATCGCAAACCGTGTTGCCTGGTATCCGAATTACCTGGTTGTCGGCCCCATGGTTGACGAGTCTTGACAGTCCGTGCAGATATCTGGGGTTGTGCTTGTTCCACTCAGCGTATCGACAATGTAATGAGCATCACGGTCGCGGCATTGTTGCCATTAGGGATGAGTGGAAGGTTGATATCGATCGGCGCGTCGAGCGATCCAGGTAACACATGCCCGGGTCTGTCACATAGCAAGGCACATGACCGAAAGGCAATGCGGATAATGTTGATATCATATTGGGCAATTTGGAAATGCATCGGGCCCCATGCTCGTGTCCCCAGGAGAACCAGACTTGGAAGACCAGTTATGTAGACTGGCCACATGCAGACGCAATTCGGGTCGTAGATTACATGAAGTATTTTGAAATGCGGTTCCAAGCACTCCCCACCAACTTCGACACCTGGGGACCCGACATGCCTTATTACATAGGTAGGTGGCATGAAAATGTTCTCTCGTCATGTTGCCCGACTTCGATGTCGTTGTGTCTGTCGCATACGGATTGATTAGGCATGCATCGTATCCGACTACAAGAAATTCGTTCGGGTCTGTTCCTTGGAGAGATCACTGCTGCCGCGTAGGAGGTGCACGTGGAAGCGCGGTATCTGTTGGGTTGCTGGCTGATGCAGCATATGTACATGAGGTAGGTGGTGAACTAGGGGAAGCAATCCGAGCTCCGCGGAAGGCGGCTCCGGGGTAAGGATGTCCCATATCGTGATGGTGACGCTGCTGGGCGGCCACGCGAGATTGTGTCCTATTTCACAAGCACTTTTTCCCTTCATGACAGTGCGCACGACGTATGTACTGTTGTAGTCTAATACTGAGAGTGCGATCTTCTCTTTTCTGTAATGACTGATCGTCATTCTCTTCTGATAGGTTGCTGAGTCTTCTTCCTCCATCTCCCAGCTTATCTGCCATGGCCGTGGCTACCACTCGTAGAATGGCAAATCTTGCAGTCGACTGAATACAAGTTGGTGGTTTATGTGCATTGATATCCGCGAAAGTGCAGCAGGCGTCGTCCATGCGGTCAAGCTCGATACGTGTCTGGTTGCATCATCTAATAATCCGTACAGTATGACATGACTGCTCTTGACCCTTGCTCTCCGAAAGCTGCAGACTTCTGCGGTCATTATTCTTAGCTGCAGCTGCACGCCATATTTCAGATTCAAGCATGGTATGGTCCCATTTTTGCTCCCTGCTCAACAAGATACGGAGCGTTCGGCAGCAATGCAACCCAAACCGTTGGGTTGATAACACTCGTTGAACCGCCAGCTCGCTAGCCGATGGGTCAAGAAAAAAAAGTGTGTGTGATTCCTGAATCCTCCAGACAGGGTGTCTAGCTCAATATTGCATGCGTATCACTGGGACCGTCGCGTTGTAGCCTTCCTGACCATTCCAATCTGCGTTAAGTTTTCCGTTAAACACACCCTGGGACGAGAAAACAGTCAAGATCCAGTGACGCCAACCCTCCTAGAGTGTTCTTGGTCTTTAAGATCGGAGTTGCAGTCCTAAAGGAACGGGCCGGCGAGGCTCATGTCCAAAAGGATTATCCGTTCATTTATTAGGAAGCATGGTTATTGGTAAGGACTCGGGTGTTAGTAAAAGTGGTGTGGTTGGCAGTCACCTCAAAATTGAGAGAACTGTTTTCACGGTTCTCTTTTTCGGTAGCGGTAGTCGCAAAGAGAGATTCTTGTTGTAGCTCGAGTGCTCTGCGTTGCTTCGCCATCTGTCACAACGTTAAGGCAAGTTGAGGACTGCCAGAAATCGGGTGAAGTGCTCAGATGTCGGAGACTCATCGAAGCTGAAGAGCGATGATGGGCTAGGACCGGCGATCACCTCGTGCTGCGTAATAAAGGCATTCCACAACGTCATGGTGGTCGCAGTAGGCATCGGGTCCAGCGTGGGCTACTATCTAAGCATGACGTTTCAAGTGATTGGTCAATTGAGATCACGCCGATCCCGTATTGTACCTTTACATCTGCCCGTTACCAAGCAAGGTAGTCGAGATATTTTCAACGTACATGTAGGTATGTAATGCAGACAGAGAATGTCTTGCAGCAATACCATGGGTGCAACACCTGGACAGGCTGAGTTGAAAATGTAGCCTGTCCCTGCACTCTTGTGACTTTGTCTGACGGAGGCAGTTGTTAAATCTGGCACATGGCCTGACGCAAACGTAGCGCCATGGAAGCCCTGGGTTTGATGAGTCGAGGTGTGCTCAATCTCGTCGCAAATGAGTAAAACGGGATGATGTCGCTCTCACCGTACATGGCGTAAATTAAGAGGGAGTGCTGTAGAGCAACGCTCGGCAACTCTCTGGCGATTATTGGTATGGCGCCACCATTGGTTGGCCATGCTGGCCCAGGGTCCAGGGTCCAGAGCCCTGGCAACCCAGGGCTGGGTGTCGACAGTGTCGAGAGTGTTTATTGGCATCACACAGCTCTGCACAGTCTCTTGATGAATGAGGCCAAAAGTATATGGGAGGATCTCGAGTGTTAATTTGCCCTTGTCGAGACGAGGTGAAAATATTGAAGGTTCCACTCACAAGTGACAACATCCACGGTCCTCACTGGTGTCATTTTGAGAGACCGAGAGATGCTAGCTGTTCTACCTACGTGTACCTGACTGAAGTCTGCTGCCTTTGCACATCACCCAATCCTGCATCACCTCACGGGCTACTTTGACGATGCAGCACACCGAGGCTGACCTTTCTGACCTTTCTGCACTTCAATGTTACGTACCTTACCAGGGCTCGCCAAGTAGTGCAGTATACCATCTACCAATGATGGACACCACGCTACAAGCCGTCGGACGCTAGCCCCAACAAGAATTGGATGGTGTGGCTCCCTTCCAAGGCGCCGGGCTACGAAGTCGGGATAGGCAAAGACCCCTGTGCTGACCTTATTACAGCCTTCAAGCTACATCCCTACACGCGACGTCAGAATCGGCGAGCGGCACTCTTTGATTAATCTGGCGCCACAGGGAAAGCCTCACTCGGGTGAGGAACTCGGGCGCCATCTCGCCATGATGACCAAGGATCCCTGACCTCTGTGGTCCTTGTCGACATCCTGGCCCAAGCAGCATGATTGAAACGTACCGAGGTATCGACTACTAGGTACCTAAGAAGCACGCAGGCGTAGATGAGATGTATTTTTTGATGAGAAAACTAACCGTACCTAGAGACTGTGACAAGTAGGCTAGTAAAGAATACGGTATGGTCCCTCTGCGAGTAGCGATACTTGACCGATACATGCTGCATGAGCAGTTGCTGCTCATTACTTCTCTAGTACATATTGCACGACGAGCAGCCGAATGAGCCAGCGCATGTCCTCATATTGTACAGTTGTTCGCATCTATCGCATACGATACGTGAGATGCGTGCATATAGGTAGAAGTCTTCCGGCATGTTCCCACCATCGTTCAACGACCAAACCGTCATATCGCTTGCAATGCTCGGTATGGGTTGCCCACCGGGCGCCGGCTGACAAGAGTATGATCAGTATGATCCATGTCTGTGAGCTGCAAGTCTTTACGCGATCACCTCTCAAGAGTACAAGTTGGCTCGAAGGACGCCGAGATTGGGTCGGACTGACTTGGAATGGATACATACGTTGACGCTCAACACAATCCTCGGCTTCCGTCTCCTCTCCTATTCATCTTCAATGAGGATGTCGAGTGCAGAATGCTTCCACGTGCTCGACGTGCACTTGTGCGCCATGGGTGAACGACGTCCGAATTGAGCCTTTTGCTGTTCAAGCGTTATCCCTCCCCGCAGCTGGCCTTGCGTTGGTGATCCTCATGCAACCCTGCGCAATTATATGCTGACAAGGGAGGCTGCGATGCGACACTGCTGCTTGATAAGGCGTTGGGCTGGAATCAGCTCCCTGTTCGGTGCTTCACCACCACTCGTGTGTTGGTACCTGACAGACCAATCTTATCACCTCGTGATGAGCATGACCGTCTGATGAGTATCGCCGACAGTCGGACACTTATGGCCGTGGCTCTGGCCGTGATTCATTAACCAGAGTTGTATTGCTAACAACTGCGGAGATGAACTTACCAGGGGCCCGTGGTGCTCACCGCGTGGGATACAGTACTTTCGGCATGCTTGGGACCAGAATTGCGTGCAGCGCTATCGACACTCTGGACAGAAGGATGCTTCCCGCATTCCGCGGTGTGGACGAACATGGCTGTGGACACACGCTAAAGGGATTTTCTCTCGATCGTGACCATATTCGGGAGCCCACCACACGTTACAGTAGTGTGATAGGCACATAGGCAGTCGTGTGCGTATCCACCAAAGCCACGCGACACCGGGACGGCGTTTCGTGCGTTTCCAGTGTAGCGACTGTGCAAGTCCCGAAGAGTTCTTCCACCACGCCGTGTATATATACATACTGGCGCAACGGTCTTACCATGTGCCCTGTCAAAGCGCTGTGTGCACTGCGCACTCGAGAACGGCATAGCTCGTGACTGGTTGACGTGCATGCGCGAGACGTGTAATGACTGTAGGATGAGCTGGCTGGCATGCATGCTGAGACCTAGTGTTGGCGCAATTGGCCTTAACCTTAGAGAACACAAGTTGGCTGACTACTCGTACATTAGCATATGAGGCAAGCCAGCCGGTTTCTTCGTGCCGTCCCGACTTGTGATGTTTTGGGTGTCCCGTTGGAGCGCGAGTCAAGCTGAGTTGTACACATACACGCACAGAGGTCGGGTTAGAAATAAACCACACACTAGCCAATTCCGCAATACAACACCCTTTAAGTCACATATTTCAACAAATTACCAAACACCAAAACGTACTACTAAAAGTCTAAAATTTTTACCAAAATTTATTTATTGCTTAATTAGTATTTTGTATTTGGTTTTGTATTTTTCCGATTTATATTAGCTATATACGCGTAGTTTCAATTTTAGTGCACCGGAATTAAGCTCGCGTTTTATTTCTAGCATTTAATCATTTATTTTATGCTTTAAAATAGATCGGAAAATTAAATACTTAACGTTCGGGTATAGAAATAATTAAAAATAATGTATATTATTTTTTTCGAATTATTTTATGCGTAAAAAGTGCTTGTTATTATTGTTTAAAGTGGTTAAAATTTGGTGAGGAAATCGAAGTGTGTGGTTCATTTCTGACCCGACCTCTGCACGCACTCATACTCATAGACGCTCCGCAGGGTTCTTATGTACAATTATGTGCCTCCAAGCATAGGTACATAAGGTATCGATGACATAGCGTGTCAGCATATCCACAAGCTCGTATGTAGTTTAGGTGGTGAACATGTCATTCTCGAGGCTAAGCACTAAGCCCGGGACTCTGCCCGGGCATCTCTACAATATCCATATGCTCATGCCGAGAAAACCTGGTAAGACGCAGAGGAACCTTTCGGTTTCTACATCGTGCGTTTCCACCGAAATAGGACCTACCTGTGTTAGTCATCACCACGATCCCTAGATTTGTACGAGTAAGGTACTCGCACATTTCTCAGACTCCTATGCCACTAGCTTTAGAGTCCGCTGACCAGCTAGGACCCGAATAGTTCTAACCCCGACCTTGAAAGGGAACACTTAGCCCATTGAAAAAAAAGAAGAAGAAGACATTATCGGGAGACGGGTGACAAACCGGATGTCCACCGCGGGCTTCTTCATCACCACCGCACCGACGATGTAAGGCAGCTCCACTGTGCCTGTGATGAGGTCCCCAACTATTCCGTACTCGTAGTCTGCAGCAAGCACTCTTCGCTGTCCCATGCATGCACGGCTCTAATAATCACCTCTCACCGCCCTGGCTGATGCGAACTGCATGTCGACCTACGTGTTCGCCTCTGGTTCAGCTATTAGCGGTGAACTGGCTCGTCACGATGGCTTCATGTTCGGATCTTCTTGCAGGCGGACCAGCCGCTTCAGGATGATCACTATGGAGACAGACCGGTCGAGAGACACGTCTTTCTCCTCCCTGACCCGCCTGTGTCTCTATTTCCTGGCACACTGTACCTGTGCAGCTCACCAGAAGCTCCACTACTACGGATGTATCGTACTGGCCAAGATCGATATCTTGCCACATCCTTTACTCGTAAGTAACACGCGGTGCTCATATGACCCTGTGCCCGACCTTGGGCCTTTGTGCAGGATTATACAGTACAGGTCAGCCTTTAGCCAGTTCCGTCCGACGTCACTACACGTAATCATTGCCGGCAAGCTGCCGGTAGCTCGCCAGATTGTCCCCTAATTATGATCTTTTGGTTAGAGGGACAGTGTTCGTGGCGAATGCTCCGTGAGCCAGCGTACCAGGATATGACCTGTGCCGAGCTGACAGTTTGGTTCTCAGTCCGTGTACGATGCATGCTTTCATACATCTACTATGCCATAAGTGATACCCGCAGCTTGGACCAAGCCTTGTCCACCATCGTAGCTATCGTTTCTCGGGGGAAATTGCGGTTTGCATTGGTGGCTTGTGCTGTTTGAACTAGTTGGTGTCGACTGACTGACATGTACCTTAATCGTAGTTCCGTAATGTACTTGCATACGGGCGAAGCCCAATCCGTTATACGTGTCGAGCGAGTATATACCAACTTGGTTCTTCAAAGGTGCCAAAGTTCTAAGCCCTGTTCACTATCCAGGGCCATCGCAGGCTTGAACAAGGGGTCCTTGGTCTTTCTGCACCCCAGCCGCCAGCCCAAGTTCTGCGAGACCCATGCCGAGCCCATGCTCTCTATCCACTGGTTTATTAGTAGAATCGACAAGCTTTCCACGAGAAGAATAGGTTTATGAACTTGGCTATGATGCCAAGGAGTCAATGATAGCAATGAATTAGATTTAGCAACCTCACTCGACTTTACCTGGGTAGTCTTATTCTCATTTTAATCATTGGCCGCCACTGTCACCATCTTAAATGTCTTCCTTCTACGCCAGAGCAAGTATCTGAGGGAACATCTTATTACGTCTTCAACAACGTTCCACACCTGGTATTAGTAAATTTGTGGCCGGTTCGAGCCTCTTCATCCCTAATTACGCTTCTTTTCCAGTGCCTCAAATCGACTGCGTTGCACGAAAACATCATCACTGCTTGTTTTCTCCGCCTCTCTGGGCCATACCTCCAAGGCATTCCGGAGCTCTGAAGAGATCTAGGAACCTCTGCTTCCTGGTGGGCTGTCCTGAGCCATTCGTTGTTCAGGGCTTTCGCTTGGGACTGTAGCTGGTCGAGCTAGGTTGCATCATCATCATCATCAGCCATTGGCTACCATACCACCTACTGGTAGATCAGCGACTCCTGATCGGCCGTGCAACGCCAGCTGTAGTCGCTTCGCCGCCTGACTGAAGGCACTATTCCGTATTCCTTCGTTCTCTTACTCTACATCTTCAGCGGTAAAGCACCAATTGGCTTTCGTCGTGGCCTACCGACTTGGACTGGCCTGTTCGAGTGCTTGCTCGAAGCTAGTATCCCTCATTTGCGGTTGACGTCCTCTAAGAGACACTGTCATCTGGTGTTATCCTATAGTCCCAGCCTCAGTATCTGCCTGGGCAATTTCGTCCGCTTGGTCTTGTGGTCCGCAACGAATTTCGCGTTGGAACTTCGAAACGCTACATTTGCTCTATATTTTCAGAGGAAACTCTTTCGAATTCAACGCCGTGGCGGTCCAAGATCTCATCGTCTCTCAAGCTGCCCATCAGTCTCATAATCAGCATTGCGACGACTACACGGTCCTGGTAAACCAGTCAAGCTGCCAGCATCGTCCTGAACGCGTCGGTCAGGGAGGGGACAGGATAGGGAGCGGAGGGGTGAAGACGGACGCCTCTGGATACCGGCTTGTGGGACTGCGAGAAGGTCAATGTCTAAGTCCCCAGAGCCCACCGCAGGTTGGGGAACTGGTTTCGATGTCGCTGAGGGGCGACAACATCCCGACCACGTCTCCTCAGGCATCTACACCATCCCCATCAGTACGCGGGGAATCAACTGAGACCTACCAGACAGCTGTGAGCGGGAGTAGGCATCGCCAAACAGAAAACAGATTGCCTAGAAACCTAGGGGTTCACAATATCTTGAATCCAACTGACAATGTCTCTCGTGGCCCTGGACGGATTGAAGGAAGTGCTATCAGCCCCAACACCCCCAGCGCCGCATCAAGTCCGAGTTCCCATGCCCCGTCTACCTTCGTTTTCCCAGGACAGGGCGTGATCAGAGCCGGACAGACAACTCCGCCGAGCGAGTATCCTCCCCAGACAACACTTTTGTCTGCCGAACGGGTTTCCCCTGGTAGTACCCGTCCATTGCCTATGGTACCATCCGTGAGACGCATCTTAACTCCTCGGTCCCCTCGAATGAGTAGTGCTGCCCGTGGCCTAGCTTCTGATGGCTACCCATACACCACCACTCAAGCTCAGCAACCTACGACAGGGTCTCGAAATAACGGGAGAATATTCTCACTGGATGGTGGAGTATCGATACGCGGAGAGCAGGCGCATACTGGAAGAGGATCGCCTTTGGTACAGCAATTTAGCAGTGTTGATGATGAATCGGGTCGACCTCCGCCGAACCTTGTCCCATTACCATCAACAACAATAACGCGCTCTGTCTCCCAACCGATGATCAATCAGCCAAGTCCTGATTTGCCAGGAGACCCATATCGTACTCATGGTGACCTAGGAGCTCATCCACGACCAGCTCCAAGTTACTTCCATGGTACCGCTCCACATAGTGCAAATGTTCGTGCAAACTACCAATTTCAAAACCTTCCGCCAGGTGATGCGAGGTGGTATCCCGGATACGAGCATGCTCAACAACATGGCTCGGGTTCAGTCAGAAGCCTACCCTTCGGCGAGGGGCAGGCCGCCGTGCATATACAACCAGCTCATGGGGAAGAGTTCATTGTTCCGGTCGACACCCACCAGGGATCAAGACAAGCAGACGAGAAGCGACAACGAAATGCAGGTGCGTCCGCAAGGTTCCGTAAGAGGAGAAAAGAGAAGGAGATTGCGGACAAGGTCGAGCAACAGAGATTGGAGAATGACAACCGCGAACTCGAGAGGCGGAACCATTTTCTAGAAATGAGGCTTCGAGAGGAGTCGGCTGAAAGAGAAAGGGTCACCATGGATCGCAACCGGCTACGTGACATTGTCTCTAGAACGCCGTCCATCAGCGAGCTCGCATATATGCAAGAGCAACCGAGTCCGGATCTAACGAGGAGCGCTGGCACGATTATGGAGAGAGATGCGCGTGGATCGACAACACAACCGCCTGGCTACGGTAGCCCTGATCCTACAACTGGAGAAAGACCCGCGCAACGACGAAGAACAGAACCTGGCCCAATAGAGTTGCCAATTACTCCCTTTGCTGCGACACCCCTTCCTTCGATGCCCACATCTGGGTATAGTCTGTCAATGTCACAACCCGGAACGCCTCTAGCCGGCCCTCACCAGTCACGCCTCCCTCCTCTCAGACTCGACCTTGGGACAGTTGCGCCTCCGCCTCCAAACGCAGCACCGAATATGCCCACACCCGTACAAACGTATCCCCCGGTAAAGCCAGAACAAGGATGGGCCACCGGTCCTCGCGGTCCTCAAGAACCCGGGTCGCGCTAAGCCCTGACAAGTGTTGGAGGATTACAGCCGCTTCTTAGGATCGCGGACGACTGTGTTGTATTTTCCCTACACATTACACCTTCTAATATTTTGTCTCCCCGTTCATCGACAGCAGGCTGAAGCATGGCACTTTACGGTACCCTGTCAAGGGGATGATCATTTTCATGAGTGCGTTTCTTATGTTTAATTGGGGGGAAAATGGGATCATTCTAGATTTGTATCGCATCATTCGGGCAACCGACACATCGGACAGCGAGGTGGGAATCAGAGGGTGGCAATTTGTGCTTTTTGCTTATATTGGATTTCTAAGTTTGTTTTCGGAGATTCCAAGGCTCACGGCGTCCACTCTATCCACTCATTGCAATTGCCCGATTTGCGGCTTCTACGGCGTTTGGTGTTTTCAAATATATCCTACGCGGGTTTGTTTTTACTGGTCATCGTTGTGTTCCATTTACACTAGATTGTAGCATCCATCGACAGGATGCAAATTGTGTTATCGTTTTCGTATTGTTTCACTTCTTCTGCCTTGAGTCATTATATACATATGTCGGTCCGCTCATCCTCCACAACACAGTTCTTGTTTGCAGCTTCTATCTTGATACCCTCGCGTTGGATGTTGTGGGCACCTAGGTGGATAAATAGAAGGAAAAGCAACAGTGAGCAAAGACAAAAGAGAGCCGCTCGCTGAATGTTACGCTAGAAAATTCTGTAGTCTGTAGGAATACTGTGCTAGCTCCTATGACTTTTAAAAAGGAATGGAGTGTGACAAGTGAATATTGCATTCCTGGTAATCCTCGTTGTGTCGTAGCAGTAATTCCGTACGACGTCCTGTTAGACTCGCTATGTATCTGCGTTGTAGCAATGCTCGGCAATAGCCAAGCGCAAGTCAAAGTCCTGTGAATGAAACATATAGTTACCATTTACTTTGGACTACCATGTCTGACAAACGCCTCAACCCGAAAATCAATAAGGCCCAGAGTACCTATTACTTAAGTCTCATCTTTTGTCTTCGTGATATCTACCATTGCCATAGCCACCCTTACCATGGGTTCCTTTGCCGTAATCCTCGTCCCTTCGGCATACCCATCTCTATGCCCCCATTTCCGCGCCACTGACCACCCTCCGTGTGGTCCTCACCTGCCGTGCCGTAATCTCACTCTTCTTGTCACGGCTGTTGCCTCAGTACTAGTTATGATCGCCGTCATCATCGTAATGCTTCTTGTCATCTTTGTGTCGGTATCATCATTCTCGGGGTCGTTGCGGTCCTCACACGATGGCCGTTGTTATCGTGGTGGCCATTGTGATACGTCGTATCTTTCGTCCTTTTAACATCATCATTACAACCTTCGTCAAGCGCATCCTAGCGATGGTCACCATGGTCATTGTGCTAATGGTGATGGCAGCCATCACGGTCGACGATCAGGTATCCTTTCAGGTTTCGTCAGTAACCAGACACTGATAGAATCGGCGAAGAGATCAGAGAAATAACCGGGCATGATGGTAGGAGTATTTACATGAGACAGATAGTAACACGGACACTTCCATCAAGCAGAGCTGGAGCTAGCGCCCCAAGGACTGTAACGCCTTAATAGGAGAGCGGGGGCAGGAAGAAGCTAGTGACCTTTATGCTACGAGGAAATGTCAAATATAATAATTGACATAGAAAAGTCTTTCTGGGACATTATGGAACTGTCTTTCTCTGAATAGAGCTGTGATGGGCCTCTTAAAACCAGACACCAATGGTTTGGTATCAGAGCTCTCAACCTCAAATAGACCAACCACGAGAACATGAGAAACGAGGAGCATTATAATACTCCACCATCTAGACTCGTCTAATTCCCTTCTTAATTATCAATTGCTTTCCAATTGTGAGTTTGAGTTGACGATTAGCACAACCCTTTCACTCCCACTCGAAGCTTCGCGTGAAATCGGTAAATTCGAGCCCAGCAGTCATTATCGCCTCTACCAATGGGGTAGAGTCGAAGGAAGACCAGTTCTGGAATGATTCGTCAGCGAGGCTAAGTGCACGACCTTGTAGGGGAACTAATATACACGTCTTAAATGGCTGAGCGCATATAAGAGAGCGATATGACGGCAATGTCTTGGGTCAGCGAAGTTCAGCCGTGTTTGGTTCTGATGCCTTTGTGGATTTAGTTTGTTGCTTGGCGGCAGATAGATTTATTGGTATCTGAAAAGAATATGGACTACGATTTGCACCCAGTAGTTGATGAATTTAACGATGCCAGCGCTGGTCTCATGGCCTGCATCCCCGTTTTTATGCGAATACGTTCTTGTAAACCAAATCATCTGTCATCTTCAGGCACTCATATCCTATGTGTGCAGTGGTTCTGAGCATAGACGCGAGTGAAATTCACAAAAACCAGACGCTACGTGGAAGCTAGAACCAGAAACTAAGTCAAACCAAATAAGACAAAAGTTAGTAACAACGGTATCCAAAACTGCACCCCTCCGATTTCGCCATATACCCGCGAGGCGCGACCTGTAAGCATGACTGGTATCCCAGTGGTCGGCGTCTCATCGATACTGCAGACTTTATCGCATACCTCCTCATCTCTCTTGCCCCAAAGACTCGAGCCGGAATAAGTGCTGCGTTTCTTGTCATCGCTTTGTTCTGTTGAGTTGTATACCATTTCTATCCATTGAATCCTATTACGATGGTGCCTCTTAGTACATTGCTTCATTGTTGTGCGAGAGCGTGTGCGAGACGACATCACTGACTGTAGATATGCTGAAGTCTGATAGTCCATTTCCCCGGACCATTCCCCGCCGTCGCTCCAAGAATTGAATATTACTTGGCTCGGGTCGCGGGGCACCTGGAAAGAGATCGATGCGACTTGCTTGCCGTCTATAAACCATGTCGTAGCAGAAGCATCCCAATCTATGCCCCAATTGGAGTCAGCGATGAATACATTCCAAGTTCCTTATTATAAATTTAGGTGCAGCGAAGAGAGAGGCATACCCATTCGATGAACAGCCCAAGTTGTCCAGTTCGTCGCTGCTGGAGTGGTGACGTTTCGTGTAGATTCTGGGACGTCATCGCCCTTAGAGCTGTAGGAAGGCTGATTCGTGTATTGTATAGCGTCTTCAGGGTCTTTAGTGAGTACCTCGAGGTCCGACTCTTGCACGCTGCTGAGCTGCGAAGGGTCACCGTTATCTTTATAGGTGAACATGGCGGTTCTATCGTTTCGAAGTTATCAGTTAGTCGACCAAGATTTACTATCTATAATACTACACCATTATTCAACATATAAAGAAGTCCACATACTAGATCCAAGGGTTAGCATTGAAGTTCTCGATGAGCGACATTGAGCCATACCACTGCGCCTGGTGCACCAATTGTTCTCGCATACATCCGAACAGACAGGAAACGATAAGACCTCAAGATCGATTCAAACTCGGCTGATGACTGAAAGTCTTTGAGCCTCAATGTCCTCATCGTCAAGTAGGTATCTGACGATGCATCGTCGTCATTATTTGCCTCGATGTAGACATTGTTCGGACTGTTGACATTGAGCAATGGCGCATCGCCCGAGTCTACTGAGTCGCTATTATTCCATTGCTGAATACCCCAGTTCTCGTTCCATTCGTCCGCGAGGAAGTAATCGCTCGTAGCTAAAGCTTGGCTGCTATCGTCTGGTAAACGCACAGGTGTGCATGTCAGCTTTTCTGGCCGGTTTCCTGCAAAGCCTCGAGCGGCTTCTAGACTTAAGTAGTATTTATATTGGCTCATACTAGACGCGTCTTAGCTGGATATTGCAGAAGGATTCTTGAGCCTCAGACCGACATGAATGGAGGGCTTAGCACTTACCATGCATCTGTAATGGGACGAGGAACTCCTGCATATTTCGATAGAGACCTGAAGTCGAAGAATTTATGAGTCGTGAAGTATTGGGCGCTGCTTTCGTTGGTAAAGTAACAATCGCACTGGTTGTCTGTAACCTCACGATATCCGAGAGTGAGTAAAGATCTTGTAACAAAGCTTATAAAAAACAACATATGCCGAACCAGGCGAACCATCTCGACCTCTCTAATATCTAACTGATAGATTATCGGATTGCTTTTATCGAGAGCAATGCACTGTGTACTTCGCTCGTGCGTGGCAGGAGGGGGAGCAAAACAATAGGTAATAATTAACACTTGTGTATATCAGTAAGATCGACTGCACCAAATATAAATTCTGGGATGGCAAGCGTGGTAGATAAGAGGAAAGACAGCAAAGATGCAGCCGTTCGGGGGACGAGAAGTTCATTAGATCATGCATGGCACGGAAAAGATCTGATTTACTTACACGAAAAGATCTATAATTGGACACCGGCCATCAGAGCAAACAGGCTATGGGAGAGCTGGCCAAAGCACCGCATATTGACCTGTGTTGCAATTGAACCTCCACGTCAGCACGAAAGAGGATTTCTATTGCAGATATTTCCGAAAGTTGACCTCGCCATAAACAAGAAACAAGAACCAAGAATCAAGAGCTTGTTGAGTGATCTAGGCTATATGTAATTTAACCGGCAAGGCCGCCGTCTAGGCAAGATGTGCATACGGTGTTGTGCCACCTGAGAGATATGACCTCAGGGACGCGCTCAAGCTGAGCCACTCTCCAGTGAGCCACACACTGAGCAAAACAGAAATCTGGCGTGTTTGCTCTCTGCTCCGGTCATGCATGGAGTTTTTCCCAGAACAAAGAGAGTGGTGTTACAAAAATGTGGACGACACAAGCTCCCCCGGCCTGCTCTCCTGGTGCATACAAAGTTGATGGAGCCCAGAGGAATCGAACTTGACTTAAAGGGCAGAATTAAGAAAGTATGGAATACTGTAAGAAGGGGTTTCTAAGTGCTTTCGCTGAGACTGTTACAGAACACCCGGTTGTCGGCAAGCAGGTAGGGAGCAGTCCCTGAGTGTCTGAAACAAGCAGGGCAATGCTGTGCATGAAGTGTGGAGGGATTTGTAGGGAGGCCTGTACAGATGCCGCGGCAGATGCTTAACACCCAGGCCTATCGGAATTATAAGAAGATCAGTCAGCACCGTCCCCGGAACCAAGCGAGGTGATTGTCTTTGACTCCTTGTCAGCCGCGCTTGTCTGGCGATCATGGATCGATAGCCAGCCAGGATGGGAGTTGATGCTGTCTGAGCCGTCTCAACAAGATGGACCCAGGGTAATGGGTGATCTGCTCGGGGTAGAACAGAGAGGAGGTGGAGGCACACCTAGCCGGTAGGCATGAACATCACGATTGGCAGAGTTGAGCTCGTGAGAACTATCAACACTGAACGCGCTCAGGACAGAGATCAGTAGTGCTACCTACCGGTACATGTCATAGGACTACCTATATGTTACGTCTATAACCAGGGATTAATGCCTAAGGGCACCGTAGGTAGATCTGGATGCATGTGTGAATTGAAGAGCCCGGTTAATGCATTATATTGAGATGAGCGGTGGTGATAACCAGCCTACCGAGTCACAAGACATGCATACATGTACATATACTGTATGGAGGCCAGCCTCCCAGTCTGATCCCGTGCAAGAGTGGTAAAAATAAGTGGCGAAATATTTAACGTTTGCACTGCCAAATTTCATCAAAAGGCAACCCCTTTTTGCCATTGTTTCTCTTAACAGTAGTGCCTGGTGACGACGCTACCACACAGAAGGTTGCATCGTGGACGGCGTGCTAACGCTAAGCCTCAGGTGCTTCCAGGCGAACAGGGAACTGCATCAGGGACCCTCCCAACCTACAGGCGAGAGTTCTTGGTTGACGATTGCTTCGCTGCCTCGCAGTGTCTCAGACCTCTTCACCTCGACGCCGATAGCCTGCACATCCCACCACGGCGTCTGCATTCCACCTGCACACCCACACAACACCCTCTGCGCTGTGACCGCCGTCGCCAGCATGTCAAATACCTGGCTCGACGATTACTCTGACTCCATACCAGCATCTCCTTAGACAACTCTCCTGCTTATATCCTCGCCGCCTACCTCACGGCACACATTCACTCACATCCTATCCACCATGTCGTTGACTCCTGCCGCTGAGCCTCCTCAGCTTCCCGAGTCCCCTCACTCTCCACAGCCTGCTGCCACTGCGCCAGTTCCCAACTCGCCTGCACACGACCCTACTGCAGACAATGACGCACCTAGCCTTGAGCCATCAATCGACGGCAAGCAGCAACCTGCTGAGGATGCTGTGAGCGCCAAATCCGATGCCACTTCCGACAGTTCTCGTGAAGACGGAGAGGCCTCTCCCGTTGCCGCCGCTCCTCCTCTCCCCAGCGAGCCTGTTCCGGACTCAGAGCCTGCTGCAGAAGATGACGGATGGGAATATCACTGGGATGCCACCAATCAGGCCTACTACTTCCACAACAAATTCACAAACCAGTCTACCTGGGAGAATCCCCGTCTTCAACCCGCTACCAAAGCCAGTGGCGCCACGAATGCGCAACTCGAAACGCCTCCTGCCACAGCCGTCCCTCCTCTGAACGAACGTCCCCCAGCTGGTGGCTACAATCCTGCGATCCACGGAGACTACGACCCCAACGCCTGGTATGCCAAGCAAGACACCGAAGATCAGGAAATGGACACCCAAATCATGGACCCTGCCACCGCCTACGCTGCCGTCGGGACTTTCAACCGTTTTACCGGCCGCTGGCAAGGCGCCGACCAGAACCCCGACCGTCACAATGACGAGGCCAAGTCCCGCAGGCAGATGAACTCCTTCTTCGACGTAGATGCAGCCGCCAATGCCCACGACGGCCGCAGTCTCAAGGCTGAGCGCTCTGGCAAGAAACCCTCCAAGGCCGAGCTGAAGCAGTTCAAAGAGAAGCGCCGCGCCAGAAAGGAAGAGAAGCGTCGTGCATGGCTTCTGGACTAGTTCAATACCTATATTCCAAGTTTGTTTCTATCGCATAGGGCGTTTACGGTATCGGTCTTTCTACACGGAAGCACCTATCATCTGCATTTAAAAGGGGCGTTGCGGGGTTGTTATTTCGATCGCAATGTGTACGAGAGTCCAAAGTTTGGGCAGAGACGAAGGATAAAGGAATATGCCACCGGCATTTGCATAGCATCAGGGACCGACTGTCAAGTGGCTGTACTGGTCGGAGTCTGGTTTTGCATTTAAAAACGGCCAATGTCTCCATGGATAGGACTTGGCGAGATAGTTCGTTTCAACTGTAGGTTAGGAAACTTAAGGGGTTTGTCTATGTCGTGTTGGTGATGATGGTTATACCCAGCTCTGTGTCAATGAAGATGATGGATTCTGCAAGCTTCTCGTGTCGATGATTATTTGTCATTTGTCTTCACGATGATCGGTGCACTTGACATATGATCTTCGTTGTATCTCTGCATTGGCGTCGACCAATTACGTGATATTGTTACTGCTGCTTGGGTCATGCTTCCGAGTCGTAATCTCTGTGGTTGTAGTAACCGACAGGAGAATCATCTGACTCTTTGACTTAGTGCTGATCTAACTGAACTGTGTTGACTCTGCCTCGATGCCCTGAACTAGATCTTCAGTTTGTCCAGTTACGACATGACTACATCCACCAGAGGACAACGTCAACAGTGTTAATCTACAGGCTAATCCATGAACTGTGCATTTCGACTGACATGCTGTAACCATTGCATCTTTTTCTCAGCCACTAGTAATACAACAACGTCCTACTCATCATCTTCGCCGTCGTCTGAATCAGAGTCCATCTCCATGTTCAAATGTACACTCTCATCATCGCTATCCTCATCCTCATCCTGAGTATTCGGCTTCGTCTGACTTGTCAGTGTTGCAGGAGCCTGAGCCGCAGTAACAGTGGTGCTCATCGAAGCGGCCCCATCTTGTACAGCGCCAGACGTCGAGATACGTACAGTGTCGAGCTCAACTCGCTTCGAGACCCCCGTGTCTTCCATCGCGTCCTCATTTCTCCGCTTCAACGAGCTGGTTGGGGGAGAAGAGGTCTGCATCATGACTGTTTTGGGTGAGTGGGTTATCGTCTCTGATGGCTGAGCAAGGAAAGGGGTTGGTCCGGCTTGCTCGCCGGTTGGGATAGAGGGTCTAAGTGCCACCGTCGGGGCTGGAGGTGTGAATGAACTGGAGAATTGGCCGTTGAATGTTTGGCCAAAGGCGCCAGTGTTGTTTGTCATGTTGGCATTGCTATCTTCCTCGTTGTCTTCGACGTCCATATTATCGTCACCCTGCATAAAGTCCGTCGAAGTACCAGCGGCTAAAGGCCTGAAGCTAAAGCGCAGAATCTCGACTTTCTCATCATGGGGGAATTGTTGGATTAGATATGGTAGGGCGACTTGTGGGGTCCGCCCATTTCGATCTCGAGCCGGGTGTAAAATACTTGCTACCTGGGCGTCTTGATTCCGACTGAGGATGGCAGTTTTGACCATGTGGGATCGCGACGAAGAAGGAATATGCTGCTGAGGGAGCCGGCTGAAGAGCGTAGTTAACAAACCTCCAGCTGCCTTGAGGTGGGTAGCACTGAGTGAGACGGATACCGTGTCGTCTTGCGCATTTCCAGGTAGAAAAGCATCAGCATTTTGAGATATAGTCTTGGAGTTCTGTCCGTTCTGGGACGTGTCGGATCCCTGCGCGCTTGGCTTTTTCAGATATCCGGCTGCACCCTGAAGGTCACGACAGCAGCATTTTATCAGAAGCCGAAGACTATCGACAGCAGGCTTAGGGAGTGTTGGCCCGCTCAGATGCAGTATTTCTTGTGCTAACAAATACGCAAATTCACGAGCCTCAGGTATGCGGTAGGCAGATTCGAAGATCCGTAGCAGTTGGTCGAGTGCCTCTTGGGTTAATGGGATGTAACTACTCTCCAGTCTCTTTATCATTGAAATATGCAATCGCATTGCAGCCATCTGGATATAAGGGAACATGGTCCATAGCTCGTCCCTTTCCTCTCTACCAATGGCAGAGTTCACCTGCCCGGAATCGTACTTCGCATTTCCGCGCGACGGCGGCTTGATAGAGGATATTCGTGAAGTGACATCGGCTATGGCAGTGATAGGAATTGTGACGCTCACACGAGTGTGGTTGCGAAGATAGTCACCGATGAAATCCAAGATTCCGATGATACGCTCACTTCCAGCTTGTACGCCGCTCCAGGGGGTTAACTGGTCGGGATTCATACCGCCCCCCTGAAGTTCAGAATCGACGTCGACAGGTTTTGCCCTATACCCGGTTGACGACTCCCAGCTTTCCTGAACAGCGCGAAAGACCTGATCTGCGGTCTTGTGAAATGTGTCGACTAGCTCATCAACGTGCTTTGTCCACTCAGTGGAGTCTCCTCCCTTTGCAGCAGTCATGGATAACCGAATCGCTAGCCGTCGGCTTGCTTTCTGCAAAGATATGGGCGTTATGACATTGTCTGAGCTCGTGGGAGCCAGATAGGGTCGTGTTTCAGCCCGTATCTTCGCTGCAACATTCCGTAGGGTGGTAGGATGGAGTGGAAGCAGAGTAGAGAGTGCGTCGAATATGGTCTCGACCAAGCTATAAGGGGCTTTGGCTGTTTTGCTAGTAGCGGCTGGCTTCAGCACTTGAAGACAGGCTGTTGCGAATACAGGCAAAGTTGGTGTCACAACTTCTCGTACCAGAGTCGGGTGATGATGCATCAAAGTGTATATTTTTGTCAGTGTCACAACGCATAGCTCTTTTGTGACAGCAGGGCTTTTCTTCTATTTGAGGTTAGCTTCTTGTTGACTTACGAAAAGCCAGGCGGATGCAGTGGTAATGCCTACCTGCAAGATAGCGATCAGACTGTTAACCCAAGACCCAGCAGCTCGCAGGGATTCCCATCCACCGCACTCTACGACGGCCTTTGCCAGAGCAGCTCCGACGAGGTGACCTTGGCTAACTCTTCCGTTGAGAAGAGAAGTGATGTGAGTTTTCAGTTTGTGCACGAGCACAGTGATGTCGGCTGTATGGGATGGAGCATTCGCCTCTTGAGGTCTCGAGAGGGACTCTCGACATCGGGCTATATCCTTGAGTAGAATGGGTAGTATAGCTGGGAGTTGTTGGACGTTTGTTGATGCCAGCCTCCGGCACGTGGTTTGAAGCTCAGGCGGCAACACGGCAGAAGCCACTGAAGGAGCCATTTGAACAGTCTCGGTGAAAATCTGTGCTCAAGTGATGGTCTTGCCCTACCTTGCGAGGCAGGCTAGAGAACCATGAGCGTTGGGTACCAGCCTAATGCGTCCTGGTGAAGGGGTTGACAGTGCCTTGAATGTATAAGTGCGAGGACGAGGAGTGGAAAGCATGGGTGCAGAGACAGCTTATTGCAACTTGAAGTTCATGATATGGGCCCGACGGGAGGTTAGACTTTGGTAGCCCTCTCTGTACAATTTGGTTGCGACTGAACTACAATGGATATACTCAGACAGAGCTTTTGCAACAACCAGTGTCTGCAGTCCCCAGAACTGTGAAGCATTGAATTTTTCGAACTACCTCTAGGCCCATGTCAAGATGCGGGCAGACCCTACCCGGCACAACACACATGCGGCATTACTATGTAGGTACCTTAGGTACAGTACACTCCTGCGCCAGGGTGTTCAGGGCCCGACGATGTCCACTGTGCCTGCAGCGATGACATCGGTCATGTCCCTATACCGGTAGGTAATCTGTAACAAGCCCCATTGGAAGTTTCCATGCCTAATCGATACCTTGGTTACCCCTGGTCGCTCTTTGGTGCAATGAATGGCTTCTTCCACACCCTCCCACCTCAGGCTACTCCTTCGAGTAGTTGCTCTTGGTATGGGCATTCGTACCAAAGCAACCTAATCCTATTCCCTCGAGTACCTCCTCAACAAGTACCTCACTTTCATCCCGATTGCCACTCCAGACGTTTGTGCTTCACCTTGTTTGTAGCCAGCGTCCTTGTCGCGCGTGTCCTGTTTGGAAAAGTGTCGGCGCTGCCCAGGACCTCGATACCTTGATTGCATTGCTTTGCGCGCGAAATGTTTTCACTAGCTACGATACCCTTCAATTGATATAGACCAACTGCGGCGTCACAGACCTGGGGTCGCTTTCACTTGGTCGAGTCGCCAGGATGAGTGTGCGCTTTCCACGCCTGTACACCTGACTACTTTGTCATGGCTAACACTGTCTTTGCGCTCAGAACCCGGTCAAGGCTGCGCAGTACTTGGCCAAGTTAGACGACGCTAGATGCGATGGCAGATGGGACGAAGTGCCAGAGCTGGTGCGCAAGGTCCGGAAGCATGCCCCTGACCGAGCCTGTAAACACTCTCCCCCAAGCTTCCTCAACCAGATCCGACTGACTCTTCCCCTCGAGGCATCACGGCCACTGCCGAGACCGAACATGCCATCGTCAAATCGTCCCAGAACCAAACAAGTACCACGCGGCCAAGCACCGCCTCCCCTATCAACGAACCAGACCTAGCAGCTTTGACTCCAAAGCTGCTTGAAGCTATAGACAGCGGGACCAGCCCTGCCGAAGACAAATACCAGGCTCAGGTTTGCCTCGGATGGTTGCACTGGACGGCTGCACAATATGACTTTGCCCTCGCCCGACTGCCCACCGATCCTCCTGGCCAGACAGAGGCCGCATCTGAATGGACGCGCGTCTGTGCACTCAAAGCTGCCTATTTGAAAGCCAACTGTCTGTCCCGAAACGGCAGGACGAGTGAGGCCCTCGAGATATTCACAGCCGCCACATCATCCATGTCGCATATTTTGAATGGTCAGAAGGGGCGCAAACAGCTGCGGTTCTGGGCAGAGCTGCTCCTGACAGAATACTGCATGCTACAGGCCCAGGCTCTCGAGCAAGGCGTCAGGAGTCTCGAGGATGACAACGCACTGGCTCCCTTCCGCGCGTGGGCCAAGTTTTGGGAAACCTCCAAGACCCAAGGTGCTCCTCTGGTCGGCGGCCATGGCTTTCGTGGCGCTGTACCCCGGAGAGTCGTTTGGAACGAGTACTATAACACAATCTCTAGCATCTTGCAACAAGGTATTGCTCTGCCTGCAGGATATGGCCATCAAGCTACCAATGAATCGTCGGTGCGCAACCAGCTTCGAACGGAACTGAAAGGAGTTGAGAACGCCTACGAAGGGCTTCTCCTAAGTGAAACCACCTTTCCACGAGCTGATGAGGAGAGAGAGGAAGTCGAGGCTTTCGTCTCTACCGTAATGAGGAATTGGGCCGTTCTAGTCGGTCGGGATTGGGTTGAACAGGACTTGGGACCAGGAGGAAAAGAAGGCCTAAGCCGTGGCGTGCTCGATATTCTGTACCGTGCCGCGACAAAGACCTTTCACTCCACTGCAACTTTACGATACCTCTTCACAGTGCATTTGGCTGTTGCTGAATTTGATCTAGCCTTCCATGCACTTGACTCATACCTGGAGATAGTCAAGAGGGCCAAAGCTCGTGTCGACAAGACTGGTCATCCCGAATCAAGTCTTGACGACGACACGACCGTGCTGGAGACAATTTCACAAGCCATCATTGCCCTATGCAAATATGGTTTCGTGGAAGCTGCTGAGAAGGCGCGGGACCTAGGATTAGAGTTGGAGCAGATGCTGGAGAACCTACCACCTCCACTACCGGATACTGGTGATAGGATTCCGACGGTAGATGAAGAGAGTGGAAACGGTATCATACTTCATCCTAGGGTGCCTGCTCAAGTATACGCTTTGGCGTGGCAGGCCATTGGATTATCATGTGCCCAATGGTCTCGAGTGACCAGCGACGCCCCTTCGCGGACTGGATTTCAGATCAAGGCGATCGGATGCCTTCAGAAATCGTTGTCCCCAGAGACGGGTAATCCCACGGATGTTAGATCTCTTTTCACCTTGGGTCTTCTTCTAGCAGAGCAAAGAGAGCTGACTGCAGCAATCGATATCGTGAAGGTCGCATTGACTTCTAACAAAAGAACGCCAGAGCAAAGACTCAAGACTGGTCCATATTGGCGCGAGAGATCTCTGATTCCCCTATGGCACCTTCTTGCGTTGCTGCTCAGTGCCAGGCAGGATTACATTTTGGCAGCTCGAGCTTGTGAAGGGGCATTTGAACAATTTGATGACCCCGAGGTGCTGTTTGGGCCGCAACACCTACAGGGGGCATTCCGAAGCGAACATTTGAATGATGCCGGAGCTTTGCATGAAAAGACGCTGTCACACGGCCTTGTTGATGAAATGGACGATCTAGAGAAAGAAAGCATTATTGAAGTGAAGATGACGCAGCTTGTACTTCTGGAACTACTGGAAGGCCCAGAAGTTGCAGTCAATGCCAGTCATGAACTACTCGTTCTATTTACAAGATTATTCGGATCTATGCAAACGAAAGCTGCTCAGACAAACCCAAAATTGGCTCCTGCGGCTCCAAAAAGCTCAGCGGGTACCCTGCGTAGTATTCGTGGCAGCATTTTCGGCGACAAGACGGAAAAAGGGGGTGGCCATTCCACAAGGAGAAGCACTATGAATAGCGAAAAGTCCGCCACGGGTGCGGAGAGACCGAGAACCACCCAAAGCGTTGCAGCAACATCTACAGCTCCTCCTGCCATTCAGATCACCCGAGATAATAGCGATTTGAGCGCCTCTCAGCGGTCGTCGAGGCCCACGAGCGTTCGAGGGCGCCACGAGGATCCAAGCCGCAAGAACAGTTTGAAGAAGCGGGACGGTAGCACACATCAGCGACGAGCCCTATCTCGAGACTCGTCTGTTGTGGATGATGAAACTGCTTTCACACTGACTGAGGACCGATTTCTTGAAGATCAGCCAAGTTACTTTGGGTGGAATTCAAAAACCAGGAGTTTTCAACGATTCGATCCTTCGGGGCAACGCGCCGCGACCAATCCTAGAGATCTTGTTATAGATTCATTGTCTTGTGCTAATCCGTTGCCGGTGATTACCTTTCCTCAAGATCAGGTGGGGCGTCAACGACAAACACTGTTAGTCAAGGTGTGGCTGATGATCGCTTCATTTTACCGGCGATCAAAACTCTATGGCGACGCGAAGGGTGCGATCAGTGAGGCTAAAATCCTAGTCCAAGGCTTAGAGCTCGAGATTTCAAGGGACACCAGCGGCTCTGTAACTTCGATGCATCCAGGATGGGGTGGCAGAACCTGTCTGGATGAGCTGATGGGCGACGTGTTTGCTGAGGTAAGCGTGAACAACTCTTTGTGAATCATATCGGTATATCTAACAATTTTATACAGTTAGGTCTCCTTGCTGTCGATGAGGGGGTACCATATGTCGCCAGGGCCCAGTATGAGGAGGCTTTAATGCATTATCCGGACCATCTCTCCGCTACCGTTGGTTTATCCAACATACTTTTAGACATTTACAGTGAAGTGCTATTGCCGCCTCCTGCGGTTCCTCGTATAACTTGGGAACCGACGTTGAGCGAGGGTGCGAATCAGGACACTAAAATCACGGAACCAGCCACCCGAAATTCGACAATTCCCACTTTACCAATCACACCTTTGGGACTAGGCACAAACAAGACGCATGGTTCTGATGATTCAAGGGTCAGGAGCGCCGTTTTCTCTGTTCATCAATCATCCAGCGCGTCGGCCACGAACGAGCTTCCAGCCCCATACAAGGCAAGCTCGTTGCCTTTGATAGATCGGCTGGCTGCTAGAGACAGGGCATATGGACTGCTCTCTGGCCTCACTAAGCTTGGCACTGGTTGGAATGATTCGGACGCCTGGTTTGCCTTAGCAAGGGCGCATGAAGAAAGTGGACAACCAGACAAGGCGAAAGAAGCACTGTGGTGGTGTGTTGAGCTCGAAGAAGGAATGGGTATCCGCAAATGGTGCTCAGCTGGGATAAACGGTTATGTCCTGTAGACCCAACTAATAATATGAGCACATTGTGTCTGGGTTTCCATCACTGATTAGCAACGGATTGACATCTTTACAAGATGCTCTTGACATAAGCGGCGAGGCTGGAGATGACTGGACTGAGCTTACGCCATCCTTCACCGGAAGCCATGGGTCTGAAAGCAGTTTTCAAATTGGCCTAAACATGCCCACAGCCGTGGCACTTGAAACCGTGTATGGTCCTAACAACTTCTTGCCCGGTCTGCCGCTAGGCGACGATGATAGCCTAAACTGGTCATGGACATGATGCGCAAAGAGGATTCGAGGTTCGGAGCAAGGTAATGAATGATACGGGCATCGCGGTATGATATATACAACAGGTAAGCATGAAGCCTAATGAATAGCTGTACAAAGGATAGCCATTTTAGAGAACCACACCAAATTTGGTTCGATGTCTTGGCGCTTTAGACGCCAATGTCCCTGACTCCCAGCACATCTGAAGGACCAAGCTGAAATCCACGCTATGAGAAGCCGACAGTGAAAGTGAAGCCCATATTTATAACTTGTGAACACCTTTCAATCTCATTCGAGTGAATCCGGTCACCGAAAGTCTGACGTATGGTACATAACACTGGGACCGTTCATCAGCTGTCCGACGCTGTAGGCCGCGTATGATGTAGAAGGGTGTACTGAAGTAGATGGAGCAGGTGTGGTCTGCCACTCGCTCCAGATGTTGTTGAGATCAAATTCGGACTCGCCCATTGCTTGTCCCAGGCTAGTTGCCGTTCCAATTCCACTACTCATTGAGGCGCTGCCTTCGGGGCTTGGTTGTTGCGCGCTCGTGGACATTAATGAAGGAATCGAAGATATAGGAGGTAGGGACAGCGAGGTCAAAGTTTGATCATCACTAAAACTCGACATAAGAAGAGGGTCGCTCCGTCCTAAGTTGAAGAACTGGCGCATTGGGTCCAAGTTACTATTTTGCGAGAGTGTGTGTAAAGTCGGAGTTTTGCGGCCTGGAAAGTAAAGTCTTTTCGCATTTGGTCCCCGGCCTTCATTCGCTTTGTCAAAGCTTTCGACTATGTAAGAGACCCTATCGGCTTGCGCGTCTGTATGCGCGCAGAACCTCAGGATTGACGCTGCACTACCAATCGAGCTGCGTGCGTCAGGATTATGATACAGCGCAGCAAACTCGTTACTTAGCACTATCAACGCAGCTGCAAAGACACAATGTCTGAAGTCCTCATTAGTGGCGAAAGCAAGCCCTTAATGCTGCAGTACTTACATTACAAAGGGATTGCATTGCGGTAAATACTTCCCATCTAAGGCGATTCGAGTGAGGACCAACGTATGCTGTGAGGCCTCGAGGCATGTCTGGGCGAAGTTTTCAATACGTGGATTCACACTCGATTTTTTTATGCTTCCGCTATCAGTGCCCATTCGAGCTTTGTTCAGGAGATAGAGAAAAAAGGGCCGTGTCAATAGCATGACTGAGTGGCAATGAAGGAGATTCGTGTGTAAAATTGCGATGCCTTGCGCTGGATCAATTTGGTTGTTTTGGAGTCGTCTCCAATGCAGAGAGAAAGGCAATTCTTTGTTCCAGGCTTCCAAGTGATTTGCTATGTCTTGAGCCACAGCCGTAGCGATCTTCCTTTTGGAATAAATGCTCTTGAGCGTTCTACCTATGATTCGGCAGCTTTTGACAGCAGCATCTAAAGCTGCGAGGTGTATTGAGTAGGAGGAAGTGCCCAACAGAGAGCTTGAAGTATGCCGCGGCAACCGTATTTCGGAGCAATCTTCTTCTGATATTGCGGTAGGTCGTCCTAAACAAGCTGCCAAGAAGCGGTCGAGCACGAACAAGCTCTTCCAGAGTTTCTTGCGCATGTCACGTTCCTCCTGAGTGAATATGATCATACTTTCGTCACGGTGTAGTCCAAGTGCGAATGCAGACCGGACCGCCATCCCTACTCCGCTTGATTAGAGCCATTCTAACCATGGGTAAACAGTGAGTTATGAGTAGGTGGAAAAGAAATCGCTGAAACTGTTTCGGACATGAAGTTCTTCATACCATAATAGGCATATGATGCGTTTCGTTTCGACACTGCCAGCATGTACAAGGACATCAGGAGCAGGGCTTGTACAGACCAGAAATCAGCGTCCTCGAAACCGGAAACGGGATCAGCGAGGCTCTTGGCATTTCGAAAAAACACTTCTGCACGGCTAGTACTCTCAGAACGAAGTCTGTCAATGATCGCCGCTTCGTCACTTCCTGGGAAAGGGGCAGCCATCACAAGACCAACAGCGAAAACCAAAAACATTAGGCATAAAAGGGACGGGTTAGCGGTGAGCGGGTCTCTATAGGTTTCCTCTACAACTTTCAAAAAGTTTGCCTGGTCAAAGAGCTCGACAAGGCCGGCGGTCTGTAGGTAGATGTGAGTAACATGGCTGGTTTGTTCAACTTTGAAACGCACATTTGTGAAGAACGAGCTGATTAAGATCGCAGCTGTCCGTTGATCTGGTAACACGCCCGTTGGTCTAAGCTCTGAAGGCAACGAGATCCTATTCTCCATGATCATGTGTCTACGGGGATCTTTCGTAAAGTCGGAAGGGCCAGATATACTCTCTACGATCATTCGGATCCACTGTAAGTATGTTAGGCTTGCAGAATCGCCGATGTAAACTAAGGCATCATGTTAGTATTTTGTTTTTCTATACGAGGCCGAAGGCTTATTTTCTTATCATTGCTATTGAGATGTAACCTTCAAGACGCCGTGTCGGGCGTTTAAAGCATTGGTCGCAAAGAGAATGAATAAGGCTTACGGAGTCTTCCGGTCGAGTCTTGCAGCATTCGCTCTGGTGGGAATGCGTCTGCCTCATCGACCGCAGCACTTGCATTACTCAGTCTGGACCGGCTGTCGAAATCTCGTTCTGTTGTACCGAGAAGTTGCCCGGCCATTTCAACTTGCTTCTGCTGAATGGGCTCTGCCACGGCCGCCCGTTCCAAAGCCATATCGCCAGGTCCGGACACCTGGTTCCACGACGTCAATGTCGATCCTCGTCTTCCCGCACTTTGTCCAGTGTCTTCAAGTTTGATCATATTTGGTGAGCTGTCGACATGACGCCGCTTAGTAGGGGAGCCGATGCCCTCCGATGAACCAGAATGGTCCAACCCAGCCGGAGTGTAGTGGCATTCAAGCTGTCTCTTCACACATGTATTACAGGGGTGAGTTCCGTTACACTACGGTGTCCCCGTCAGTACAACGACGTGAGCATCTCATGTGGTCTGCTCACGCGGACAGGCACTCGCGAAGTGTCCACAAGCATGGCCGGCGTTGCTTTAGTAGAACGGCAGCGGGGTGATGCGGTCAAGACGCATACACCATCACTCAGTATCGAGATTCATACAGGGTTGAAATAAAAAGCGAATGTGTGGAACACAATGTTACATGATACTGGTCCACGTGTTGCACCACGGGTGAGAAGCTATCACGCTGGAGAAGTCGCGCGCCCCTGAATCACACAGGACGACAGACGGATATGACGCCTCATATGGGTGGGATCTTGGGCAAGATTGGCAAGATTGACAAGATACGAGCTGGACTGACCTTTTGTTTCCTACGTTTACACGAGTCACAGGCTTGAGCGGTGCGCTGCCTCTTATCTGGGTCAACCTTAGGTCGTGTCATCACGGTGGGAAAGTCAGGTCACATCCGCCATCCGATGAGGAGCCGCGGGGTGACAAGACTCAAGTTGGACAGTGTCGAGCTCTGTGAGTATTCGGAGGCGGCGCCGGGATGACGGCTAAGTGAGGGTCCCTCGGTCTCGGATGCGGAGAAAGAAGGAGCCTTCAGCCTTATCGGGACTAGACGGAGGGCAAAGCCTGAAAGACGTCGATGGAGATGGATCTCGTGAGAAGCAAGATTGTGCTCCCGGCCCAGTACAGTTATCGGCCTGCATACGGCTTCGATAGCGGGGCCGTAAGGTGTAAGTGGCAGCAACAGGAACGTGTCGGGTCATAAGCTGGCGGCAGAGTATATTTGAACAAGGACCAGAGAGGAGCGACTGATCGCAGCGCGGCACTAGTGCTCTGAGAACTATAGTGCCCAACAAGTTCGATGAAAAGGACAGAAGGGTGCTGGAGGGGCCGAAAGTATCGGAAGTGGGAGGTAGGCAAGAAGGAGAGCGGACAAGGCGTCGAGAGCATGCAAGGGCAAAGCTTCGGGACAGCTCGAGGGTGGGCGGACGAGCAGGCAGGCCCCTGTCTCGACCGTGTTTGAGTTCCCCTTCATGATTGCCATGGCAGAGAAATTGACGAGCGCGAGAGAAGGGCATTGGGAACCAGAGAGCTGCCATGATTGGGCCGCAGCCGTGGATCAGTCAAGTGAGACGCCCGTTGGGTCGGGATATGGTGGGATAGTGGCGTCGCTGACATTGCACTGAATGGCATTCGCGCCTGGGACATCTCGTTCAGCACGACGCAGAGAAGCGAAGCACTTGCTTGCGCTGGCGGCCGGGGGTCGAGCGTGAGACGCGCGTGGGATGCACGAGTACTCGGCGCATATTGACGTCTGTACAATTGTAGGGAGGCTATGCACGGTTTCCTGTCGAGCCTGTCGCCGGTCTCTGTTCATCGACAGAGACTGAAATCCCAGAGCATGCCAGACCGGTCGGTCTATCAATCGCCATGGGCCAGTGACGAATGGAATCGGCAGGACGAGCCACAACTTATATCTGCTGCTCGTATGCCAGCTCGCTCTAGGTAGCAGTGCATGCGAACCACCTACCTGCCGCTGTCTTCGGGGTTGCAACTGATGACGCTGCGAGCGAGCACTCGCACGGGGACGATATTGGGAAGAGAATCACATAAGAATTTGTCATGGTCCCATTGGTGGTCCGCTGAAAGACAGAAACATTTTTGACCAGCCAAGACAGAAGCTATATGCACCCGCCCCAGACAATTCTCGGACAATTCTCGATGAGTTTGGCGGACCGGGAGACGGTGGCCAAGGGTGCGCACCTATGTCGTCGGTCGAAGAGCTTGGAACTTCAGATAGCGAGACTGTTTGTCGCACAAACATCTGGCAAGAGTCCAGGTCCACGAACTGCTCGACATCGTTGTCATCGGGTAGTGCTTCATGCCTACCTAGGGAGATATCTCAAAATAGCGATCGGGGGCTAAACGATATGCATACTATCGGTAGAGACGTCGGCGACTACATGTAAAGAGTGAGTTTGTACTCTGCGTTCGTATAGATACCATTGATGCATATAGGTAGATGGGCCATGATTCTCGCCCCCCTCTGGCCGGATCGCACAGTTGCCTCCGTCTAAGACGATTGCAATTTCATGTCGTCGACAATCTCCAATGAGGTCGACGGCTCTCGACTTCCTCCTGGGCCGGTGTTCCAAAATAGAGCTAGGAAAGGAGATGCGGGCTCTTCGTACCTATAGGCATGCTATTCTGACCACGTGCACTTTTCTCGGCTCATCTTCATCTTCCAACTCTGCGACTTCTGCTCTCATCTTCAACCTGATGGTCGACTATTTCAAGTTTCGCCCACTTTCAACTTGATATACCTTCCGCGCCGTCGCATGTCTGATCACGATTATGCACACGCAGGTAGGCACATGGTATCAAGCTGCATGCTTGCTTTTGCGTTCACAAGGCGATTGAATCAGATCCTTTCTACTACGGGCTATCTACCGCAACCTCTTCACCACATCATTTCATCAGGACCTACTTCTTCCATTCCTACCTGATTGGCGCCCACTGGAAGATCGTTTCGATCTGCCCTTACATCTACACATCGGAACACCTTTTTACCTAGCCTCATCCCTCCTATACTGCTATGGACTGGGGAAACTCGCGCGGGTCACGCAATGATTGAATGTCACACAAGTCCAAATGGCTGCCCATGCCTGCTTGAAGCTTGATATACCAACGCGGACTACATTTTCATCGGATAATGCACCCGGCTGTAAACACAGGTCTTCGACGCTGCCGTAGCGCATAATGCATGCCTCGCATCGGCACACACCGCGGGATTGTTTGCTCGCTCTCCTGCAAGATCTGGCGGAGCAGAATCCAAGTGCGCATTTAACCCCCCACAGAAAGGTTTCTGAGAACCCAGGTGTTTTTGTTTGCTTGCTTTGATGTAACAGGTAGTCAACTCGAGGTCAATACAGGTGTGGATGTTGACCTGTTCGAACATCTATTCGCTGAGGTCATCTTAACGGCCCGTTATTCGTCTAAACCTCGTTTTCCACTCTCGTCACCTCGCACGGTCAAACAAGTAACTGCGTGGTTCTTACTGAACCTCACCTCGTTCCATTTTCGGTCATGTCACGCCCACGTGATAGTCTCGCAGTTGTTGTTGACATCAATTCCACAAGCCGCGTGTAATCTGCCCACACACGCTTGACATGCTGACATATCAATGGCTGGGTGACTTCTCTAAAATCTAGCTGCAAACCCGGTGCCATGCGGCATGCCCCTAATCTGACCTATAGGTATTGGCCTTGTGCCATTAGCTGCTTTTATCTCTGTGGCATTAACTCGGGCTTGAGTCCGCATCTAGACTGTCGAAAAACCATGGATGTATCACCGTGCCGCTGACGCGGATGTAGTCAGTTTGCTATGTTTGCACATCCGATGGAATCAACCACTTTCACTTGCAACGTCGCCGTGACGCTTCCGAAGTCACGATGCCTTGTTGCCTCACATGCTGACTGACATATGTCCCAGTTTTGGTGGCGTTGGCCACCACGGCGTGTACTTCTTAAGTAGCCAAGTGGCGTACGATTTTGGTTTCCTATCTCACAGATCAGTTTTGCTTAAGAACATTTGAAGTTGTCTCACATTTCTATGGCTATTACTCCGATGGTGCATTCTTATTCGGTCAGCCAAAATGCTAGTCAAGCTCTGGAAGGCTTGGTAGCTAGCTCACGATCAGAACTCCCGGCTGCCGTCGTCCGGCATGTCCAAGATGTAATATTTTCGAAGCAATCGGTCACTGGCGATACGGTATGTCTTCCCTGCCCTATGCGTCAGCAAGAGGCTTGCGCCGCGCTCAAGGCACTCGAGGGTTGCGCCGCCGCCGCGGTCGCAGACCTTCGACGCAAAGAGCGGCGGAGAAAGATTACAATAAATCTCGAACGAGTGACCTGCTTCCTACTGTCTGCGTATATCACGACTCTCGATGGTATTGGCAAGGGTAACCCTAAGATTGGAATGCGGCTACCTGGTTGGTCAAGCCTCTACTTGTCGTTGGTCTTGACTACTGAACACTTTGTGTAGATACAGATATATACAATGCGCAATCGATTCTATATCGGCGATTATCTGCCGGTCTCTATAAGTCACGTAATCCGGGCGAATACTATCATATTCATGGATCGCTGGAGGCCAGTACGACTCTTGCCATGATAGGCTTGCCGCCTTTCCAACCTGGGCTAACAGATTATCGGCAATGTGTGGAAATAATAGAAGGGGCAGTAAAGCAATTTTCCAATGACGAGTTAGAGGCAAAAAATCAGCGTTATCGGCAGGCGGGCACCGTTGTCCTTACGCAAGAGGAATTCAAGAACACCAGCCATGGCCAAGCAATGACATTGTATCCTCCCTTTACCGTTTGGCCTCTCGAGTCAATTACACCTCCAGTTCGGTTGGCAAAGGCTCCCAAAGGCAGCCCAACATTTCAGTGTCTTCAGGGAATTCGTGTCATCGAACTATGCCGGATCATCGCCGGTCCAACGATTGGCAGATCGCTAGCAGCGTATGGGGCGTCCGTATTAAAAGTTACATCGCCCCAGCTCCCCGATGTTCCATTCTTCCAGCTTGACGTTAATGCCGGAAAACACACGACATCTCTCCATCTCAAGGACCCCGCGGATCGGGCTACGTTTGAAGCTCTACTCGAAACCGCCGATGTGATTATTGATGGATATCGTCCGAATGTAATCGCCCGCTTGGGATATTCACCCGAGATTCTGGCCGCAAAAGCCTCTGAACGTGGCCGGGGTATAATTTACATCGCAGAAGACTGCTTTGGAGCTACTAACGTGCCTGGAGCCGAATGGGCTGGCCGGCCTGGATGGCAGCAAATCGCAGACTGTGTCACGGGCGTCGCGTGGGAGCAGGGGCACTTTATGAATCTCGACGAGCCCGTCATCCCGCCGTTCCCCATGTCTGACTATGGCACTGGAAGTTTGGGAACGATTGCAGCACTGACGGGGATCTACAAGCGCGCCACGGAAGGGGGCTCTTGGATCTGTCGAACCAGTCTTGCGCAGTATGACATCTTCCTTCTTTCCCTTGGTATGTATCCCGAGGAAGTTCAGAATGAGTTACGGCGCCAGCACGATCGCCAGTTTTTTGCACTTCGGCACAGCGACTCGGTGGATGAGATCAGTAAATGCGCACTTGGTAGCATCCGGAGGCTACATCCTAGACTCTTCACCGACAATGTAATGCAAAGCGCATATAGCGTAGGATTTGGTGGTACTATACGGTGGCCAAAGGAAGCGATTGGGATCGAGGGCCTGAGAATTGGCCACGTACGCGCAGCGAGGCCCAATGGCTTTGACGCACCGTCGTTCGAAGGTTGGGAAATCGACGAGACGTTGTTGGAGGGATAGTCCAAACACTTCGTCACCGGTTGTTCTTGCCAAATCCTGTCCGCACGGCAATTGAGGTCATTTGACGTCTGCAGCTGGTTGTTTCCTAGGGTTCCACGGCATAGTGAACACGTCCTGTGGCGCGCGAGTATGGATTTTGGGTCGTGTTGCTCGTAGATCTTGCGGGCCCCGTTGTGTGCGTACGGAGGCTGGAACACGATGGTACCGCTGACCTATGTTTCGGCATCCGACATGAGTCTCGTAACACGCAGCTTCAAGAGCGACAGGCAACGATTCGATGCGCGCTTCAGCCACAGGAAAGTATTCGCCGCTTTCCTGATAGGTGTCTACCGGCAAGGCTTAGCATGTCTTAAAGCGCAGTGATTAAACTACATGCCAAATCCGTCCCGAGTCTTTCATACCAGTGTCCGTTGCAAGTTTCCGAGCCCCACTATGAATTCAGAAGTCGAGCGACTAGACTACCTACCTAGGATATGATATATCAAGAACTGGCAGGCAGGAGCCAGAATAGTGTAGTAAATGACACCACCGGACACCACAATCATCAAAATAGCGAAAACACGAATAAACTTCTGCGACCATGATCCGCGGAAGTACCTGCCGAATTGATTTGGAGGGATTTCGATACACTAAACGGCTTTGAACAAATAATGCCCATTTAAAGCTATACGGATGTCGGTGGTATTAAACGTATGTAGATGGCCTCGTTCATTCCATTAATTCCTTGACTGGGCCCGGTGCTCATCTGAGTAGGGGAGCGCATAGGCCTATTACTACTCGAACAAATTCTTTACCATTAGCTACATATGTACCTACTAGTGCCTACCTTGTATGTTATGTACGTTGTGAAGTAACATACATATACATGTTTATAGCTAGATTCCTCTGCAACTGCGAGGTGTGAGTCGACTTGTCGACTTGTCGAGGATAACTCCATGTACTAAAGCTCTAATGTTTTGCCTAGTTTCTCTGTCTTCGATCCATTTCCCGACTTATTCTACTCCCCGGCTTCGTCTTTTCTCTCCCTGTACCCCTCAACCCGAGGCTGAGTTGCTGAACATGGCACTTGGGGGTCGGCCGGACCGGACCAGCGAAAACATTGGACGATTTGATGGGCGACTCAAAGCAATGATGCAAGTAAATTGGCACCATCGGCCCTTGGCTGACTTGGCCTCTGTGCCGATAGGCTTTATTTGTTCCACACTAGAACTCCATGCCGAGTTTCCCAATGTCTCCGTGTCGAGCGTGGCTACTGTATGAAATAAGTACAATAGAGTGATGATGGTAAGCAGTGCCAAGTCAGATGTGCCAGGGATCGGAGCTCTTATGCGTATTGGGCTGCAGTTCGTGGAGCGGTGGAGCGTGCACCGCCGGCGAGCCGAGGCAAACAGCGGTTCGCAATCACCCGACCGCCAAAAGCTTCCAGTTCGTCTCTCGCAGGGCAGCGTTCGCGTTCGGCACCTACCTCACCTCATCTGACAGCCCGTCCCATCCACGCATGTGCCTGTGCACTAGGTAGTAAGGAGCAGTAGCTCGCAGCTTTCTCTGCTACATACTGCCAGGTCGACCGTTTTAAGTTCCACATGTCTCTATGGAAACACCGACGCCAATGCAATTCAACGTGGTCCTGCATGTTTACCAACTGACCGCCGTCTCCGACCTCTGCCTCTCCCATTTCCTCTAAACTATCTGCTTCACCCCATTGACTTGCTCACTCTTGCTTAAGCCGGATGCCACTGTGAGCTGAGCTTGTCACGCACCTCGCCCCGCGTCCCGCCTCTGCCTCTTGTAGACCCGATGGCGTTCAACGGCTCCTTCTCGGCCACCTTGAGCCCGACCTCACCAGACACCTTCGGATCGCACCTCGCCAATTCTATCTCGTCTCTGGCTTCGTCCACAAGCGGCCGTGTTGCGCCCTCTCAGATTTCCAAGTCTTATCGGCAGGCATCGCAATTGTTCCTCACGCGTCGCCTACCTGAGGCCTTGTCGACCGTTCTACCTCTCATCACGCCCGCCACCGAGTCCGCAGACGTGAATGGAGCAACAGAGCCCGCTCCCGTCATTCGAGCCTCACGCTCCACCAGGATCAAGGTCTGGTCTCTGTACTTGACCATCCTGAATGCCATTCTCGAGCTGGACGCCGACCAAGGGAAAGAGACTTTCGGCGCGCAAGAGTGGCGCGCCCTGTGCCATAAGGTCCGAAACGGTGATGTGTGGGAAGAAGTGGTGCAGTTCGGATACCACGGCGTTGAGGGCGACGTGGACTCCGATGTGGTCATCAATCTGTGAGTCTGTTCTCGTGTCTGCGGAATTGTTATGATTTCTGTCAGCAGGAGTTTTGGTTCTATTCATATTGCAATTTTGAGAAATATAGCTAACTCTCTGGTTCAGAGCCACGCTCTTGTTGTCCCATGCCCGATCCCAGGTTTTAAATCAGAAGCGCCTTGAAAACTATCTGGCTGCTTCAAACACACCAAACTTGGACATCTCAAGGCAGCTGGAAGCAGCCCGCTCCCATCGCCACTCGTCAAAGTCAAGAAGATCAGAGTCTATAGGGGCGGCCAGCGGAGCTGCCACACCAAGAGACCTCAATGCTAGGGTCAAGATCTTGGAACTATATACGCTTCACGTGTTATTACGTAACAACGAGTGGGACTACGCAAGGGAGTTCATCAGCGTCAGCTCCGTGCTGGACGATGAGAGGCGAGAGGCTTTCCTACAGGCTCTTCAAAGTCTCCAGGACGAACAGTACGAGGCTGAGCGGAGGGAACGGGAAGAAGAAAAGAGGCAAGAGGAGCAGTTAAAAAAAGACATCGAAGAAGCGAGGAGACTTAGAGCCGAGAACGAGGCCAGGGAAAGGCGCCGCTTGGAGGAAGAGCGAGCCAAACGAAATGGGAGTGAAGTAGACTACGGCATCGACGCATCGCCGCAATCTTCATCCCCAAATAAGGCGCGACCGAATAGGAATGGCTCAGCCCTGGCCAAGGCAGCCCAGCCACCCTCCTCTACTCCCAAAGCGAAGAAGGCGGTGACTCCTCCGGGATTTGGAGCGCGGGCTGCGATGATCATAAGCAATCTACGTCACATTATCGAGCAGATGGGCGCATCGCTCAGGACGAATCCGATGCTACTGATGAGGCTCATGGCCTTTATCGTCGGTATCGTAGTGTTGTTTAGTCGGAGGGATCTCCGGGAACGCCTACAGCGGATTATGACGTCTACTATGAACAAAATGAAGCAGACAGCTGGAATGGGTGTCAAGGTCAGCTACATATAATCAATCCACTGGCCAGAGGCGGACGTTGGAACTATAATACAGAGCTGTAGACTTTGCCAGCATCCTGTATATTATGAATGACTGAATGTAGCATGGGCAAGGGGTTCTGTTTTTGGGGCTTCGAAAAAACTATAGTCTTATTTATCCCTATAACTCTAACACCCCCCATGAATGATAATGATTCTTTTCCGAATGCACAGAACGCCGGCCTGAATGCAGCGAAATAACACACGGCCATGACAACATGGCCCCCTGAACATCTGAATTCCCATCCCCAGACCTGCAAGACTTCCTCTTCACGTCGTCAACAGCCCAGTCCCGGGCAAAGCAAGGGCTAGAAGCCCGTCCGATTTGTTTTCTTTTGGTAGAATAACTACGAACGCATATATGTCAGCAGCTAGCCCTCTATAAAACATACAATACTGATCTAAAGAGAGACTTACGTCTGTCCTCGAACTACCGAGGTTAATGATCTTGGGACATCCATCGCGGTCTTTCTCGAGGCGCGTGCACTCGAAGCAGTAGAACGCGTCGGAGATACCCTCGCCGCCGCAGACGACGCATTTGTTCTGGTAGTTGCCGAAGCTGCACTCGTCGCAGATGCGGACGAGGGTGGTGGGGCGGACGTAGGAGTCGCAGACGGGACACTTGCCGTCGCATTTGTCGCAGAGGCGGCCAATCGCTATGCCGGATTGCTTGCGACACATGACTAGATCGCTGGATGGAGGTTGTTAGTAAATCGTTGGATGTGTGAAAGGAAAGGGAGGCTTACGGGTGATGGCGCGACATGGTAGTGGTCGTGGGTTGTGGGCCGAGGGAGATGCGGTCGTTGATAGTACGGATGTCAAGATCAAGCTTGATCTCCAGTGAGGGTCAAGGATGGAGGCGAGAATTCGAGTCGAGCAGTTTGTAGGCTCTTGTAGGTGAATACGGGGGAGCGACAGCGAAGGGGGTGTCGTGAATAATGTATTAAGATGGGATTTCGATATGGACAGCTACTGATGGTGTTTTTGATTCCTCAGCCTCGCCACTAGAGGCTCGGAGGCTCTAGGCGGTAGAGCAAGCTGGGGATACGCTAGCAGCGACGCTAGGCGGGAAAGAGATAGCGGAATGCAAGGTCGGGAGCGCCCAAGTCCGATGCAGAGGCCCATGAACTCCCATGTCTCAACACTAAAATCGTTGGAGAAAGCCAGGGATAGACCCGCGGCAGTGGATCTTGTATGCTGAATGCAGCTGAGGTGTGTTCCAAGTTGGAGCTTGCGACAGCTCTCAGAATCTCAGACGGCGGGACGAACTGCATCGTCATCGTCCACCCGACATTGGCGGATTTCACGCTTTCACACTTTATTCTCCCTGTCACCGGCAAGCGCACAGAGGTTCAGCATATGTCAAAACCTAGTCGAGCACGAATAAAGGCTGCTCCAGTGTCGCATGAGACATACCGTCGATGATCGACTGAACATTTGACCTGACTTGTCTCCCTAGTGTGAATTCGTCGCATTTGTCCTCACGCGATCTGATTAACTGTTGTGTTTTCTTACCTACCTTCAGTCTACACCCCAGCTCAATTTCCTGTTCTGCCTACTACTCCTCCGTCACCGTCCTTTGTCCTTCACAATGTCTACCACTGTCGGGTATGTCTATCCGTCTATCCTAGGTACTCTGTGCAGAGCTTGCCCTTGCTAATTACGTTTCTTGCAAACAGCTCCCCACCCAGCCACGAAAGTGCCAATCCAGACAAGGCTGGTATTGAAGTCGAAACTATGCCCGATTCTAGCCTCACCAACAACCAACAGAAGCGCAAGGCCTCGTCGCCCAGCCTTACCCATGATCATGCGACACCCCCTTCTCCTAAGCGGTCTAGAACCCAGGACCAAGCGGGTGACCCTCCCAGCCGAGAATCCTGCATAGACAGGCGCGAGCTTGCACGCCAGGAGGAGAAGAAGCGTGGGAAGCGATTGTTTGGCGGTCTGATGAATACCTTGAGCCAAGCCGGCGCTCGCCCCGGTGCCCAGTCCAGAAGGCGTCCGGACGGCGAACGTCGACAGCAGGCACACCAAGCCCAACAGGCAAAGAGCACCCAACAACGCGCTGAAGAAGAACGCTTACGCAGCAAGAAACTTGCCAAATTAGAAGCCGTGCGTCAGGTTGAGCAGCTCACTTTCCAGGAGCAAGCGGTACGTTTCGCTGCCATGCGCTAATACGACATCGACTTCAAGAACATACCTAGTGCTAATGGACATGTTAGATGAAAACCAACCACGCCAATATGCTCTCCAAGGCCGGCTATCTAAGGACCCAAACAAGACCGCAAATAGTGAGCGCAAACCTGAAACAATTTGATGGTGCAATTATTAATATTAAAGCTAGTATTATCTGCCGTGGGAACTCACCCGATCACAGCGAGATCGGCTCGAAGACCAGAAGCGAGATGCTGAAGACATCATCGACAAGCAAATTTACCAGTTCGCCGAGCGGAAGAAACAGCACCTGCGCGATCTAGGGATGGGCCCAGATGCCGCTCCAGCAGAAGAAAAGGAGCCAGTGGGTGAGCCCAGAGATGAAAACCCTCCTGACAAACCTCCACAGCCTGTACCTACTAATCCGTCCCCTTCCCCATCTACTAATAAGGGCCTTGCCAAGGATGCCGATAGAGCTGAAGACGTCATGATTGAGGAGGACGAGGACACTGTAATTTACTAGTAGGATTTGATAGTTCACACGCTTTCGACGTGGCGTTGGAGGCGATTTCAGCCAGGCCAGCTGAGACGCTTATCTTGGTAGTTCGGGGTTTTGGAATGCGAAATGGTGGACATGAATTAGATACCCCCGGACACGACTGCCTTATTTTGCATCTTGGAATGTGATATAATTCTGTAATTTGAGTAACGAGTTTTCAATCTTCCTGTTGTCGTCTTACACCTCGTGCAAGGCGCCCCACCGCTAGTGATAATCTCCGAACGACAACGACTTTTGAGTCTGTGACCATCACGACGTAGCTCTTTGAAGAGGCCGGGTGACATTTGCTACTCCATTTGCAACACCTTCTTAGCGGGTTCACGACGCGATTCCGGCGTCTCGCAAAAAGACGTTGCAATCCCGTCCCGAGTCATACCGTGAGTTAAGCACATGCACTTCGTTAGTACCAAACCTATTGGAGTTGCAAATCACGCTTAAGTTGCCTGGCTGCATGTCACATACCTTGAGAGGTACCTGCCTAACTGTAGTAGTAGTCGGCCAGACTGCGAATAAAGGCCCAAGAAAATCGGGGCATCTTGGAAAGGCAGCTCCCGCAGTGACCGATGAATCGAACCTAGCAGATTAGTAAGGCACCTGCATTTGTAGATACATGTATGTACCTATGTCTGGCCAGCCGCTCTATCGCGCAGCGAGGGTTTCGGCAGCGTTTCTCGTACGGGCAACGTTTCTATGGTTCTTACAGGTATCAGAATAACGCTTCTCCCAACATGAACCCTGCAATTCCCACTGCGGTTAATCCTTCGTAGCTGGCGGGACCCCTCCAAGTTGTGGAGTTTACGACCTCATCTCAGCAACGTTCGCTGAAGAATAACAAATCAAGCAAGTACGGGCTACCTTAGTGCTGCCGAATGCGAATGTTCACGCATGCGAGAGGGTATCGGTGAGATAACGTTGGTATAAATTGGATACTTCTCCCACCAATTCTCATTCAACTCATTGACTACCTCTTACAAAATTTCCCAAACTGTTGTCTCGTGTGCTACACTATTAAATCCAATATGCCATTGGAAGGTCCTGTGTATGTCTCTCCCCAAACCTGTCTCGAATACTCCAAACCCGAGACATTCACAATGCCCCGATTCCTTCCTCGTGCACCCTCTTCACAAATCATTTCTGCAAGATGCGAATAGCAGTGAGAACCGAATTCGTAGCTAATCCACTCATAGCGTCGATGCCGGAAAGGTAGATGCCCTGGTTCCCAATGACCCGCGGGTCGAACACAAATACTCCACGATAGGAGATATCACATACCACTACATGCTGGCAAATCCTGAGGGGAAACCGGTTGCTACTATTTTCCTGATTCATGGCTGGTAACTAGAAACTCACTATACTCCACGGTGTGAATTTGGCTGAATAGCGTGTATAGGCCCGACTTGGGTCTGGGATGGCGCAATCAGGTGCCCTTCCTCGTGTCCCTGGGCTTGCAAGTGGTCGTGCCAGACATGTTGGGATATGGGCGCACATCTGCTCCAGACTCTTACGAGGAGTACGCGATGAAGAAGATGACGGCACACATAGCGCACATCATTAAGGAGGTGACCAACGAGCCGATCATCCTCGGCGGCCACGACTGGGGTAGTCTGCTTGTTTGGTGAGCAAACAACTATCACCCTTCTCCGGTATTGCGAAATCTGACGATTGTATAGGAGACTGGGCCAGTACTACCCCCAGCTTATCCGCGGTATCTTCTCTATCTGTGTGCCGCATTTGCCCATGAGCCCCGTGAAGCAAACATTGGAGGAACTGGTGGAGAAACTACCCAACTTCAAGTACCAGCTCCAGCTTGCCGGGGGCGAAGCGGAGCAAATCATCGCCAAGGACCCAGAGAAGCGATTGCGCGGCTTCCTGAATGGAATGTTTGGCGGGAGAACGCCAGAGGGCGGCGTTGTATTCACGGTTGATAGGGGTGTCGTCGAGGAGAACATTGACTCCATAGGCCAAAGCCCGATGGTGTCTAAGGACATAATTGATTTTTACGTCCAGGAATGTACGTTGCTCGAAACGCTCACTACACCTAAAGAGAGGAAAAACTAACAACCATAGACTCTCGACACTCGCCGGCACTCCACGGCCCATGTAACTGGTATCGAACGCGATGGATGAACGCGAACGACGAGGCAGAGCTAGCAAAGGAGCCTTTCAAGTTTCCCATGCCGGCTATGCTCGTGATGGCGGAGAACGACAATGCGTTACCGCCGTGGATGGCCAAGGGACAGGTAAGTTATATCAAGAAAGGAAAGACGGTACGCATTATTAATGAAACTCAGGAGCACCACTTTGCCGCCGGGTTGAGGCTCGAGTTACTTAAGGGGAGTTCGCATTGGGCTATGGCTCAGAAACCTGTTGAGGTTAACCGATTCATTGGGGAGTTTGTGAAGAGCGTTTTGGGTGATGAGGTTAAGGCTGCGTTGTAGGTGCGTGGGATAGGAGGAAATGATGAAGGATGGTAATGACTGATAATGGGGACTTGTCGTGACATGGGTTGTGATAGCTCAATTCAGGGACATCGCTTACTCCTGTACAGAGGAGGAGGGCAACAATCACAGCCACTAACTAATATGGACGACCAGTGGTTCCCGCAAGGTACACTGGCGCTGACGCTGTCAATGAACTACCTTAGGCAAAGGGACATTACTATGCGAGCACCATCATCGACATCTGGACTACCACGGGGGCTGCGTTTGACACCACATCCATCGCAGTCGATACACTTTCCGTAATTTTGTCACTATCAAATAACGTAAACTATGCCTAAAGGTACACTTTGTCCCTGGCGGACAATGGGCGTAGTCATGATTGCCTCTCTTAGGAGGTGGAGTATAAGAGGATGATATATTTCGTTTGCTGTTTACTCAAATAAGTCATTACTGTAGAGGTATCTCTCACTCTGATCATGAAAAAGGGAGTTGCTATTGCTGGTATTCACTGATATATCAAGAGTGCATGAAGATATCCATGTCTTTTATATGGGTCAAGCAAGTTCACGGGGCGATGAATACCTAATCTTTGGAAATAATGTACTGCTGGTGTCACTGGCTCGACTGGGTGCGCCAGCCTCGTTGGGATCACGAGCGACTGCGGCAGGCAACGGCCCACTCTCCAGCTTTAAAGAGAAGATCAGCAGTTTGTTTCAATTTCCCTTCAACGTAGTCTCCCTCAACTCTGCTGGCCGCATCGTGACATTGTCGCACCATCCTGCAACAAACGAGAACTTAAGGATAGAGTCGTCAGGATTACATGGGCCGTCTCTTGAGCGATGGTCACTGCAGGCGGCGAAACCAAAAGAGTCCCCTGACCCCCAATCCAACTCAACTTGTGCCGGGATACATGTACGTAGAAATTGTCGTAGTTCTCGGAAATGGGGAAACAGAGAGGCATTTGCTGTGGTGCGCATGTTCACTGTTGTCAGGGCTGGACGGCGAGGGCGGGTTCCTCGTGTGTACCGTAGGTACCGTGGGGCGAGGCTGTGTTGCTGCAGGTTGACGAAACAATTGGAACTTGGAAGCCTGTGGTCGGGATGGGCTGCAGGCGTTGCAGTGGAGCAGGGCAGTCTGGCAGGGGCCTGCCAAAAAGCCATCCGCCATCCGCCCATGGACATGTAGAGGCGAGAGAGGCTCAGGCTGGCATTACGTGTAACTTTCGATGGTGAATGATGCACGACCCGGTTGATGTTTCCAAAAGCCCGCCCCTCCGACTGCCCGTCTCCTCTCGATTCCTTTTCCTACCTTACAAATCATAACAATTCGACCCCTGCCTCCGCGCAGGTTAGTTGGGAATTATCGATTGACTTGACGAACTCAGAGTGTGCTATGGTATGAGACCTAGGTACATGTAGGTACCTACACGTATTCATCAAGTTGTACTTCAAAATTGACATTGAAGTTGACGTCCCGTCGTATGGGTCCATGGCCAATTACAGATTAGGCCCATTCTCTAACACCTGCGACCCTGTCTTTTGCACGGCTTTGCCTGTACCAGCTCGTATTCTTTGCAGACCCTCAGGTCCCGTCCATTTTCAACGACAGCATCGACAATATCCACTACCAACCCGCGTAATCCACGACCTCATCCCGCCATTCATTCACTCTTCCATCGACCCGCCGCGCCAGGATAGCCGGATACCATTGTCATTCTGGAGCATCTCCCTCATGTCTTCCTTTCCCATCCCTTGCTAATCCGCATTCCTCCACGACATGGCACCTCCGGGCCCTCCCTCCTCGTCCAGAAACGACCTCCTGCTCGATCTCGATGATCAGCCGCCCTATGGTGGACAGCGGCCCGCTCTGAACGACGACCAGCTCCTGCGCTCCTACGACAGATCCAACGACACCTCCGCCGACCCGCCCCGACAGTCCGTCTCTTACGATGATTTCGTTGGTGGCGGCAGCAGCACTCAGAAGTCACATCCAAGCGTAAAGAATCCCGCGCCTGGCGCTTCCACGGGTGCCCCCCGGCCGCCCTACGCCGCAGACCACGACGGCCAGTTCAGCCAGAGCTCTTTACACAACTATCAGCGCTATGCCGACGATTTCGACGAGTTTCCCGACGACGACCAGTCCTACTATCAGCATGGAGGCTCTCAGATGATTTCCGGGAATAACTCCATGCGCAGAGAAAATGCTCGGAATCGCAATAGTGTCTTAGGGCTAGGCGGTGGCTTTCTGGGCAAGGCTAAGAACATGCTGGGCATGGGCCAGGGCTACTCAGAGATGGACCTGCCTCTAACCGACGCAAGACATGGGCGCACAGACTCATCAGGGACGACAAACCCGGCCAAAGGCAGTGGCAAGAAATTCGAGCTGAAGAACTTCAAGTTTGGCTTTGGAAGTAGCAAGCCAGACCCTTCCACTCTCGGACCTCGCGTCATCCACCTAAATAATCCGCCAGCCAACGCGGCCAACAAATACGTCGACAACCATGTCTCGACCGCCAAATACAACGTCGCCACCTTCCTACCCAAGTTCCTGATCGAACAATTCTCGAAATTTGCAAACATTTTCTTCTTATTTACATCAGCATTGCAACAGATTCCTAACCTGTCGCCTACGAATCCATATACCACCATTGGCCCTCTTGCCGTTGTTTTACTCATTTCTGCGATCAAGGAACAGGTGGAAGATCACAGGAGAAAAGTGGCGGATAGGGCACTTAACAACTCCAAAGCGAGGGTGTTGAGAGGATCTAATTTTGAGGAGACAAAATGGATTGACGTGGCTGTTGGAGATATCGTACGAGTACAGTCTGAGGAACCATTTCCTGCCGACCTGGTTCTTCTCGCCAGCTCAGAACCCGAAGGGTTGTGCTATATCGAGACGGCGAACCTTGACGGCGAAACCAACCTCAAGATCAAGCAAGGTATCCCAGAAACGGCTGCACTAGTCAGCCCTTCTGAATTAAGTCGTTTGAGTGGCAGAGTCCGATCCGAGCAACCCAACAATAGTCTCTATACCTACGAAGCGACGTTGACGATGCAGGCTGGTGGGGGAGAGAAAGAGCTGCCATTGAACCCGGAACAATTGTTGCTGCGTGGAGCCATCCTGAGAAATACTCCTTGGATCCACGGTGTCGTTGTCTTCACGGGTCACGAGACCAAGCTCATGCGCAATGCAACGGCCGCCCCAATCAAGCGAACCAAGGTCGAGCGTCAGCTTAACAAATTGGTACTTGCTCTTATTGCCTTGCTTCTCATATTGAGTGTCATTTGCACCATTGGTGATTTCGTATACCGAGCTGTGGCTCTTGATAGTGTGTCATACCTATACCTGGACCCTCCGGGCGGCGCTGGCAACATCGTAACAGATATCTTCAAGGATCTCGTTACGTACTGGGTACTTTACTCGGCTCTTGTGCCTATCTCTCTGTTCGTTACAGTTGAACTGGTCAAGTACTGGCATGGTATTCTCATTAACGACGACATGGATATCTACTACGATCAAACCGATACCCCAGCAAATTGCCGCACATCAAGTTTGGTCGAGGAGTTGGGGATGGTCGGGTACGTGTTCTCGGATAAGACGGGAACATTGACTTGCAACATGATGGAGTTCAAACAATGCTCCATCGGCGGCATTCAATACGCAGAGGATATCCCTGAAGACAGGCGCGCTACAGTCCAGGATGGCGTTGAAGTTGGTATCCATGATTTCAAGCGACTTGCGGAGAATCTCAAGACGCACCAGACGTCACAATTGATCCATCACTTCCTTGCTCTTCTCGCGACGTGCCACACTGTTATACCGGAACGGCAAGAAGAAAAAGGCGGCGCGATTAAGTACCAGGCCGCATCGCCAGATGAAGGCGCACTTGTCGAGGGCGCTGCGCAAATGGGTTATACATTCACGGCTCGCAAACCCAGAGCGGTCATGATCGAGGTGGGAGGGGAAGAAGTCACGTATGATCTCCTCGCGGTTTGCGAGTTCAACTCGACTAGAAAGAGAATGTCCACAATTTATCGTTGCCCCGATGGCAAGGTTCGCTTGTATTGCAAGGGTGCCGACACTGTGATTTTGGAACGCCTTAATGAGGAGAACCCACACGTCGAGCAAACTCTGTTGCATCTAGAAGAATATGCTGCCGAAGGTCTGCGAACCCTCTGTCTAGCTATGCGCGAGATCCCAGAACACGAGTTTCAGGAGTGGCAAGCCATATTCGAGAAGGCTCAGACTACCGTTGGTGGTAATCGCGCAGAGGAGCTGGACAAGGCTGCCGAAATTATCGAAAAGGGTCTATACTTGCTTGGTGCCACCGCCATCGAGGATCGACTTCAGGATGGCGTTCCAGAAACCATTCACACACTTCAGGAAGCCAACATCAAGGTGTGGGTTCTGACCGGAGATCGACAGGAAACAGCTATTAATATCGGTATGAGCTCGAAACTGCTCAGTGAAGATATGATGCTTCTGATCGTGAATGAAGAAGACTCCATCGCAACCCGTGACAACATCCAGAAGAAGCTTGATGCCATTAGAAATAATGCCGATGGATCGATCGAACTGGAGAGCCTAGCCCTTGTCATCGATGGTAAATCTCTCGGATTCGCCTTGGAGCCTGAGATGGAAAAGCTTCTTTACGACCTAGCTATTATGTGCAAGGCTGTCATCTGTTGTCGTGTCTCTCCCCTCCAGAAAGCTTTGGTTGTCAAACTGGTCAAGAAGTATTCGGACGACATTCTTCTCGCTATTGGCGATGGTGCGAATGACGTCTCGATGATTCAAGCTGCTCACATCGGAGTGGGTATCTCGGGCGTGGAAGGTCTTCAAGCAGCTCGATCTGCTGATATCTCCATAGCGCAATTCCGTTTCCTCCGTAAACTAACCCTGGTTCATGGTGCTTGGAGTTACCATCGTATCAGCAAGACAATCCTCTTTTCCTTCTATAAAAACATCGCCCTCTACATGACGCAGTTCTGGGTAAGTACCATGTCATTTGCCATTGTTCTTCGAGTTTATATCTCTGAGAATTTGGCTTCACCTTCGTAGTATTCTGTGGCACGAAGACTCAGCTAATTGTCGTCGTTTAGTACTCGTTCCAAAACGTATTCTCTGGTGAAATTATTTACGAATCCTGGACGCTATCGTTCTACAACGTCTTCTTCACGGTTCTGCCGCCATTGGTCCTAGGTATCCTTGATCAGTTCGTCTCCGCTCGCCTGCTCGACCGTTACCCTCAACTTTACATCTCCGGGCAGCGGAATGAATTCTTCAAACTCGGAACGTTTTCGGCTTGGATCCTTAATGCCTTCTACCATTCACTTGTCCTGTATATCTTTTCCGAACTCATTTGGTACGGTGATCTTATACTAGTCGATGGCAAGACTGCTGGTCATTGGGTCTGGGGTACAGCGCTCTACGGCGCTGTGCTCGCGACTGTTCTAGGCAAGGCTGCTCTAGTAACGAGTAATTGGACCAAGTATCACATCATTGCCATACCTGGTAGCATGGCATTCTGGTTTGTCTTCATCGCTATTTACGCCTACGTAGCCCCGAAACTCGACATTTCGACGGAGTATCACGCACTGGTACCTGTGCTCTTCACAAGCCCTGTGTTCTGGCTGCAGCTGATTGCTCTACCACTGCTGTGTCTTGTCCGAGATTTCACATGGAAATACATCAAGCGGATGTATTACCCAAGGGCTTATCATCATATACAAGAGATACAAAAATACAATATCCAGGATTACCGCCCCAGGTTAGTAGAAAAGCCACTCTGTACCCGTAGTACACACAAACTAACGCTCAAACAGAATGGAGCAATTCCAAAAGGCGATCAGAAAAGTACGTCAAGTACAGCGTATGCGGAAGCAGCGCGGCTATGCTTTCTCGCAGGCAGACGAGAGTCAGACGCGTGTCATTAATGCGTACGATACGACGAGAGAACGTGGAAGATATGGAGAGATGCCGGCCTCGAGCACGCGCTAGAGAGAGCTTGATAATTGTACCATGTTTTATGTATTGGAGTCTCGATTGCATCCGATTGTATGATCTAGGCAGGCCGTGGTGAGCGACGGCATATTCTGGGTGTTTTAAAAATTCATGTTCATTTTCCCCCAAAGCCATTTGCGTTGACGATACGTATCAAGTGTATAGCGTGGTATTTCTTTTGTGTAGGAACCACATGGTGAATATATCATCTTCTTAGACGATGAAGCTCATACGTGCAGCGCGACGAAAAGAGTTATCACCAAGTGGTCGATATTGCACATCGGTTTGCGTCAAATAGATTAAGTGTTCATCAAGAAGCTAGCCACTCTACGTCCTTGAGCTTGGCTTAGGTTTTGCTATACCTAGTAGTCGGGAGAAGGAACGAGGGGAAAAAGTGGTAATCCGCCGACCTTCAACCCTACCCGAACTGCGCTCCTCGAAGTCCCTGACTGGTAGCGCGGACTGGAAGAAACGGGATTTCATACAGAACGAGCACCCTTACTACTAAGCTGCCCGTGCCATGTTGAACATGTGCCTTCGTCCAAAGTGCTCATTTCCAATAAGCGCTGCGAGTACGTCGACCAGCAAGTTTACGAGTGCTTCCTCTTCCGGACTTTGCAGACTTCCCACGGATTCCAGGAGCTGCCATTACCGCTCACTAATGCCATGTGCATAGGAGTCATCAGATTATCATCGACTATATCCTTCACGTCTTGGATCTGGCCGACTTCCATACGCTTTGTAACAGGAAGACTGGGACAGACCGCGAGCAATAGGATGCGGCACTATGCACCGGCGTTCGTTTAGGATGATCTCTGCTCGTGAGACACCCATTCGTGTGGAGCGATAGGTAGCGCGCTGCACATCGTTTAGCCTGGCTGCAATATGAAGGATAGTCATCATCCCCTGCTGCGGTATCTTCAGCTGGGTCGGATCCAGCTGGTTTCGGATGTCAATGCCGAGGGAAGAGTCTTTCGATAAAGCGGCTACGTGTAGTGGTGTTAATTCACTGACCGCGCCACCTATCCTGAGTGATGTGGTTTCGCGAAGTAATACGGAGGATTCGGATATGCGTTTTGCTGCCTTGATACCCAACTGGAGACCTGGGTCCCCCGATAGTTGATAATGATAAATGCCAGTGGTGGCAGGCGTAGCCAAACAACCTGTGCTTGCCTTTCAAGAGCTCAATGTCCAACCAACTACCAGATATCACCTTGCCTTCCGCATTGCTGAATGCATCACAGTTGAGATAGGTGACGAGAGTGGTAAGAATGCACAGATGGGTAGCGCCCAGGATCTGCGCTTGGTTACGGTTCAGATAATTAGTCTTTCAGGGATTCATGAACCAAGCGTATGACATTGGAGTCAACGTCCAGTACCAGTAAACCACCCGCGGCCTGGACGACTCTCTCAGCCGGAGACATACCGGTCGGGTCAATATCTTGGCCGGAATCCCGGACAGCTAGAGCTTCGAGCACCTCGGGAGCTTGCAGAGGTCGAGCGGCGCTGCTGACCCATTTTATAGCGGTGAGACCAAGTTTGCTCCATCGCTGCGATCTAAGGCGAGAGAAGTATAGGGAATACTGTTCATCGACTCCTTCAGGCAACTCTTCTAGGAGCCCCAAGACGTCCCGAATCGAAGCGGCTGATCGCAGGTGCTGTATCTGGAGGCTAGCCAACAAGAACATGCCTTTAGAGTTTCGGACGACTGTAGAGGTGATCAACTCGCCGAGCTCTCTTAGGGAGAGTCTAGACCTTTCTACAACAATGTCCCCAAGAATCTGCTCTGTTTCATCGCTAAAGTACAGCTCTAAGTCGGCTTCGCTGGCTGACACGATCATAGTTGAGTGCGCCATATTGCCGAGATATATGCTGGATCTTGACATGATTAATGTTTTTATGCGAGGAACTCGAGCTAAGATGCTGACAACCTTCAATAGCTGCTGTTGACATTCATCTGGGAGTCCGTCAATGCCATCAAAGCATAGAACAAGAGGCATCCCGTCTGCAGCGAACTGTCTCGGAACCTGAACGCATTCTTGCGTGGTTGGCCGTCTGTTCTGCGATCTCTGACACTCCCTTTGTAGTTTTAGTAGTTTCTCCTTTGCCCCTATTCGTGCATAAGCAGCCTCCCCAACGGATCGAAGTACTGCCTGAAGTATGGCCTCTGTGCTGTGTAGGCTCTGGTCCTGATACGTGAGATAAGCTGCGATGACAACTGGGTTACTCTCATTTTGGGTTCCCTTGAAGTAGTCGACAATGGCACTGAACATAACGGTTTTTGCCACAACCCGGTATACCATGCATCCAAAGGCAGGCCGCCGACTGTTCTGCCAGGCAGTCCTGAAAACGTTCACAGTCTATGGTCCACGTCCCCGTGTTTCCATGTCGGATTTTTGCCACATCACGGTGTCTTGATTCAAGCTTCACGTCGGTTATGAAGCTCAGCAGCTCTTCTCGACGAACTACATCGTCATCCTTGTCAAGATCAGATGATGTCAGAGACGAGAACGCAACGGCATCCCGGATGACGCGAAGATGTTCTTCCCATCCTTCCAGGTCTTTTCTCATGCCCTCCATAGGCCTGAGTATATCCACAACTCTCTGTAGATCATCGCGAACTTCCTTCAATGCCTCCGTCGTTTCGGTCGATGACCTAAGGAATAGCTCCCATCCGTCGAGACTTAGCGCTAAGTTGAAGATATTCGAATAGCGAGCAAGCTCCTGCAAAATCCCGTGGCATCGATCCTTAGATTTCAGCGCCCATCGAGCCCTGTTGGAAGATCTACTACCAATCTTTCCTCGAGAAGAACAGCGTCACCATCAAGCCATACCAAGACATCTTCGGCGATGCTTTGGACGACGTCAGGTATCCCCGAATGGCGCTGATGATGGCTTCAATGTTTTCCAACTCGATTTTTACTGCCGTCCATTCTTTTGGGGCATTCTTGACATCTGATGTGAACGCCGCCAGTCCTTTTGAAGCCTTGACTATCACATCACAGGCGCCAATGAGCCCGGTTGCGAGTCCAACAATCTCCGCCATATAGAGATTATGACAACAGTTTTGGTGCTGTCTTTGGCACGAATCTGTATACCGTCAATGGCTGACTGAAGGTTTCTCGGCCCAGAGCAGCATGAAACTCCCAATCAGCGACCGCCACAGCTCATATTGATAGGATAATGTGCCGAGTTTTATGAGGATTTATCCAACTGGTAAACCTCAGCTGTCGGCCTAGGGCGCATATCTGAGTGCTAGCCTGCCTTGCCTGCAAGCAGTTGAGTAGCCTGTGGCGGCTGAGCTATTCACAGCCCCAAGCCCTATCCAACCACAGCACAAAATTGCTCCGCTGTCCCCGTCCATAGATCTGCGAGAATACCTATAAAAACAACATATAGAACCAGCGTGCCTCTTCGCACTAGCTTCATTTGTTATTGGTAGGATGTCAGACTGCCAAGCTGGTGCAGAAACACACTCGACGCTATGTATTCAACCAGGCGCACATCAACCATGAACGCACATCAGCATCTCCTCCCTCGCCCCACCATGATGTCTGTGTATTTATTGGCAATCGATAAATCAACTATCACCCAACTTCCAGTATGATCCATAGATCCCCTCACTCTACATACCGAGGTGTGAAGAGCGTTTGTCAGGAATAAATTTGCACGTGTAATCTAGGTAGGGTAGTAGCTTGTGATCAGATATCCGCAGTGAGACTCAGTAATAAGCCCATGAGACTATGTTTTAAGACCTTCAATAATAACCTGCAGTAGTTAGTATCATGCTTGTGACCTCGTAGGAGAAAGAATCGAAGCTCTGTCTCCCAGCCGAGGCACTCACGAAGAAAAGCCGGACGGGGATTCTCCGCAATGCCCCGAAACCAGCATGGGAACCCCAGGATTTTCGATCCAGCTGCCGCTGACCCTAACGTGACCTGTTGATAATCTGTGTAGAGCTCTAGACATCGGAATGACTACATAGGTGAGTCTAAGGGTGTGGGGAGTCTGGGGGTGTGAAGACGGAGGTGAAGAGATGTGGACAAATGTCCGCAGGACTGATCATAGTGTAGTTTCTGGATTAGAGGGCTGTGTGACATTCGACCAAAACACATGCCATACCGACTTGCCTTTCAAAGCTTCATTATCGCCGGGTTAGGGCCAATTGGGTCGGAGATACAATCTTTCACATGAGTTAAAGAAGACTGTAATGTCGTGTTTCTATGTACGTTGATGGGTTGGATTGCAGGTTTCGGGGGCGCGAGACGAGATTCGTTGGCAGCTGCATTTCTACATTTTACACCTCGCTATCTAAACGGGCATGCTCTGCTATGTAATAGCACGTAAGCTAGAGGCGCATTGGGCGCTAGCAAGGTCATGGGTCAGGGATATCTAGATTGCTTGTAATCGTAGCAGTAATAATGACGCCCGATGAAGATATCTCAGTGCTCTGGTAGTGCTGACATGGACGAAACTGGCCAGCTCTTTTTGTTGCCGCTGGCCCGTGGCGCGAAAAAGGAAGCATTTCAGCTGTTCACTGTACTTCCCTCGATCCTAGCCCGACGAGACATCTGCACCCAAGACCGCATCGCAGTGGAGGTGGAATGTCAGCCATTCCACTGCTCAGTGAGCTGCCAGGTACTGTATCTCGGACCTAGCTCGGGCTCTTAGGTACATAGAGTCCAGCTTCTCGGAAACGCTGGCTCGGTGGTTTGCTAGCTCGGGCCCAAGCTTCCAAGTCTTTGCTCACTTGTATTGTAATTTTCTTTGTCGCGCGCCTCCGTCATCCCTCTTGCGCACCAGCTTCCCTTTCCTCCTCTTCCGTCGCCCGGTCTCTCGACAACCCAGAGACTCTCTCCATTGACCTCGCACGAGAGCCTCAATGGCGTCGTCTTCGAGGGCCATGGCTCGCTTCGGCGCCGCTGCCGTCACTCGGCTGTCTGCTGCTGAAGCTGTCGCCAAAGTTGCCCGTCCCCAGCACGCTGCCACCTTTGCGACCAAGTCGTGTGCGAACAGACCTCATCTGTCCTCCGCCATCCTCGCCCGCGCCCTGACGCCTGCTTCCCGCCAATTCCCACGATACAACTCTGATGTCGCTGCTCCTACACCTAAGAAGAAGCCCGGCCGAGTCAGGACTACCTTCAAATGGTTGTGGCGCGCCACCTACCTGTCTCTTATCGTCGCTGTCGGCGCTGTTATCTACGACGGCTACACCGATCGCCATCCCGACGACCAGTTTACTCCCGACCCCGAAAAGAAAACCCTTGTTGTCCTTGGTAAGTCATGCCTGTCGACCGTCTCGTGTGTCGCATAGCAAACAGGAACCTCCTTAACACGGAGCGCTTACTTTCAAATAGGAACTGGATGGGGCTCTGTAGCTCTTCTGAAGAAACTTGACACTGCCAACTACAACGTTGTAGTCATCTCTCCTCGCAATTACTTTTTGTTCACCCCTCTGCTGCCCTCGTGTACCACCGGAAACATCGAGCACCGCTCCATCATGGAGCCCGTTCGCCAGATCCTTCGTCACAAGAAAGCCGCTGTCAAGTTCTACGAGGCCGAGGCCACCAAGATTGACTACGAGCGCAAGGTCATCAAGATCTCGGACAATAGCGATGTCAAGGGCACCATCCACGAGACCGAAGTTCCCTACGACATGCTGGTTATTGGTGTTGGCGCTGAGAATGCTACCTTCGGGATTCCCGGTGTCCGCGAACACAGTTGCTTCCTCAAAGAGATTCGCGATGCCCAGGCTATCCGAACCAAGATCATGGACTGTGTAGAGACTGCTGCCTTCAAGGACCAGGATCCCTCAGAAGTTGACCGTCTGCTCCACATGGTCGTCGTTGGCGGTGGTCCCACTGGTGTCGAGTTCGCTGGTGAGCTTCGTGACTTCTTCGATGAGGATATCAAGAAGTTGATCCCCGATATTTCTCCCCGCTTCAAGGTTACTCTGATCGAAGCTCTGCCCACTGTATTGCCCATGTTCTCGAAGCAGCTCATTGATTACACCGAAAGCACTTTCAAGGAGGAACACATTGAGATTAAGACAAAGACCATGGTCAAGAAGGTCACCGACAAGACGGTCGAGGCCGAGGTCACTAACCCCGATGGCACCAAATCCATCCTTACTATTCCCTATGGTCTTCTCGTCTGGGCTACCGGCAACGCAGTTCGTCCTATCATCAAGGATCTCATGTCGCAGATCCCGGCCCAAAAGGATTCGCGACGTGGTTTGGCTGTGAATGAGTACCTCGTTGTGCAAGGAGCGCGTGATATCTGGGCTGTGGGCGACTGCGCCGTGGCTGGATACGCGCCTACTGCGCAGGTCGCCTCGCAGGAGGGTAGCTTCTTGGCTCGACTGTTCAACAATATGGCCAAGACCGAGGCCTTGGAGGCCAAAGTAAAGGAGCTCAGCTCCGGCCTGAATCTTAAGCCAGGCAATGTCGCTGAGAATACTCAGGAGATCGAGACCATCGAGAAGCAGCTCCGTCGCGTCAAGGACATCAAGCCCTTCCACTACTCTCACCAGGGTAGTTTGGCGTACATTGGTAGCGAAAAGGCCGTCGCTGATGTGGCCTGGCTCAACGGCAATGTTGCCTCTGGTGGCAAGCTGACCTACCTCTTCTGGCGCAGCGCCTACCTAAGCATGTGCTTCAGCAGTAAGTCCTTCGATTCTTTTACTCTTGATTTAAACTAACGACTCGTCCTACAGCGCGCAACCGTGTCCTGGTGGCTCTTGACTGGGTCAAAGCCAAGGTCTACGGCCGGGATGTCTCCCGAGAGTAATGAATACCAGTCACCCTTTCTCCACACAGCCTGAAATGGCCGGTGGACAAAACAATTGACGGATTTACTTGAGTTATTGGATAGGCGAGGTATTCAAGTACCGTCGCGTATTACGGGAAATGGAATATAGAGTGTGTATAGATCGACGACAGGATCGCATCCAACAACACAATTACGGGCACCATGGATACAGCAAAGAAAAAAACCGATAGAGGGATATTCAGGCGCAGTTCTAAAGCGGGGCCGGCAAGCGAGCACGTCGCAAATAATGGGCGGGCTTTGGAAATGCTTTGCTTCGCATTAGTGCTAAATCTTTTGTTTTTCCCTACGTTTGTATGACTACCATCATCATCATCATTAGAGATCAAATCATAGTTGTATTGTGCTATAATTATCCTTTCCATCTGATTTCGAGATTTCCGATGATGGATTTAGCGAGGGTGCGGATCTCGGACCATGGTGTATAACTTTATGGCTGTCCCCTCGTCGTCACATTCGAGCTCTTTTGCGAACTCGAAGCCGAAACGTGAGTATATCTGCATGTTTGGTACGTCACGGCTGGACTCGAGGTAGCATTTCATGCCCGAGGCGTCGGCCTGGTCTGTGACTTCTGTCATCATCAGACGGCCTACGCCCTTCCCTTGGGCTTTGGGAACTACGACCATCTTTGTGGGAGTGGTGTTAGTTTCGTTTAGTTTGCTTTGATGGGGCCATATGCCGTTAATACGATGGCGAGGTGGGACTCACGATCTGGTTGTAAATTAGGTTACGTTCATGTATAAGGTAAGCATAGATGAAAGCAGACTTACATTCAGGAAGTAGTAGCCTCTAGGGTCGTTCCACACCGCACTTTGGGCTTTTGCTTGTGCTGCTTTCCATATGTAGTACCGCTTCACGAGATAATGTCAGCAGCAATGTGAGGCTTTTGTATCAAATCAGAAACCGCAACGCTAAGAAGGATGCTTCCATCTCATTGGTATGTCTATGCCATTCAGCGGCTCGCACAAGGTAGTGTGGCGCCGACGTTATGCTTCCGAAACGAATACACGAATGTAGGGTCAGAAGGATACCGCCACATGGCTCTCGTCGCCTATTGGCCCATCTCACGTGTTTCATGAAGGGATTTAGTCTACGAGACGAAGAAGTGTGGGAGCAAGGTGCTTGCCGCCTTGGCCGACGGGAGGAAGGGGAAAAGAGAGATTTCTTCATCGTCAATCCTTCCGAGGATCGGGATGGTGATCGATCAATCGACGTACCTTGACATTTAACCCGCCACGACCGTACCAGATGTTCATGCCAAGTTGATTGAACCACAGCCTCCAGTCTTCCGCCAAATCATACCACGTCGGGGGCTGATCCATGGGCTGAGGCCGCAACCAACAGGCTACGCCGAGTACCTCATTGCTGCCCTCTTCTTTGGCTACGTGAAACAAGCCATTGCGCATTCCCCAGCGGCAGCGTATTGCCAGTGATGCTGCGTTGCGCTTGGGGTCGAACTGTGAGATGTCTTAGTTATTGGGGGCTTAATGTGAAAATTATTGTCTGTCTTCCTTTATGTAATACAGGGGGTTGGCCCAAAGGTGTAGACTGTGCGGCGCATTATGTGCAGTGAAACAGGACATGTCGTCGATCAGGCCTCGTATGGTCGATCCGGTCGCTGCCGAGCTGCCGAATGACCCGGCTGAGTGCGGTTCTCCATAAGGGAGGGTGTTGGATAATCAAGATCAGGCATTTGGAATGAACGGACTTGATTGAGTGAAGACGTAGGTGAAATCTCCTTTTACCTTGGACTTCTGAAATACCCAATTGTTATAGGGGTCTTCGGCGAATGCTTCTCTAGAGACAGAAGATGAGAATGTTAGCAAGCGGACGGTAAAACGGTTAAGTACAGGAGGGAGTCGTATTGGGGGTTCGAGTATGGCTCTTGGAGGCAGAAGCCAGCGTGAAACATACTGTCTGGTAGTTGAAAAGGTGCTGCGTTAGTTATTTTCTCGAGTTTCCCCTGCGGGGCCCTGGATTTCTAAACAAGGGACTAGTTTCTAATATATGACAAGTCAGATATCACTTACTATAAAGAAGTCAGTATGTCTTACGAAGGTAGTTAAAAAATAACTCGCATGGGGTCTTTCTATACTTGCCATGGCGGCAACAGCACCAGGAATGTCACGTTCGGTGAGCAATGATACTTTGATAACCATCTTTCAAGACAACAGATTGTTCCGCTTCAAGCCTCCACGTGCGAAAAGTTGTCGTTGAGTAATGCACGATAAATATCATTTCGTGGTCAGTTGCATCGCGGCCGAGGTTGAGTAAACTGTAGTTGCGGGGCTATGGGTATCGCGTTCAAGTTTGATAGAGATACACCTGAAAGGTCGAGGTCTTCTCGACCTGGGGCGTGCGAGGTGTAATCGCCGGATAGAAGGACGCCTGTCCGATACCCTGCAACAATCCTCATTCAGGCCTACACAGCAGAATATGTTGGCGTCTAAGACGAAGAATCTCCCGAAAGAATTACATACACAAGATTCCATTGCATGACCCCAGCCTTGGAGTTTCCGTGCCGTGTTCCGGACAACCTTGCTGAAAAGCAAAACTTGCAATACAAACCAACGCCCTAGACCCAAGCCCAGGGACTCATCCGTGTCCGAAGACTCGGGCGTGAGAGCGCTTGGTTGCAATTCCATTCAGGATTTCGCCTACACAGGACAGTGGGATGATTCTCAGTCCTCTCCTGATTTGGAAGCCACGGTGAAATTGCATCGCATTCATTGAACCTCGTCCCAGCCCACGTGTGCGATTGCGTGTTGATGTCGACCTTCGTAACTTGGTAACAGATTACATAGGAACTCAATCGAAAGCATCTGGAGACACAAGACGTGGCTAGCAGTTTGCCTGGTCATTGATATGGTCTCACTAGCGAATGAAGTGTGCCCACTCACCCACCAACCTGTTACCTCCTTCGCCTCCCTCCTCCCGCGTCTCCAGTTCCGAGATTGAAACCCCGGTTGAGACCGCATACCCCTGCCCATCTGGCACGTTCCGAGCCTCATGTCGATATGGAACCCACCCTTCTGAATCTGCGTAGGGCTCAATTCACCAGGCATATCGCGCGTCCACCTGTGCAAGAAGTCCTAGTCCGGCCCCTAGCTGTGCTCTACTTGGCATGCAATCAGTATGATCCCCCAGTGCGACAACGAGTCGTCAAGGGGCCAAACCAATCGCAAGGCAATCCCAAGAGGTTCGCAGCCGCCCTGACCTGTATCGTGACTCCTCGTCAATATCAAAATGTGCAAGAGCTTGTTGGCCCGTGACCCCGTTCGATCGTGAACTCTGGAATGGCCCCTAGAGACCCATAGATCAGACCGGCCAACGGGACGTCGTAGCATCAGTGTCAGTCTAGCTCGATGTAAGATCATCCAGTCTGGGAGTTAAAGCACGTAATGCTCTTGGGTAATCGGTTGGTGCATTGGTGCTGGTAGCAAGTTGACCACTCGATCCTGCAGCCGCCAAGAGGGCGAGATCCTAACCCCAGAGTTGTACGATTGACCCCTGGCCATGTCTAACAACCCCTGCTTACTCGTTGATTCACCCAGGTCGCATCGGCCAGGTCGATACTTTCGGATGATTGATGCGGTTGTCCGTTTCTCTCCAGTCTTACCTCTCTTTCTCAACAAGGACGTTTTCGTTCCTTTTAAGTTTCTATCATCAACTCTTCTTCGGTTCGGGGCAGGTCCTCTTTTGTAATAGCTTTTCCGTGGCTGGGCTCCCGATACCTTCACTCACTAACCAATATCTCGATTATCTGTATCGCCTCGCTCCATATCCCGTTGCACAGGCTATGTTTTCGAGAAAGCACCGAATGGTTGTGTGAGCACGATAAGAGGGTCAAACAGAATAATGCCACCGCTCACCAACGACAAGCGACGGCCTCAAAACGCTCGACAGCCAAGTCAACTGTTGAATACTCGTCTGCATTTAATATATACCAGCCAAGGCTCAAATGGTGCCGCTGATAATGGCATTGAACTCGGTGGAGATAGTTCACCAAAGGCTGACAGGGCCGTGGTATACTTTGCCCTAGAAAGGAAACGAGATGATGATGATGGCGATGATGACGACGGGAATGGGAATAGCCGAAACGACGATGACAACAACAGCCGAAACAATAACGGGAAACAGAGAAACGGCGGCAGACCGAAGTCCAACAAGAAAGGTGGGAGCGGTAGCGGAAATAATGACGACAACAAGGGGGAGGGAACCAACGAAGAATTCAGGTCCGAGAACGAAGACGAGGACAACAACGGTCGAGGAGATGAACGGAGCAATGGTCATGAGGGGAGGCACGGCGGCGGTAATAGCAATAACAATAACGATGGCATGGGCGGCAACAATAACGACAGCGGCAAAGGCAACGATAACGGGGAGAGCAATGGGAATAATGGTGACGGCAGTCGAAATGGAACCGATGATAATAAAGCCTCGTCATCATCAGAGGCGAGTACCGCGGTTGAAACATCAACAACTATCTCTATTATGTCGACTACTTCCACTATCTTAACTACATCGACCGGACTCATCAATCCTCCTTTATCGACAATAAGTTCCGCAGGCCATGCGATTACCCTAGTCCCAGTGCGTGTCTTGGAAACCTAGTTCACTTGCTTTTTGGTGTCTCTGAAGCTTACAATCATTAGAGCCCACCAATTTTGTTACCACCGTCAATAACATCAGTTTCGCCTACTACAACGAGCTTGACTCCACTGGTCTCTGCCCTCCCTGCTGAATCCTCATCGCCTGTATCACTACCCAACGATTCAGCTACTGCCACGGCAGCAACCTCGTCACTGGGTGATCCTTTACTTGAATTTAGCACAACTACTTCACCCTCAAGTAAACCAACCCAAAAACACAATTCTGGCCACAATGGTCAAGGTAATAAGGGTCACATGGATAATATGGAAATGAACCCAACGATTGCAAAGGTCTTGATTACAATTGGTGTCATAGGTAGGATACCCACAGAAAGAACACGGGATGATTGATACATAAGCTCACTGAATGGTAGGTGGTCTTATTATACTCGGACTCGTTGGCTGGTTGGTATATAAACGGTTCATAAAGCCGCGAAGATCAAATCTTGGTCACAACAACCGATGGCTCTCTCGGAATAACTCCGTGAGACAGGCAAGGACAGATGCTCCCAGGCCCTTCGGCGCTGGATCTATGGAGAAAGTCGGGCTGCCACCAAGCTACAGTACCGAAGGTTTCAACTCAATGGAAGAATCTGAATATTACGCGCGCACAAAGCCGAATCCCTATGTACCCAGGGACGTGGTGTATCAACCACCATTGACTTTGCCGGGCGATACTTTGCAACGGTCACAGCCAGCAAGCAGCTTACAGAGTAACATGGTTCCTGGGCAGTCCAACATGGAATATGCCGCGCTGGGTGCGACTTTGAGATCTGTGTCTCCGTACACAGTGTCCGAGCTTTCTCGTCAAGCATCAGGGGCCACAGAATCGGCGCAACGGCAAGCACATCGCGTGAGCGAGCTATCATCTATATCTTCAGGATTCGGAGATGGCGATATTGTCATACCACCTCCACTTGCCACAACATATAAGACACAGGATATACAACCCCCAGACGCGAACCAATCACGATTCTCTTGGACGAGTCGGACTGAAGAGCGAAGAGATACGGTCTTCACTACAGTTAGCGAAGATAGACCAGCACGACATCGTTCTGTAAATGGATGGGTCGATCAACAAACGAGTCGAGTAAAGCGAGCGTTCTCGCGAGCAAAGGAACGCGGCGAGGTCCCGATAATTCCAGCGATACCCGGAGGACAAATGAACGTCACTCAACAAACTGCATATAGGTGACATAATTTTGTGTATAAATGAGGATTGTGTTGGGGTTACGATGATTACATAGTTAATAAACGTCCAAATAAGAATCAAAATCTAAACACTTGGGCAAGTGAGAGTTACGTACCTATGGTAGATGAAATGCGTGTTGACAGAAGTATTTGTCTGACTGAGATGAATGTAGATGGAAGAGGCTGGGATTGCACGGGGCCAGTCTGTCGCCCATTGTGATCAGACGATGGCCGTGGGAGAAGAGGCAGCGAAGAAAAGACTGGCAAAAAGTGGTTACCTTTTCGATCAAATTAGGCGGGCCAAACCTCGGTATTTTTGCCCCTTATCTTAGTCCGTCTCTTCCGCCTCCAGAGACACTGCCAGGTCAGGCGTTCCGTGAACCCCGATGGAGCCCGGTCTCGCCATCCGCGCTGTCGTTGTTGCTGCCGAAGGTAGATGGCTACAGTCTACCCACCAGTCAATGCGACTTCCAAATGGTATTGAATCCTCAGCCAGGTGTCGAGGTAGGTACAGGTGCCTCACCAATTTACAATGTCTCCATACGAGACTAATTGAATAAAGTATAGAGCTCGTATTGTGGAAATGACCTGCGCTTGGCCAAAAAAAAAAAAAAAAAAAAAGACTTATGTATCAATTAGATCTGGAATCCAATCTACGTAGCCTTCTTGGGGTTGGTGAGGTCCGGGGTTGTCAAAATGTTGTAGATTCGAGTCTTCATCTTTTTCGGTCTAATAACTTCCGGAGTCTGGCCGGTGAGATGATACCTCCCGCCATTGGATCCATGGACAAGACACACATGTTAATTAGGTCTATCACGCGCATTCTAGCGTACTCGTCAAAAGCTACACGAAACTCTCCCACCTTCGTCATCGAACACATTTCTGCTAAATGTCAGATCAACTACTCAGTCTTTGCTACTCGTGTCAAGACTGTAATCTTCGTGCCGTCGTCCAGTATATCTTCTTCCTCTTCCAACCTGTATTCTCCAACTCGGGGAAGGAATACAGTCCATACCAGCCAGTACATAAAACCAAAGACAACGCTTCGTGTTGCAGGTCAGTATTGTTCTACTTGATCAAGATAAGTACGGACATGACCGTATCTACGTAGCCGACAAGGACAACAGCGGGAGTTTTATATGAACGAGCTTGTTACTCACACTCCTGCGCCAACAACTGCATACGTCGCATACCACAAGCCGTCGGTATTCGGTGTAGATGGAGGAAAGAATGGAGCGGCGAGAAGAGCTAAACACAGCACTGCTCTGAAGATAACGGCGGGCATCCATGCCTTGAAAGGTCTTTTTAAATCTGGTTGTTTCTGTTGGATGAGACGTATCATGTCAGTAATCCGTCATAACGTTCAAAGCTCACTCGAGGATTCTCTTGTCTTACAAATCGAAGCCATATCAAGCCAACGGTAATAGCCAGAGCGTATAGTTGGCCTGGATAGCCCTCAACCTCCAATATGAACGAGTAAACTTCCTTCGTTGGTGGAAGAACAATGACAAGCCTAGAAGGTGAGATTGTTTCGTATTAGAGTATTGGTGTCTTTGGGACTTCACGAGTCATAATTCGTCTTTCCTTTCGGATGAGAGGTCCGACAGCCACATACTAAGTATGGTCAGCTTCAAATCAAGGCTTAGGTCACTCCAATATCCACTTACCAAAGATGGTACATAATGCACAATAAGCCCACCCATGGGAGCATTGAACGGCTTCGAAGAAGATAGATACCTTGAAAAAGGCAGAAACCCAGCCCTGGCGATTTCTTGGTTGAGCCGAGCCTTGAATTGCATGTTAAAAGCTCATTCCCTCCGAACCGCAGAGATCAGACTCACAAGTGCAAAAGTAACAACCATCACATTACCAGCCGCCGACAACGCTACCGCCAGAGGCAATAAACGCCTTCCTATGTATTGACCAAAAACGCGTTCGAAAAATAGCGCCGCGATAAGCTGCCCGCTTTGCTTGATTTCTTCCACGGGTACAACGACAAAATAAGCAATATTCGCAAGCAAGTAGAGAAAGCAGGCCGTGACAAGTGCGGACATGGACACCGTTTTAAGTGTTCGCACAGGGTCTTTCTTTAAATACCGACACATGTCCTGTTAGCTCTTTTCGGTTCAAAGGGATCGAAAGTAGTCCGAATACGTCTTGAACGGCATATTTACGTACTATGGAAGTTAGCGTTGGAAATGAATGGCATCTTTCTCGCTCCAAAGCTTAGTCAAGTGCCCCGGGGAAAAGGTCACATACCCACTTCATTCAACACGTTATTCAAATTCGTCAGTCCCGCATATGAATAGAAGACCTTGAACAGCGATGTTGCGATAGTTCCAAAACTCCAGTCGCTCCCTTCCCAAAGACTATCCCAGCCGCTAAGCGCCGGTCCCAAGGCAGCATCTGTCGCATCAGACCCGATATCATTTGGTCGAAACAGCACAACGTAGACTGCGCTGAATATCATGAATACTACGATCAAGACCTTGATCCAGCCAAGAAAGTTTTGTACGTGAATACCAGCTCGATACCAAACGCCGTGAATGACCGTAATAACCGTCAGCAGTGCAACAGCGAGCCCCTTGCGCCAGGCATCGGCAGGCTCATAGTCGAATGCAAAGAAGACGTATTGGCTAAATATTATACAGTTGCTTGCCGTAAAGCCTAACAGAACTGCTTGTACGGCAATAAGTGTCGACGCGAGGAAACGTGGTCGAGGGTATGTGAATTCGAGGTCTACTGTAGGTTAGTCATCATACCTTTCTGATATGCTTGCACGATATATGCTAAGTTTAGTGCAGAATATGGCAAGGTTATCATCAGGTATGCTCAGAATAATACTCACAGACTTTGTCACCGCCCGAGCGCGGTAGCATGCAACCATATTCAAGAGAAACAGCCAGACCAGAAGCAACGATGACCGCACCCAGAATCCAGAGCGTTAACGAAAGGCCAACGCTCCCAACAGATTTCAAAATGACACCTGGTACAGCGAATAGGCCGCTTCCAATCACTCTAGATATCGAGATGATATATGCGCTTCTCCAGTTTATGTTTCGTCCAAGCACAGACTCCTCGGGCAAAACATCGTCCTCGAGACGGCCATGTTCCGGTTGCGGTAGCGAACCTTCTTCTCGGGTCTCATCTTGGTCATTCGACGAGTTCGCTGCTAATAGAGGTCGCCGTTCATCCGCCCCGACGCTAGATGCCATGTTGAAATCCAAGGAGAAAGGAAGCACCAACGGAATCAGGTGATTTGCTGCGATTCAAGTTCAAAATCCACGGTCGCATCACTCTTGCTCGTCTACAAAATCAATATCCAACTTAAAGCTGATCAGCAACGAGACAATCTGCGAGACCGCGAAAATCAAATAAATATCCAAAAGATCGGCTTCCGGCTTGTTCGGAAACATCTCTTCTATTGCGCGTCTGTTTGTATGTCAGAAGGTTGGCGATGGATTGCGCCATGTGAGATCACATCAGTTCTGCTGACAAAAGCTGGCTGCTACGTTCCGTGGGATAGATGATCCTGAGGTTCAGGTGTCGCACGCCATATTCCACCATCTTGCATCAGCGACAGTGGCTACGGCAAGTCAATTATCTGGCTGCCACCACTCTTGGAAGGTCTGATCTTTTTTGAAATTTGGTTCAAACCGCTAGATAAATATCCTTAATTAATTTGACTCGTCTAATACGTCAAACAGCGAGGCTAGCCTCGGACAAGGTCGTGTGAAGAGGCATGCAAATGGATACTTGTTTTAGGCAGCCAGTCCTATTCCCCAGCCATGACCGGGCTTTTATGCTTCCATCGGTTGGATCACTGTGTGATACGGTTAATACTGTGTGTCTAGTATGGTTTTAGCCACGAGAGGACTGCAACTTGATCTGGGATCGCGCCAACAATCTCCAGCACACCTGTTTCGATCATTTGTCTGGCCACTCCATTTCTTCATGTTGAGCATTCGTGATAAGTCTTTTGAGTTATTAGTTGAGACCGTTACTTCAGTTCTACGTGTAGCATCAATCAACATCTGATCATCGGTTTGTTGCCTTACATCTTGCAGTACCAATATGATGGGTTGTACCTATATGCCATGCCTTTGGATGGGTAAAGTTGATGAAGGGAAGAGGGACACGCGGAAAGTAGAATTAGACTTCGAAAGTCATGGATGGATTATTTTCATGAATCATCACCTGCCAATCTCCTTTCTCAGCCGACCTGCAGCCGTTGTGGGAGGGGGCTCCGGCCAAGATGACACTGCATCCTCTACCTCCTCTAAGAATGTAGCGGCGTTATGAATAGAAGTTCCTCCCAGTACCACCCTGATACCTGGCGAGGATGCATTAATGCTAGCCACTGTCTTAGCCTCCTCGTAAGTCGCGCCACCTATCATGAATACAATGATGTCTTGTGGTTTATCCCTTGTTGTTCCGCCTCCTTCCACGAACGGGTACTGTTGATCTCGGAGCTTCCCCTTGATCAAATTCTGAAGCGTCGTTTCCAAGTGCGGAGAATGCTGGGTGTAGACGTTCTCGACGCCTTTCAGGCCCTTCATCGCCCTAGCACCCGAGAATATGCCCCCGCCTTCGAATATATCGGCAATGCCGCCGGCTGCTTGTGACTGCTGAAGAGAGTTATGATAAATGAGTAACTTTGCAACCATGTCTGCTTGACGGGCTGGCACGCCGCCTGCTGCGTTGAGAAGGTCCACCAGTATAGTCAGTGAGTTTGAGGGATATTTTTCATATCGCAAGGCGTACAGCGAAACTAGACCGACTTTATTCTCCGGGGTGACCGATGGATTTTGGATCAGCTTTTGTACGTTCTGAGGCAAAGTTAGATGTCTGTTCGGACAACACAAGGAGGACAAAACGATCTACAAACCTTGAGATCGGAAGCATGGTTGTCATTGCAAGCTAAGCTTTGCTCAACTTCACTGACTTCCAACAAATTCTCGGCGCCCACTCTCCGACTCAGTTCCGAGACCAAAGTTACGTGTTTGCTGACATTCCCCGAAAGCTTTCGAAACTCGGGATACTCTTCGATGAACCGCTTCATGTCCGTTATAGATTCGATGTTGGCATTATTCTTCGTCTTGCTTTGGTATTGCTCCACATAATCCTTGATGTTGCCTCCGAGATCTCCAAAGTTCATATACATGTTCTTCTTGAAGAACGGATCTTGATCCTGTGATAAGACGATCTCTTTGAGTTCTGGCCGGATATCTTGCACATCGCCGAGGTCAACTCTGCCATTGTGTATTCCTAGAAGTTGATGAACCATAGCCTGATATGTCCACTGATTGAGGATGGGTGTTGCGGGATCTTCTCTCCGGTCTAGGATTAGTAGTATAGGTGGAGTGTCGACCTTTCGAAAATCAAACAGCTGCTCCTCCTGTGTAATTTGATATCGGACTTCTGTTGCCAGCTTCTTTGATAACAAGCTGTTCTTCTCATAGCGAATGAGGGGCTTCTTCTTGAGAGCCAAGAGAGCAGCAATGATGCCCTGTGTTGATCGTTGCAGAGAGTCTGCATTCCACATATCTGGCGTGTTGCCCCATATCCTCTGCTGGGGCAGGGACATGCTGAGGGAGAAGAGGTCTGGATTAATGACTATGAAGTCGGCAAAGTGCTCTTGAACAGATTTGACAACTTCGTGATCGTCTGCCTCGGCAAGTCTCTCGAGTGACGATTTCTTTAAGACGTTGCTGAAATACAGATAGTATTCCCCATACTTGGGCTCTCGGAGTTCGTCGATAAGAAGTTGAACAGAGTCTGGAGATGGGCGGACAAAGCAGAGACAGCGCAGATGTCGCATCTTCTCCCGGGTCTGATTGTCCAGGCGGTCTGTAAGATAGACCTCGTGGTTGAGTAAGGCTGACTGGGTGACAGCTGTTGAGACAATGGGCACGGTCTCGCGGTCAAGCAGGAGTATCTTCATCTTTGCAGATGGACCTCCAGATGGGCTGTCCCCAGCCGACACCATCTTGGAGATGTAGCCGGAGACTGCCTGGACGACATCCATCTTGGGTGAGCAAGCTGTCCAGACCAGGCTACTCAGTGATCTACGTTGGTCGGGAGCAGGACATGAAGCAAATCCGTCGAAGTTCTGAGCTTGTCAACAGCTGTATCACGACTCTGTGTCCGCACTGCACGCGATTGCTATGCGGGATAGCATTGGCGCATGTAAAGACTGGAGGTTGTGGAATGTGTTGGCTCTTGGACGTGAATGCAGACACACGGTGAGGCGCATCGTCACCAGACAGGGATTCGGCGCTAGTGGAGAGCTACGGAAGTCCTCGCTCCAGAGAAGTACAGGCTACCGGTTATTGCACGAGAGCTCACGCGGTTTGTGGGTAAAGACTACTTCAGTAACGTCATTGCGAACTGGAGCTTGGGACGGCATTCTACCTTAAAGGTTACAGCTGTGGCATCTCCAGCGCACTGAAACTCTTCAACTATATTCTCGACCGTTCTACAGTCCGCGAGGTTGACCGCGGCCACGACCAAGTTGCTTGCATGGAGGTGATGAACTCCCGCCATATCGCACAGATCCCTCCGTTGTGCGAACACAATATCCAACATGGCTGCGGCGGATATATGCCCGACGAAACCTGAGCCGACGTGGGACTGCCCGTTCAAATACGACCCCTCTACTCTATGACATTGCTGACCCAATTCTCCTCTCAACAGCTTGTCCTTTACACAGGGCTTGATTGTCGGTCAGCTTTCTGTCGTCCTCTTGATAGCTGCCTTCATCAAGTTCTTCATCTTCGGTGATCCTCCCTCTCCCGACCTCACGGCCTCCATAAGAGCCACCGAGCGCCGATCCCGCACCCTATCACATCGCAAGTCTCTCCTCACCTTGCGCACCCCCTACGCGAGACATTCACAGCCCACTCTGAACAAGAAGAAGTCGAGCATTTTACGCAGCCCCCCTACTCTGACCATCGGCTCCATACTCAACAAGACATACTATAATGTCGACAGCCACCAGCCCGAATCGCTTGACTGGTTCAATGTCCTGGTCGCCCAGACCATTGCGCAGTTTCGCAGCGATGCCCAGCACGACGATGCTATCCTCACCTCCTTGACCAAGGCCTTGAATGGCGCCTCGAGACCCGACTTCCTAGACGAGATCAAGGTCACCGAGCTTACACTTGGCGAGGACTTCCCCATTTTCAGCAACTGCTGCATCATCCCAGTGGACGAAGATGGCCTAAGCCTAGAGAATCATGGCGGTGGCCAGAATGGTGGCGGAGAGAAACGCTTCGGAGGTGCTGCGAGTGCACGCGCAAAAATGTTAGACGGCTCTCGTCTCCAGGCCCGCATGGACGTTGACCTGAGTGACATGATTACCATGGCCATCGAGACCAAACTACTACTCAACTATCCTAAGCGGCTGACTGCTGTTCTTCCCGTTGCGCTGGCTGTAAGTGTTGTGCGCTTTAGCGGAACTCTAAGCATCTCATTTATTCCCTCCAATCCATCCAAGTCGACTTCTGCTATGATGACATTCAGTTTCCTCGACGACTACAGGCTAGAGTTTTCCATCCGTAGTCTAGTGGGGAGTCGGTCACGCTTGCAAGATGTGCCCAAGATCGCACAGTTGATCGAAGACCGTCTCCACCGCTGGTTTGATGACCGTGCTGTTGAACCACGGTTTCAAGAAATCGCCCTGCCGAGCATGTGGCCTAGGAAGAAGAACACAAGGGGCGGGAGTGGTGGTGAAGAAGGGCTTGACGGAATTTCTTCTGCTGCCATGAGCATGGGAAAGGGTAAAGGCAGGGAAGTTGCAAGGGATATTCGTGACGAGGCCCGCAAAGAAGTCGAGGCCGAGTCCGCTGCCACAGCCGGCTCGAGAACAGAACTAAATTCGGACAACTTGCGATATAGGCGGACCAGAGGTAGAGAAGATGGTATGGGTACTGGTTCTTTCTCTATGCCTGGGAGTCTCCCGGGAATGGACTTGGACTTGCAGACGTGAACAACACCTGAGATTCGATGCCATCTTTGCATGGACCAGCACAGCAATTATCCCCGCTCCTCCGTACGTTCTTGGCAACCACTGGACTCACTCCCAGGACGAAGTCGGTTATGACTCCCAATGTTGTGGCCCTTAAGCTACTAATAATGAGATTTGGGACGGGGTCTGCAAATTCGTACTTCCCGTACAAGTGCACCTAGCCACCTGAAGTCTTCGAGATCTCGCTCCGTATGTAAAATAAAATTGAGAGACGAGACACTCAACCATGCAGCTATTCTACGAGATAGGAGAGGCGAATTGCATAGGGGTATAGCCTAGGCAAACTGGCTAGAGGGACGCTAGAGTTCTTCAAAAGAGTAAAAACATGAAGAAACATTCATGTCGTCAAAATGGCTTCTGATGCATGACGTGGGGGCAGGGGGGAGAAAGTTACAACACCCGTAGGGCAGAATGCTGATGAGTTGAATGGTGAACAAGTTCGGAAGCCGTCGCTGAGCTTTATATACTGATAGGAACTAAAGCGTGATCGCTCTTCGTAAGAATCCCCAGATTTTTCCACCACCCAACGGCGCCTGCAACAAGAAGTACATAATATGCGATTGTCCACATGATTGAAGGTTCCCTTCGTTGCTTCGACTTCCCACCGTCCCTCTCCTCGTTCACTTCCAGGTAGTCATAGTCCGAGATAGGCTGAACTCGTCCCCAAAAGCGCGGAAGACCCATGATATTACAGAAGGCGTGCACAATGAATATGGCTAGTACACTACCTGTACGCAGAAATAGAAAGGTAGCATACGCGCCGAACAGTGACGTATACGAGAATTGAAGAACCGAGCGTAGTAGACCTGTCACGACGGGTATCTGCGGGTGAGTCACGCGGAACTCGTAGAAGTGGTGAAAGTGTGCTAGACCAAAGATCACGGGCGAGAGGAAGATGGTCTGGGTCACAGATGTGTGGGCCATGAGCATCAAAGGCACTGAGGCCGAGCGGAAGAGTATCTCCTCTGTGAGCGGACCCTATAATGATGTCAGCAGATCTGTAAGTCGGAGAGGTTGGTAAGGACCAGAAATTGCAACATACAGCAACGACATTGCGCCAGGTTGTCCATTCACTCCAAAGGCCGGACATGGGCCGTAAGCTCATCCAGTCTCTCCATGCCCCGTCAACCACGAGTGTTTCAAACAACGGCCCGCTGAAGAGGATAGCGGTTAGCAGGATAGAGCTGGCAGTCTCCCTGAGGCCGACGGGCCAGTAGCCCAGCGAATGGAAGGCCTCGGCATGTGTAGCGTGACCCTGAGACGTGAGGATGACAAAGGTGATGACGGAACACACGACACAAGTCAGAGACACGGAGGTTATGCGGGCTCGTATGACGGACGGCGCATCCCGAGATAGGGTCCTAGATGGGCGGGTGGTAGCCGACAGATAGAAAGGTACCACGTAGATCAGCGTGTATACCACCTGGCGGCTCTGTGTTAGTGAATATGCCGACTATCAATAAGGAGCTTAGAGCATCCATCGAGGCGGCTGCGGCTGCGGCTGCGGCTACAGATGCATGAGGCTGAGGGGGGTGGGTTTCTCACGAGAAGCGCGGCAGCGGTGCTGGTGGTGATTGGTGGTGGTTTGGCTGTCATAGTCCGGTCAGTTCCTGTAATTCGACATGACCAGAGGTTTAGAGACGTGCGCTTCTCCTGCCTAAAGTAGCGGTTTAGATAATTCACGATCGACGGCATCGTGAAGTGGTAGATGCAGATAGGCCTGGAGTGGGTCGGTACCAGAGTGCGGGTCGTAACCGACTCCTACAAAGATGTAGCTCTGGAAGACCTTGGCCTGGACGGAAAGAGACAAAAAGCAGGTTTCAATTAACGTCCTGCTAGCAGCAACACTCGAGGCAGCTTGGCCTATTCTGAAGCCTGGATCATCGGAATTTCTGTGCCAGTATCGATCACTAGCAACAGCAGGGAGAACTACTTAGCGACTCGACCCAACGACTGTTCACCGAGTTGACGTCTTCAAGGCTCACAAAGGTGCTGAGGTATAATAGTATACGGTACACTTTAGATCCGGATACTCAACAGACTTGGGACGTCGTGCATTGTGGCGCGGAGAGGAGGTTGCAGCAGGTTTTAGAGCTGCATCGACATAGCGCTTAATAACTCAGACTCGGCCCAAGTTTTTCTCTCGTAACTGCATCCATCTCGTATCAACAAGCGCCATCAGCGCATAAGCGCGTGCCCTGAGGTACGGAGGGAGCTCGAGTATGCCGTGTTCGCTCCCACCATGTCTCGGTTGATGTTCCGATATGACCTCAGTACATAGCACTGCCCATCAATTCACAAAGGATACTAATCTGTACCTCGTTCGAGTACTATCATGATGATTTGGGGCACATGCCTATGAAGACGTTACCCAAGGCACCGGCTATGGATCGACAGCTAGGATTGGTCGCGGAGTGCTCAATGCATTGAGCGAAATACGCGAAATGAACGCGTCGGGGGTGAGCAAGAGAAACCAAGATCGTGGGCTCGCGTGGCGACGCACTGGCGCGTGGAGCTCCTTGCGAGTCAGATGTACGCTGTACTACTTGGCTGTTCGCTCACAGACTAGTACCGGTAGAAGCGAGGGCCGTTATCTGACCACAGAACTCGGTAGGTAGCGTGCCGGATCTTCCACCAAAGGCACAGAAACTATATTTGCATCCGTGCTCTTGCAATTTGCTATTCCACACCGACAATTCATCCTAGCCATAGCTACGACATGTTCTTTCGCCGACCAAAGACGACAAGTCATATAGAGAGATTGGATTGTACCATCTGCCTGGATCAGCGGACGACAACAGCCAGAAGGGTTAAGCCTTTGCTACACTGAGATTCTGATTGCTCTAACAAGTGCTCAAGAGCTGTTCAGGCTCCGACTACGCAATTATACCTAACAAAATCCATGCTCTCCTGGTCGACGTGTGCAAGATCTTATTACAGCCCGGTTTGTCTTCGCATACTTGTAGTACACATCTGGATCCTTGATATACATACAAATTGTGTCGAGGAATGCGTGGCTCTTGTACACGTCAAACTTCCGTAGGCGAGGATGTGTGCCCCTATTTCTACTGTTCAATCAGCTTGAGTCTTTCTTTGCCACAAGTTCTCATCTTCATTTCAGTTCTTGCAGTAGAGCTGCATATTGCTGCACCCAAACGGATCCAGCTGGCTCGAGCCATATGACCCTCGCAGGCAGGAGTAGAAATAAGTGGCAGGCTCACTGACATGTATCTATAGGTACCCACTGTACGTCTAGACATAGGTACATGTAATGTTGTAACTGATCTTCACTGTCCATTTGAGATTCGACTTGCCTGGGAACATAACGAGAGCAAACATCATAAAAAAATCGACTTATCCAACTGACCGGATCATTATTCGAAGGCCTTTTGTTGTGATATTCGGTGGTTTGCTATTTTGACCCCTGCCTAGCCGCGCAAACCGTTTGAGACAGCCACAGAGACAAGACGTCCTGCATAGGCACATGTAGCAGATCTTCCGAACGTCACTATTGGCGTCTTGTCCTCTTCTGCAGGGTGTAGTATTCCATATCGAATGAATTGACTCGCTGTGGTTTCTCTCAACTACATGTATGTTATATTGTGACACTTGTCTACCAAAACTGAGGGCTTGCACAAGTACACACTCCGGCGGGATCGTGACCCTCTTTGCAGCCCCTGCTAGTTCGTCAGCCTCTCTGTCGGCGGTCCGCTAGGCCTCTGGCTAGGCTCCATTCCTGGTCTGGTTTGTGGTATCTTGACCCAAGCTTCGTCAAAGCTGCAGCCCCCCGTTCAACCCCTGCCTGAGACCTAACTCTCGGAATCCACAGACTGGTAATCGCTGGCCCTGCCCTGGGCTGCACTTTGCTGCTCCTTTTCGAGTCGACGTCCACTGCAATGTTCCGGCGCCCTGACTTGACAGCCAATGGATCTTTGTTAGCCACCACGTACCTGATGTAATCCAGGAATTCTTGTCGACGAAACCTCTCCTGCAGTCTCTCATTTATCATTCCTTTTCGCCTTCGGAGCGTGTGGCCGGAGCAGAATATAGGTGCTCGCTGCTTCGTTGCGCCGATTTCGTTCAAGCTTTGCTTCGTCAGACGCCTTTTTTCTTTGCCAATGGCCACACTACCTCGACAGCTTTCCTAATTCAACCATTTCACGAACCTGTTGGTTCATCTTTACATTTCATTGTCACTCACTCACCTCTTTGTTCAACCATTCCTTCATCTTCCAACTGGGACTTCATAACAATACTTTAATACGTACGAATCACATGCCCATCCGGTCTTGCACAAGTAAATTTTTATAACGATACCATATTCCATACCACACCAGCATAGCTCAACCATCTAGTACAGCAGACATCGCGGCGCGTATCTTTTGGTCTACAAAACAACACTTACCTGCCGGTCCGTATAACGGTCTATAGTTGCGATGTCGATTCTCCGATCTTCAGCTTGACCTATATAATTTTGCGGCAAAGCGAGGTATTCTTGGTCCACCGGGCCCCGTAGATCATGTCTACATCAACATCGTCTTCGTCAGCGCACTCACAGAGGACTCCCTTAAATGAGAAAAGCAACTCGGAAAAGAACGTCCTTGGAGTTCGTCTAGTCCCTTATTCTCCCCCAAGGATAGTAGGAGAAGACGACATTAGTTCAAGTGGACGGGACTCGAGAGCAACCGCTCGCAGCAGAGAAAGTCGCGAACGACCCACGAGCAACGATGCCGGTCACACATATACGGGCCCGTGGAAGGAAAGTAATACCGGGGCCGTAATGTCGTCGCCATTGTCGCCAGCTTCGCCCACCACTTCATCGACAAGGATTAGGCGAAAGGACGTTTCAGGATCAAGATCGGTTTCTGGCATGTCTGGCAGCGACCAACGTACCCCCCAACCAGCCCCTGTTATCACCAGATCTTTATATGGGGGTAATATAACACGCGTTAATGCGCCTACGCAGCCATTTGAAGACCAGCATGATTATGCACGGCCGTCCTCGCCATCAAGATCTAAATCTCCCTCACGTCGAGAAAGGGTCATCAATGTTCACTCGGACAAAACATTTTCTCTCGTTTTAAGACCAACAAAAACGCGGACGTCGACCGGCTCTGAGTCTACAGTACCATCTCATCGCTACTCGAGTACTTCTGCTTTCACTCCGCATGAAGAGACATCGTTTGATGCACCAACAGACGACTACCCTAGTTCTCTCTTCAGCTCGGTGCCAGAGCGCAGTGTCTCGCCTTCGTCGCCAGGCACTCCCGTGTCACCCCTGGAAGTAGCCGTCGATCATATTGCTTCTTCACCCTGGAATTATCGCATGATCGGCGGAGTACGCAAGGTCCCAAAGACTCCAGACATAAAGGACAAAGGAAAGGGAAATGACATTGTGACGGAACCACTTCCACCATTACCAGAGACAAGCATCGAACCACCGGAATCAGTCGGAGCGGAGCAGCCCTTTGCGCTTGCTGCAAAACCCTCCTTTGCTACTGACAGTAGTGATTCTACACTAGAGCACACGACTAACTACAAAGTGATCGGTCGGAGTTCGCCACCTCTGCCAGATTCTGACAGCATCGAGATACCTCCATCTTCATCGAGCAACTCCAACTACCAACTCATCGGACCATCGTCGCCTCCACAGGTGATCACCTCATCATCGCGCGAACACGAGCTACTCGATACGCCGGGTAGCAACAACTTCGTTGTGCACCAAATTCTCGATACTCCTGGTAGCAGAAACTTTATCGTACACGATAGTCCATATCCCGCATCTGAACAAACAGCACTCGAAACGCCAGGGAGCCAAAACTACGTTGTACATAATACAGCTTCGGTAGCATCTTCAGTAAATCCATTCGTCAGACGGCCACTGAACAAAGTATCTCTCGACAGCTTCAGGCGGGAAGTCAGACCACAATACTCCCAAGAGAGTCTTTTAATTGCACCCCTCCGACCACACAAACGATCATCTTCTGAGCAACTACACTCACATACCAGAGAGAAATCAAAAGACTCGTATCATACGCGTTCAAACTCGTTTTCATCCATCTCCAGCATATTGACACAGGACTCTGTGCCAAACATTGTTCGCTTGGCTCACACTCCTTCCGCGTCCTCACTGCAACAATCTTCATGGGCCGGTCGAGGGAGCGTTGGGTTCAAGAAACCGATGGACGATCATCCATGGAGTGGACAACTTTCCACTGTGAATTCAGAGTACGAAGGGAGCAACCAAGGTTCAAGATTGACCTCTCTCGCGTCAGTACGGGACCGTGGCAGCAGTGGTCTCGGGAGCCGAGGCAGTCGCCATATCCAAAGCATTAACTCCTCGATTCTCGAGACGTTGGAGCCGCCCAAGACGCATTCTCGATCAAACTCGCTGTCCGAGTCGCTGGACAAGCAGACCGCTGCTAGCAGACGAGGCACCAGAGAGTTACCAAGCCCACCGCCTCGTACCATCAGGAACCATGACGAACATGGTGACGGTCTGGCAGATCTCGAACAATTTCATCAGCTTCAATCAAAATCGTCGCGTAGTCGCATCGGCGGCGGATTTCTATCAAGTCAATCGTCTGAAAGGAGCTTACGCTCCATGAGCTCAGACAGAAGTCTAAGACCAATGCGCTCCAACAGCAGCTTGCGCAGAGGGCTACCTACATGGGCAAGGTATGCACAACTGTTATTCCGCAGTCGCAGAGGCTTAGAGTAACATGCTAACATATCTACAGGATTTTCTATGCTAGGGATAGTGACTTTGTCATACACGAAGGCGACGACGACGACAGTTTGCGACCAAGTTCATGGGCTCCGAGCAATTCCCCCGCTCCGGAGCATTTTCAACAGAGTATACATAATCCCCGTCGCCGTCCCCGGGAAATACGGACCGGTACTGCGGCCGCAGCCGATGCTCCTCGACCAAGTTCAATGGAGATTACGCCTATGCCTCCAGGCATTGAACAGATCCGGCGAGGGCCAAGGAAGATGACTTCAAGCATCTGGTCGCCCCATCTTCGAAGAGATCATCGAACTAGTGGTTATACTATATGGGATAACCCGCCGTCAATGACTTGGTCGGCGGAGAACCGCGTGTTTGGACAGCGTAATAGACAGTTGGTCCTATTCACACTGGGTTTCATTTTGCCGTTCGGTGAGTCTCTACCACATGAATGTATTCGCTGAACATCACTAACCAGTGTTGCGTATTCAGCCTGGATTATCGCAGCGCTCTTGCCATTACCTCCGAACCCAGCATACGATGTAGAGCAGCAGGTTCCAGCACCCGATTACACCAAGCCAGAAACCTTTGCCCAGCGAGTGGAGCCAGTCGACGATTCTCGTTTCCAGAGTGCGCGCTGGTGGAGAAATCTAAACCGCTTCATGTCAGTAATTGGCCTATTGATTTTAGGTGCTATTGCAGCATTGGCTGTCCTTGGTGTCAACCAGAGACTAGGAAACTAAAGGCATGCTCCATACCGAGATCCGACTCAAACGTTTCTTACGCCTTCTCATTTTTCACACAAACAACGATGCCCTTCAGCAAACCTCCAGACGGTCACCTCTTTGCTTTTCCCTGGCACAGACGAGGAGAAGACACTAAACGAGATGATCGACACGACTATGACATTTAATAATGAATTTTACGACCCATGCCGTTCTCTGTTAACGGCCTCAACGCTATACAACTAGACTCCGTTTTCGGAATCATTTCCGCGACGACTTTACGCTATACGCTTACCCACACTCTTTTTGACCGCTCGCACCGAGCCTCACACACACACGCCTGACACGAAGGATAAATCGTTCATCTATTTTATAACCGCCATGTGGAAATCACGATTTCTACATGAGCCGACTTCACGAATATAGCATACCTAATCTCACACGCACGACTGTACACTGGACATTTCAATACCAATCATCCACCTATCAACCTGCATCTATGCCTTCCGATTCCATATTTGCCTCGGATCTTCGACATTTAATTTTTGTACACTACAATTCTCTTCACTTCGAAATTCCTTTCGAGACCGATAGACGGGACAGAACGAAATGACCGTGGTTATAAAAAGTATCGGGGCGTTTTGCATTCGGACAACAATAGGCAGTCAGGCATTCGACTCTTGTGTTGTCAATATACCCGCCGCTATCCGCTTTTGGCTTTATTTTGCTATTACTTGGAAATATTCGAATGAGGGAACAGGAAACACGAGGTCATGCTATTGATGATAACTCTGGATAGCAGATTCGAATTTAAGCAGTTTCTCGAGTAGAATAGCTATACACCATGCCCAAGAGGCTACGATCTAATGACAATGATCACTCAGCTCAGAGCTATTCTACAATATAGTTATGAATACTTTCCAACCAAAGGTCCCTGTTGTAAAATCACTGGCGAGAATTTCTGAAAACACTAAGTAACCTGCGGATACAGAGTTCTTCAGTGGACCAACCAGACAGAATGGGTATGCATCCGAAAGACTCGAAGTGGTCACAACATGGAAGTGTAATCAATAAACCATTGTCAGGTCACAAAGGTCGAGAGAAAAGCTTGTTGTTACTCTTCAAACGCAAGCTAGGTAATCACTGCAGTTGCTACACGAGCAGCGTAACTGCGTAAATCCGGAGCCTTGCCTCGCATGCTTTAATGCTCGATCATATCTGTACATGTTCATCTGACGTTTGTTTGTTGATATAACGGCTATATTTACAGTATCCGATCCCAGCCTCATCACTTGCAAACTAATATGCGTCAGTGCCGTTGCGGCGCTCGGTCAAGCAGACCTCGCTTCCTCTCTGAGGCACTGCCTATTCCACGGACACTTTTGCACACATCAAAATATCCAGTTGCCATGCCACGCCATGCCATGCCAACGGGAATCACCGACGTCTGGTTTGACGGCATTCCATGCCGAGCTAGTTTCTTCAAAGCTCCCTCTTGCCGCTTGAAGACTTCCTCTTCATAGCTTTCTCATTCAGCTCCTTCTTTGCTCTTAATACCTCACCACGAATCTCGTGGAACGCCTCGTCGATGTCTTTGCCAGGGTCAGCACTCAAGCCTAGAACAGGGTCCGGATAAGCACCACTCAAGCTTTCCGAGCTCGTGGTGCGTTTTAATCGAGCGCCGGCATCGCGAGTGCGTTTCTCGAGCATTTTGCGCAGATGTGCCTTGGCCGGAGAAGCAAAGAAAGCCAGTGTCGAAAACGTCGTGATTATGGCGTAGAAATATACGCGAGACCATGCAGTGAGCGATTGGTTGAAACCCAGGATGATAAAAGGTGCCACAGCAAAGGAGAATGTTGTCTGAGTTGCGATCCAAGAAGCAATATCGTAATACTTCTTAGTAGGAAGTTCTTTCTGTGTGACGGGGTCCAAAAAGAACGGGCGGAAATTCCGACGACAGTCTGCGAATTTGTCAGTAAGTTCATAGTTGCGACAGGCTAGACAGGAACTTACGCTTTGCGGCTGTTTGGATGAAGCTTGCGAGAACAAAAGCCAGATAGTAACCAGGGTAGAATCCGTGCCAGAAGGCGCTGGTAACAAACGTAGCCATACTTGCGCGGAAACCCGGCTTCCTGTTTCTTGGTGTAACGCGAAGATATATGTAGTGTCGTAACCACTTGTTGGTGTTCATGTTCCAGTTTTCAAGATAAGCACGGCTGTTTTGCGCCAATTCGACACCCCAGGGGTTGATGTTCTGAAGGCGATTCCATCCGACTCTACCAGTGGTAGGGTCGATGCCATTGTAGCCTAGCCCAGCCAGGATGCATGAGCCTTCAGCCAAGAACCAAACACCGTAATACTTCGTGCGCGCTGTCAGTCCAACCATGTGCAGAATGACAAGTCGACGAATGAAGCTGTAGGTCATGAATCGGTCGGAGAAGAGCACGTCACTGCTATACCACTTGCTCAAGTTCAAAAATGCCAAAATCCAGAAGAGTCCGCTGCCCAGCTTCCACATGGCGGGAGTACCACTTCTAGGGATCTTCCGCTTCTTTCTTGTGGGAGCTCTCTTGGCAGGGTCAACAGAAGCGGGAACATCGAACATGGTGCAGTCGATCCACCCCCGATACTCATTGTAGTCGAAAGCCGGTCCAGCCATGAGCGAGGGGAAGAACAGCACATATGCGGCATAGTCTAAGAACCCCGGAAGCTGGACTATTCTCCGGTCTCTTTGGTGATCACTGAGTTGGTCATCTGGCAAGGTGCCGTCGAAGACATTCCAGGCAAATGCGGATAGCTTCATGACAAGGACCATCTGCGTGCCTGTAATGTCCACAACAGATGGATCATTGGCAAACTGACGACTCAGCTGATTGACAGCCATGTGGCCCATCAGAAACACAAAGGCCATCCATGGCATATAAGGAGACTTGGGAAGATAGTAGGCGAGAGCATATGTAACGCCAGAAGATATTATGAGGGTCCGAACGCCAGACCATAGCGAGTAGAGGCCGACTAAGTAGAAGAGACCACCGCTGAGAGTGAAAGCCAGGTCAGCAGGGAGGAGTGTCGACAAAGCTAGGTAGGGGATGAAGGGCCGGCGTACGCTATGATGAATAGGTTCTTGTAGTGCGGGTGTTTGTCGGGAACTCGTTTAAGGAGGCCGGCGAGCGGGTACGATAGTAGGAAGGAGAATATGAGCTTGACTACGGCCAGGTTAATTTCGCGGAGTACCAATGTGGGAGCAGTACATGGGAGGGTGGCATACGCTCGTCTGGCGAAGCGCCAAGTGCAGCAGAGAGGCGCTCAAAGGCTTGGAAGCGAGTTAGCTTGGTTACAAGAGAAATCCTTGGAGACCGTACGGTAGTTGATGTAGGGCAGCATCTTGTAGGTTGGCGGAGACGTAGTTGTGGATGCAACTCAATAGGGCGGGAGGATATCTAGAACAAGGGCGGGGCACGAAAGGCTCCTATTCGAGGAGGATTTGAATGTAGTGCTCCCTCTATTCATTCAGAGATTTGAAAGCAAGCTATGAGGTAGTTTGACGTTATAAAAAAGGGAGTTTCATTGTTGCGAGATCGTTAGGTATGCGAAGGTCCCTGGCGCAAAGAGGTGGAACAGCATCAAGGAAGTTGGTAGATGTGTGCTTGAAAGCGATCTCGCAAACGTGCATGTGGGAGCTAGAAAACCCAGGGTCGAGGGGCCAAGGATTCCAGGTATGGGCCTAGGTAGGTAATTGTTGATGTCATCTGGTCGCGGGCTGGGAGGGACCTCTACCATGGCCCATCGCCCACCGAGGCCACGAGTGCACAGTCAACAGCCATGTGGTCAAGTCACGCACGCATGCGACAACAGGACAAAACCTGGGGTACCTCATGTGTGAGTCCTCGACAGCCACACAAGTAGGGATTGAGAGGCCTGATCCCGTCGAGCCAACATGGTGAGGAAATGTCTTCAGGTGAAAGACGATCGGTCATAGGCGGGATGGAAAAGTTCAATGTCGAAAGACTTGTCCTATCGTCTTTGGCAGCGCTCTCCAGAAAGTCGGGACAACAAAACCTAATAAGGTAAGTAATACCATGAGAGCTCTATTTCTTGCGGGTAACAGAAGTGCTACATCTAGGTCATGGAACGATACATATGTTCAGCTTTGAAGGTAAGGCTGATGAGTGGAATAGTTCACACTGCGACTGCAATACTGTATTAAGAGAACTCCGAGCCATTAAGGTACCATCAACCATGTACAATAGACGTCTGTGAATGCATGCTCCGCCTGGCACGCAAGCCTCAGAACTGAAGGCAGCCAACCTGGAAGTTGATATGAGGTACCTTAGGTACGCATGTGTCTAGCCCAGCTGGGATTATAGACTGACAGGCTCATCTTGATCCGTGGATGTTCCCGTCCTGCCGTCATAGGCCGCCGGCTCCCCGGACTCACTGGCGCCGATGGTGGGTAAAAAGGCCAGATCTTGCATGGCGTAACCTCCTGCGGGTTGGGAGGCCACTGCCAGCACTACCACTTCCAGCAGTCCGGGGCGACAACGGGCCTCTCTCTCGACCTGACTCCAACGTCTAACAGTAACCTCCCTCCACGTACCTATTATGGACCAGTGAACCTGGACACTTCGCATCAAGATTGCTGCGCTGATTATTCCCACACACAAACACCGAAGATTGAATCATCGCCTTCTTTGTTACCTTCTCAACATCACTTAGGGTATCTAGACTGCCGCGCCACTTGCCAACATCCTACACTTCCAATCCATCCGCCATACACACAACCGCCCGCCATGGATCAAATGATAGGCGATGCTGGTCGCAACCCGCTCGAGGCATGGTTTTGGGAGATGCCCATATGCACCCGATGGTGGACCACTGCGACCGTCCTCACCAGCGCCCTGGTGCAGTGCCAGATGGTTACGCCCTTCCAGCTATTCTACAGCGTTAGGACCGTCTTCACCAAAGGAGAGGTAAGCCGTCCATCCATTCCTGAACCCCCTTCGGCATTATTCACTCTCCCGCTAACTACGGCATCAAGTACTGGCGATTGTTAACCACATTCCTCTATTTCGGACCTTTCTCCCTCGATCTCCTCTTCCATGTCTACTTCCTCCAGCGCTATGCCCGACTTCTCGAAGAGTCCTCCGGCCGATCGCCCGCCCACTTCTCCTGGCTGCTCCTCTACTCGACTGCCTTCCTGATCGTCCTATCGCCACTCGTCTCCATGCCCTTCCTCGGCCACCCACTATCCTCTACGCTCGTCTACATTTGGTCGCGACGAAACCCCGACACCAGACTCAGCTTTCTGGGCTTACTCGTCTTCACAGCTCCCTATCTACCATGGGTCCTGATGGGCTTCAGCCTTGTTATGCACGGGACTATACCCAAAGACGAGATCATGGGTGTCGTCATTGGCCACATCTGGTATTTCTTCACCGACGTGTACCCGCCGATGCACAATGGCTCTCGTCCGCTCGATCCGCCCATGTGGTGGCGACGACTATTTGAGGGGAGGCGGAGAGAAGAGACGGCCGATACCGTCCATAACGAATTCGCAGTCGCGGGAGGACCTGAGCTGGCAGCCGCTGATGTACGATAAAGGTTGGGATGGCTCCTTTTCTCTTCACTCATTACCACACTATCTTTCATGGCGTTCGGGTAAGCGTTTACGATACAAATGTTGCATGACGTGGAATGAATGGATGGCGTTCCCGGTGTAGAGCATCAATACGTAGATATTCATTGCACAGGCTCTGGCGTCTTTAAAAACTACAATAACGAATAGCATTCGCCACTGATCAATATTGTCGCTACTACTGTTCCTTTGAGACTATCTAGAAGTTGGCATGTTGGCATTTGACAAGCCCCTGCTGCTTCTATCGCGTGTGTCTACATAAAGCATGAAGGTGGAAAGCAGATGTGATGTTGATTGTCACATCACCTCGGGAAGTCGCTTAGCAGTGTTTGTTCGTAGACAATTAGTTGATGGTGAATCATGAATAAGGTATTTTGGTCGAAGATGTCGCATCCATCTAGCCTCAGCTTTGTCGTGCGGCCACAACGCTGGAAGTTGCTGACCATTGTCAAACCTCTTAACTTGAAGCCGGCTGGTGGAGTTGGGGGCCGGGGCAGAATGGTGCAATCTAACCCCACCATTGAGAATAAGTGGTGAGAACCTTTGAGTCGCACTCGGATAAAACCAATGATAGGTATTTAACACTTTGATAGGCGCCGGCGACGTCATTTTTTCCCATTTCACTCATCCCTAAGTCCTACTTGTCGTAAAGGATGTTGTTGGCAGATGTAGATACCTACATCTCGACATAGCCGGACTATTGCAATAACAAAGATTGAAACTTATTTAACTTAGTACCTGGCTTGCGTTTTTTTTTTTTCGCTTGCCACAAACCTTATTTGCACCTGTACCAACCCACTGCATCCCCGCGAAAATGAGAGCCTACTGGTACGATAACGTCGCAGTAAGTACTCTTGGTGCCTTGACGATCAAACGCATAGCCAATCGTTTAATAGGGCGACCAGCGCCTGCCGCATAACTCCGGCAAAGATGTTGACCAGGCAGAGCTCGAGAGAATCGGGGTACTCTACTACCGCATCTCAGAGATGGAGGGCGTAGATGCTCTTGCCCAACAGCGCGGATACAAGAACCGCGATGAGATCACCGTCTCACCAGCAAAGATGGGCGATGCATATGAGAGCAAGGTCCGCATGTTCTTCGATGAGCATCTCCATGAGGACGAGGAGATCCGATATATTCGCGATGGTCAGGGCTATTTCGATGTTCGCTCAAAGGACGACGACTGGGTCCGCATTCGGCTTGAGAAGGTTTGTGAAAGATTCTTGTTTTGTTTTTCCCTCTCCTGAAACGATGGTTTGATCCGTGGGGTTGGTCTAATATTTTATCCTAGGACGACTTGATTATTCTGCCGCCTGGTATCTATCACCGGTTCACGACAGATGAGGACAATGTGAGTGTCTAGCTAATTCATGCGAAATGACATTGATTTCCCTAAGCCATGCTAATGCAAATACAGTACATTCAGGCGATGCGCCTTTTCAAGGAGGAGCCCAAGTGGACACCTCTTAACCGTTCAGAAGACTTGGATGCCAACGAGTACCGCAAGGCTTATGTCTCTGAGTTTGTGAAGGCATAGTGGAAGAAATCCGGGTTCGAGTAGTAAAATGACAAGAACATGACTGAATGCAATATCTTGAAGTCTCTGGTGTTACGCAATAAAGCCCTTCGTGTCGTATTGAGTCCGATCATCTGTGTTATATCTTGGGACAGCCTGGGTCGAAGACCGTGTTAAGTGACATGTAATTCCGAAAGCACACTTATCTACGCGGCCACTCTTGAGCTTGTGGTCTTGAAGGAGGTCGTACATCCGAGACGTGCAAGTCAAGAAAGAAACTCGGTTCACATCCAAGATACCGTCCGACTGTCTTGCGGGGTCCCCACAATTCCCGCCTTTCCATTTCATCTTCGCCCCAAGACATACCATAGAAGTCACCACTCATGTTACCTCGACATTTCAATTGTCCTGATAGTGGCAGTAGGGACATCTAGGTGGTACTCGTTGGCGGTGATCGCCAAACAGCTAGTCCTACGATTGCAAGCGCAAGCGAGTGCGGTATGATTGCGTCGTCACGGACCCAAGATGGAATCCTTGTCTACTTCGGAGCTTGGTGCATCTCCCGGTAGTATCAATGTCCCCAGAGGCAAGCTTCTTCTTCCACCAAGTTGCGAACCTCCACTGCCAAACTCACCGCGCAAGCAACTAGTATGGATCGTAAGCCGTTTCCTACAGCACTTGCTAATAGACACATACTAACCAAGCAACTAGGTCTTTGGAGGGACGGGCCATATGGGCCAGTCCCTGGTGAAGTGTGCCCTCGCCCGAGGCGATCTTGTAACAGACGTAGGGCGGACCTTTGAAACAAGCCCGGAGGCAATGGAAACAGACCAGGCCAACTGTCTAGGCATGCTCTGCGACGTTCGCGCACGCCAGAGCGTATCAGCCGTCATCGAGCGGACGCTCGAGCATTTCGGCCGTATAGACGTGATCACGAACTGCAGCGGCTACGGTGTAATCGGGGCATGTGAGGACCAAGACGAGCACGAAATCCGGAATCAGTTCGAGACAAACTTCATGGGCACACTACATATCATCCAGGCGTCTCTGCCATACTTCCGCTCTCAAAACGCAGGTCGATATCTCATATTCAGTTCGACGAGCGGTGCCCTAGGTGTTCCTGGTCTAGGGCCCTATTGCGCGACGAAATACGCCGTCGAGGGACTTATAGAGGCCATGTTATACGAAACAGACTCTTTCAACGTAAAAGCTACACTCGTAGAACCCGGGCTCGTCCGCCGTGACGAGCCAGGTTCTCTCACCAACCCCTTACCGACATGGGGCCACTTCCTCATCAAGCCGGCAAGCGATGCATACGCCCATGAAACATCACCGGCTCTACATGCGAAGCGAATGGTGCAATGGCTTGGCGAAAAGCAGCCGACAAGCGCCGTCAAGTGCGCTGAGCTCGTGTGGCAGCTCGCGCATTGCTCGTACCCGCCGCTGAGGCTGGTGCTGGGGAGTTATGCTATTGAGAGTATCAGGGACAGACTAAGGTCTGTGACGGAGGAGTTGGAAGATTGGAAACATTTGAATTATCCAGCGGCTACTGACGCCGAGATCGGTGGACCGGCTATGACAACGACGGCAGAGATGAAGCTAGAGAAGGAGGAGAGTATGGTTGAGGGGGATGCTGAGATGTAGGGCATATCATCTTTGTTACTCTTGGTAGTTCTTTCGCAGTTTTCTATTTTGGCGTTTTGGCGTATGGTTTTGATGTGGGACTGGGTTCGCTTTTCCTAAGGGTGTTAACTGCTTTAAGAGGACATAATGATATCGTCGGGATAGGCAGTTGTTGATGACACAAGGCAGCAAGCACATGCGCCAGTTGTATTGACGAGTATTCGCTATGGTCGGATCGGGGAAAGAACATAAGCCTAGAATATGAGTATGTATATCATGCACTGATGCCACTTCTAAAGTTTATGATATTAACAATGAGACTAAATATCTGATATACACGGGGTTGAAATGGCTGCGTGTTTCGACCGCTTTCAGTGCAAACTGGCCATGTTTGAATATAACAAGGTGGTTCACATCATTAATGAATACCTTATACGGATTAGTTATTACATACAAGCTGAAGAACACTATAACTGTGCCCAGCTTGGATTTGTAAATACCTCGTACGACTGCGATTAATGAGAGGATTTCTATATCTATCCAAGTTCCTCCTGTCTTATCGGCATTGCACATCTGACGTTGAGGTGATCTAACTAGAAGTGGTTGAATGATGCGCGAGGTGATATTGTGGTATCAGAACGCTGCTGCACTGCTGCGGCAAGGGCTGCTGCAGAAATAGTGAAGTGTTAGGTACCTACGTATTATGCTACTCTAAATGATAAGAAGACGAACAATCTATCACAAGGTACTGACCGCAATGCTGAGAATTTTCAACCATTTCGAGAAGGCAAAGTGAGTAAAAGCTCGTATTGCAAGAAGCTTGTAGCATACCAGGGGGTTTCACGGGCCGCGGCTAAGCCTGATTTGGGGGGTGTGGGCCGTAGGCGGGCACAGGGGACAGATTCGCGGTGACTCGCAGCCAGCCCTCACTTGGTCTCATGGATGGCTTCCCCCGAAAAGCCCACCCGACCTCAATTTGCAGGCCGACAGGTATTCTTAGCACTTGACGAATTGCCCAACAGCTCGCTAGGTACCTAGGTAGGTACCGTCAGCAAATTGCGAGTGCCTGGACCAAACCAAATATTTTGGCACGCGTTCTGCTGCTCGTCCGCCCAAGCCCTCAAACTTTCGATCTGTCCCCGTCCCCGTCCTCATCAGCCACTGCAGTGCCAGTCTCTCGTGCGACGACGAACCCCCATCCTCGGGCCCCTTTCCAAGTGTTCGTTCCACTGACACACTTGTCAATCTTATTCTTGCATCCCTATTTTAATTGCTTCCGCGTCTCGCTTCTTCGACAACCTACCTGATCAGCCCACGCCACACACCACGACCAGCGACGACAACCCGATACGAGCTTGTCATCACGACGACCATCATGTCTGAGAAGAAAAACGACGACTTCGCCATTCGCATGGGCGGAAGCCCAATAGGCGGGAGGGAGGCAGACTCCTTTATTCCTCGCCCGTCTCGCGTCGCATCTCGCCCTTCGACGTTGCAGTCGCAGATTGCCAGAGTCGAGAACAGCCCACCCGCCTCAATTCTCGCCTACTGCCTCTCCTCCATCTCCATGACTGTTGTCAACAAATACGTCGTGTCTGGCTCCGATTGGAATCTCAATTTTTTCTACCTGGCTGTTCAGGTAATTCCTCTCTGCCTCCTTATCTCGCCCAAACGATACATCCGCTCACCCGCTCACCCGCTCACTCGCTTGCTCGCACAGTCAATAGTCTGCATTGCCACCATCCAAATCTTGAAGCAGGTCGGCATCATAACAAATCTTGCTCCTTTTGATCCCAACAAAGGCCGAAGGTGTATGTATTCATTGTACGAATATATCACTGTATAGTGGACCTAATCTCATCGCAGGGTTCCCGATTTCCCTTCTCCTGGTTGGCATGATCTATACCAGTACCAAGTCGCTACAATTCCTCTCGGTTCCTGTCTACACAATTTTCAAGAATTTGACTATCATCGTCATTGCGTACGGTGAGGTTCTATGGTTTGGAGGCAGCGTCACCCCCCTCGCCCTTCTCTCCTTCGGCCTGATGGTTCTCAGCTCCGTTGTGGCCGCATGGGCCGATACACGCAGTGCCAGCCAAGGCACCCAAGCCGCTGAAGCACTCGCGACCCTGAACGCTGGCTATGCTTGGATGGGCCTGAACGTCTTCTGCACGGCTTCCTATCTGCTATGTATGCGCAAATTTATCAAGGGCATGAACTTCAAGGACTGGGACAGTAAGTTGAAATCCATTCGCAAAGACTATGCCTGGGGAGGCAAGTTACGCAGCATATGCTAACACTCAATAGCCATGTTCTACAACAACTTCCTGACGATCCCTGTCCTCATTGTTTGCTCTCTCCTGGTTGAAGACTGGTCAAGCGAAAACTTGACCAAGAACTTCCCTGTAGAGTCCCGCAATACCCTCTTCATCGGCATGATCTACTCTGGAATGGCTGCGGTCTTCATCTCGTACTGCTCAGCATGGTGCATCCGTGTCACCTCGTCCACGACCTACTCGATGGTGGGCGCCTTGAACAAGCTTCCCATTGCTGTCAGCGGTCTTATCTTTTTCTCGGCTCCTGTCACCGTTGGCAGTGTCTCGGCTATCTTTATCGGTTTCGTCAGTGGTATGGTCTATGCCTGGGCCAAGGTACGACAATCCGAGGTGGCGAAGAACTCTCTACCCATTGCTCAGCCTACCATGAGTGCCAGCTCCCAGAGCAACCGCGATGCGGCCAACTCATAGACAAGGCAAGCAAGGCCACTTGTGTACTATTTGTAACACCCTACCGCCAAGTCTACAAGCGCAGATCGACACGATACGAGCCTAAACAACCCCGCGCCATCCCATTCTTACGGGTCAGGCTCTCTCTAGGAAGAGCGAACCGCCCGGCGTCTTGCGACGAGATCACTATATGTATATTAATGTTGGGGTTCAGGCCAATGTCGCGAAGGCTCTTGTGAATCTGTCGTAGACTTGACAAGGCTAAAGGGAACGGAGCTGGGTCAACGGTCAAATCATTTTTCACATCGGCGTATGACGGCATAGGCAAATATGTGGGCACGGAAGTCGTCGTTGCGACTGCTCTCAAGGGCCTGGAGGGAGAGGCGCTATTCATACGGCATGGATTATGTTGAAGGATCTATATAATCAATAGAACGTGATTTCGACTGGGAAAATGTTATGAGCTGAGAGCAGGGTCCTTCGAAATGAATAGCATAGAAACTGTACGAAGAGACGACTCTGAGCATCAATCAGTGTGCATATAGAAGCTTAGGCGTGACTAGTTAGATGAGTGTATGACAGTGATCCTCGAATGTCGAGAAGCCTGGGTACTTACTGCTGGGTGTCGCCAATGAGGTCGAGGGCTGTCTCAATTCCGAGATTGTGGCTGGAGGAAACGTCGTGTACCTAGGTATATGGAATTTGCAGGGGCAGAAACAGACTAAGCTGCTTTTGGCCTAGAGCGACTGGATGCGGTTGATGCAGGTGGTGAGCAGGGATCTTAATTGAAATGGCTGGGGCAGTCGCGTCGAGGGGTCGATTTCTCGTGAGCCGGGCGCGTCCAGCGTCGCATTGAGAGATGAAGAGAAGGGAGCTGCCGAACCCCAGCCACTTGCATTTTACGCCTTCCAAAATTCCATCTTCTTTCCCATCGTTCCCGTCCTCAGTTGTCGCTGCTTCTTCCCCTCTTCATCTCTCCTCTAGAATGCATACTTCTCCCATCGCGGCACCTTCCAACACGAATTTCAGTACATTGCGAGTTCACCCCTATCAGCGTTGACCTTCTGACCTCAACTCTCCCTCGAGCGCACTGACAAGAACATCCTGCGTGTCTTGCCTCCCTACGTCTACGCCTGCATTCAGACGAAAATCTCTCAGCACACCCTTCCTTTTGTCTTTACGATTCCTCGGCCAGTTTTCGACAGGCCAATAATTAAGTCGCTTACAAAAAACCATTGCGACTCGCAAGACCCGCACTATAGAACTAGCATTCGTCGAGCCCTTCTCCCTGCTAGTTGTATACATAACACTTGTTTCCTGCTGGTCGCGGACCATTGAGCCATGCTTCGTGGTCGAGGCCGTGGGAGAGGAGGTGCTAGAGGCGGTCGCGGAGGTGCTGGACGAGGAGGTGCCGCCGCCGCTGCTGTGCAGCGTATGTAACCATCTCCTGGGCTTTGCTCCGCTGCTTGCTTCATTTCTGGCCAAGGCTAATAATTGCGCAACAGCCGGGGACCCAATTCCGTATCCACGCCGCAGAAGATACAGACCCGGTACTCTCGCATTGCGAGAAATCCGAAGATTACAGAACAGCACCGATCTGCTGATGAGAAAGCTGCCATTTTCCAGAGTGGTAAGTTTCCCCTTGCCCCCTGCTTAACAACCAGCTGTGGTTGTCTATCCTGTCGAATGCGATGCTGATAAAAAAACCCGCAACAGGTCCGTGAAATAGCCCTAACGCTTCGTCCTCGAGATGAGGGAATGCGCTGGCAATCCCAGGCTATCTTAGCCCTTCAAGAAGCTGCCGAAGCCTTCCTTGTCCACCTGTTTGAGGACTCCAATCTGTGCGCCATACACGCTAAGCGGGTCACGATCATGCAGAAAGATATTCAACTCGCTCGCCGCATCCGTGGTGTCTGGGGTGGCATTGGCTAAAACAATTTGCCCGTTTCTGAGAGCATGGCGTTCAGGTCTGGTTTTTGGGAGTGGCACAAAACATGGAAGATGATATTGGCAGACAGGAAACGACGGCTTGGTAATTGGCCTCTTCGAGCACAAATCTGACCTCTTTCCCACAAGATGGAGAGGTTGGTTACCTAGGCTTAGAGATAGTGAGAGGTTTGAGACGAGGCAAAGTTCATTATAGGCGTTGAGGAGTCGATTTCGTCCAGAGGGCGCATGGGAGTTTGCGCAACAATGAGGTCACGGCTTGCAGGTGTGCTTTGCTTAAGAAGATACCAATTTCTCAATCAATTAATATTGTGTACGATTATAGCAATGGTGGTTGCCTCGAGTTACACGGTTGGGTGGATCATTTATTAAATGCTCTTCATATTTCCAAAATGGAGGTAGTCTCAGAAAATTAGAGGAATGATCGCCTTCAGAGTTAACAAAGCGGACAGTCTCTTTAAGCTCATTGACCTACCTCTTACCTACGTGATGTAAGGTAGACATACCCACAGAATTACAGTGCCCGCGCCAATTGGCTGCCGAGATCCACAACCACTCAGCTGAACCACCACACAGTGACGTCAATCCTGTCATGTACCACATCGATTTCTTTCATTGACGATCCGGACAATAGGATCAAAGTCGTGAAAAGCTCCCAATGTGGAGATCGACTTCTGTGATTACATGACGTTGAAATCGATTCGCAGCTGGACCTTATCCATGACATGGATGATATTCCCGATAGCCGCAGCTCTTTGACCTAACGTAGTAGTCCCGAGCACCTCGACCTTCGCACTGCTGACCTCACCAATTGACCTTGGCGCGTTTTGTCTCAATCTTTGACTTGCGTGTTTCCTGTATTTTGATACCAGGCGAATTGAATTAGATCACACCAATTCAGAGTGCCAATAGCCTCTCCTACCTCACCCCAAACTCCATTCTCACACCCACCCCATTCGTTAAGCTCCGATTGGTACACAATCACCATGTCCGCCCGCCTCTTCCAAACATCCCGCACTCTCCTGCGGGCACCCCGGACCTCCCGCCTCGCAGTCGGGTCCTGCCTCGGGCTCTCCCTCGGCGTCGCAGTATCGCAACAACCACGCGTCCGCTTCGACGGGCTCAACGCGCCTCGCTCGGGGACATCAACCTTCACCACCTCCTCACCAGCCTTCTCATCTGAGCACAAGCCCAAGAAGCAGTCTCTAGACCCCGAGCTTATGAAGCAATTATCCGGTGGAAGCGTAACCGGATTTCTGTCCGGGTTGGTCATCAGTGTGTTTTCCAAGACGCTTGTCTTGCTTGCAGGTGTGGCTGTTGTGATTATTCAGGTACGTCTTTTCGCATCCAGCTTACAGTATAGTTGGCTTAGAAATCATGAGAGCCAGCGCTGTGGCATCTAACACACAGAGATAGGTGGCGGCCAGATACGGCATCGACATAGTCGACCAGCTGCGCTTAAAGCAACGATTAGGCAAGTCACGCGTATTAGCAGCTCTCGAGAAAGACCCGGCATTTAAGCTCTCTTTTGGCATTGCCTTTGCCTTATCCGCCTTTATGGAGTTCTAGTCTCAACCCCATAGCAACAACCAATACATGATCGAGCATTTCCCCTCGACCCTTTGATTTTCTGCCTGCTCATATGTCCTGTTCCTGCGCCGTTATATGCTAGAACTGTCAAAAGGGCTGCGTCTCCCTCTTCAGCCAAGCCGTAGTCAACTCGTCATTCTCAAAATAGCCCTTTGTCTTCTCGAACACTTTAGCGTGATAGGTGTTGAGCCACTCTTTTTCAGGCGCAGTCAACAATTCAGGATCGATCAGCTTCCGACAATACGGAACCATGGTGACATTTTCGAAGCCCAGCCAAGGCTTATCACCGAATTTGTGCTTGGTTTCTACCTCCTTCACCATGACAATGTTCTCGATACGGGTGCCAAAAGCTCCGTCCTCGTAGAATCCAGGTTCGTTGGAGATGACGTTGCCAGGCGAAAGTGCGACCTCCGAGAATTGTATCCTCGTACCAATGCCTATTGGCCCTTCGTGGACATTTAAATAGGAACCAACACCATGTCCCGTACCGTGACGGTAGTCTAGTCCGTGTTTCTGTTTTCCAATTTAGTGAAGCGAGTTGCAAAAGTGTGAGTGGTGACTCACCCAAAGGAATTGGCGTGCCATCGCATCAATAGCAAAGCCTGTTGTTCCCTTAGGGAAAACAGTCATATCAAGAGCGATGTGGCCCTTCAGCACGAGGGTGTTGGCTTCTATCTCTCGTTCTGACGGCGTTCCGAAATGTAACGTTCGAGTAGTATCCGTGGTACCATCCAAGTACTGTGCACCTGAATCGCACAGATAGATGGCCGCAGGGTCAATGACTGGGCAGCTTCCCCTCTCTGGCTTGTAGTGAATTACAGCAGCGCTTCTCCATGTCAATCAACCAGTTCTCCTACAGAGTAATATAATTTTAGGAAAGGGGAGGAGACTTACTTGGCACCGGTAGATGAGATGGTATCAAAAGAGAGCCCAACGAAGTCCTTTTGCCTCGCACGGCAGGCTTCCAGCTTGTCCGCAGCTTCAACCTCGTCGACTTTCGCACCCTTTGCAATTAATTGGTCCTCAAGCCAGGCAAAATACTCTATCAAAGCTGCACCATCTCTAATATGACATTGTCGCATGCCCTCCAATTCGGTGTCGTTCTTGATTGCTTTCGCATCGCCAATCGGGCTTCTGATCTCCTCGACGAGCTCACTGCCACCTAGGGCCCGCTTGAGTGCCCACGATGCTTTATTAGAGATGAGGAACTTTCCGCCCTCGCTCGACTCAGTCTTGTTGGCTTCCGCCGTCTGCCCGAGTGCAGTGGCATCTCCGAAGATGTCTTGGTATGGCTTGATGGTGACGCTGTTCTTCTCGAGGAAAGATTGGCATTCCGAGCTCAATTTAGAAGAATCAATATAGAGTGTGGCCTTGTCCGGTGTGACGATGGCATAGGAGAAGAATACGGGGTTGTAGGGGATATCGTTTCCCCGGAGATTGAAGAGCCAAGCGATCTCATCAAGCATGGAAATAATGAACCCCAGAGACTTCTTCTTCTCTAGTTCCTTACGCAGCTCTTCGAGCTTTGTTTTTACATCTTTTCCGGCAAATTTCTCGTCCAGAATAATGACCGGTTCACTGGGTCGGGCAGGCTTTTCAGCGCTCCACACAAGATCAACCAAATTCTCCCTGACCGCCTCAAGTTCTTTGCCTCCGCTCTTCTTGATGTTCTTGGACAGCTTCTCAGCAGTGCCGCTTGTCAAGAGGGTCGGGTCAACTGCGACGACCTTTCCACCAGCGGACTGTTCCGCTGACCATTCCTGCCATGTTGGCACATCTTGAATGCCCTGCTTCAATAATGTCCAGTTATCATCCAATTGTTTGGCGGCTTGGTTGAAGTAACGACCATCAGTGGCCAGGGCAGCCTTTTCCTGAGTGATGACGGCACAACCAGCGGACCCAGTAAACCCCGAGATGAAAGCACGGCGAGCATCGCATGGTGCAATGTACTCGGAAGAGTGACTGTCTTCGGAGGGAACAACTTGACACACGCGTCCGTATTAGCTAATCAGTCGGCAATCTATTTGAAGGTCTTGGTATGCATACTGTATACGTCGACCTTGCGGTCGCTCATGAGTTTCCGAAGCTCGGATAGCCGAGCGGTGGTATTAACCGTCTCCATGTCGACAGCAATGGTTGATTTCAACCGAACAGTCGGACGCCGGTTTCTGGTCTGAGACAAACGTGAAAGAAGAGAAGCCGAGAGTCTCGTATTTTCAGGTGACGCTTTAGACGTGCAGGAATTTAAAGGCAACGCAGCGAAACCTAAGAAGCGGCGCATGGGGGAGAACAGACAACTGAGGATACTACAGATGCGGCGGCGCTGGTGGACCCAAGTATTTGTGGACAACGATTTGCTGTAGAGCTACCTGCCTTTCCACCTCTTAGGCACGTAACGGCTTCCTTCGGGCGCTCTCTGAGGTGTGGATTTGAAAGGAGGGGGTAGGTAGACAGGTCGATACCAGACGTCTTCTACTCCTATCACAAGGTGATGAGGCGTTTCTTACTATATCAGCACACCAATGGACATCGACCATTCATTGTCTACTGGATTGGCAGGTCCGGCAACTCGGGCCAAGTCACGGTTGCAAGGTCGCAACCACAGGTTGAAGGCAAACAAGAAGAAGCAACAGAGGCAAGACGTGCAACTCGCGGTGGTCACTGGCAATAGTGATACAGCAAGTTCGAGTCTGATCTCGATTTCTCTAGATAGGTAGGGGATTTATCTTTGGCAAGTGGTCGTGTGCACTGATCATTTCATCTCGAATTTCAAATGAGAACGGGGTCAATGGGGGCCGCTATTGACACAAGAAAAGGGTGTGGCGATAGCATAGATCGAGAGTGAAAAAAAAACAGGCGTTGGAGGGGTTGCTGGTGTGGAATTGTGTGATCTAGCGGAGTTACCTGGTAGGGGACAGCTCGGGGTGGTTCAGCAGCTATTACAAGCACGGCCGTGGGCACTGGCTGTCATCCCAAGCAAGGACGACTTGGGTGACAAGTGTGAATTTTGGTGAATAAGGTACACAAGTGTCGAAATCCACGATCCCATTGCATGGCAAACAAAACACCTCGCTTGCTTTGAAGTTTCATTGATGGTAAAACCAGAGTGATCGCAGGCAAGCCAACATTGGACTACCACCTACCATCTACCATCTACCATCTACCTAATGTGAACCATCCTTTTTAAGACCAACAAACACCACACATGAGACTCTTGCCAGGGCTGTGAGCTGTGCCCATTAACTCTGCACGCTACAACGACCTTAAGCCATGACTGGCATCTCTAAACACCCAACACCATGGACAGCAGCATCCCGATGCCTACGACCTTGCCAGAGGTTGAAAATGTGAGCGCACCTTCCTTCTCTCCAGGTTCCGTACTTGTCATATATAGAATACTGACCCGTCACATATTTCGTTAGCTGATTCATGAGCTCTACTCTTCCAGCAACGCTGTCGTCATATCTCAGATCCAAGAAGTACTCCAGCGTCTGCAGAAGTCACCACAAGGCTGGGATCTAGCCCAGGGGCTGTTAGCTCTACCGGGAGATAATGTCAAGTTCTTCGGAGCCTTGACCATTATCGTGAAGCTAAATACAGAGAAGTACAGCGCTCTTTCCCTAGACATGCCAGTATTCGCAATGCTGATCATTAGCAGGGTCTCTGATGACGATGCCATCTCTGTACTCCAGAACATCATCACCTGGCTACTCCACTCGCTCCAAGAAAGTGCAGGTCCCATTGTCATCAGAAAACTCTGCTCTGCGCTGGTAACATACTTTATCCACTACTCGCACACATGGGCAAAATGTATCTGCCACGTACTTGCCTGCCTGATACGTGGTGCATATGTGCCACTCGATCAAGTCGAGCCCTGTCACGAACTTGTTATCCGGGATTTGGATCCTCAGAAATACCTAGCAGCCAGTTGGTTCGCAACAGCATTAGCTGAGGAAACCGAAAAGGTCGATACCAAGTCCACAAAGTTCATCGCCCTCCATGAACGGGTCCAAGACAATGTCAAAGATGTCGCTGTCTTGATCGCTAGTCGGCTGAAGAGTGCCAATGGAGTCCTCAATCTTCAAAGCAAGAAGGAGTCGATCAACTGCTTGCAGGCCTGGTTTCTCTACGCTCAGCGCAGCCCAAAGCAACCTTTAGTACAGGCTCTTCAAGATCTAGTACAGCCAACGATCGAATGTCTGTGGGTAGAAGAGTTGTACGATAGCACTGTCGAACTGTTGACAGACACGTTAAACAACTGGCAACCATTTTTCACCAAGGGCCACATCGACTCCCTCTATCTGCTATTCGATAGCGACTGGGCACAACAGCGATATCAAGCTCTGATAGACGGCGATTTCGAATTCGATGCCGTGCAATTCGGACTGTTCATGCTGGCATTCGGCGACTCTCAGATGGTCGAAACAATGGACTCCTCAGACACTCGAGCACAGTCTTTCCTCGCCAAGTTGGCTGGGCTCTTGACTGCTCCAGGACATCCAGCCGTCGAGGATAAGATATTTGTTCCGGCGCTCGAGTTCTGGAGCGCTTTCGTGGAAAATCTGGTCGACACACTCTTCTCCGAATCAGTTAGTAATCTCCCATGGGACCGACCACCACTAACCCAAGTCATGCTTGTCGTGTCTCATAGCTGGAAGAAGATACAATATCCGTCTCTCGATACTTATAACGACTGGGACTCGGCGGAAAAGGCTGGGTTCGGTGACGCCCGCAAAGACGTTGCCGACTTTTTACAATCTGTCTACACCATCTCTGGCCTACCCCTCATCTCACTCTTTGTAGATTTTGTGCTTCAAGCTCTAAACAACTCCACCTGGGCCGAACTCGAAGCAGGATGTTTCTGTCTAGGTTCATTATCAGACTGTGTTTCAGAAGGAGACTCGTATGATGACGCTTTAACCAAAGTATTTGGCTCGTCGCTATTTGATCTGCTTCGGGAAGGACAAAACGTCGTTCCTGTTCGGGCTCGACAGACATGTCTATACTTGATTGAACGCTATTCCGAGTATTTTGTCCGACATGCAGAGTATCTTCCGGCCGCGCTCAACCTGCTGTTCACTGCAGTTTCCGATCGACACCTCGCCCTCCCTTCTTCTAAATCCATCTTTACCTTATGCTCATCTTGCAGGAATCTTCTCACATCTGAAACGGGCGCATTTCTTGAACAGTACTCCGCTTTGAGGAATAGCCAGGAACTGGACTCGATGGCCGAAGAGCGGGTAGTCGGGGCAATTGCGGCAATCATACAATCCATCACGGATGAGGAGCAAAGAATTGCCGCAACTCAGAAACTATTGTCCACCGTGAGCATAGACATAAGTAGTTGTCTTAGCCTGAAATCGGCACAAGAAAACACGATGATTGATGCAAGTGACCCGGTAAGTACATGCAATGGACCAATCGTCAGTATAAATTAAAACTGTATTGACTGGAACGAATTAGGTGATCTTTCGCGCTTTCGATGTCTCTCAACGTCCACCATCACCAATATTGGCGCATGAAGCGGCCTTGCAACTCGCGATTCGAGCACTCCATTGCTTATGCAGTATTGCAAAAGGGCTACAAGCACCCGTGGATATCGAGTCCGAAGATGTTCCTTCCAAGCCAGGCCTAGATCAATCCCTTGAACGTATCCATGGCGATATTATGGTAAGCAGATCATCTCTACACAGATTATCGTATCCTCCAACCTGCAGCTATTGCAGTCTTCGATAGGACTTCTACGAAGAAAAGTGCAGCCGGCTGATTCTGTGACTAGGGTCTCCTATTGCAACTTAAGGATTTGTTCTCTGCCAATAATGAAGTAGTGGACACTATCTGCAACATCCTTCGTGCTGGATTCTCAGAAACAGAGCCTGGGCCTTTCGTCTTCCCACCACATATGGTCACGAACCTTATTATCAGCAGTTGGCAGAATCGCATTGCTACAGTTGTAAACACTGCTAGTATATTTGTCAGCTCACTCAACACCGGAAGGACCAAACAGCACACCGCTCCGACTCTAAGTCTCTTGCTCCCTTGGGTATTTAACCTTTTGCATCAATTGCCAGGTAATGAGTTCCCTGTCTAACCTGACGAGTCCAAACTTATGAAATTATAGACCCAGAAAGTGATCCGGAACTGTCTCAATACGGCATTGAGTTCGCCCAACGAGTTTTACTTAGACGTCCAGAGCTACTCATGTTACAGGCACCAAATGTGCTCGAATTTCTCTTCGACTTTGCGATCAAATTGTTGAACGGAACAGAGCCATTGCCTAAAGCCGCTTCGGCAGAATTCTGGGTAACAAATTCGATGGAACTATCACAGTACTTGAAGCTGACGAACGCGATAGACCGCTTTCATAACGGCAAAAACTGACGACCCGAGCACTCAAGCAAATCTGCGTGACACCTTGTCACATTTCGGGCCATCACTTTCCCAGTCATTGATGCAGAACATAGGAGGGAGAGCATCCAGGAGTGATCTTGATAGACTTAGTGACCCGCTTAAGAAACTGGTTGTTCAACATGTAGACGCCTCTAAATGGCTAGAATCATCTCTCAACGATGCTTCTTTTCCGAGCGACAAAGTATCGGCTGCCGACAAATCTTTATTCTTAAAGAAGGTTGTCAGTCTGCGCGGTGGTCGAGCAACGGGTCAGGTTGTACGAGACTTCTGGCTAGCTTGTAGGGGCTCTAATTTTGCTTATGTTTCTTAGCATAGCGTCTTGATCTAGAAAGTAAATGACAGAACCTGCATTGGTGACCAGAAAGTACCACCAAAACAGCTTATATGAAGCTTGCTATGTGATGATGGCGAGGAACGAAGGGAACGAGAGAAGGCCCCTGGTTCTATGACGCTGGCAATCATTCACACACGCGAGCTCCCCGGTCTCTAAACGAATATCGCTTCTACAGCATCGAAGTAACACAAAAACATGCAAGGGGAGAGACAGGACATGCTAAATTTGCGATCCCACTTATGCTTCTCTATGCATTCCTCTGTTCATCTCACCTGGCATGAACTCCAATCTCGTACACTCATCACCTTGCATCAACGTGTTTCCTCCATAAGGCATGCGCTTCTCGCATTATTCTCAGACGATTCCCGCAATCGAAACATTCAAGATGCTAATTCCCCAGCACGCAGATACCCAATATTTTTCTCGATCCACGATTCCTTCACCTCCTTATATCGTCTCGCATCACGACTCATCACATAACTGTCGCTCATCGGGAACGACTTGAGTCGACCGATCGCTATATTTTTCGGCGGTGTAATGACAGGGGCCGGCATATCCTCAGATTTCGTGCTTGTCGTACTCATTCTCCGCTTAGTCGTATCACAACTCTTTGGTGCTGCCGATCGACTCCGAAGTTTAGGAAACTCCTCCTCAATCAAATCCTCAATCGTATCAAACTCATCTTCCTGCTCTTCACAATCCACTTCCAAAAGGGGGACATCAGAATCGTCCCACTCCTCAAGAGTATCCCAACTCTCGTCAACAGGCTCATCAGTCAGCGCGACAACAGCGGGCATTCGATGACCACCCGCCTCCAAGAACTGCTTCCAGCTCTCTTGGATTCTCAGCATCACCTTGCAAGGGTCTCTTCTAGACTTCTTAGTGCAAGACCAAGTATATCGCCAAGTCTTCGTTGCGGTGTACAGGTCTTCTACCTCTGAGTCATAGGTAAATGTCGTGTCGTCCAGTGAATCATCCCATGTCAGGCTCCGCGGGTGAGCGAGGAAGCAGAATTCGAGGGACCGGGTTTGCTCGACTGCTTCGTAGAGATGGAGCCATGACGCCATGCACTCTGTTGTACAGCCTTTGGGTGGATTTGGTATATGTTGAGACTGGTTGTTTGATGTGAGGTTGATCTTGCTGCCAACTGCTGCGCAGGTACAGACACAAGTCATGTTGCAGCGCCGCTGATCACATGGTGCGGCTGCGATTTGCAGGGCTCTGTTCTTGTACAAGATGTAGATGCCTTCTTCTTCGAAATACGGGGATAGCGTTGGCTTTGGGCCACCGAGCACGGTTTGACGCATCTGTCCATTGGGGTCTTGGATGGTTGATATGAGGGTGACTGGACGGTTGCGTGTCGACTTGCAAATAGCGTACTGATGATGATGAGGCATGATGGCTGCGATGTCTTCTTGGTTTTTGTATATTGGGAGATATCGTGTAAGTGAGCACCGCTGAGGCGGAGGCAGTTTGGTATTGTCGAAGTACTGAAATGGGGTATTAGAGATTATGAAGACTTCATGAATGTATTGAGATAATAAACAAGGTATTTGATGGGGTAGTAGAGTATCCAAGAAGTTGTTACAATTGACAGACTTCATTCAGTGAATATAGAGAATGATGAAGGGTTGGAGTATTGTCACCATTGAAGCACTTCTTTTATATTCGTTATTGTCTAGCCTTGAGCATGTTTTCTTTCTACAGACCCGCAGATTAGGAATAAACTGTATGATGTGTGAGGACCTCGCTCGGAGAATGACTGCAGCCTTGACTAGGAGTCACTAGAAAAAGAATATTAAGGATCCCAAACTTTTATCTAAGGAGAGCATATAAAAACTTAATTTAATAGACCCTACACTGACCACGAGTCGCCGTTCTAATTTCCTTTAGTTTGCATGGCTACCTGAGCTGATTTTGATAAGTCAGACCGTTGTACAAGAGGCCATTGCTCACACCTTTGATGGCTGTGATTCACATTTTTTTCTCTAGCGGGCAGAAACAACAGGTGTCAAAGATGATTGTTATGACACACTAAGAGAAAATGCCGAAGAACCATCAGTGTTCCAAATGTGTGTGAGACTACAGCAATGAGGAATTTATTCGTAGAGAAACGTCCAGAAACGAGGAGGTCTTACAACCGCCTTTGACACATTTCGACTGATTGATGAATGACTGATGGGCTAAATAAGCAAACTATCTACGTCTTCGAAGCAATCACATCGGTTCCGTCACTCTTGGCCAGGTATTGAGGTATACAAGAGGCAGACCAAGGTCCAAGTTGATGCCTCGCATGTGAGATAGCCATGATCAAAAAGGGGTCTTAGACCCAACAGGTCCTCAACAGTACGTGTAGCACCAGCCAAAAAGAATACAGGGCTAACTTATTGAGCCTCGTTTGCTATTTCGTTCATCTCATGACGCAATAAATTGCGCTGGAATGTTGCTCATTGGTTCACATCAATAGCAAGTGTGCGGCGGAAAGTGTGCTCTTTAACAGTTATATTTTGTTTGAATAGCGCTGACTAAATGCCATTTTCCCGCTCATTCAATCTCCAAGGGTGCTTGGAGCCTGCAAGTAGAGCCGCTATAATTTGATCGCCCAGCTACAGAGCACCCCCGAATTATGCATGGCAGGTTGGATTGGTCTCAGTCCAGTTTTGCCTATGTGAGACCCTCGAAACGTCCACTTTTTCGGAGAAACACATCGCGCGAGTCAAAAGGACTCCGAGAGTAGAGGTCGCGTTTCAATCATGGCTTATCGTTATGCTAGGCAGACGCTGGGGAGACATCGAATTTGTTGTCATCATAGAATTCGTGATGTATTTTCTAGCACGAAATTGCTAGCTCGAACCGTCCGTAGACCGTAGAGTATGAACCCTTCCCATACATGCAAAGTGCCTAAAACGAGGAAACCGAACTCCAGAGGTACCGCGTCATCCGCCCCATTTTTAGATCTCAGTAGTAATCTTGGCCTTGGGGTTGGTGACCTTGACGCCCTAGACGAACACACTGGTTAGCTCCGTGGTACGTGGTAAAGGATGAGCACGGCGCTTACGAGTTGCTTAGCGCGGGCGATGATATCGATTCTCTTTCTGGAGGAAACGTTGTGGGCGATCTCGGCGGCGTAGGTGTCCTTGTGCATCAGCAGAAGCTCGACGTCCTTGGTGTTGTTGACGAGGAAAGCCTGCGATTTGTTAGAATCCGGCCATCCACAACATTCCAAACAAATTCACCTTCAGGCCGTTGGGGGCCATGTGACGGGTCTTGCGGTTGCTGCCGTAGCCGATGGAGGGCATGGCCATGCGGCCGCGGAAACGACGGCGAACGGCATTGTCAATACCCTTGGGCTTGCGCCAGCTGGGCTGTAGTATAGGTCAGTACAGGGATGATTGAAAATCCGAATCGCAAAACTAACGGCAAGACACTCTGCAGAGAACAAGGTTAGCAGGCGCTCTGGAACGATCTAAAGTCACGGAAAAACATACTGAACCGATCAGACTGGTGACGGTTGAACTTGTTCGTCTTCTTCCTACACGGAGAAATCGGTCAATATCCATCTTAAAATGTAGCAATTCGTATAGAAGGTGTAGAGATGTATGCCACGCAAGGCGATGCAAGGCGACATTTCTAGAATGGGATAATTGTGCAAATCGGGACGGGTATTGAATCGAAATGCTGCACTGCTGAGGGATTACGCCCGACGAATCGCAGCGGCTGGCTTTTTTCAACCAGGCATGTATCTCGACCGAGAGGGGTTCTGCAGTGTGCGTGATGGCAATGGGATCGAAGGACTCAGTTCGGGGCGTGACGATGAGGAATTCGAACGTACTTGACGATGACGATGTGCTTGGCAACCATCTGGGGCAATCGGTCAGTTATCGTTGAATATTGTCTTCCGGGTGGCAGTCGCAGAGTAAAGAAGCAATGTGTTGGCGACTGCTTTCTCTCGGTGGTTCGAGGGGCATTCGTACCTTGACGATTGTATCTGATCGATCGTGAAGGCGTTGGTTGGTGTTTGTCGACGGTCAGGTAGCTACTTCACTGCTCGCAACTCTCATAGAGGAGAGGAAAAAGTTGTGTGGGCACCTTGTCACGTGTGGGGAATTTTAGACGAGCGCTGCGAGTTTTCAGAAGAAGTGCCCGCGAAAATGCAGCTGCGACGCCCGGCACCTGCACCTCAGCCCTCGCCAGCCACAACCCAGTCTCTTTGAGCCACAAACGGCTTTGGTACGGTACCATCTCAGCACTGCACACACACCCCCGTGTACCTGCAAGGAAGGTCAGAGCATTACCTTTACAGATATTTAGGTAAACAGGTCCATGTGCAACATACATGTATCACATATCATCCATGGATTCAGTCTCAGAAGACAGGGCGTCTCTCGTCCTATGCTCGTCATCTGGTAGCCTTCAACCCTTTCTGACCACCGCAACGTAGTTGCAAGCTGGCTTTTTCGAGTGGTAGGTTGCTCTGCAATTAATCAATGGACTACTACTTATTCAGGTCGCGTATTCGGGGGCATGAGGTTAATTATGTTGTCACAGGCAATGCCATGCTTAAACACTGCTTCAATATGAGCACTGAGTGACGAGAGTCTATTCATTTTGCTGTGTATACACATTTTATCGGGTCTATATACGTCCCTGCAGAGTCATGTAAGAAGCCATGGCTTCTCTCTCGCTATCTATAGGTATCACAGGTGGCACTGGCTTTGCGCTCTGCAACCCAACGGCCTTTTCCCTCAATGCTTCTTCCCCTACGGAGCGCCACAAGAATTCTTGCTACTCCAAGAGCATCGTGGATTCTTCATGGCATGTCATGTCGTCGCTTCGGCTTCTGACGTGAAAATCGCATATCGTTCCTCATTACTGTTGGGCACACTGAGCTTGTGCACCCTCCCCATCATCGTCGTCTTCCCATCCCTCTCCATATCGGGGATCGCCTGAGTTTGCACCCATCTAGTTGTCAAAGTTAGCATTTTCTCTGGACATAAATAGCACAAATGCGGAACGAACCTCGTCTATGTCTGCATCGTCGTCGTATTCTACCTCGTCGACTTCCTCCGCCTTGATCTCTGGTCCAGGGCCGGGGAGCAACTTCTGAAGTGACTCGTAGGCGGCGTCATCCTCAAGCCAGCCATCCTCGGGGAAGTTCACCTTGACAACCAGGAATAGGTCGCCCTTGGTCTCACCTCTCTTCAGCGGCATACCCTCACCCTCAACCTTGAGGACTTGGCCTGGGTGTAAAATTTTGCCTCGAGGATGAGATAAGTGGATTCCTCTACCGTCAAGATGCGTTATGACGGTACGTGAAAATCCGCAGAGTGACTCGGCAAGGGTGATCTCGAGGTCTGCCGATAGATCATTTCCAACACGGTGGAAAACATCATGAGGCTCCTCAACCAAAACGAAGACGAGATCACCAGGTGTTTGGTCGGGGTTCTGGTCGGCCTCGCCTTCCAAGACGATGCGTTCCCCTTGGTAAGCACCGCGGGGAATGTATATCTCGAGTGGTTTGGTTTCCTGAACGGTTCGCTTGCCCTTGCACTTCTTGCAGCGGTCCTTCTCCTTGTACAGGACTCCAGATCCCGAACACCTGTCGCAGGGTGCGGCACTCCGGGTCATCAAGCCAGGGCCCATCTGGCGGAGTATCTCGACCATGCCGGCACCTTTACAACGGTCACACTGTGGGGGTTTTACTTTGGGATCCTTGCCACCGGAGCCTTTGCAGGTACCACAGATGACGGACTTGTTGGCGGCGAACTTGACTGTCTTCCCCTTGTATAGATCCTCCAAGCTGACGCTGTATTTGGATTCCTCGTCGGGGCCGCGACGAGGCCTTCTAGGACCGCCGCCGCCCATACCGCCCATGCCGGGCATGCCACCGACATTCATGCCGAACATTTGCGAGAGGATGTCATTGATGTCCGGGCCGTCGCCCATGCCGCCTCCCATGCTGGGGTCGAAAGCAGCCATGCCATGTTTGTCGTATCTGGCGCGGGTCTCTTCGTCTCGGAGGATCTCGTAGGCTTGGGTGACGGCTTTGAAGGTAGCTTCGGACTCTTCGCGCTGGTCCTCAGGGACCTTGTCGGGGTGATGCTTCAAGGCGAGCTATTCCTAAGTCAGCGTCAAGTTTGCAATAGTTTGCCAAAATGTTAGTCGGGTTTAGCTTTTGGGTACACACCTTGCGATAGGCCTTCTTGATCTCATTGGCGTCAGCATTCCTGTCAACGCCAAGCAGCTCTAAAGGGCAGATATGTTAGACGAATGTTCGGACGCATCTTAGCGTAGCTTGGACACAGCTGGTGCGCTTACCGTACAGGTCGGTGTTGTCTGCACCGGGAGCCTCCATGGTTGGGATGTGAGAGCTGCGGCTGCGATGAGACTGTGGTGATGACTAGGCGAGGAGGGGCGGATGTGAGTCTTTCAAAAGAAAGATTATAGTGGAGTTGGGAGGCTAGACAGGCGTTGGACTTGGGTAGCAGCGGCAGAACAGCGCTTGTCATGGGCAGCCTGGAGTCAACGATAGAGGGTGAGATAGTGAAAAATTTAGGCGGGGAGAGCTTAATCGACAAGACCGGGCTGCAGTTGTGACGGGACTGAACAACGGAGCGCTCGTGCTTGCCCAAACTGCAGTTAGTACCTTAGGTACCTACATGTACCTACCTAGTAATATCAAGCACTTGGGACGACAAAGACATTTGAGAATCAAGAGTGAAATCACTGCAATATCTTATTATAGTCCAAGGCTAGACTTTGTGCTAAGCTCTTTCTAGCTTCTTCTAGCTTGGTCTCTCCCATGTGAGGAGCATGCTGTTGTGATGTGCTAATCATTGGGGCATGTTCCACGCTCGTGCACCTACCTATCCCCTCTCTTCCGCAGTCAAGGTCTCGCAGTCTCGCGACCCCCACCATGCCAATACCAAGAATGCACTCTGTCGAGCTGCAATTGATAAGTCCTACCAGGATCTAATGACAAGTACATTGTTCTTTCTTATATTTCAAGATGTGAAAAGGTTGAAGGATGGGATCACTGATGAGGGCAGCGGAAGGACTGTAAGCTAGTATGGCAAATGGCAGTTTACAATGCATATAGGTATCCGCATTGCAGCTCTCCATATCGGAATTGGCTTCTCACTGCCTTAGATGACTGATCGTGGAAGTTTAGGAAGTGCTGTAGACGCTCACTGAGAAGAGCTGAGATTTCAACCATCTATGTATGATCTGGTGAATAACACTGAATATACATATCCAACCCCTGTCTCACGCATCATGGAGTATGTCGAGATTGCCTCGGGTTGGAAACCGAATAAGTGGGCCACTTCTTGACAATATCATCAGAATACACACATCAACCTCATGAATTCCCTTCACGGACTGTCTCGGCGTGCCAGGGTGGGACTTCTTGTAAGTTTGATTCGGCTCCCGAGGTACCTTTCAAGCCCTGATGTGACGAGGTCCCTAATTTCCACGACGTGGTAGTCTCGCAAACATGACGGCAACGAAGCTTTTGTCCATTCGAGGCTAAAAGCTTCGCCAGAGGAATCATGGATCAGACTAGTATCGCTTGAAGAAGGCAGTAAACGCGACATCCTCAAGTGCACGCTCAGGGACGCCAACCTAGACGCGGATCCTCGACCGCGATATGAAGCAGTCTCCTATTCGTGGCGCAAGGACGTCCTCGACAACCATGAAAGTCTATCCGAGTGGTTTCCGGACAAGGACTCGATGTACGATAGACAAGAGGCCGACAAGGGCACTAGCCTCATCCTCTGCAACGACCGGACGATGCGTGTCCATCTTAATCTTCATGACTTCCTTGTACGCCTGGGCGCGAGAGAGCGTGGGTTGCACTTGTGGATCGACGCAATCTACATCGACCAGGACGACAACGACCCTGATATTCGGAGAGAGAGACTTTGGCAACTCAACATGATGGGGAAAATCTACGCCAGCGCGGAGACTGTGCTCGTCTGGCTCGGGGAGTCGGGAAACCTCAGCTACAGCTTCGACCGCAAACTCGACTTCATCCAACAGATGCCGGTCGAGTATGAGCCATATGATACTGAATACGACATCTGGAAAGTCCATAAGAAAGCCGCTTCTGCGTCTTGTTAGCCATTTGCAAGGGACGGGAATCATGAGCCTTGCTCACCTGGTTAATCGGGACTATTTCCAGCGATCATGGGTCGTTCAAGAGATCGCTCTCGCACGAAAACTCATCTTCTACCTTGGAGACATGGAACTATCACCTGACAGTCTGTTAGGCGCCATTTACACCATGGCGGCGTGTGATCTCAACCAGCACACTGAAGTCGTGAGCCCTGCCGAGGTAAGCGGATCGGGATTTCGGGCCATACCACACATGCTGCAGGCGCAGGCGCACTCGTCTCGGCATGAGCTGTGGTTGTTCCGCGATTACCTGTTTTCATGCCGCGATCGGGCGGCCTTCTAAGCAGAGGACAAGGTCTTTGCAATCCTTGGTTTTGTAGGTGCCGAAAAGCGCCAGCAGCTTACCAAGGACGCTATTACGAGGATGGCAAGACTATCTTGGGCAAGCTATACGCCAACTGTGCCTCTATTTTAGGAAGCCATCACGGTTGGCCATATGTCCTGTCTCTCGTTGCTTGCGGCGCAGCAGAGACACCAGACCTATCATCTTGGATCCCTGATCTTAGGCTTCGACTTCAGCCGAAACCGTTTTGGTACTACGGAAGCACGCACTTCTGCGCTGCAACAACCGTGGAAGGTGTCTTCACCATAGTCAACGAGGAGAGTAGTAGAGACCCTGAGACAGAAGGAGAGATCTCCGCGTCACGTATGCCCGGTCTCGGGCCAGCCTTGACTCTAAGCGCAGCGTATGTAGATGAAATTGTGCAAATTGGCGAATCGCAAGCCGAACTGCTACCTACACAAGTCAAATACGCCAAGAGGCATATAATCGATCTAGTCACGAAGCTCGGCACGCATTACGCGAAGACGTCCGAGTTAAGCATGGATGCGATTATGCGAACGTTTACGGGTGACGTATTCGAGCGAGACCGCAAGACACCCTTTCCCAAGCTGCGGCGCGCGTTTCTTGCTTGGTTCTCACTTCTTGCCTCTAACGTCAGCTTTACACCATCCAAGTCGCGGCCGCAGGACAGCTTCTTCCGCAACACGGCGAAAGGCCGGCTAGCTGTGGTGCTACATAAGACGAGTGATTATGAACGGTTGCGATATAGAGGATATCGAGGCTGCAGTCAGCGACTTCGTCGATGCTCATGATACCCTCGAGTTTCCGTTTCTCCGGCAGCTCACGGCCGCTGGAGCCGTCAGTAAGCCCACCAACACTGGAAAGCCCGAACTCATCATATCCGGCGAAGAGCTAGTCGGTGTCGACGTAGTGGATGCAATGGAAAAGCGGTTGAATAGGATGACGGGAGAGGATCAGATGAACAGAAAAGATAGGCGGAAGCGTCTCGTCACAGAGTGGGAAGCCAATGACCCTCGGGTCTTCTAGCACTATGAGGAACAGCAAGTTGGAAGCGTTAACTGGGTTGCGAACCAAATGTTTCACCATCGTCGCATCTTCCGTACCAAAAATCGAACTCTGGTGGGTTTGGGTCACCGGGATCTCAAGCCTGGGGATATCGTGTGTCTGGTTGCCGGTGCGGAAACCCCTTTTATTTTCCGGAGGTCCCAAGACGCTGCACCGGACGAGACAGGAGCGGAACTACTAGGAGATCTTCGACTGGTTGGTAGCGCGTACGTTCATGGCATCATGTATGGTGAATCGGATAAAGATGTCGAACGCGAATTTGTAACTATCAAGGTCAGATAGAAAATAAAAGCTTGTCAAACAACTACACAAGTACGTCAAAGTAGTGTCGTTTTGAATGCTCTTGACCATGAGCAGTAGAAAATTTATTACGCATCTGGAAGAGTCATGATTCCACGACTAGGGCCAAGATATTAGTAAAAGAGGTAATCCAGCGAGAAAAAATAAGGGGGGGAGGAAACCACCCGGCCACCCTCTCACCGTCCATCAAACTCTGGTCCTCTGGGCAAGGGAAGGGGCATCTCTTCCCTTATTCACTGGAATTCAGCCCGACTGCGGGAGTTCCAGGTATTTGCTCAAAGCTGCACCCTTCTTGTGACATAATGATGCTGGATGCATTGGTAGTGGGGTACAGCAACAAGTTACTTCAACTGCACCAACACTTGCATCTGCACCCATACCTGCGTGTATATGTCCGAAATCGCGACAGCATCATGGCCATTTCCGTGTGATGTCACTGTTTTTTTTTCTTAATGAAAAAGAAAGGTACGCGTTGCTATTCGTTGTTTTAGTTGTCATGTTATTCGGTGTTTACTCTGTCTTCTACTGCTAGACACACGATCTCGTACTGGACGGCAGTCTACTCTCGTTATGACAAGCAATACCTTCGATATCTTTGACATGTGACCGAAAATGGCATATTTGATACTTCGACATCCTAATTCTTGGTCATCCGACCGCTCTCGTTCTGTCTAACATACCTAGCCATGGAAGCTGAAGATGACCGACTCAGCCTTGTGAGAAGCTCCTCCAAAGTATACACAATTATCTACGTATATGTCTTGAGGAAACCCTCAAAGAATGTTTCGACGCCAGAGTAATCACCCAATGACCCGATTCTTGCAATATCTGTCTCACAGTTAGTCTCGTGTATCTTCACTCAAAGTCTGGCACATACACTGGTCCGGTCGTACAACGACAAGGGCACCTTGGTTTGGATCTATTCCGTACGCATCGTAAGCGTGGCCGTGGCCAGAGTTGTTATAGCCTTCATCGTCGACAAATACGTTTAAGACATCTTCGTAGGCAATATCTCAGTACAGTGCAAGCACAAGACTCGTGAATGGGGGACTTACTTTGCATTTTCCATACGCCTGTTATTGGAGTAAAACATTGTGGGATGTTATCCTAGACACGAAAGTCAACAAACAATGACTTTTTATTGCCGTTTCTATTGTTGTAAAGCCCCGGAACGAATATTTGGACGGAAAGGTTTAGGGGACGCACCAATGACACGCTATTGCGCTTAGAAGATAGCACGAGAATACAGTTCAGTATACTATCTGGGTCAGACCCAGGGGGTGTGAATTTCTTGATCATTGTCTCCAAGTCTGTCCCCAGCTATAAACAAGTCTAGGTCAGTAATGCTATCAACCCAAATCGAGGCATGGGGAACAACAACGGACCTCGCGCTTCGCGCTTGTTTCTTCTCTAATATCGCCTCCAAACACAACGATATGCCACCGTGAATCGGCAGGTAACGCTGTCGTAAGTGGGCGATGTCGAGCATCACAGACTCGAACCACTTGAGCGCTCGGAAATCGCATTCCGACTGTCAAGTTTTTCGCGAGAGACCTATGACTTGTTGCTGCCGAAGTGATCATTGAGTCTTCGTACTTTGTGGCTAATCCCGCTCTATGTTGGGGTTTCGTGAGCTGACAAGTCGCTAGATTCGTCGTACCAAGTTGCGGACTGAAAACTAGTCGGTGAAACGGGGGAAAACTCCACACTCACTATACAATATCCAGTCAGTCTTGCAAACAGGCTATAGGTCATCATTAGCCAGCTTATACACACCGTATATTTTCCAGCCTTGACAAACAGTTCCGGTGTGATCCCCCCGCCACTCTCCTTCCCCGCAGTTGAAAATAACTCGGTCCAATACCGATCAAACTCGATAAGATCAGCAGCTGTGCTCTGCCGCTCAAGAACATACGTTTCTAGTAGCTTTGGGTCAACTTGATTTCGTAGAACAGCAGCCAACTTCCATCCGATGTTGTAACCATCTTGGAGGCTGACATTCATGCCTTGACCGGCTTTGGGAGAGTGCGTGTGGCATGCGTCGCCGCCAAGGAAGACTCGATGATGAACGTGGAAGGTATCTGCTAGACGTTGCCCAATCACATAGGCGGACCACCATGCTGTTTCTGCGAAGTCGATTTTATACGGTTCTATGTTTCGATATCATATGTTAGTTTGCGGAGATGTGCCTTTCTGCTGTGGACCTCGAAAGGTGAGAAATCCACGTTTGGTAGCTTATATTCACTTACTACTATTGGTTAGTTATGGGTTGTAATAGCAAGTTAGGACAAGTTGAATAAGTGCAATCGAAATGACGCGGTGGAATCGCATACCGAAATATCTGTTTAGCCTTGTCATGCAATTGGGCCAAGGTAACGTCTTTGGCGGCAGTGTTGCCCGTCAATTCAATGTATAAACGTAAGAGCGAGTCGCCTTCGCGTGGAATAGTCTGTAAATGTGTTAGCTCATGTGTTAGCAATACTTTTTCTTCTGTTGCTCGATTCCCTGGCTCGCGCTGAAGTCTATAATAAGATCGTACTTAGATATGGAACAGTCAGTCACGGTCAGAGGCCCAAGGAGAGGAATAACGAGAATGTCACTTACCGATTATATTTCCTTTTGAAGAGTGAATAATCGACTTCTTTCTAAGGTCGGGAAACTTTGTTCGTGGATAGACGTCCATGACACCCCAGACCTCATTCCTCTACCGGGAAAAACGTCGTGTTAAAATTCCAACCACAACAACCTCTGCATGATACTACAGGGGCGTACTCAAGAGGTTAAGATACATACTGTTGAACAATCAGCTTATTGAACTCATCAGATGAGAATTTGAGGCAATTAAGGAAACATACCGCTTCCACCCACCATGCTAATGCCCAAAGCCTTTCGAACCTGGCTATGGGCACCATCGCTACCCTTATAATGGGATTTAAGTCAAATCTATGTTGCGTTGCATAGACCAAAACTTACCAGCAAATACTTCGCCTTGTATGCTTTCTCCTCGCCGTTTTTGACGGCCGTGACAGTGACGCAGTGTGCATCCGGGTTATCTAATAATTTCTCATCGACAGATAAACTCTTGAACTCGCAACCATGAACAATGTTTGTGCATCCCGCTACGCGCTCCATCTCGTCTGTCAGAATTCCGTTGACTAGCGACTCTGCTCACCATCAGATTGTATATTAATATTGCAACGATCGATACCCAAAATGACCTTTGAGTGATTAGTAACATAGAAACCGACATACTTTGATATATATTAGCTAACAATCAGTAAATCACAGCCCACCGAAATGGAATACCACACTCACCGATTCAGAATGACATGCGGAAGATGACTTAATCCAGCCTCGGTATCAGGTGCCGAGCTCGTTCGCCGTATGCCCTCGTCCGTATTTCCTTCATCAGACCAAAACGCATCTTCCAAAACCTGCATCGGCAATCAGTCTCATCACATATAACGAACCCCGATGACAGGTATACATGATATGCCTTCCTCAACAACGGGTCCTCAAGCCCAAAGCTCTCAAACAGCTCAACAGTGCGAACCTGCACACCATCCGCCTGCCCCATTTCTAACCTTCCAGGACGGCGCTCGAGGATGCGGTAGGAGATCCCGGCGCGGGCGAGCCACACACCGGCACATATGCCGGCTGAGCCGCCCCCGACGACTAAGACGTCTACTTCTTCCATCTTCACAGACGGTGTTGAATTTGAGATGATCAACAAGTCAACAGCACTCCAATACAAGTATCCCCCCAGACAGTGATTCCGATGATCGCGGTGCTGTTACTGCTACTGCTACTTGTGTGCCACGTTTCGGACCCCGCGGCGGTGATAAGCTCCTAGGTACTGCGGGCGTAACGGGGTGTGACGTCCAGTCATTCTCCGCATTGTTCGGCTGAAATTTTCGGTGTCATTCGGCCAAAGTTTCCTCCTTTACCTACCATAACATACTGTCCATTTCGAACTTGGAACCGGCACGATTTGCTTTGCCGAGCTGTTCCCGCTCTCAGGCCGCTTCTGTTTCGAGATGACTCGGAGTTGAGATGGACACATTTCCACTTGTCTAGACATTTCACTGCATCTTGTAATCACGAAACTTGAGAGTCCATTCACGGGACTAGCTTCATAAGGTATGTACAGTGGTATAACAGTCAGAATACACAGGATCTTAGCCGTCATCTGAGCGACCAATATCTATCACGACAGTCAATACGCCAACCCCACAGCTTGTCGCACGAGCACCATTGTCTCCTCAGCATTCCGTCTCGCCGCCTGAGCACCCGCAGCCTCAACATCAGCGAGATACTTGCCGCCATTACGGGCGAGCACCTCTCTATACCTCTCGCGGATACCGGCCAGCTCATTCACCACGGCCTCTGCAGTACGTACTTTGAGCTCCTTGTTCTTGCCGGTTGAGAGCGAATCTAGCGCTTCTTTCGGCGTCATGGGTTCGCTGCTACATTGCGCGAGTATATCCAGAAGATTCGACACTCCAGGTCGGTTTACGGGATCGTATGATACGTAGTCCGTGTTGTCTGTCCTGGCACCCATAATATATTTCCTGATCTCAGGTTCTGATGCCGTGATGGTGATCCGGGATGACTCCCGTAGAGCGGATTTCGACATCTTTTCCGTGGGGTTGGTGAGGGACATTACGCGTGCAGATGGAGCTGGTGGGAGGTGTCAGAAAGCCGTTGTACCTGGGCAAGTGACGAGGTATGGAAGGAGCAGTTGACTCACCGGTTATAGTTTCTGGCGGCACGAGCGCCTGGCTGTCATAGGTATGCCGGAAATTTGTCACGCATTCTCGTGCGAACTCCAGATGCTGCCTTTGGTCGTCACCCACGGGTACGTGCGTGGCGCGATGAACCAGAATATCGGCTGCTTGTAACACAGGGTAGGAGAATAGACCTAGTTTCAAGCGGGTGTCCATTGCGTGCTCGAGGTTGCCTTGTTTATTCGTCGACTGGAGTTTACTCTACCAACTTGTTTTAGCTCTCGCGGTGTGTGCAGACATAAAAGATGTTTGAGAATAGTCTCACCTTATACTGTGTCATACGTCCTAAATAGCCCATTGATGATGAACAACTCAGTATCCACATAAGCTCGGCATGTTGCTTTACCTATAGAACAAGACTCCGTTAGAGACAGCGATTTCACGCAGCCGAGCAGAATGGGCCAGTGAGAACGTACGGAGGATTGATAGAAAAGAGTGCATTTCTCGGGATCTAGCCCAATAGCCAGCAAGCAAGCAAGCATCTCTCTCCTTCGATTTCTGAGCTGTTCCGCATCCTGCGGCATCGTTATGGCATGTAGATCGACTATTGAAAAGTACAGCCTGTCATCTGGACCAGCATGATCTTGCAAGAGCTTCCATTGCTTCAAAGCGCCGAGATAATTGCCGAGATGAGGAACACCTGTGGGCTGGATCCCCGAGAAAATGACGCCGTGCTTTGGTTGGGATGCTTCATCTGAGTTGTTGCGTTTCTGTAGTGAGAATAAGAGCCGTCGCGTGGCCGAGCTGGGACGGCATCGCAGACAAGGTCTTGCTGCCGGCAGCATTTATATTTATGGCCGCACGACTCTGCGCTTTTCAACAGATGGGGGATCTGAGATGAGATGATACAGTATGAGCTATCCAGTTCTTAGCTGCGACCTGTTTCTTCAGCTCTATGGAGTCAATTAGCGATGGGTAGCGGATCTATGAATGAGACACCTACATTTTGAACGAGACGAAGGTTAATTATTGGACAGTTGATCATTGAGAAATACATTTAAAGACTTGAACAGTCGCAGTGGCAGATGTTGAGAATGAGTTTATCTCTTGGGCAGGGGCTGAAGCTCGGGCCAATTAGCGCGATTTTGGTGAGTTGCGTGTTCATATCGTATTTCCAGGTTATAAGACATCGTCAACAAGACATCACTCTAAATATGCTGTGAGCAGGAGAATTGTGCATCTCATCGTCGGTTCTATATCTAAGTGATGTACAATTGTTGTATTTTACATTTGAGCTACAATGTATGTTCAAGGTTGGTTTTACATGAAAGACTAAGATGTCCTTAATTACTTCTGCTCCCTCAACTTGTAGTGGCCATTCTTAAAGGTAGCCTGGAATTTTTCACTGGCCATCATCTCCTTGACCTTCTCAACAGTGCCCAAGACTTGGTTGGCACCCAGCATTTCTATCTTCTCATCGATGGCCTTCTGCATCGACTGTGTCTCCGAATCCATCTCCTTGCCGGCATCTGGACGGAAATTAGTACATAACTCGTGGATATGGGGCTAGAAGAACCTTACCAAGAGAGCAGTACTCCCACATGTTTGCCTTCATACCAATGCCGTAATAGGCGTGTTTCTGCAAAAAGGCGAGCCAGATCTGGACCGTCTCCGGGTGCCCGTCTCTGATCTGGATTAACCTCCTCCGGGTGATACGCTCAAAGTTTTCCTGTGATTTCTTGAAGATGAAGTGAGATCTCGGGACAGTCCATCGCTCCGTAATTTTGGGCAAAGGCACGGGGCCGAAGGCTGGGAGACCGAGATAGTAGGCAGCTCGCAGGGCGAAGTCGCAAAAGAACTCTAGATTAGGGATGCTGTAGGATCTGAGCTGGAGATCGCACGATGGCACACCGTATTCTGCTTCGCGTCGGAGGGGTTGAAGATAGACGGCTTGGACTGCTCGGGGATATCGAACACTTTTCGCATCGATAGGATTGGGTTGCTCGTTTCTATCATAATACTTTAGTAATGTCATTTGTCGTCATTGAGACCGCACCATACAACAACTGAGGGGGCTTGGCATCTTCGTCGACTCTAATTCCAGGTCAGTATTACAACAAGACTCGAGCGACTATGGTATGTTGGCTAACTAACATTGAGGCGTGCGAGCGCGTGGTGACAAGGCCGGGAAGAACATGTCGACTTTGGCCAGCCTATACAGAGGTTAGTGATGGCCAGAAGAACAATTCGCTGGGTGTAGCATACAAGTGGCCGCGACAAGGACTGCCGTATTGGCCTTAAGATACTGGCTCTGGACATGATGCTGGGATTGGCGATGGCATTCCAGCAGATGAGGTTCTACATTGGTCTTTCAAGATTTAATGATTCGAGGCGCGACGCTGTCTGGGGGTCTTATCGATAGCGGCTACCTAGTAGTCACCTACCGCTACCCCTGTCTGCGTGCCCTGTTGCCGCAAGCTTTCCACCCCGCCAGCCCGTTGATTGTCGGTGCTGCCGTTGCCGCTGCCCAGTTGCCTCTCGCGAGCGACTCCAGGTCCCTAACTTGCACCTCCAATACCCCACATTGCCATCATCGCCAACTGGTATTTCCAACTAAAGCTTCACCTTCTACATCCACATCCACGACTCACATTTTGGCACACCGCACAGCCAAAATGGAGGTGGCTATGAAGTCGTGGGGTAAGGTCGTCAACTTGCGTCGCTCTCGTCTACTCCAACCATGACTAACACCCAAACAGAGCTCGACAACGACGTCAAGTTAGTCGACCCAGCTCGCGATGCCCTCTACAACTTCGACCCCGACCACCAAGACAAGATCAACGCCGGCAAACCCTGGAAGTCCGACCCCCACCACTTCAAGCATGTCCGCATATCCGCCGTCGCTCTCATTAAGATGGTCATGCACGCCCGCTCCGGCGGCGAGCTCGAGATTATGGGTATGATGCAGGGCTACACCCAGGGCGATACCATCATCGTCACAGATGCCTTTGGCCTGCCTGTCGAGGGTACCGAGACCCGTGTCAACGCCCACGCCGATGCCGACGAGTACCAGGTCGAATACCTGCGCCTCGCCCGCGAGCAGGGTTCCCGCCAGGAGAACGCTGTCGGGTGGTACCACTCCCACCCGGGCTACGGCTGCTGGCTCTCCGGCATCGACGTGTCAACCCAGTCCCTGTGTCAGAACTTCGATCCCTACGTTGCCGTCGTCATTGACCCCGACCGCACCATCAGCGCCGGCCGCGTCGAGATCGGTGCATTCCGCACCTTCCCCGGCAACTACCAACCCCCGCCCAAGAGGGCCACCGACGAGACTTCTGGCGTCTCTGTGCCGCTCTACAAGGCTGAGGACTTCGGTGCCCACGCCGACAAGTACTACTCCCTTGAGGTTTCGCACTTCAAGTCCACCCTCGACTCCCACCTGCTCGAGCTGCTTTGGAACAAATACTGGGTCCAGACCCTCTCTCAGAACCCGCTGCTCACCAACCGGGAGTTTGGCAACAAACAGATGATCGATCTAACCTCCAAGATTCGAGAGGCCACCCAGGCCGTACAGCGAAGCAGTAGGGGCGCTAGCATGTTCTCGAGTAACAAGGCCACCGATCTGGAGATGGAGAAAGTCACGAAGGCCAGCCATTCTATCGCCATGAAGGAACGGCAGGGTCTGATGTCCGGGGACATCAAGTCCAAGATCTTCAATGGTCTTGACTCCGGTGACGCAATGAACGTAGATAGCGGAGTTGCGTAGAGGTGGGGGAATTATAAAGAGGATATCCGTATGTGTGATAGAGGAAGCGGAATTCTTACGTGACACCAAGACTGATGCATCGGGCGGCGTTTACGGGTCGGAGATTTATACTACAGGCGTTGTACATGGTCCAGCTACATCAATGGTACATCTTTGCTTTCTAACATTACAAGAACGAGGTGTTCACTTTTCTCTTACCAACTCTACCGCATGCTCATAGCCACGGCATGTGCTTGTTTCACGCGAGCCAACGTGTCTTCTTTCCCGAGGACCGCCATGCTTCCTTTCAGCTGTGGCCCGGGCACGGAGGCATTCAGCACCCAGCGTAGGAACTCCCAGCCCCACGCCTTTGCTTTGACAACCTTGTCGATTACTTGGAGATGGGCTAGAGGTTTGATCATCGGCGTGATGGCTTCGCTGATGTTTTCCTCTGACCAGTCTCCCGCTGGGATCTCGTCGAGAATGCGGAGTAGATCCTCAGTTAGCTCTGATACTTTTATTGGGATGCGGATTTCGGTGCCTGCATTATCTTTGCATGAGATACGGATATTGGGGAGGATGGCCTCGTGTTTTTGTAGACTGGCTTGGTGTGCGAGTTCGGGGAGGTCCCAGAGCATGTATATATTCTTCTTTATGAAGTCTGTGGGCTTCGCTAGGTTGGACTCGCTGAGGAGCAGGAGGGTTTTGAGGTATGATGGAGATATGACTAAATCACCTGCCCCTGCTGGGGGGTTGACGAGAGCGGCGTTTCGCAATGGCCCGATTGATGGGACTTCGAATTCTTGTTCGAGAGTTTGACTCTCTGGAGAAGTTCGTTTTTTCTCGTACGCTATGATGTGGTTTGAGATTCTGTTTAGGATAGGGGCCGCGATAGCCTCGTCGTTCAACCCGCTGACTAACGCCTGACGGGCATGGGCCTTTTGGAAATGTACGTTTTTGTTGTTCACTGTGACGTCGCCTTTGGTGAACTTAAGGTGGAACTATTACTTGCGTCTCAGCAGCCGATGTATAAATGGGAATTAAGAAGAAAGTAAGCGCGAGGGGGAAGAAATCCCAACAGATTATTTGGGTGAAAATGCCTACCTTCTCGATCATCTCTTTCATATTCATGACTTCAGACGTGTTTCCTCCCTCCTCTCTTGCGGGAGACCATCCCATCAGAAGGACATAGTTCAGCAGAGCGACGGGAAGAATTCCTTCGTCTTTCCAGGTCGAAAGATTGAAGCCGCCAAATCGCTTGCTAAGTTTTTGCTTGTTCTTATCGACCAGCAACCCAACATGGGCAAACTTGGGAGGCTCCCAACCGAACTTGTTATACAGAGCCACGTGTCGTGGTGTTGACACCAACCATTCCTTTACATAGGTGAGTACCCAAGATTATATGCTCTGTTAGGAAGAAGAGCGCACTTACAGCTCCTCGGATGACATGTGTGATACCCATAAGATGATCATCGATAACATTAGCGAAGTGATACGTCGGGAACCCATCTCTCTTCATGACTATGAAGTCATCCAGCGGTACGGGACTCTTGTACGTGCCGTAGACGAGATCGCTCACCGATGGTGCTTTAGCGGGGGATTTCAAGCGAACACAATGTTCTTCGCCGTTTGCGGCTCGTTGATGAGATTCTTCCGCAGAGATGTGGGAGCACTTCCCGTTGTATACGGGATCGCGATTTTCCTCCAACGCGAGCTTCTTCATTGTGTCGAGTTCCTCTGGGCTGCAGAAACACCGATATGCCTCGCCGCGCACAAGTAAAAGGTTGGAATGCATTGCGTATTTTGATAATCTCTCGGACTTGTAAAGATGTAAGAATGGTAATCTCGATATGAGGACCGAGATTGCTATTTACCTGTTTATATGGGCCGCAAGGGCCCCCAACGTCAGGGCCTATGCAGTGTTAACCATGAGAGTATGATATTGTGAAGTTTGAATGCATTTCATCAACCTACCTTCATCCCAGTTGAGCCCAGCCCATTTCAGATCTTGATACAGTTTCTCCTCGGCATCAGGAACAAGTCGTTTCTGTACCGACGTCAGAATTTCATACATGGTCCCCACGATGCAAAGTGACCTTACCTGATCAGTGTCCTCGAGTCTCAGGAGGAACTGACCACCAGTAGCTTTGGCAAGCAGGTAGTTGAAAAGTGCCGTGCGCAACGACCCAATGTGGACGTAGCCAGTTGGTGACGGGGCAAAACGTGTTCGGGCTGGCGTCGAGGGCAGAGCCGAAGTTGGCTTTTGGCGAGCTGGCCGCCCTGAGAAATTGTTCCGCGAGAAGATGCGCGAGGCTGTTGGGCGACGCAGAGCGCCCCGAGCGACGCACAGGCCGGTCGAGATCATCATTGCTGGTTCATGGACATATTAATTCCCATTTTGTGGTGGTCCTCGCCTTTCGTAGCCCCTTTTGATCAACAGGCGGAATGGACAATGAGATTGTACGCAACTGGTGTTTTCGATACTGGCAGGGATTCCGGCGTTATCGGATTTAGAGCACCCTGCACCTCAGCCCGTCTGCTTGGTGGCCCGGAGACGGCCATGTCGACGTATGCACATTGCCAACTGGAAACTCAATGCTATTGAAGTAACTCTGGTGAATCATCCATCTCTATAGGTCGTAGTGCTGTACCACTGGCCCTCCACTTTGTACCACGTTTCGGATCGGCAAGTGACATAGTGCGCTATTCCCAATCACCTCCCTAGTCACAGTTTTCAGGAGTTAAAACATTTGAACAGTATCGCATTTGGACTTATAAATACATTACAATCACGACTAGTTACCTTAGGCATTGATCTCCGCAAACCAAGTCCTCAACAACCCCGACAATGCGCCTGGCAGATCCTCCAAATTGTGAACGATGAGATAGTACTGAAAGGGGAATGTATCGAGATAGTACTCCGTCTGGATCTCGTCATTGCCTAAGAACTTGACCTTTTTGAGATTGAGTACGCTCTCCTTCTTGCCTTTCTTGGCCGTGTCGTCCATGACGATGAAAACGATCATGATACGCTCCTCGATGGCCTCGCGAAGTAAGACACGAATGCTCTCGTGTTCTGCCGACGGAGTCACACCATCCGACAGAATAAGCGCCAGTTGCCACAAGTCTTCTGACCCGCGGCTTGTGCTTTGTTGCCGAGCAATGCGAAAGCGCTCGATGGTTTGACGAACAAGGAGGTGGATATCGGTCTCATTTTGCTGGAATGAGAACTTCTGCAACACCTTGGCACCGCTGTCGTGGGAGGCGAACGGCTCCGTGAACTCATGTGCCATGAACACATCTTGGCCGAAGCCTAGAACTCCAACCTGCCCAACTTCCAGCATGCTAAGAGCTCGTGACACCATCACCAGGGACTCCAAGGCCAGGTCACCGGATTTGCCTTCGCCCATACTACTGCTGTCGTCGACGCAAAGCAGTATTTGATACGCGCGTTTTGTCGGAATCGCTCTCCGCATCCAGATCTTATCCCTCTTGTAGCTTGATGCGATGTAGGGGATGATCCGCTTGATGTTGAGACGTTTTCCGGTCCTAAAAGAACCTGATAGTTTAGTTGATTGCGAGGGTGTGAGAATAAGGCGCAGCTGGGAAGTCAGAGACAATGATAGCGGGTGTGTCTTGCTCTGGAGTGCCGTCCATTGTTGCATCGATTCCTCAAAGTCTCGTAGTTCAGATTGAGGCTCCAAATGAGTCGACACCAATTGTTCCGAGGCTTCTTCAATCGGATCCTCGACGTCCGCTAATTGCTGAGCTCCTTTTGCCGGTGGTGTGGTGGCTCGACTATAAGCACCTTGGTGAGTCGTGACACCACTTTGCCGTTCTTCTTGTTGATCATCACGTGTATTGTGTTGATCAGGTGCTTCCGCAATATCCACATCCTCGTCTGTGGCGTGCTCTTCGGGTGTTTCTTGGGGTAGGATATTGCTTGCGGGCTCCTCTTCTTCATCGATTGCCATGGCGTCGTCAGTTTGCTGAGTCTGCTCTTCAGTAGCAGTGCCCATTGCTTGCGCGTCTGCAACAGCATCGTCGTGCTCTAGATGTTGGAACTCTTGAATCTTGGCGTCTTGTTCAACATTCGGCTGCTGCGTTTGGTTCTCCTGGGCCTCTCGAATTTCTCGCTGGCGCTTGTGCCATTTCTCAAGAGCATCACCAAGTGCCTTGAAAGGCTGGGAAAAAGAAGTGTCCATCGCATCGTCTGGATTAGTATCTTTCGCGCCATCTTGGCGTTGTGACATAGCCCCTTTCTGGCCCTGGGATTGTTCCGCGTCGGTCGTTTCCTGACCCGTTTCCTGGCCTTGCTCCTGCTCAGCACCATTTTGAGCATCTTTTTGCTCGTCGCTGTGATCGGCATCTTGGTCCTGCCCGCCTCCACCTTTGGCATCGCTTGCTGCGACATCATGAGGATTCGAGTTATTGTCATACCTGACTTGTTGCTCTGGTTTATTCTGTTCCTCTGCCATGTCTTCATGATCCTCTTCGACGGGCTCATCTCTTGGCGCATCCTCAAGAGTCATATCGTTCTCATCGTCCGATTGCTGCCCATCCTCTTCTTTGTTCTCTTCTGCTGGCACTGTCTCCATCTCGTTCTCTTGACCACTCTCGCTCCCATCGTCATTCGTCTCTTTTTCTTTTTCCTCGTCGTGATCGACGTCTGACAGCTCATCCAACTCGTCATCGCTAATAGAAGACATAGAGTCGTTGTCCACGGTATCGATAGCCATATCGTCTGGTAAAGCAAGAGCTTCCTGTTCTTGGACATTCTGATCTTGTGGAATTTGTTCGTCTTGATGCTGGACTTCCTCCTCTTGGTCCTCTGCAGCTTCTTCATCATCCTTCTCATCGGCTTGGTCGCCATCATTTTCTGGCTGCATGTCATCATCAGCTTGGTCATCTCCGCCTGCAATCTCTTCATCCTTCTTCTTTTGGCCTTTCGGCTTGTCACCCTTTTGATCCTTTTCAGCCTCATCTTCATTCTCGCCATCCCACATCTTCTCGTCCACTGCTGTAGGGTCCAAATCGTCGACGTCTCCACTCTGCTCTTCTATCTCTTGTTTGTCATCCTCGTTTTCAGACTCGGATCCCTTGTCGTCCTCATCTTCGCCGTCGACACTGTTGAGGTCGCCTTCGAGGTCCTCGTCAGCCATGTCCACAGCGTCTTTCTCATCTTCCATTTCTCGATTCGGGTCGTTATTCTTTTCTTGCGCTAGTTCTGATAGATCTTCATCCGGCTGGACGTCTTTGCTGATGTCCTCGGCACCTTCCCCTTCGCCAAGTCCTGTTCCATCTTCGAGTTTTTCGCTATTTGCTGCTTTCTCCTCGGACTTTTCTTGCGGTGTACAAAAACCTTGTGAGGCAATTTGTGTGAAGCTTCTGCCTACCATAAAGCCCAGCTTGCAAGTCAACTTATGGCAATTTGCAATTTTGTCGATAAATTGGCTGCATATGTTCTGATACTGGTTGATGATAGGAGTTACAACGGACAGTAAAGATGGAACAATTAATTTAGTGACTGAATTGGTCCAGTCGAGTTGCCGCGAGAGGTGGAGAGTTTCACTGAGGCTTTTCTCAATTTGAGCTAAACGGAGAACCCGTAAAGCTCTTGTGGTCTCCTGATTGTGCTTCGTCAGCCAACCGGCGTCCTCGTCTGAGGCAGGAATCTCGGCCGCTGCTTTGCTAAATTGCTCCACTGTAACAAGAATACTGTCGCAGAGCCTTTTCACACTCTGGACGAGCAGAGAAATGTCTTGGTTGAAAGATTCTAGTTGTTTGGTGTCCCGTTCATCGACGGCAGTCCAGAGAATGACTTGTTCGAGAATGAACGCCAAATCTGGTCGCTCTTGGCATACTTCGTGGACGTCCCGTTTGAATTGGTTAAAGAGTGCTATTAAGTCTTGTTCGCTTTCCAGACGCCTCGTAAAAACCAAGCCAGGAGGGAGTTCAGGTAGAGCTTCAAGTGTGGCTATTGTAACCTTTAATTTCTCTTCCCAGTGACTGAGAAGCTCCACAACTTTGTGATTGTCCAGACTTCCGAATCTGCCGTGTAGTTCGACCATCTGGATACCAACTTTGAGGATTTCCAGCAACCAAATCGAAGCAGCCTGACAATTGCTGACTTTGAGCTGAGGGCTGATGTCATCTTTGCCTTGGGTTTGTCCAAGTAACCTAATTAAGCCACAACTGGTTTCTAAGGCTTTGAGATCAGCAAGCGCAGCTAGAAGTTCACGCCTTTGACCCATTGAGTTGTTCAGGATTCCTTCGAATAAGCCAATACTTCTAGTGACTTCTGCGGATGTCAAATCCTCGGAGTGCTCGGTAGCGCAACTTCGAATACGGGGTGCTAGGTCCAGCATTTGGTGAAAGTAATATTCCGTATGCATAGGATCAGACAATGGATAGTCGACCAATGATACAGTGGAGGCGAAAACAGTGGAAAGAGAGTCTTGTTTAGCAAGGGCGTCGAGAGCCAGGTTGTACGGAACTCCCATGTGCCTCACTGCTCTGAGAACCTCTGCAAAGAGCTTGCGCTTACGGGTTTTCAGATGCTTGACGAGGTCCGCGTTCTCGTCGTTGAGAACAGGAGGCGTCTCTTTTCGTAACTCAGCTATCTGATTGTTCAGATCTACGAGGAAGTCATCAATGACTGATGCAGCGTCAACATTAGAGGCAGAGGTTTGGCCAAGTTTGGTCATAATTTGTACTGTTCGCTGAACATTTGCGAGACGTTTGTAATCGGTCGTCCAGCCCGCAATTGTCTTGTCGCATTCCTCAATAGCAGCTTGATTTGTTGGAGAGCTGAGTAATACGAGATTCGAGCTTGCAGTGACATGATCGGTTGCTACAGACAAGCCTCTATCGATAATTGCCTTCATAGGCTGATTGAGAACGTCGCGGAATTTCCGAACGATTTGGAAGAGCTTCTGGTGGGATTTTTGGGCGCTTTGCCTCAGGGCGACAATGTTTGTATCTTTCCAACTAGCCAAGAGTAGAACATCCTTCATCTTCTTCTCGATTGGTGTGCGGCCTCCCTGGATCAAGTCCTTAACAGGCTGGTTATAGCGGGAGTACAAGTCGATAAAGTTGCGTAGACTGTTGCGCATGACCACCAATTGTGGGAATTCAGAGAGGAGAAATCTGAGGTGAACATGAAGCTGTTCTAAAAGACCAAGTCGGCCTCGGAATTGACCAACTGGCGCTGACGCAAAATACATCTCGAGCTCTTTGATCAGATTGACGGCATGGCTTCGGAGGTCCTCTCCAGATTGAATCAAAGCCATTGGTCCTACAATGACGGCTTGGTAAGCGATGAACCACCACGAAGCGGCGTCATCATCACACTTTTTGACTTCAGTATCAAAGAGTTTGTTCCACGTTGAAAGTTCAAGGCGACGCCAGGAAACCAACATATCAGTGAGACGAGTATAAAGAGGTAACACGCCGCAAGTCTTGCCCGCCCAGCCACCAAATTGCCATTCATATACGAAAGCATGCAATTGCTCAACTCTGGGGATGATCTGAGCTAGCGAGTCGGCATACCCAAGATCCAGAATTTTATCACAAGCCGAAACAACGTTTACAAGTGGTTGCATATGGCCTATCTCATCGATTTGCTGAAGTTGGCGGAAACGTGCTCGAATGTCAGAAACAAGACTAACAAGGTTGCGGCCTTCAAGACGGTTTGGATCGGTGTAAAAGTTGTAGGTGTTAGACACCGAAGTCGCCGTGACAACATCTAGCCTTTCTTCGAGGACCAGTAGTGTCGCTGACAGTAAGTTGTCGTCAGTGATACGATCGCCTTGGACTGAGCAAATTTTTCGAGCAACATGCTTTACTAGGTTCTTAAGGCCACTGGATGCGTTGTGAGACCCCAAGAATATGACCTTGTGGAGTTCCGCAACTTGGATGGACAAGGCTCGAGCATTATTAATTTTGACAACATCCTTAGCTTCTTGGGCTTCGCTCTCGTCATTAAACTTTGGAAACAGGTCATTGAACGCGGCCTGTTCAGCCTCTTCTGTCTCCTCATCGGCTCCGCGGTAACGGAACCAGCTGCTCTTTGCTTCCTCTGTTTTCCGATCCTCTTCCAATTTATGATGCCACTGGTCATAGAAGGTGTGGACAACTTCAAATATGCTTTGCTGGATACGAGCAATCCCCTCGAGTCCTTCAATGGCGCGAACGAGTCCGGCATACATCAGGAACTCAAGCCCAAAGGGGGATGCCGTTGGTCGAGGACTCGAGGGTTTGGATTTGGCACCAAGAAAGGGGATATATTCATGCAAGCTTGCATGGTCGACCTTGGAGGCCTTTGATTGCGATTTTGCCTCCTGACCAAGAGATAAGCCGATTCCCAGACAATGTAAGATATGTACCGTCGGTATTGTCATATCTTCGTATGCGCGATGATTGTGTGTCAATCGTAGACTTATTCTGGATATATTTTCGCGAATGACCTCAAGTTCTTGACTAGCTGAGTCAGATCCGAAATAGTGCTGAAATAGTATTGCTTCGAGATCAGAACCGTGAACAACTCTGAGGATACTGTTGAACTCAGTCTGAACTTTAGACAATTCAGAACTCGTTGGACGGTATGTGACTTGCATCTCTGTTGGACGCTGTCCAAGCGCTCTCATATCTTTCTCGGCTATGTCAATGCGGACTGAAGTAGGCTCGCCGTGTCTGAATTGCTCATATTGCCTCAAAGATTCCAGTCGGCTCCTGAGAGCTTCAAAGAGTTGATCGTAGCTGTTGAGAGCGGCAAGTGGCCGGAGCTGGGGGTCGAAGGGCTTATCGGGAACGAACAATTTGACGAGAGCAAGAGAGAACTGCATCCAACCATTTGCCAGATATATAAACTCATTGAACTGGCCTTGTTCGTGCATCATCAGAGATACGAGCGAAGAAACAAAGTGCTTTACAACAATTCCTTGTGGCTCGTGAAGATGAGTAGTAATTGACGCAGGCAGGACTTCTTCAAATTTAAACGACAATCCTTCAGTCCCCAGGTTTACACTGGCATTTAAAGGCGTATTGCTCCAGGCTACTCGACTGGAGTCAAATATTGTAGCCAAATCAGGGTTGTATACGGCCAGGATATCATCCATGATACGCGACAGTACTTTGTTGAGTTTCCGTGCCTGATTAGAGGTGAGAGCTTGGGAGTTTTTGCTGAGGTGTTTGGCGAGTAGGGGCAATTCCGTCTCAACGGCGACTAGACGACTCAAATGTGCAGCGTCGATAATGTCGAGTTTGTGTAGAATATCGCTAGACAGGGTCTGGTCCCATTTTACCGATACCCGACTTTCTCGCATGAATGTTTCCATTAGCTGCATTGGTCTAGATGTGTCAGTGGCGCTGTGGATTCGCAGGAGCGTAGTCATTGGGGTATCAGACAAGACATCCAATTCATCTACTTCTGGCGTATGACCAGTCTGCTGATACATGTCGTTAAGAATGACAAGCTGCCTGATCGTGTCAAATTCGCGAGCCAGAAAAGGGGTATCAGCAGCAATGTCGTCAGTGAGGTGCTGATTTATCTGTTCAATTTGGCTCTGTAATGGTTGTAAGAGATCCTCGGCATTAGCCTCGCCTACTCGAATGAAGCGGTATGCCTGAGCAAAGGAACTCGTTATCTTGGTGAGATCAAAGAGTCCGATTCCGGACTTCCACTTAATCTCGTCAAGCTGCGAGGCGAGGCGCTCCATGTGAGATAGTTGGTTGAACATGAGCATGTTTTGTACGGGTGTCGGTCTGAGAACATCCCACAGTTGCTCCATGCCAAACCCTGTCGTCAACTTAAAACCGGCAACGAAACATTCATCAAAGCCAGAAATAACGTGTATGAGTAGCTGGTGGGTGTTGTCGTCGTGCCCTGATATCAGGTGGTCGTGAAGACACGCTGACATGTGACTGAGAAGAGCCTGAAATCTAGCCTCTTCAAATTGCGTTCCGGTAAGACATTGAAACGTGCGCTTCCAACTGTGCACAATGTCTCGAAGGACGAGCTTATGTTGCTGTCATAATCCATTAGTATCTCCAAAACAAGCAGGGGCACATAGACCTACATCATGGTATATCGGATTCTTCAGTTGGGTCTTCAGATAAGCCTCGACTGCCTGAAGAAGACCAACCAGAAATTTTGCTGATCTGACGGTCGAGTCTTTTTGTACTGCTACGACGGACTCAGCAACCAGGGAACGCTGCAGACGGTTCATGCTGGAGATCTGCATATTCGACGCTGTTGCTTTTTGGCGCTCGAGTAACTCCCATGCATCGGCAATGATGAAGGACATTTCATAGCATATTGAAAGCCATACTGGATTCAACAAAGGGCATTCGCGGAGCAGGGGTATAATGGGTGAGTTGTGTAGAGGATGGAGCGGCTTTGCAAAACATTAGCGAACAGACGATAACAATCGACATTAACTAATTGCTTACCAGGAAGTTTTTAGCATAGTGTAAGTCATGATCGGATGATGCTACATATGAATCTCGCAAGATTTGCTGACCGTCGATGAGTAAGGAAGACCTGGAGGCAGTGTGAATCGACTTCAAGAATTGGTTCGCCGAGAATAAAGTCGCGTGTGTGTTGTCTCCAGCAATTAGGCCATCTGAACTTTGATGTCTGGATAACAATGCCAGGTCGTCAAGGGTCAGGCCATCCACGGCCCATTGAGAAATGCGCGTATTATTGGCGCTGTCGTAGGCCATTACCTCAAACGCCGATTTATATCGTTGCTGGCGCGCCTCGATGACGGCAATCTTTCCAGACCACACAGGCGTTTCGAATGCATGTGGTTCGATGTAAATTTCAGCAGCGCGATTCCTCATAGCTCGGGATAGCTCACCATATCGAGGATCGACAGTCAAAAAGATTCGGAAATCGGGGTGAGGTTTGACGATCCGGGGTTCGCCCCCAGGTCCGCAATGCTCGTTAATGACTAGGAAGCCATCCGGCTCAAGCAATGAATTCAAACGATCAAGAACAGAGGCACTACACAGATTTGCATTGTCGAGCACCAGCCATTCACCGTTTTGTAGGGCTTGGACAATAATTCCATCTAACCACTCGAATCGCGGAATCTCAACACTGGTAGGGCGCTGAAGAAGTTCTTCAGTTTCCGCGAGGATTGGTGCAAGGCTCGAGTCAGGCGCTATCTGCGTTCTCAGCTCGCTAATCAGAGGCAACAAATGTTTGTGATTAGTCGTCTCGTGGTTGCTGGATTCGACCGCACTTAGAAGATCAAGTGCAATTGTGGGAATGGCTTGAGGTAAAGCACCTAGGGCTGTTGTTTGCAATGATAATGCCAGCCTTCTCACAGCAAAATTGACTTCTCGGAGTGGATCCGATTGCTCAAAGCCACCAACAAGGTCCATGGCATCGATGTCAGCATTCATTGGGAATGTTACGAGAGTCCTCCCAGCTAGAGCAGCTATCTGCTGAAGGAGAACCGACTTGCCACAACCAGATGGCCCAACCATAATACAAGGAATGTTTTGTTTAATGCTAATCAGAAGGGATTCTAGTTCTGGCAGTCTGCTAAGAACGTCAATGCCCGGGAATGCTGTAGGTCTGATCAGGTGATTCCGTGACATTGATGCCAACCCTGTTTGGAAAGCAAGAGCGCTGATGTCGTGATACAACTGGTGAGGCTTTGGTAGAAAGCCAAAAACTTCTCTGAAAAGACGATCCACCTCAGACCGATCTCTTTCGGATCTGAAACGTTGCCGAATGGCAATGGGAAGGAAGTCGTCGACGGTCCCAGTAGAGAGAATGGGGTCAGATGATGTGAGTAGATAGAGCCACCGGAGAGTGTCACGAAGATTGAACTCCCATGGACTACCTTGAGAGCCAAAGGACTTTTCTACCAATATACGTTCCTCGAGATTGGCAATGAAATTGATCATCTGGCCAACTGTCTCGGAAGGGACATCCGGGAAGTTGTGCTTGGCGATAAGAATCAGATCTTCGTCGCGGAAGACATCTGCGTAAACAACAATGAAACGATTTACGAAAGAACTCGGTAAACCCTTTCTACCACCACCTTGGTGATGCGGATTCTGTGCAGCGAAGAGGCGAAAATTCGGATGTCTCTTGAAGACTTGATCCAGCTCAGAAATGTAGACCTCTCCCCGATGGTCGAGACATGCGTTGAGACCCTCTAGAACAGATTGAGATGCGAGATTCATCTCATCTAGAAGCACCCATTCCCCATTCTGCATTGCTCGTAGGAAGGGTGCATCTCTCCATGCGAAATGTCCAGCTTCAGCGCCTTCCACAGGAACGTCTGTGCCGAAGAGATCCATAAGATCAGTCTGATCCGAAAGATTGATTCTGGTCAAAGGTTTTCCACATGCTCGAGCGAGAGCTCCAACTAGAGTTGTCTTACCGACGCCAGGACTGCCTTCCAGCAGTATGGGTTTCTGTACTTGGAGAGCTCGTATGACTCGCATGGCGTTCATTTTTGTCGTAGGTGCGTTTAGAGCGAACCCAGAATCGAAGCTCTCATTGGCATCACGGCCAATGGCAAAGTCTCCGATTCGCAGCTCTTTAGGATTAACGGCGAGCTGTAATGGTGCACGATATATGGATGTAGCGTCGCAGGCAAGCAGCTCACTGAGTTTGTCAAGACATCTCTGCTTCTGTGCGTCCATACTCTTGCCGTCGATAGCGATCAGTGCCGAAGGGTTTGCTCCAAGCGTGTCAATGAACACAGTAGCGGCACCATGGATTACAGAGAATGCTGCATCGCTGTTTCGGCTCTCGTTGATGAATTTCACCCATACAAGGATATCTCTGATGGAAAAGGCTGTCGAAGTTGTTGAGCGGAAGTTACCACTGAACCAGTAGGAAAACTCGACAATAGCTCTAGCATATTGTTGATATTGAGGTTTGAGCTTTGATGACACAATTTGCAGGACATCCTCGTTTCCTGAGAGGGACGGAACCCAGATCTCTGTGAAACGATTTCTCAATGCAGGAGACAACTCTTTCTTGCCAAAATCGCCTCCTGGGTTCATGGTTGCAAGAAATTGGAAGTCCGAAGCGGCCTTGACGAATGAGTTGTCGATGCCTTTCTCTGCAAGGAGGAGAGAGCGCTGCGGTTCAAGGACTGAGTTGAGTCTTTCAAGAACGGAGTCGTCCGCTAGCGATATCTCATCAAGAAGGAAGTATTGGCCGTTGCGCATAGCATGCACAAGGCTACCATCGGCCCATTCAAACAAGGCCTTGCTTTTGATTTCATTCTCCGAAATTCGATGCCGTAGCTGCCCCGGCACCTTTTCAAGCGATGCTTGGTCAAGGGCGTGGTAGGCCACCAATAACTCATCAAGCTCGCCATCTATAGATTTTTGAAGCTTTTCCAGGGCCTGTACAACGTCCTTTGTCAGCCCATCTATAATTGCGGCTCTGTTCCTGATGGGCCTCTGGGATCCAATGAGGTCACCAGTCTCTGTATTCTGATGTGCATTGACAATATGAATTTCCTTGGCCATGGCCTCGGCGAGAAGCTGGCACACGGTTGTTTTGCCACAGCCAGTTTCTCCTACTAAAAGGACAGGTTCGTCATTGCGAAGGGCGCTTGCGACAAGAACATACAGTCGACGCATAGCACGAGTCCAAACCACACCTTGGCAATTCTGGGGGGTTTGTGTTCGAAGATATGGCGAATGTTTCACGTCATAGAGCAGATCCTCATCAATTTTGACTTTGAAGACATTCTCGATGACCTTTCTAACAGCCAGGCGTTCTTCCTGGTTTCTCACTCTCTCAGCCAAGAGCATAAAGCCATTTGCTGCAATTTCTTCGCGCGATTCAGCATTTCTCAATGCCCATCGGAAGAGATCTCTCAAAGTTGCGAAACTGTCCTTATTCTCGAAAAGGCGACTCGTCTGTCGTAATCTTGACAGCTCCTTGTAGACGTTCACGATTCTTTTACAGTCGGACGGCGCAGTGTACAAGCTGCGCTTCTGCAAAATCGTCTCTAGCTCATCTTCAGGAATATCGTCGAAATGTAGTTCGAGAAACCTATTGCGGAAGGCTCGCGAAAGCACTTTTCTACCTCCATATAGACCCGGAGGGTTCTGGGTGGCGAAGAGCATAAAATTTTGATGCGGGCGAACAATTTCTTGCGTTTCAGGAATAAGGAGCTCACGATTATCATCAAGAAGTCGGTTGAGAGCCTCGAGGACGTCCGTTGGCGCAAGATTCAGCTCATCGAGAACTATCCAGTGTCCTTCTCTTAAGGCTTGTACCAAGAGACCTTCTTGAAATTTCAATTTACCAGTGGCATCTGAAACATAGGTGCCCAGATACTCCTGTAAATCAGTGTGCTCATGGTTATTGATACGGACGAATTTATTGCCACTAAAGTTTGCGAGGTATTCGATCATGCTCGTTTTACCTGCTGACGTAGGGCCTTGAATGAGAATCGGGAAGCGCCTCGTCGATGTGGCTCGGACCAGATTCAATAGGTTCCTTTCCACATATGGCGTGATGATGTAATCAACGCGTTCAATCGGTATCTCACCACCTTGCAAAAGCCAATAATGGCGATCCCTATCTCTGTTCGTGAACTTGACGTGTTGTTTCCCGTCATTTGGATGTCTCGGTGTCTGAGATAGTAATGTTCTAGGGTTTCCGTATCGTTCCAGCAAATGGTGATGGATCAATGGTACCAGAGTGTCCTCCGATGCTCTGTCGAGAAGTGTCAAGAAACCCATTGAGAAACCCTCAAAGAGCGCTCTTCTAAGACCATAAAGCGGTGAAACATCATTGACATATGATAATACCCGCGTCAAAGTCCGAAGACTAAAGTGAGGTACCTCGTTGGCTCCATCCACCAGACGCTTCTCTTGAGCCCGCATCTTGGTATTCAAGTACAGCCGGGCGATGTCGTCGGCGGCCTGGTCATCTTTAGCACTCTTCCCAGTCAAATAGGCCTTAATTATTGTGAGAAGGTCTTTGAGATCTCGGTCAGGGCTTCCAACATATAGTTCCGTGAAGCGAGATCTAAGTCCAAGTGGTAGATCTCGTTTGCCGACATCTGTAGCTGGGTTCATGGCCCCGAATATGCGGAAGTCTGGATGGGCTTTGACACGTTCTATCTCGCCCGTTTCAGATAAAAGAATGGACGGTTCGTCGTTAGGTCCGGACGCGAGCAAATCTGCTATACTCTCAAGAGTATCTGGCGATGCAAGATTGATTTCATCAAGAAGAACCCAATCTCCGTTTCTTGCAGCTTTGACGATATTTCCCTCTACGAAGGCAAAGGCAAAATTTCCAGAGCCACCAGATATCTGGATATCGAATTGGTCCAATTTTTTGGCAAACAAGTCCCACCGGGGCTGTAGTTCAAGCAGTGATTGGAGTTTGGATTCCGTCTTTCGCCTTTTGATAGCCGGTCGTTCGTCAGACCCCCCATTTTCCCGCTCGATTCTGGCTCGGCGCTCTTCGAGCATCATGTGGAACATTTTGATAGCCTCCCGCCAATATTTCAATACTTTCGACCACTGCCCTTTAGCAGTGCATTTGCCTATCTGCTCGAGATACTTCTGGTTTCTCGCTGCCGATATGCCAGTAGCGGCAAACAAGTCCTCGAATTCCTCTTTGAGGGGAACGGCGAGACTGCGAGCATTGACGGGCTTGAAGCCACCTAAAAGATCACCCACTTCACTCTGTTGAGACAAATTGACGGCAACGAGCTTGTGACCAAGAGTTTCGGCTAGCTGCTGGACCACTGTAGTTTTGCCGATACCGGTTTCGCCAACGAGCAGAACAGGTTCTCGTAACTTGACAGCTACTGCGATCTGCTCAAGGAGCCTTTTCGCATGGCTTGTGCTTGCGAATGGTCTTTTTGACTTGGCTATTCTATTTGCGTGGCGATTCTTCGTTAACATAACTCTTCCGACTCTAAGGCTCCCAGGGCTGTCATGCAGATGGGGAACATGAGCACTGAGATAGTGCTCTAGCAGTTGCTTCGGCAAGTGCATTTCTTCCGCGATACAGCCTGCTAGCGAGACCCTGGTGTCCTGGCTGGCGATGCTACCACAAAAACAATCTGTAGCTTCCATAAACATCCAATTCTGTATCGTATCGTTGATTGGCTCTTCGCCGGTCTTGCAGCCTGCCGCAACAAGTATATCCTTGAGTCTGCGGCACCATTTCAAGAGATCTCGGGGTGTGATGGGACGGTCTGCAGTATTCCGCCGCGGGCCGGTCATCGATAATCCGTTGGGAGCAGCACACAGACGCTTGTAAACAGACATTATAATAGCAGTGTATTTGCGTAACAAGGGATAACTTCCAACAACAATCTGTTCTAATTCGGCGTATGATGGCATTCCCATACTTGACAAACGCCAGAATCTTTGACCTAGGAAGCTTGGTGTGTGTTCTTGACCATGCATTCCCCTCGTTGTTCGCATCGTGGCAAACAGTCGGAAAGTGCCAGAAGCCTCGATCGTCTCTCCTCTACTGGGTATCAATAATTTTCCATGCTCGATAAGCGGCAGTAACATGCTCATGACTTCGTTGGGAGCTCGATCCAAATCTTCGATCAAGACCCAACGGCCTTCACGGATCGCGGTCGTCAAAACACCCGGCCGCCAGGAGAATGAACCAGGCTTTGAGTCCGTGGAGTATAAGCCAACGAGCATCTTGGCATCAGTCTGCTCATTTAGATGCAGTGTTACCATGCTTGACTCCATGCCAAGTTCACGGGCAAGTTCGTGGACAGCTGACGTTTTTCCAGACCCCGGTAAGCCTTGGAGAAGTATAGGGCCAGGATACTGAAGGTTCAGCGCAAGCCGCTCCAGGTTGGCGAGTGTTGTAGGAGTGTGTATCAATGTCGTTTCAGACGCAGGCAACCCGTTGGGTCGAGGGAAGACGACGTTACCATATTGAATCACTAGGTCTGTTAACTGTTGTGGGTGGAGTCCATTTGTGGCTGGCCGTTTTGCGTTATCTGCTTGTGACTTGATGCGCAATTTGTCCATATCCACGGCCCGTTTGTGCTCGAACAGCGAGAGGAAGGCATAGTCAATTATGGTTCCGTCGAAATCACCTTGTAGTATTGGCGGGTCAGCAGAAACATGATTCACGTGTTTCTGGAGAAGCTCTTCCTCTTTGAGGTCCGAAGAACTCATGTGGCAGCAAAAAACTTTGATGGCGAGGTATCTCACTAGAAGCGAATCATGTGCGAACAAGGCTTGAACCTGGGAGGGGCGGACCAGGCGGGCATAGGTACTCTTCTCGAAATTCAAAAGTCTCCAAAAAGCAAGCAATGCTGTCAGAAGACTTTTTTCGGAACAGTGAATAGTGTTGGGTGCGTTGAGTGAAGTGAGCGTGAAAGAGTGTGGCGGATCAGTATGCGCCGATGAAGTTTCACTTATATACCGGTTTAAGTAAACCGAGAGATGAGGTGCAAATGGGAGGATTCTCGCGAATGCAGCGATAACGGAATCCTCTTGACCATGCTGCCGAGCTCCGCGCAGCCAGCGGGCACAGATATCGGCGAAAACATGCTCGAAGTATATGAAAATCGAGTTCGAGACCTGTGGTATTAGTGCTGCAGCTGCGAGGGCATCGAGGAAGTTCGCGGTAGTGTGGTCGCGAATGAGCAGCAGCAAATCGGGGGGCAATTGGGCTAACACCAACGCATCGTCGAGCAGCTGTGCCCTCTGCAAGCTGAGATCGACGAAAGAGGCCATGGTGGTTGTCAAAACACAGTATACGTGGTTGAACCTGGTGAATTCACGGACCAAACTTGCCCTCGAAATATGGTATTGCGATACGTCGAATCCTTGTCGTCCGTAACTTTTTCTGCCGGCTTGGTGGAGTGAAAATTTGGGCGGTAAAAGGTTCGAACACACCCGCACTTGAGATACTCGGCGGAATAGTTGGCATGACTCAGCTCGCTATGGATAGATCACATCGAATTCTGGTTCCTTCCACCTGCCTCTTGCTGTTCAATACTCGGCATATCTCGTTATCGAGCAATATGCCAAGCGAATAAAAGCCTGACGGCAATACTGTTCAGCTTAAGCATGTAGGTTTCAAGTATAAATACCGTAACCATCCATCACTTGTAAAGAGACTGTACCTGGAGGTATGCCATTTATTTTTCCCAGTATCGAAGCATCTGGATGCCTGAAGCTGTGTGGGACCAGACGCTGCAGGTGCCACAGGCGGGCGGTGGTGGGTCGGCAGCCAGTCAGCTCAAGCGCGTATGTACCTTACCTCAGGTACTTTACCTAACAGCCAAGGGGGCTGACGACAAAATTCTTGAAGATTGTCACGAGCTCGTGATCTCCAAGCCATCCATCCTCAACGCCAACACTCCGCCATCTCAACCCGTCCTCCGTTTCCACAGCCATGTCAATCCCCTGCAGATACGCAGCACGGAGCTGCGCACGTTCGCTTCGATCGCCCAGCGCCCTCCGAGTTGCCACACCTTTCGTCCAGAGTGCTGCTCCCGTACAGAGACGGCATGCCTCCACCGACGCCGACGCCGTCGCAAACCCCAAGATTGCCGCCATCGTCGACCAGATCAGCCAATTGACCCTCCTAGAGACTGCCGACCTTGTCTCTAGCCTAAAGGTTGGATGATTTCCCGGACGAATGTAGATAAACTGCCCGGCCTGTCCTGCTAACATCAAATCAACCCCAGTCCAAACTCAACATACCCGATCTGCCAGTGGGTGGCTTTGCGGCTGCCGCGCCCGCCGCTGCCCCTGCCGCTGCTGAAGAGGCTGACGAGCCCGCACCCGCCGCTCAGGAGAAGACGCTGTTCAACCTCAAGCTGACCGCTTTCGACGCCGGCGCCAAGGCCAAGATTATCAAAGAGGTCAAGAATCTGTTAGGCTTGAGTTTAGTCGACAGCAAGAAGTTTGTCGAGAGCGCCCCCAAGATGATGAAGGAATCCGTGCCGAAGGATGAGGCCGAGAAGATCGTTGCCACTATGAAGGATTTGGGCGCCACTGTCACCATGGACTAAACTTTTACAACACGCTCGCCCGTTTCCTACGAGATACATCATATGTATCATATACTGTTGCCGTACAAGCCCGACGATAGACCATTTTTGGGACGAGAGACAAGATCCCCATGTATACTTGTATCTTATCTGTATAACAAATCTGAACAAAAGACAACCATGCCGTTTTTTCGCGGCCATACATACCACTTCGATCCATCTTGAAATACTAGTGCGCTTCACCAATGAAACTCTAGTTGAAATTTGTCCGAATTCGAAGTAATTGCTTTAGAAGCTCTAAGCACATTTAAGAGAGAAGCTCGCACTTAACCCCTGCGCAAGGAAGTATATCCTGAGTGTATCAAAACATGTCAGTCCGTTTTCTTATGTGTAATGGTCCGGAATAGAATTGATCTGTTTCGTATTTCCCGGCCCTTGCTGGACTTGGTATTAAAACAAAGAACTACTCACTACGACGCAAATTAGCACAGATCCTTCTGGATTATAACGAATAAGAGAAAAAAACGGGGTTGTTTTATACACACCGCTCTCAGCAATGGCACATCCACCCGCTTCTCATTTGCAATCTTCACAACATTGCCCACTATAGCATCAACCTCCAGGGTCCTGCAATCAAAAGCATCAGCAAGCATCGACGGCTGAACCCCGGGTAACGACCTCTTCAATGCCCTGTTCAGCTGGAAATCCACCAATTCATCCCCGATATCATTGTAGCCACAAGCTTGTGCGATACTTGCAACTTCTGTCATAACATCACGGATAAACTTCGTAGTCTCCCTCTCCTTATTCTCTCTGTGCTCATTACCAGACTCGATGAATTGGACATCCCGTAGCCGTGTGAGCGCACAGATAGGATTCCATGACGCATTGACGACTAGTTTCCCCCATCGTTCAGCCTGGATGTCATCGTGGAGCGTGGCTGAGGCGCCTCCGCGATGGAGAAGCTCTACAAATGATCTTGCAGAGGCTTTGTGCGTCTCTGGCGCGCTGGATGGGTAGGAGCCAACGTGCAAGTGCTCGATCTCGCCGTGGCCTACTACGGCTGGTGAGGTCTGTGTTGCGGGCAAGTAAGCAACCGTGCTTATGCTAGAGGATGAGAAGATATATTGTTAGCTCTTCGATTTCGAACTCTTGCTTCGCAGGTAAAGGTTCAACTGATATGGTGATGACAAGAGAAATCCGCTGTTCACATACTGCCAAACATTAGCTCAAACTCATCTGACACTCTCGTAAGACTCACCATCGGTACATCATCCCCAAAGATCTTAACATACTCCTCCTCAATCCCAATACCATTCTGCACAAGCACAACACTCGTCCTACCCTTCGTTACCGCAGGTTTAATCAACTCTGCAACCGAAGGGGTTGCGGGCAGTGCCTTCGCCGTAACAACGACATAATCAAACACGTCTCCATTCTCAGTAGCCTCGTCAACCGAACGAACAACTCGAGGTCTGACGCGAAGCCCCTTGCCCCAGATGGACGAGTTCATTGTGAAGCCATCTCTCGATGCGACGTCGTAGTTCGATCTGCAGATTGCGGTGATGTCTGACTCTGGGATTGCTTTCGAGAAGACCCATGTCTGGTAGCCGGAGAGGTCTCTCGTTAGCTACTTGCGATGGGTTTACCGTGAAAGCCCCGATCTGGAGTCAAAGTCTGGTTTTTGATATCGAACAGCCATGATACTTACTACAAAGTACATAGTCAGTATAGGTATGCCTATGCCTCAGGAAAGCCATCGAGAAATAGCTGGCGCGGGATCTGTTCTTACATACCATAGACCGTGCCTAAGCTGCCCGTCCCGAAAACGAGGATTCTCATCATGGCTGTGATTCTGGGGTGGAAAAGGGCGATGATTTATGTTTCTCAAGAGGGTGTCGTGTTTCTTGTTTCTGGTTATTTCTATCGTTTATTGAGGTGAGCTTCTAAGAGGCGTTGGTTGCACTCCTTGCACGCGTTTTGCTGATGTGCATCTCCGTAGGTAGTTCCATACGGGTGTGAGGCTAATACACGATAACGTCCCGAGTTACCTAAGGTAACCACGAGCACGGAAATCGGCCACCCCCACATCTGCTCATTCTAGTGTGCCCAGGTACTTTTATCCAGATTCCAGCCGTTGCATTGGATGTCCCACTGCCGTAGATTGAGGCATAAAAGGCATTCGTAATGCCTGTTTGCTAAGTTTGTGATTTGAATGGCTTCAGTTACTGTTCAATGCGGCTGATCACATCTTCTTAAAGCACACATAGCTCGCTTTACGTCCAAGCATCAGCTTAGCGGGACCTGATGGTCCAAATTCCGTCGCCACAGCCATTGAAAGGTAGAGAGCTTGTATTATTCTAACAGAAATCGCTCGTTTGATCTCAAGACCGAAATCTGTGCCGAGATGCTTTCGTGGCTATTGTAACATGATGAACGTAGTTTTCTACAGGTTTACACATGGGGTTTCGAAAACCCTTCTTCTCCTCCGATCTATACAATTACTGACTCGCTGGTACATCTCATGTTTGATCTGACGATCAATGATGATGGCCGAACTGTGTCAGTAAGGGTAATAACATGCCAATCATCGTGGCCAGAGTTTCCCTGAGTTGCGGGTGACCGTGTTTCCTTATGCCATTCGTCTCGGCATATCCATTTACACCAGAACCAATGTCGTGACCTGACGCAGACTCTGTATCTTGCATGGCATGCATAGCAACATACCTATGAAGTGTTAGTGGGAAGCGTGACATAAGTCTCAGGATATTGGTGCCTTACAGGAAAGTTCCTGCCGAGAAGAGGAGCAGCATTCCAGTCCACCATTGACTGAACTGCCCTTGGGCCCCACCACCGAGGAAACTGACGAGAATAAACGTCAGCCATGCTCCAAATGGCGAGGCAAGGCTAAACACAATCAGATGGCCTCTTGCCGCGCGCTTAGATAAGCCCTGCTTCAACAAGATCGATGTGAGACCAAAGGCCGCAGGCGCTTTATGAACCATGATCGCTATAAACACGATCAATCCCAGATTCTTGTCAGGGGAAGAGACAGATGCACCCATTGCGATGCCGTCTGCAGCCGCGTGAATGACTAATCCTGTTGTCGTCGCGAGGCTGCGAGATTGTTTTGGGGTCGGCGCCAGCGAGCCTAAAAATCCTTCCGACTCTTCCTCGTCACCAGATAGTGACGAGGCACCCAAATTACTGAGACTGATGTGTCTCGGCGGCGGAGGCGCTTGTAGGTTCTCTGATGCATGGCGGGGCAATCGATCCACGAGAAACATGAGAATGAATCCGAGAATTAGAGACAAGCCGATGTAGAAGGTGTGGAATTCCGTCTCGCCACCTTTCGCGGGTGGGTTTGCATCTCCAGGCGCCTTTGGGTCGTCCTCTGCATTTCGCGTGCGCAAGACGTCGAATGCTTCAGCTTGCTCCGTACCGGGTCCCAATTTCATCGCCTCCTCCCAAGATATCGGTTCATATTTCTGGGTATCTTTATTCCAGCCGAGTCGGTCGCGAAGCTCGTCCTTGCGCTTCCCAGATTCCGATACAGGTTCCAGAGCTTCTTCCAAGGCAACGTGTGAATATTTCTGCGCTTCTTCATACCGAGTAAGTTGTTTGTAGCGTGATACTAGTTTCAGAGCCTGCTCTAAGGAGATGGGTTCGTATTTGTGTGTCGCCTCGTTCCAATTCACTGGGCGGAATGTATTCTTAGGCGTCCGGGGATGAATGACATCGACCGCCGCACGCTTCTCCATACGCGATACTAGATCCAGGGCTTCCTTCAACGAAATGGGCTCATATTTCTGCGTATCCTCATTCCAACTGACTGGGCGAAACGTGTTCTTCGGCGTCCGAGCATGTAGTCCCTCGTCCGATCCCTGCTTCTCCGTGCGTGATGCCAAATTCAAAGCTTCTTCGAAGGAAATTGGCTCATATTTCTCAGTATCTTCGTTCCAACCAAGGTGAGGATGAAACGTGTTTTTAGGAATTCGAGCAATAACTCCATCGCCCAATCCGCGCTCTTCAGAACGAGAACCCAATTCGAGAGCTTCCTTTAATGTGATGGGCTCGTATCTCTGCGTGTCCTTATTCCATGCGAGTGGCTCGTGGCGAGATACCAGCTCTGGGGCGATAAGCTCGTAGTTTTGGGTGTCCTTGTTCCATTCAAGTCCACTACGAGACACAAATCCTAAAGCTTCATCGAAGGAGATGGGCTCGTATTTCTGAGTGTTTTTGTTCCATGCGAGCTGATCGCGCGGGAGCTCGGCGCCGGCAGCCCATCGAACTGCGGCCTTGTCACCGATCGTATCGGGATGGCGTGTTGTGGTTGAAGCCTCTACTACAGCTTCTATTCCCTCGGGTATGATAACAATTAGAGAAGTTCCAACTAGAATCCCAACACCTATGCTGGATATCAATCGGAGCTGGGCAGCGGTGAGAGACATGGACAGGGGTAATGCGCCAGCCAAAAATGAACTATTATCGTCAGCTATCGGACTCGAGGGAAGGGTTCTGAGGTGGGATTCAGGATGGGCAGGTTAGCGTACGCCAATGCCATGACTGCCTGTACAAAAAGATGATTGTCAGTACTGGTTCAGCAATGTAGGTCCGGCCCGCACTTACCGTCAAGGCCAGCAACAAGAAGAGGCCGGCGCCAGCCATGACTGGTTGTTGTCCGTCAAGCACACGCGGATAGCCTCTTTACCGAGACATTTGTACTGACTAGAAAGAAAATACAGGCACACGAAGCACCGCAAGGGTGGACGATTGTGAATGGCAATACAGCTCGACGTTGGTGGTGCGATGAGTTCGGTAAATGCAGGAGGACGTGGATCGCGAGAAGTTCACAGAAGCCTGTCCGTTACGGGTTGCACGCCCGATAGGTAGAAACGGGTCATTACCTTACGGGCCGTCGTACAGCTAGTAGGTACGTTAGGTAGGGGCGACGCGATGGCCTACCTTAGGGGTATCCAATGCTGAGTGCAGCACCTGGAAAGACTCCAACTGTTCTCAAGACCCAACAGTCTTGCCACTTTCTGCAGGCTCTTCAACACCAGAACCTCATTCCAATGCCTAATTGGAAGGCAATCCGGTATTGACACTAGGTCCACCCCAATGCTACACTCGAGACAATTGCGCCCGTGAATCTACACTGTCAATTGCGGCTCAAGTATTCCGTACATCTCCGTCCAGTTCTCTTTACAGGTAATAAGTAGTAGCTGGGCTGAACCTGCATCTTACAGGGAGTCTAAACCCTTCAAGGCATGTTAAACGTGCATCTCCGTCTTACCGCAAAAGGCACCTCCCACTCACCCCCAGCATCCACTGACGCGCCTGCCCTCAGGCATCGCGTAAAGTGAATACTTCTACCGTGAACTTCGCCAAAGGCAACCCAATCTGCGACTCTGGATCAGCCGTCTTTTGTCGCACAGTCCCAAGCGCATTACTGCTGCCATTGACCTAGAATCCGTACTACGGTACGCTTACTGAAAGGCGGTTCTCAGATTCGAGCTCCTCCGCCCTGGGGGTCTTGCGCCAGCATGGAAGAAGAATGTAGGTCTCCCCTCTCTTGTATGAGTATGAGAGGACAAGACTAATCCCATTGGATTACTCAGGGACGAGTGACGCCAATGAGGCGATCACCATTTCACTCGTTCGCCCTACCGCCAACGGCATCGTCAAGCTGGCCTCCTTCAATCCCAAGTTCACCTACCCCATCTTCGGTGAAGAAGAGCAAATATTTGGCTACAAAGGCCTAAAGATCAACCTGCAGTACGATGCCCGCAACTTACGACCCCACCTCTCCATCAAGTCTTCGAAGAAATTCAGCGCTATTGGCGACGTCGAGGCCATAGATATCAAGGAGGTTATGAAGGAGTTCTTGCCTGCTGGTCAGTAATGCCCTGTCGCGTACTGATGCTGGCCCCGCTCACGAATTATAGTCGCATTGCAAACGCGATCGGAATACGAGACAGCTCTCGCAAGCGTGCCAGAGACCTGGACCCCACCAGGAAAACTCATGAAGTCCATTGAGAAGAACGGAGAGTGTCATGAGATATGGATGGGCAGTTTAGCGGATGCTGCTGTCAAACAGATGTTGCGCCGTATCGAGATTACAGTACTACTCTTCATTGAAGGTGGTTCGTACATCGGGCTCAACGCTGACGGAGGCGACGAGCCTGAGACATCGCTTGCTCGCTGGTCAGTCTTCTTTGTCTATAAGAAGGAGCCAGCACTAGAGGGCACCGACAAGTCACATTACATATTCGAGGGATTCTCGACCGTCTACGATTTCTGGCTTTATCAACAACCCACGCCGCCGAGCAGCCCGCGTCAGGACGGCGCTCCCGCTGAGAGCAAATCTAACGATGCTTGGGAGCTCCCAGTTGGCAATCTCCCGCTGTCCTGTCTGCCTCGCCGCGCAAGGATATCGCAATGCATCATCTTGCCTCCTTTCCAGGGTAAAGGCGTGGGGGCCTTACTTTACAGTACAATCTTCGACTTGTATACGGCAGACCCTTCCACAAAGGAGATTACCGTAGAGGACCCCAACGAGGACTTCGACCTACTTCGAGACCTTTGCGACTTGAAGTATCTTCGAAAGTACATACCAGAGTTCGCCGCACTGAAGGTCAACAGCAGTATGCCTATCCCCGAGAAAGGTGGTGTCCTCCATAACAACACTCAAATCTCACTCAACGACTCAGCATCCGCCTCGGCAGATGGCATTATAGATCAAACGGCGCTGGAGAAAATGCGTGTAAAGGCAAAGATCGCTCCCAGACAATTCTGGCGTCTTGTGGAGATGCATCTCATGTCGACGCTCCCCGCATCGGTCCGACCCCAAGCGGACCAGGAAGACGATGGCTCGATGAAACCACCTCCTCCTAAGGCCGATCAGAAAGCATATTGCCTTTGGCGATTGCTCCTCAAGCAACGCCTTTACCGCCGCAATGTGCTAGTCCTCGCCGAGATGGAGACGACCGAGCGCATCATCAAACTCAACGAGACCGTTAGCAACGTCGAATGGGAGTACGCCAGAATTCTCGAACGAGCCGAGCCCAAGCTGTCTGTCACTAATGGGAAGAGGAAGCTGGAGGCTGAGGCGGAAGACACGACGCCCCAAAAGAGGGCCCGCGTTGAAGATGCCTGAAGACGCAGCAGGACAACTGTTTCCAGGCGGCGATGGTTTGTAAAACAAGAATGAACTTATTGGACGGAGTTTGAGGCGTGTGGTTTGTGATACCTGCATGGCACTTTGAAGTTTTCAGCCAGGTGCGTGGGGTTTAGGGCAACACGACTGGTTGGTCGGAATTGCGCCAAGATGATTACCTGCTCACTAAGAGAATGTAAATCTGAGACATGGAAGCACGACGTCTCTGGCGCCGAGAAATAATTAACAGCAGTGGTGGATAGTCAATGAAAATTGGTATCATCCGCAAACGCTATCTGTCTACTTTGATTTTCTTCCTCTAATTCTTTCCAGTAAGCTCCTGTCTCTAAATTTTCCACGTCCGTTTAGGTCTATCTTGTTCCATTAACCCCTTGTTTCCCCTGGCCAAGCTGGCTGGCGACGCAAGCAGCTTCTCTAATGGCTTTAGAAATGGTTCCCCGTACACCTCCCTCTTCCAACACCAGGGTCCCTCCTATAGAGCAGCCACCAGGCGTACAGACCTTCTCGCGGAGCAGGGCAGGGTGTTCACCGCTCTGAACCAGGCTTGCCGTGCCCCTCATGGTTTGGGCAGCCATCTTCTGAGCTTCCGCCCTAGGCAACCCCATTGCCACAGCTCCATCGATGACAGACTCGAGCATGAGCGCGAACAACGCTGGACCAGAGCCACAAAGCGCCGTAGACGCGTCCATGGAGGACGCAGGCAGGTACACGACTTCACCAATGCGCTTGAAGATCCACGTAAGGAGACTGAGTGTCACCTGCGGCAGCGGTGGTGTGGAATCTGCAATGACCGTCATACTCTCGCGGATAATAGCATTTGTGTTGGGCATAGCGCGCACAATTCGGCAACGGCCATCAACCTCTGGATCTTTGACGGGTACAGCTCCATGCAGGACGGTCTCGAGGTACGGGACTGTGACACCGGCGCAAATGGAAATCATGAGCTTGCCGTGGAGCGCTTTGGCCATGCCTGGTTCGTTTAGGAGTTCCTCCACGTTCTCTGCTTTGCAAGCCAGCAGGATGACGTCGGCTTTCATTGTTGCGGCGACGTTTTCGTTTTGTACGACCTTGAGATTAGAGCTGTGCTCCCACAGAGCTTGCTTGACGCGCTTGGCAGTCTGGGGGCTTCGTACACAGGCGATGAAGCGGGAAGGGAGGCGGCTAGGGACCTGGTCGCGCGGCGTGGAGGGAGTCGAGGTCTGCAGAGGTCGAGGGCCGTTCATCTCGATTAGAGAGGTGAGAATGCCTGACAGGATAGCAATTCCCATGGAACCTGTTATTATAGTGGTCAGGTTGGGTTGAGCCTTTGCTGGCGAGATGCAGACATACCACAGCCCAGGACAGCCATGGTGAGCTCGGCACCCTCGTGCCCATGTTGTGTAATGGCCAACATGCTGGTCGATCTGAGTTGAGTGTTATAAGTGGATGGGTGGTTTGTATGTAGATGCCCAAGCTACACGATCCACAACAAGGACACAGCAACGTGAAGGATTTATACGATGCAACAACGGAAAGGAGGTGGAAGGAGAGGAAAGGAAAGGGATAACGGTGAATAGCAGTACTACAGACCCATCCAGTGTTTATGACAAGGCTGTGCCACTTGTCCATAAAGTCGTCAACCCCATTGCGACAAAAAGTCGTGAGGTGCCCTTCCAATCTCCCTCGCCTCGCGGCAGAAGACCGTGAACCCCAGTAGTCGCCCCGACTCTGACCGGAATCACCTTCGAAACCCCTTCGGTGGGGTTTCCTGATGCGATAAACCCCTCTCACAATTGTCTCACGTTCCGAGCATGTTAATACCAATTAATATCTAGCGGTACGTTGTTAGTCGTATCGAGCATAGCGTCAGGCGGGAAGGCAACGTAGCAGGGGTCGGTTCGCCCGAGAGGGGATAGCTGTAGGTAAATTCTCGTGCAACAGGCGAGATGTGAGTCTGCACTGGTTGACATCGTTTGCAATGGACATCATCCTCATCACTTCTCTAAAAGAAAATAATCAAAAGACAAAGTCTTGGCAGATCTCAGGATGCGATGCATGTCGGGAAGTACGGATTCTGAAATTCATCTCATGTGTAACGGCAATCAGGTTTCGTTGGCCTACCTACCTCATACCTAAGGTACCTAAGGCACCCTTCTAATTGTTGGCCAGAGGGTCGCAACATACCTACTGCAACTTCAACCTACATACCTTAGGTCCATTATGTACCTACCTTAGCCTCACGAGCGCGTAGAGCTTCCACCCCACGCCCCCAGCCCATGCCTCCAAAGCCTAGAGATGACATCAACCCGTACGCAGACAAACTACATCTTCTGTTGTGAACCTCGGCATAGCGTGGCTATTGCTTCCACGAGATATTCTGAGTAGTTTGCAGTAGTCCGCGCTTTCATCAACTGCATGAAGCTCTGCCAGCACCACCGTCGTTTCCTGCCGATCTCACGCCGACCGTTATAACTCGACAACAGCTGGGCCACTTGTGGTACGCTGCATTCAGCTGCGCACCAGTCCGGAAGCTCTGTTCGCAACACTGAAGACCCGCTGCGACCAAAGGCTTCTTGAGCCAGATTTAACGATGGATGACGGCTTCGAAATACGCTTGCGCTTCAGCTCACAGCTGGAGCGCCTCGGTGCCAGCATCAACGATTGTCAGAAAGCAGCCCAGTACGCCCTTAAGAACAAGGCGCTCGAGGAAGATCTCCATTCATGCATCTTAGAACAGCTCAGAAAGGCGAGGCGCACTACCAAGCCATTGACGATGGGCTGATAGCTAACGTGTTCCCGTCCTTGAACAGACCAACATGAACACACGAGCAAACATCATGTATTTCATCGAGCATCTAATGGAGATGGCATCCAAAGACCGTGGCAATACCTACGTGCACATGATGCAGAAGGACATGCTTAATGTCGTCGACGCTGTGTGTCCCAAAGACGGCTCGGGCGCCGCAAATGTCAAGATTGTCAAGAAGGTATCGTTCCCATTGCTTGCGCACCCAGTGTGCCGGCTGACGTGTTGCTAATAACTCCGTTTTCCCACTCAGGTCATTCAGGGACTCAGGACCAAGTATATCCTACTCGACGAAACGGTGGTAGAGGTCCAAGACCTGCTCAAAGCACGTGGCACAGCTACCACCGACTTCAGCCTCTCATCTCCCGTGAACAATGACGACACGCCCACCGCGCCAAACTCCAATCCCAAAACCGATGCCTCCAAGCCCTCGAAACGCCAAATAGAAACGAGAATCGAGGAGGACCGTGAGCGACACAAGCGAGCACGAGAGAACATGTGGATCGTGCCGTCCGATCCGTTAGAGCAGGCGCGCAAGTACTTCAACGAAATAAGCGAGTTTGGTGAAGACGACCGCATCCTCGGCGAAGAGGAAACAGCTCAATTTCGCGCGGAGCTGAGAAATAACGTGTGCAGACATTGGAGGATGAGTCATGCGAGGGACCGACCAAGATCAAGGAGTTCGAACGGAACAGTTGCAGCCGGTGCGTTTTAGAAGAACCACGCTTCTTCTAAAGTTTCGCAAATGGGTAGAGACGGCAAAAGAGCTGATCACAATGTTCTCGATGAGGGCAAGGAGAGGACACCTTCACGATTGCCAGTTATGAATAGATCGAGGACGAAACAACTCCAAACTAACAATCAAGACGTGGCGGCTTCCTCTCAAAGGTCGACTTCTGCAGCCCCATTGCAACGATCCAGCTCTGGCCCATCGTCCATCCCCGCTCCTACCATGGGCACAGGCCAAGTGCGTTTTGCTCGACCACAACGCCCGGCGACTCTACGGCGAAACTAGGAGCCGAGCAGCATGTTTTACACTCCTCACGATAGTGGACGACGAGGCTCCAGGATTCCGCAGAAGAGGCCTCGCGAAGAAAACGAGGAGAAGAAGGATTGGCATTGCTAGTAGGCGAATCCACGAATTGAGTTGGGTTCATAATATGGGCTGCACGTGGTATGATGGCTCGCTGCGATGTATGGTCCAATGTCAATGTCATCACAAATGACCAGCTTTGCGCTCCTTCTATCCACCATTCACGCTATCAATCGACGCTCCAAAGAGGAACCTGGGACGTGGAATGCACGCATCATGTCACAAAGAGACACAAGGGCACTGTAGACAGTTCCAGCACAGTAGAGACCTCGTTGATACACCTGTCGGCTATGTAGTCTCTATTACCAGCCTTTGTGAGATACCTCACATGGCTTTCCACTGTCTTATATGTCTGCCTCTCTCGTACAAGTGTCCCAGGTCAAGGAAAAGCGAAAATCATAGAGAAATAGATGGTAATGCCCAAATCATTCCATTCTTTGAATGCACTCTGCAGTTTTAAAGGTCTATTTCTGCAATTGGGACACGCATATGGTTCCTAAATCCAACAGAAAGTCAGTGGCTCCAATGCAACCTAATTTGGACGGATTTAGCAGATGGGATGTCTTCACACCCTTTTTCGTCGTGTTGGATCCGTAATTGACATGCACGTTTCCACTCTAAATGTCACACATGCCTTTCATCTCATCCCTCTAGAGGAGCAAACCTATCATCCATCGAATCAGGGGAGACCGAACAGCGAGTTTATGTTGTAGAAAATGAAGATACCCCCTTTATGGATCACCCCATCAGTTTTGACAACTGGCTCATGCATTCGATTCAGAGATGAAGTCCTCCTCGACTCTGACATGAATTTTAGGCTTCTATGTGACGAACACAAAGAGACAGAGATCGTAGCAAAACCAATATCCACTTCGTTTGAATGGCAAATGATCTCGATTATGCGAAGCCCAAGCACGGATAGCACTTCTGTGGTTTCTGCCAAAATATGGACATTGTCATACAAAAATCTTCGAGAGTCGGGGCCCTCAGAGCGTTCTAGTATGGCCACGATTTGATCCAATTTCGGACCTCAAGTAAATGCACGCATTATTCAGTTCAAGAAGATCGTATCAATGCTTCAAAGTGTGTTATGTCCCAAATAGAAGAGTATGACTCGAGGTTATCCGGCCTAGTGCCAAGGTTAGGATTCCGATATGAGGAGAGCAGCATCGTCACGATGAGCCCCCATTTAATCCCGTATGCTCGCCTTCTTTCCAAGTAGCCAATCTTAAATCTCCCTGCTAGATATGTGGAAAGCGTATATTTAATACGAAAACAGTCTACAAGATTTAGAGTCCGGTTGTCTTTTCAAAGCGCGAGTAAAACAGACCATACGGCAATTGATTATCCCAATACTGCATGTATGATGTGATTGCATCCCCTTATATCCTTTTAACACTTATTCGCAGTGCACATGGAATGCGGAGTGAATAAGCCATTGTTCCGAGCTGCTGGCTTACTGTATCTCTATGTAACTGGCACATTTCAGGTAGGGCTGGCTGACAAGTATGAGGTGATTGATTGTGGCTGTTTTTTATCGATTGTCGTGCCCATCGACTTGGGCTAATTAATGGCTCAACCTTTCAGGATATCCAGACTGGCATGCCACTATGCCCAGGCTCAGCCCAATGGTCTTGAAACACCCTTTAATAGAATGCATTATGTACAAGTCCGTCGCTCCAGTCCACCTGCAGAGGGAGCCAGCGCCAAGAAGGCCTTTGCACAATCAAGACTGCTTAGACTGCTTCTTGGGGATCCGTTGTCAGGTAGACTCTCATGGTGGCGATATGCATGTCTCGATCTTGCAGCTCTTGCTCCGATAACGAACGAGCTTGCTTACAGCATTACGGCATTCAATATTGTCAGGTTATTCCCCGTTACGATGCACTGGAAGGTTGAAGGGGAAAGAATCACAGGTAGCGTCTTGAAACGAGGCTCTGACAATCACGGCCTCGCAACAAGCGGACCTTAGGCAGTTTTCCACGGATAGCAAAGTAAAAGGAAGGGAATCGATCCTCCAGATGATTGACACGCACGACAGAAGCTGCCTTTGGATTTCCTCGAGCTTGATCTAAGGTAAGATAGGTAGTCTGGATTGGTGGGGGTTGGCAAAGCAAAGACGTGGAGCCGCCAGCGACCAAGGCCGACTGCCATTGCCGCCTGTTTCGTCGAGCGTACATATGTAGAGGTCCACGGAGGCGGCGCTAGGCTCTAGCAGCCCAGAAGTCTGACCTTTCGACAACCTTAGGTAGCTATTCCCTTGTTTGCATGCGGGCAGATGCGGGAACCAGTTCAACCTACTATGTAGGTACGATGCACTTCCATGTTCGTAAGTCTGTCAATGATGGATCAAGAAGAGTGTGCTCGACTGGCAGTCCTGGCATTGGAAGTATGTGTAAAGGAGGAAGGAAGGAGAAGGGGGATCAGCATATGTGCTCTCACTGGGAATTCCGGATCACATATCACTTACTGGTGCATCTCTGGACGAGTACCGTCTTCACACATGTTGTCTTATGGAATCTGCAGACAACATGCTACGGCAGGGCTGGATAGCGGTCGAGCTTCAGTTATAGTAAGGCTCCTGTTATGCATGTGAGCGCAGAGATTTCACCCCGTCGGTGAATGACAAGTTGGAGATGGGCAGCCGTCCAAATGCGGTGGTAGGTGGTAGGTGGTAGGTCAAGGTACGGGTGTATGTATGTGCTCGTGTATTGTGAGGGTGCGCAGATGATGCATGTAACGCAGCTCGGCCGCACTGCTGCGCAGACTTAGATCCCGGCCACAGACAAACCCAGCCCGTCGCTCGCCCGCCTTGTGATCTGCGACCGTTGTCCATCTCTTGGTCGTCCCAACTCACTCTCCCCCGTCTATCCCGTCCTCCTACTGGCCTGTTTCGCATCTCCATTTCGACATTGCAAAGGGGAAAGGGAGCAAAATACCTTAGCCTTGTTCGACAGCAACCCCGTTGTCCTTGACCCCATCCGCGCCCATCCTCAAGCGCCCCCCGAATCTGGGACCTGGACCCCATCCCGACCTTAGTACACACACTACCTTACAGACTCCATCTCCGTTCGCTCTTTCTCCCTCTGCCGCCTACCTACTGTAGAGCAGACAGCCGAGCCTGCCCACGATCTCGACGATCGCGTCTGTCTTGACAGCTCAACCCCCACCGCCGACTCCTTCACCACCATACCTGCCTCTCCTTAGCACAAACCTCGGAAGTCATCACCTCCCCTCCGTTGTACTCGCTCTGGTCCGCGCCTCCGTCCACTGCATTGTTTGTTCATCCCATCGTGCATCGTGCATCGTGCATCGTGCATCGCCTCGAACCTCGAACTGTTGAATGCTGCAACACAATAGCCGAAGCTACATAACGAGTCCAAGCAGCCATTGTCAAGAAGGACAATGCCTTGACACATCTGCTACGATTCGTTACATCTAAGAGTCGCTCACGGCACACTCCTGTTGATTACTCGCTCCAAAATTCCTCGGCGGCCGTTTCACTCTACGTCCTCCGACCGCATTCCGCATCCTACCTAGACAACCGGCCCGTTCATGTGACCACCAGCCTTCCGGTACACAACACACTATCTATATCCATTCGTACCTACAACCACGCCCATACATGCCAGTTTGTCAGTTAAGCTGCTTTGGGCATCTCACATATCGTCAACTGGCTCTACCATCCTCGGCGACCACGGCGTACAGACTGCAGACAGCTCTCTAGAATATAGAGTCATCTGCTGCGGACTACCGTTCATCAGATCCAGGACCCCTATGATCGATAACTTGACACGCTTTCCCGTTTATTACCATTCGATACGGCCTGTCCAATTCGGCACATACGATTGCGAATGATCAAAGCGTGCGCCGAAACAACAAAAGAATCACAACATGGCTGGATTCAACCGACCACTTTCGTTGTCTGAGCGCAGAGGCAGCACCATGAGTTGCGGCGACGAGATGAACCTAACGCCGGCTACCGCAGAAGCGGTACTTGTAAACCAGAAGATGGACAAGATGGCTCAGCCGCGGCCAAGGGGTCCCCCGACCCCGAGTATGAGCACACCTGCTCCCGAATACGACCAACAGCAGCAGCAGTTGACTGGTTCTCCTCCACCGCCTCCAACGCCCGCCGCCTCCCCCGGTCCGACAGATGCCCAGCCTGACTGGAGTGACGCTGCTGATGATGAGGATTTCTTCTTGGCCCACGTTCGACAGCATTTTAAGCATTGCTCGGGGCCTCATCGAAACCGGATACTTGCTGACCTTCTCAACATGTGCACCACGCAACAACTGAGTTTCGTACATCAGTTTGTGAGCCCTTTGCTGAAGAAGGACCCTTTCACCAGCTTGCCCGACGAGCTGTGCCTGCGAATCTTGTCGTTCATAGATGACCCTCAAGTTCTGGCGCGAGCTTCGCAGGTTTCACGGCGCTGGAGAGATCTCCTCAGTGACGATGTGACGTGGAAGAACCTGTGTGTCAAACACGACTATGGCCGCCGCCTATCTGAAGTCACATATGGGGTGCCATCCTATGCAGCCAGTCGGCCCAGCCCTCTTCCACTATCTGACCCTGAGTTTGCGCACAATAGCTTCCCGGGCGCGCTGCCTGGCACATCTTCGTTTCATTCTGCTTCTAGAAGTGTGGATGGCTCGCAGAGCCCGGCTGCTATCGATCGACCCAAACTGCGGTCTTATAAATCCCACTTCAAGCAACGGTATCTTGTTGAGTCTGCTTGGAGGACTGGTGGACAGCATACCACTCGGACCATTACCCAAGATGGTAGAGTCGTAACCAGTCTACACTTGACGCCTAAATATATTGTGGTTGCCCTCGACAATGCAAGGATACATATCTTCGACCGTGAAGGCAACGCGCTACGCACCCTCCAAGGCCACATCATGGGTGTCTGGGCTATGGTCCCTTGGGAAGACGTCCTTGTATCTGGTGGCTGCGATCGAGATGTGCGTGTCTGGGACATGACCACTGGGTAAGCGTGCACGGCATTTGTTTCACGACTCTTAACTAATTCACTCCTAGCGCATGTCAACATACACTGCGAGGCCATACCTCGACTGTTCGCTGTCTTAAGATGTCAGATGAGAACACTGCGATCTCCGGCTCTCGAGATACTACCTTACGGGTCTGGGATATCAGACAGGGCGTTTGCCGAAATGTTCTAGTCGGACACCAAGCTAGTGTACGGTGTCTGGAGATCAAAGGAGACATTGTTGTGTCTGGCAGTTATGACGCTACCGCCAAGATCTGGAGTATCTCTGAAGGTCGTTGTCTCCATACCCTTACCGGCCACTTTAGTCAGATATATGCCATTGCGTTCGACGGCCAGCGAGTGGTGACAGGCAGTCTTGACACAAGCGTTCGTGTCTGGGACGCACATACTGGGTAAGTTACGGAGCGATAGGAACGATACTGGAGACTACGTCCGCTGACTCGTCGCAGAGAACCTATCGCAGTTCTGCAGGGTCACACATCCCTGGTGGGACAACTACAGCTACGAGGGAACACTCTGGTCACAGGGGGCTCCGACGGCTCAGTCAGGGTCTGGTCGCTTGAGAAGATGTGCCCCATCCACCGTCTTGCTGCTCATGACAATAGCGTCACCAGCCTTCAATTTGATGATACTCGAGTTGTGAGTGGAGGTAGCGACGGACGAGTGAAGGTCTGGGATGTGAAGACAGGGCATTTGGTGCGAGAACTCATTACGGCTGAGTCCGTATGGCGTGTTGTTTTTGAGGACGAGAAATGTGTTGCCGTGGCTAACAGAGGAGCCCGAGTCATGATGGAGGTTAGTGGTTCCGCTGTGCTTTATGGAACTCCCAGAGATATCTAACTTGCTTTAGGTTTGGTCCTTCTCACCCCCGGAGGATGCATACAGCGAAAGACCAACGTCTTTGCCCCAACGACTTGCGGATACGTCGGCACTTCACCCATTAACAGCTGATTTCCGTCATTCTAGTCTTCGTCATTCAGAAGCAGATTCCGAAAGCCAAGATATCGATATGGCTGATTCTGGTCCGTCAACAGCACCATTAGTCGGAAACACTACCTTCTTCCATGACGATTAGTCAGAGTCGTACAAAGGCACTCGGCTCGGTTTGCAGTACTTAAGCCTTGGCAATTCAGCCTTTGGTCGATAACAAAGCTACTGCTGTGTGCTATATGAGTAGCATCCCTTGTCTAGGGGCGTATAGCACTAGGCAAGCACACAGCCACCACTGTATGCATTGTAGGCGTTAAAACTTGGTCCTTACTACCCGGCATTTCAATTTCAAGGGATTACGATTGCAAGAGCACGGGAGTTGGAGTTGGAAGGAGGAGTGGACTTAGCAAATCCCCAGGCATTGGTTGCATGGCCCAAGAATGAGGGCCTACACTAGGTATATTTGGCCACCAGCACGCTTGAAATGCGATCGCTAGTGACGTATATGGGTCAGGAACCCTGATATGGGCTTCTTTTGATGATGCTATACTCATTATCAGGCTTGATACATCGCGCTTAGTGATATTGCTGCATTTTGATGGCGTGGTTAACATAGCTAATAACCTTACTTGCAACAAGCACCAGCTTTGCTCTGTGACTATGTGTGACGCTGCGCTTTCCTGTGATGCCATGCCGCTAATCCCGACTCTTATGCCTAACATTCACATAGGACTTGGGAGATATTGTACACGGCTCTGTTGCCCACGGAAAAGGACAGGTCAGGCGGCTCGTCGAATGCCACGGTAACACCGACCACATTTGGTAGGATGTTTGACTGCATCTCCTGCCATTGAACTTGTGCTCTGGGTACTGGAGATATGAAAAACACTGTGTTTACATGCAACCGTAGCAACAAATATATGCAATCATCATCCCACCATTGATCCGTGATTCTTGGAAACGGACGCAGTATACCTAGCTTCATCGCAGAAGGATCCTTGTGCGACGTCGGTAATATGCATTATGCATTGAAGTAAGCTCAGGGTTTACACAGCACTCTAATCACACTACTCCATTCTTAAGAGCTTGGAGTCGTGTTACGATACGGTCCTTAGGAAAATGCCCCGAGCGAATCATAAAATAAGTTCGGTTAAAGAATGTTGCATTGGGGAATCCTTCTACCACAGTTACTGCTCTCCCTCGCCTGCCTCGCCTGCCGACTTAGGTCTTTGGTTGGGTTGGAGAAGAAGTGATGGATTCCGGGAGATGTCGTTTCTCACCGTGGCTTAACGCGTTGGGTTCATGATGCGGCTCTTTGTAGCTTCTATGGAGAACTGCTTAATCAAAAGACGGCCGTAGTCGCAACGATGCTGCAGAAAATATCGCGAGATATCGGTGTATCGTCACTCGTTTTTGTATGGCTATTGCCGATAGTCAACGAGGCTGCAACCTGTGCCTTGTCTTGAACTCCAGGTTGACGATGACGCGCCGTGCTGTGGGGTATGGAATCATAGTCTCTCTCGCGGTTTTTGGGTAAATTTTTCTTGGTCCGAGCTGAATGTATTTGATACATGTCGTCCGGCGATTATTGTACATCTGATAGCTACTGCGTAACCGCATATTACAGATACTTCTATGGCAAGTTTATCCGGTCGCGCGAAGGAGAAGAAGAGAAGCGACATAACTGACACAGAACAAATAGTTTGTTCCACAGACATAGACCGATCAACTACTTCGATGGACTTCAAGAACTGACGCGACGCCTTGATTCTCCAGCGAGGAACTTGTACACACAAGGGCTGGGCAGCAACTTCGAAAGTTGCAGCATGTCCTCAGACACATTGTCTTGAAACCTCTGATTATCGAGGGACGTCGGTAGCAATAGTCGCTTGTAGGTATGTATAAATGTCTCCTGGCGCCTTATAATCTGAGAGAATATTTACTAAACCCGTTGACCTAACTGTTTCATCAGTATGTCTGTTTAAGCCATCCGTCGAGTACAAAGTCTAAGAAAGTAGTCGAACAACGGCTGCATCAAAAGTCCAAAGCATTGAGCTGACCACAGTCACTTCACTGCAGACGACACAGCAGCAGCATGCGGCGAAATCGACGATGCTGCCTTGGCATGTAGTGACGGGCCAGTCTTCACCATGGGCAAAGCAGAGCCCGGGCTAGAATTCCTCATGCTCGGCGACGGGGAAGATACGACCACAAGCTCGTCTATATCCTCGAGCAGTTTCATGTCATCAAGCACTAGCTCGATTGCTCAATATAGCAGCAGTACCGATAGCGGCTCGGCAGAGACCTATATACCATCGAGGTCGAATAATATAAGCCAAACACCAGTCGTAATCGGAGTGGCAGTCGGACTGGGCATCAGCATCTTTGTTGCTCTGATCCTCGGTGTACTACTCTTCCGAACTCTGAAGAAGCTACATTCACATCAACGACCAAGCGAGTTAGCTACCCAGTCGCCCATGAACGATGGTGTTTCCTCTAGGCCACTTACCCTGCTCATTCGCCGTCCACTGGCAGAGAACCCTCGATGGTTGGGCACGGTGAGTTGTGCGAACTCCCTGCTTTTAAACCTCCGGAGCCGGAGGGTACTGGATATGTGAAATAATGATACAGAAAATATGGCACCGGGCAGTTAGAGGCTTCGAGGAGCCTAGTAGGGTAGGGGTGAAGGTTGAGAGCATTACCACGCTCCTTTCTCGCCCCCTTCTTTCCTCTCTCCTTCTTACTTCCTTTATTACTTTCTTACTCGCCTTTGCGCTTACATTTTGGGTCAATCGTTATGGACAACGCAATGTAATGGAAATTCATATGATAGAATTATGGCGGTACAACTATATTTACAAGACACGTAGCGGATTCACATATACATGCAGCATTACTGATACCGAGTACCCTTTACGCCGAAGTCGAAACCAAAAGCTCCAGTTCCTCAGCAAAGACCGATGCCTTCTTCCTCTCCCATCCACTCAACCCCTCTTCCGCAGCCCTGTCCCGCTCTAGCATCCCGAGCTTGTCTGCTGCATCCAAGTGGCCACTCACCGCAGCTTTCGTGATGTACTTTCTATACTCCTCCGTATCCGTCTTTCCCTCCGTCTCTAAGATGCGGGCCAGCTCAAAGTATGCTGGCGTGTGATCGCATTTCTCCGCAGCGAATGTGTACCAAGGCCTTGCTTTGTCTATCCCCTTGCGCTTGAGATTAATCTCAGCGACGTTCATAGCGAAGGTTGCTGCCCACTGCCAATTTGGGTTCATAGTAGGTCCGGAGGGTGTCTCGTTGCAGGCTTCTGGGCTTTTTGCAGGGTCTTCCGCGACTTCGAACGCCCGCCGAAACCACCGCAAGGCTTGCTTATCGCTCTCCTCCGTGCCCATTTTCGCATACATGAGACCGCGGAGTGTACAAGCATCGGCAGCAAAGTCGGTATCAATGCTCCTGCTCGTGGCTTTACTATCACCTATCTGGTCTAATAAGTGATTGAAAGCTTTAACGGTAGGTTCGAAGCGCGGAGTGTTCAGCTGTCCCACCCTCATCCCTGTGCGTACGAAGCTCAGTAGACTCGGGACGTAGCCTAGCGTTGAGAGGCTGTGAAATATATGAGTGGTAAGCCAGTACGTTTGTTTGGTGCCTCCGGTCATGGCCATGATGGCCATATAGTGCAATGTGAATGCAGAAATGGTTTTGCTGTGTTTTCCGCCATTGCTAGTCGAGGGACTATCTTCAAAAGTGATGAGATTTTCCCGCCAGCCTAGGGTGTTGGCGACAGCTGCATTCACGTATGCTTTAGCTGTTTCGTAGCATTCAGCGGCACTCAAGTGTGGGAACTTGGGATCTTGAACTCGGGCTTGCCAGAAGGCTCTAGGTGGTATATCACTTCGGGTGGAAGGCGGGTGCTCAAAGCTCTCGGAAGGGCTGTCGCCTTTAGCCTTGCGTATCCGTATTTTCTCAGGGCGTGTTGCTGAGGTGTGAAGTGGTTTCGATGAGTACATGTGTGATAGTGGTGAGACATAGTGTCTTCTCGTGGTATTCTTCGATGATTGAGATAGACAGCCTAGTTGTCTTGTGCATTGTCTGCACATAGACGTTGAGGGGACCATGTTGCTAAGAAGTATTGAACCGGTCTACATCCGTCAGCCTTGTGTGTATTTGAACAGCTGCTAGCAGTAGAGGACCAGATTGCGGTTGATCAAAGGCTCACAGATTACCTATAGTAATGTCATGAGTTCTGAGCGTGATTGAAGTCAACTCACAGTGGGGGCCATACCTAGAGAGTTCCGATTAGCTGCGCCAGACTTGGATGGATAACAACAGGCTTGAGACTGCAATTGAACCTGATCGTCGGCCTGCACTCATTCCGCAGTATGATATTGAAGTTTCCACTAACTGAGATAGTAAATGCTACAACAATTCTCTCTTTACAGAAAGTTGTCGACGTGCATTGGGCTAAGAGGTCATTCAGACAATGTAGCGGAAGCTGTTGCAAGAACCGCTTATCTTATCAACTGCCCCGGAAAATAAAAAAGTTAAGGCAAGTTGAGACATCCCACCATCGCTCAGCCGATCCCGCCTCAGCACCACCACCACATCTCACACCATGGCGCCCCTCACCAGAAGAAGGGCGGCCAAGGCCCAGAAGGATGCACAGGCCGAGATATCAGATTCAGACGCACCCAGCCACGACATATCCTTCGACGAGCCCATAGCTTTGCGCAGCAGACGGAAAGACGTTGACTCTCCCGCGAGCAGCGCAAAGACCCCGAAACGCACACAGATCGAGGTCAGGATTGAAGAAGATGAGGCTACCCCGACCTCCAGGAGGAAGCAGATCGAGGTCCAGATCCCCAGTTCCACTTTCAAGCGCCCGCGCATCAGAACCAGCCCAGTCCCCGACTCCCAGGAAGAACTTAAGAGCGATTCCGGTGACGACCCTGAGCCTCCCTCACCTCCCGAGCCAACGAGTGCGACCAAGCAGCTGCAAGACGAGGCGCTGCAGAAACTAGCCAAACAATCGCAGACCGCAGATGCCAACGCCGAGGCCGAGGCCACGCCCCAGGCCAATGCACTCAAGTCTACGCATGTAGTATTCGGAGACGACGACGACGTAGACAACTTCGTCGCTGCAGCAGCAGATATCACCAAGAAAGAGTCAGGCCAGGAGCATGACGACGAGGAAGAGGAAGAAAGTGACGACGATGCTGCACCAGAGGCTGTCTCAACTGCCGCTGCAGCTCAACAAAACCTGAAGTCGGCCCAGGCTGCCGTAGAAGCAGCTGAGAGGTATGTGCTAGAATCGCTAACTGTTTTACGAGGTGAATACTAATACTTCACCAGACAAGAAGCTACTCTAAAGCGTAAGCGACAAGAACGCAACGATCTGTTCAGACAACAAGCCGAGCAACGGAAACGCGCACGCGAGACAAAACCCAGCACATCAAAGAAGGACGACATATCAGAAGACGAGAGTGATGGGGAACAAGAACAAGAACAAGAGACAAGCGCCAATAAGCGCCGGCGTATAAGCGGAAAGCTCCCCGACATGCTACCAGAAGAGCTTTTGACAGACTCGAGTGAAGGCGAGGACGACGATATGACACTCGTAAAGAAGGTCGCCAAGAAGCCGCAGAAGACGACATTCGAATCGGCCATGCAAGTGTTGTCTACGGAGGGCAAGCGACCGCGCGATGAGGTGGTCGGTTCAACGCGTTATCGGGTGTTGGCAGAGCAGAGCGACCAGCGACTCGCACCCAAGGCGAACAAACAATCGCTGAGAGCTAAACAGGATCTACTCAGGAGACACAGGCAAGGTGTTACGATGAACAAAAAGAAAGGCTTCTTTGTGAAGAGATAGGAGACACACATGGCAGATACCCAATTGCTTATTGACCAACGATTGCTACGGGCTTATTTGTGTAAACCCCTATGTGAATGTGTCTTCTTCCATGCCGCAATTAGATATGCCATGTGGCCAATATCGTACTTCAGAAGTCGGCCTTGTTCAGGGGCACCCTGAACGTGATCGTCTCGAAAGAGGCAGTATCATCGAGGTTCAAATATCAGAGGACGACAAAGATGGAAGCAATTAATATACCGTCTAGTATACCATAACAATCATCATAGGATAAGCCGTAACACACAATTTTCGAACAAAGCAAACATATCAGTGCCGGGCCGCTATCGTAGTAACGTCATCGAATGTGGTATGTCAAGATACCGGTCATCCGTTGAACTACCTGACTACATCCCTCGAGTTCACCAGTTCCCATTTCTTATGGAAGATCAATTTCCCCGTGTTTAAAGAACATTTCAACATCTGCTACCTCATTCGTCTACCAATCGTGGTCCTAAATATCACACACTCCATGTTAGTTTCGCAGTGTAGTAAATAGTCGTGCAACGTAACAACAGCTGTACCCCCTAACATGACCGAAGCATTCAAAACCGACCGAATGAATCTTTCGCCATGACTAGTATGTAGAACGAATGGCGATCACTCGCAACATTACCTCGTGGTAGTTAGGTCAGTCTAGCGGCAGAAGCCGCACGTGGTTCCAGAGAGTGGGTGCAAATTTCCAGGCCGGAGAATTGCTGCCGTGCTTTACTTAAATGGTGGTAAACTAGCACTAAATCAATGGCCCAGCTGCCAGCAACGCCGCAATTCGTAGCGTCTCAGCTCATATTCAAAAGCTCAGAAGCCTACGCAACTTATCAGCTAATTAGCCTGGGCTAAGAAGTGCCCAAGAGCCCGAGCTGACCTCGCTACGACATACGACATCCGCAACGAGATTGACATGACGAACCTCCATCTAGATCATCATCCCTGACCAGAGCTACCGAGGTATCGCCTTGCCAAGACTCATAAAGCGGGAAGTAAATCTCCGAAAGTAAATCGTTCGTGGTTGATGACATTAGCGTGACCGCATACGACAGGTAGTGTGTCCGAACACTGGATTGACGATAGCAATACGATTGAGACTTGTGACAGGGACAGATTGAGAGCAGAGGCACGCCGCCGTGTATTCAAACAAAGTGTACAATCGGAGTACTAGTAAACATGCGGAGAGCTGTGCGTGACCGATCCTCCCTTGGCTCCATTCATCCTTCCTCTCTTGGATCCGTGTACCAAAAGAACAATCACACAAATTCAAATCCTTTTCTCGAATAACCCGACGCCCAGCAGTGTTGCTGTGATGGCCGTCGACGAAGAGTCCGGCGTTAAATACATGACATGGTACTGGATAAGAAAAACAAAGATCAAATCAAATTGGTATCTTAGAAGGAGCCATAGAACCAACCATACAAGCCTTCATAGAGTATAAGTGTTGAAGAAACCGTAAATCGTAAAGATACTTCACAAAGTGAAGTTGTCGTATAGACGGGCACACTCGAAGATGTACGAATGGTCAACGAGATGGCGATTAGAGTACAAAACTCGGGTGTAAAAGAGTAGAGGCTATTCCGTAGAACACCAATCAGACATGGAAGACGATTAAGATTCTTCGATGATCCCTTCGCCGCCGGCCTCTTCTCTCCATTCGCGACTCTTCTCAGTCAGGCGCTTGACACCGGTCACCCTTGAGGCCCACAGACCCTCGATTGGCGTACGGAAGGTGAACGCACGCTGACTGCTGATGACACCAATAGCCTGGAGCACGGCCTTGCGACTGTCGCGCCCGAAAACGGCAGGATGGTTGATCCATTCCAGACTAGCCTCAAGTTCGGCATCCAGAGCAGCAACTGTGGTGGTGTCGACTCCAACAGTATTGTTCAGGGCCAGTCCATCAGTTGATCGGCTACGTGGTAATGGAGGTGCCCCGCCAGAGGAGTTTGCTGACGCCGTGGGCGATGGAGTGTGTTTTCTGTCAGGGGTGGCAGATATAGGAGAAGTGTCCATGCCAGGTTGTGGCGTTGAAGAGTTGGACTTGTTACCAGGCAACGGCGGAATAGGCCCAGGAGGAACCGGTGGCAAGCCTCCCTTGCCGAGGCCTTTGAGGATTGACCTTGTTTCGTTTAGAAGAGTATGAGCTCGCTCATGTTGTCCCCTCGTGACCAAAGTCAGAGCCCGAGTCAACATGTCGGATGTCAAGAGTTCCATACGTCTTTGAACGATGTGCGGGTGGGGAGGAATGGGAGGGTTATTGGTCCAAGATGCCTTCTTGTTGTTGAGGGCTGGGAGGATTGTAATGGCCAATAGCGATGGCCTCGGAAGGTGCATCATTGTACCGTCTCGCAAAATATCGCCCCAAACCAGGTCGGCCTGAATTAACGGTACTTCCTCTACAGAGAGTGCACGCTGGTCATCATGGTCCATTGGCCCCCCTAAGGCTTCTAACCCAGAGACAATCGTTTCCCAAGGATCCTGGGGCAGCTGCTCTTGTGATGACGTATCAGGCGTAATGACCAGCTGAACCAGTATGTCACGCTTGTCTCCAAACCGCAGATCGCCGAGAGAGGCTTCGGCGTCCCGGCCTGTGGCGCGTTTAGTGATCTGAAGGGCGCCGCTGATTTTATGGAATCTGGCTGGCGAGCCTTCCGGAAGCTTCAGCTTGAGCTTGACGTTTTGGTGTGATAATGATTGCATTGAGCCAAGGCAGCCAGCGAGACACTCCCGCAACATCATCCAGTCTTTAACGTATGTATAGGAGGCCTTCGTTCTAGTGGACAACTCAATCATAGTGTCTGGCTTGTGCGTCATCCCCAGCCCAAAAGAATGGATAGTGATTCTGCTGTTTGTCAGTGACTCGTCGACGAAGAGATTCCTACATTGTAACTTACTTGGCAGCCTCCGCTCGGGAGACGACGAAATCGACACTATCGGCGTCGGACGTGGACGCATCGCTGATAAGCATGATGGTCGCGATAGGGTTGTTATACTTGCGTTGCATCAATAGATCCATCGCAACATTCGCCCCTTCGACCACATCTGCACGATGGCTCTTCTGCCCCACTGGCTTGATAGATCCAAGAATATTGTTCCATCCTGCCCATGCCTTCGTCGTCATGCCCACAATGGGAACGCCTCCTCCGCCGGATCCGAAGGTGACCAGACCCATCCTATCCCGTTCGCCGAGAGTGTTGACCATGAACTTCAAGGCATCCCGGACAAGATTGATCTTGACGCCTTGCATGGAAGATGAGATTGGCACGACGACAACGACATCGATTGGCACGTGGAAAGAAGACAACTGGTTCCTGGCAAAGCTGGTGTACTCGGTTGGCGCAGTGGTCACGGATTTCGGGCCACCCCATGACGAAGCAAGCGAAGACACACGCTGAGGGCGCGCGCCTCTAGCCCAATCCTCATCATCCGTTTCGGACGCTTCAGCTTTCTCGCGGTCAAATTCCGGACTTCTCATAGGTGATGAACGTTCGACTGCGTTGAGGTCAAGTAAAGCCTGCTGCCAGAGTTTTAGTTGATTGCGGTTGTCAAACCGCAGGTGGAACTGTGGCAGATCTGTCACGGGGAGGCTGAGAGTTAGAATATTTTCATCAACTAGAAGACTGTTAGCTTATAACTCCGATTGAATTCAATATCACGAGTCTTACCGGCTCCCGTCTCTGTGACCTCATTCAGATGCTTCTTGATGAGAATTGAGCCCTTCAGAGTGCATTTTGTAGTCTTTCGTGGCAGACCGTTTTCGTCCCATTGCTGCATTGCCTGAGCTATCTTTTTCTCCTTCACGCAAATAAGCATCTCGGCGAATAAATAGCATTCCAACTCTTGCCACGCAATTTTGTCCTTTCCAACTCGCAAGGTGCCGTAAAGTCGAAGCTTGCCGAATCTACTAGATGTAAGCGAAAGTGATCCATACAAATGAGCCATTTTGTTAAATCATCATCTTACCGGTTGAAATCAAGTCCGTGCCAGTTATCGACCTTGTTACGTAGCGTTTCTGTCATCTCTTCCAGGACCTCCGGCGCTTCGTAAGGGAAGAAACGCGGCTGGGAGCTTCGTGCAGGTGATGGCGGCCTCTGAGGCGCAAATGCCTCTTCGACTCGCATTTGTGGCACCACATTGGGTACTCCGAGATCTTCGGGATCCGGTCTCCATTTGTTATCAGCAACTTCTACTGTGACGAGGCATGTGAGAGTCTGTTGCTGGCGCGAGCGGTTGATTGTCGGGAACTCGGAGCGAACGACCACAGAGGGTGCAGGGATAGGGTTGCGCGTTATCGCTCTTGGGCTGCCTGGTGTTGTTTCCATAGCCTGTAAATCATAATCATGACGGCGTGGTGGTGGACCACTCTGCGTTGTCTCTGGATAGCCGCCAGAAGATGCGATGCCAGTCATTCCCGTCGCTTCACTGTCGCTTCGTCCATGGTTTCGACTACTCGTGTATCCAGGATTGCTTCGAGCTACACTATCCCGGCCATTACTGTTCACCGAGCGAACATTGGACTCCCCACTTGGTGGTCGTCCACTATGGTCCCAATGCGCAGGAGTCGGTGTTGTTGTTGACCTGCTATCCGTCACTGATGCCGAACGCACCATGCTCGTTATCTTTTCTACAATCGGGCAATACATTAGCGCATGTTGGTCGGTTACGCCAAAATAATAAATACCCCTCCACATACCGATATCCAAAACATTGCCCCCGCGACTGGTGTCTAGATGCAACGGCGCATTACATGAGGGGCAGTACTGAGAATCAAATTCCCGAATGAACTCGTAGAAACACGCTTCGTGGGAGACATGAGAACACGAAAACTGGAGTATTCTCTCGCCTCGCAATGTGTGTTCCAGCGGCTCCTCGCAAACAGCGCATTCGCTGCCGACAAATGTTCGCTCCCGCCTATTGCGGCCCCTGTCCGTGTTCATCATGCCCGACATTGTCGGATTCGCGCGTACAGTATCCCTCGAAGCTGTGGAGCCTCGCGAGGCAGAAGACTTGTGTGATGGCGCGCGATGAGGGGATGACCGATACGATGCCGACCCCAGTAGATGGCCTTGAGTCAGGTAGTCAGCAATGGCCAGGCGCAATTACAAGAAGCAGAGCGCAAGTGTCTCAGAAATATCCGAGCGATGACTATGGATATGCACGAGCCAAATTATGAGGCTTACTCTTTTCGGTGTACGAGGGGCCACTGTTGGTACTTTTCCAGTCTTCCTGGGTCTTGCGGGCGGAACGGAGAGAACGCGAGTCGGAGGGACTGAACAGGTTCAGCTCCCGTAGGGCGGAGACCTGTCCCTCGAGAAACCTGTGCTCCTTGGACGAAGATCGACTGAACATGTGGCAAAGATTCTAATAAGGGAAGATACGTATTGAGGAAATGGAAGGAGGGAGAACGTAGTATCAGGATGGAGTTATGTGCCTAGAACCGATGGAGGATTTGCGATTGGGGATGGTCACGCTTCGTCGGGAGCGTCGGGTGCGCCCCTCAAAGGCTGTTTCGAAGGGTGGTATTGTCAATGCTGTGCTGAAGAACGATGGCGTTGCTGCAGATAGGCTGTGGCGCTGGCCAGAGAGGCGATAATGCGGTTGGCAATTATATTCGAGTTAGACACAGCTTGGAACCAATGGGCTCCGTGGTTGCCCTCGTGTAGTTCAAGTCAGGTCGATGCGAGCCCGCGGGTACTAGGTAACAATACCTGAAGAGCGATGGGCCAAGGAGACTGTGTTACGAGCAATGAATCGCATGAATCAAAAAAACGTGAGAGAATGTGAGAGACGTGAGGGATCTGAGATGGGAGCAACCCGATGTCAGCGACCAGCGACCTCAGGGGTCAATACCGTGCAGTGTGGCAGAGCTGGGAAGACGAGATCCCTACACACGACTCGTCCTGGTCCTGGCCCGGCGGCGTACCTGGGAGGGAATTCGGAAAGCAAATCAGAGTCGAAGAAAGACGTTGTAAACGTGGGTGGCCTTTTAGGTTGAGCGGGAGAAGACACAAACTCTTCTAAAACGGTTCTTGGGTCGCAGATTGCTTTTTCGTCGCCCCAAAAGCCGCGAGACTAGCGGATGCTCTACAGAAGCAACTCTGGACAGAACAGGCGTAGAAAGGCCCGTCTCTGGGCGGCCCCTGGTCGTGCGTGGCCCAGCCTGGATACGATTTGCAACGGGCGAGGGTCTTTGCTTGGCAGTCTACATCTGGAATTGGACTTGTCAAGACTGTGTGCTCCAGTAATAAAAGCCTCTAAAGAGGAGCAACTTCATGCAATGCAACACGACCATGTAACCAAAATAAGTACCGGTGCGTGAGTGATGGCGGTGCCGAAACCAACAGCTCCTACGACTACATGCACGTTTGAGGTAGAGGAACCACCAGCGAGCGTCACCCGACTTGCTAAGCACCTGTTCATCGGGTGGTTAAAACTCTCTTGGAGGCAGAGCCCGAGTTTGCCTCATCGCTTGCGTATGGCTTCGGAAACCGGGTTTCTACTAGTACAGTAGTTCGGGGCTGGAGAATGGCATGATTGTGTGTGTATGCACCTATATGTACTGTATCTTGAAGGTGAATTTGCTTCTGGGCCCAGGCCGGAACAATAAGGACCAGAATTTCATGAGGTATCATATCAGCTTGGGTGTCTCGGGTGTGTAACTCGATGAAACGTGTACATGACATGTCTGGCACATTCGCTGGAGGTTCGAGGTATGCGGGATGTCTGGGTACGCAGAGTGGGCGGCATGCCCTCGAGAGGGACCTGCTCGCCTGTGAAAGCCTGTTTCTGCTTGACATTAGGTAGCGGATCCCTTGGCTCAAATTTGTCTTTTTTAGCAAGGGGCGTTAGTTCGTCCATCGGTGGAAAAAGGGCGTGGCTACAAGGATTCGTGTATGAGGGGAGATTTCAATCCTTGTCCAGGAAATGATGTGGGGGGGTAGACAAGAGGTTGCAGAGCCTATCCCCAGGGGTTCTATCCCCTACTTGGGCGAGTGTCTTTCGAAGCGACCTCAATCGACAACGGCCCACCATCGACGACTTGGCCGCATCAGGCAACTGAGAGATGGAATGGCTGAACCAGCGCGACCAGATCTCTGAACGGGCGGATGAGCCCGAGCAGGGGATCGGAGCCTACGAGTTGGAAGGAGAAGCTGTTGCTTGGGCTCAGTTTGGCTCATTGTCGGAGCGTTATATCGCACCAAATACCGATGTTCAACTCGCCATAGCGACACGCACGAGGCACATAAAGACGATCTTCCGGCTCTCTGTTCCGGGCTGTTGGCGCGAACTGAGGCCTGATTAGGGAGCAAGCCGGCATGCTAGGCTCGGTGCCTCTCTGTGGGAACTACGAGCATAGCATGTACCTATCTAGAGCGGGGAATCGAAGACATATGTTTCGTTCATGCTCCTTTTGCCCGACTCTCTGGCACGCTTGGCAGTGCCGTGATGTGTTTGTGCCACTTGTCATCCCAAGGCAATGGCTCTATGTGTTGTGAGGCTCATATCCCGTGGGTTCCTCCGTTTGTCGAAGAATGTGACAGGCACACGCAACTGTCAAGAGGCGATCAAGAAAACATGGGGAATGTGAAGCATCTGCTAATGTCGTACATCCGTGTCCGCTTATGGTGTGCCTGTACGAGTAGGACTGCAATGGCGTAAGAGAGATGTGGTGTTGGTGTAAGGCCTCCATCAGCTCGCACAGGCCCTTCACGTCACCGCGGGCGGCTTCGCTCTGACCCAAGGCGTAATCCACGTGTTGGTCTAGAGGGAGGCCCGAACGCAGGATGCACAATACTGCCAGCTTCCGGGCAGTCGGCGGGCGGCATTGGATGTTGCAGTGTCGCTAAAATGAAGACGTGACGCCAAACTTCAACAGCCACATGCCAACGGCGATAGCATGCCAGCGACGAATTTGGAACACAGGTGCCACACTGTCTTGTTAGTCGGGCCCGAAACAAGCCATCGTGACTCGGGTAAAATACTGTACAAGAGGTCAGAAAAGCGCCGCTGCGGTTGGCGTCTCGGTGTTGCATGCACATCATCTGACGTCTCAGGCCTCGCACATTGGGGTCTAGGCGCTATATACTCAACTACAGTACTAGCTACCGCCGAGATAAACGCCATAGCACTCTCAATTCATGACGCAATTGAAAGGCACCATCAAGGGGCTTCTTGTCGGAACCGGAAATCATAGGTGAATATTTCCACATCTGCTATCTACATCCTGAGGCAAGGAACAGAGGCTTCTAGGAGCGCTGGGCTTGGGCCACAATCTATAGACAGACAGCCATGCATCTGGTTGAATGGTAGCAGTCCTCAAGTTGGATAACTATTTGATTCCGACGGTTTCTGCTGTGCCGGACTCGATCCATCCTAGACGTGTAACTTGACCATGTTACAGTGTTATAAATTTTCGGCATTTGTCTTTCTCTAAAAGGACATAATTGCAATTCCGAACCCCTCACCATAAGACAGTCAAAGTTGAGGCTATCTTGTCAGTTGCGACAGGCCGCCATCGCCCAAAGTGCTTGAGATATGTAAGAAGCAATTGGTGCCGTACGTGCAGCACGATGCAAGATATAATTCCGAGAATCCACGTGTTTCTAGGAGGGGACCATACCGGACTCCGAGCCAATGATCAGCTGATACTACGGTGTGTTTGAAATGCTGCGGTTCCAAAGCCGTCGAAGTGATGCCGCTGAAGTCTGCCTCCTGCATATATCTGTCTGCTGTTTGTAGTGTAATGCCAGATCTGAGACAACGCTCTCCCTCCCGATCAGGTTCTAATTGATTGCATGCATACCCGGACACTTGTCATCCGCATCATACCCAACTTCAAGACTTTTATGTGTACCTAAGTTCCTAACCATCGAAAGTGGCGCAATTCGATTCGGAACTAAACCATGTTTGACTCGTCCAGCACACAGCCATTCTCGTTCCTGTTCATGGTCACAAGACTATCAGCGGTTGCAACATAATGTTGATATGTAGACGAGAGATAGGGCGGAAGGAGTTGGTTACTTGCTTCTGTCTCTATTGACCTATTACCTCATAGTTCACCGAGACAACGACCACATCTTCAGATGCACAAATAAAGGTCTTCTTGGCAGGAGGTTATACTTATCCCTTTAATTGCGATTTCAACTGCGGGTACTTACTGGGATAGTTATCGATATCGTTAATCAATAAAAAAGCATCTAGGCAAATATCGGCTGCGATTTATTGGGTGCATCAGACACCAGCTAGACCCACGCCATCAACCATGCTACGTAGATCCGTACCAGCAGTTGAAATCGCAATTAAAGGGATAAGCGATGATGCCCGATCATTGTGAGATTTCTTCGCCGTGTTTCTCTCAAATTACTGTGACGGGGTCTATGCCTGTTAGCCCCATCACACTACTGGGTCCGCTTTCTTGCGAATCTAGGCTTAGGTCTTTTTGTATCAGCACTGGCCTATTGTCCATACCGTAGCCTAGGTACCTCACAAGTTTTACATATTAAAACTCGCTTTAAACGAAGGAACGCATCGCTATTTGTACGAGTAAATCGTGGTGCCCCCGTCTCTTCTGGCATGCGCTGTAACTGCAAATTCGTTTTGGCGACATAAGCGAGCCAAACAACACATAGAATTCCTGTAAGTGACAAGCTTTGCTAGGTAACATCGTTCTTCAGTCCACCCACTCGGCACCTCTATCCCTGCCGAACTCTTCGAGCCCCTTGTCAGATCCTTGCCAATCTGCCAACCCCCTAGTGAAGACCAGAGCCACGTAAGAATGGTTCGCAGTGTCGAAACGAGAGACCATGGTTGTCAGTTGATGCTCTACGTGTATGAGACGGTACAGTATCTTCTTCGAACACCAATGGCATCTTTTTGCTCATGATTTCGAGTGATTGCCACCTCGAAGAAGCTGGTAAGATCTCATCACGATTGCCAGAATGCTTCCTCTCCTAGCACCGCGAGGGGAGCCATTGACAAGGGCGGAGTATTTTGTGTAATAACGCCCTGGCGAGCTGGCTCCAACGGTTTTGAAGGATCACCGAAGCCGTTGTATGGTGCCCCCGGATGTACATTTGCCCTATCCCTTTAATTGCGTATTCAACTACAGTACGGCCAAGGCTTTAGCCTGGCAAGGGCTCGACCAATCAGACTTTAAGCTTTTTGTATGTATTGCTTTACTGCTAAATATCGCCTATATAATACGTCGAAATTAATTTGAAAAAAACTATTTAATATAAAAGCTATCAAGCTATATACTCATTAATTTTTATTTATTATTTATAGGTTGTTGTCGAGTTTAATCGTTTTAAACCATCGCTGTATTATTTATTAAATACATTTAAAGGTATGGTCCGGGGGTGGTGGAGACGTCAGGGGTTGAACTTGTACCTGTAGTTGAAATCGCAATTAAAGGGATAGGAGATGTCCCGTGCATATTTTTTCGAGGGGACAGCATGTACCTAACTATGATTCACGTTTTTATATCCAATGTATGTAATTAGTAATTATCGACCTATATTATGACTCGGGCCAGGTTATATCAGTGTGATATATGGTTTTAGTTGCATGAAGCTTTGATAATAGTTCCCAGCGCCAACTAATGAGTTCCGTTGTATTCCGTGAACGTTATGGAGATAATTCACCGCCATTATCAAGGTAACCTCGTTCCGCGAGGTTATGCCTCGAGCTGTCGACATTTGCGCGCAGAGATCAGCTTGTCGGTGGAACAATGATAAGAAACGAAACGTCTCGTTGCTGAACGAAGCTTGCTGTGCGACCCTTGTCCCATTTGCATACCCCAGAAATTCAGTGGTTTTGAAGAAATGGTCGTCTCGGTTGTCAATCACCTCGGAACTCCAAACCATGAGGGACCGCAGGACTCTGTCTTGCAACCCAATGAATTGCTATGTACACTACGAGTCTACGAGCAATGGGGTTCGGTTTGCGTAGTCCAATGTCGATCATGCTTCGTGCCATGTCGTATGGCAAGTCACATTCATTGGAGTAAATTGCTAAGCTTGACAGGGCCAAGAGGGCCAAGTACATGAGGTTCCTGGCTCGTCTGGCATGGTCGACAATACCTGGGTCAAGTGGCTCATGGATGATAAGCTCTACACTACGGGCGTTGACACACTGTGTATCTGCCGATAATCATCTTACCACTGGTTCTATCTGCTTTCCGATGACTATGTCTTTGTCCAATGTTATTATCATCATCTTCGGGGCTCGCAGTTGGTGTTCTCCGGCTGGGCTGTGGTTGAAGGTAGCATCGCCACTTGTCCTGTTGAGAAGGAAAACCTGCTCATGACGGCATTGCTGCATACATATGCATAGTCTTTTCGTACACTCAGCTAACAACTCAGGCGGGTGTATTCTAAGTATGGAAACAACCATCAAGATGTCATTTAGCAGCGAATCATGGTCCGCGGATCTGAGGTGTACGCAGGACTCGCTGCAGAACTTTCGCCAATGAGACATGTTCAACCACGACGATTACGGGCGAGACAGGCAGACGGCAGCCACACCCGTCGTAGTTCATCCATCTTCTCCCATGGGGCTGACGGTGTATTTGCCAATGAACTGTTCGAAGCCCGGCCGATAAAGCGCAACCCTTGGAGTCATGATCCGTGTGTGTGTGTGTGTGTGTGTGTGTGTGGGGGGGGGGGGGGGGGGGGGGGGGGGGGTTGTAGCCAAATCCTTCAACATGCACGCCATCATGTCCAGGAGCCTTCAACTTTGAGCAATCAAGGCAAGCTAACCCTTTAAGAACACCATGGCAAAGATAGTATGGCAAAATCATTCCTGACGTGTGGTAGGGTGGAGCGGCCGCGCTTGTGATTAACTGCCGAGCTGCGTCTCGCATCGTTTAGTTACCTGCAACATGTCGACACCGTGTAGACACAATTCTAGCTGGTTGTTTTGCCGTAAGTTCTCAGGCGGCAGAGCGCATTACACCACGCACGCTCGATCAATACAACGTGCAAAATCGCGCATGCAGCACCAACGTGACAGAAGAGCCTCGCATAGAGGGGCTAACTCATCCCGCGGCTCGTGCTCATCCTGCATAAGTGTTAAAGTTCCGAATGAGGTACCTACCTTGTGAGCTACTTTATGATCTGCTGTTGTGTAGCAGACGGTAACGATCTGAGCACTCCGCTTCTCGCATTGTTGGCACCTATTAAGATAAACATGATATCCCTTGCCCAGCTGTCACCAGCATGATTAGAGCCACTTCAACCGAGCTTGGTCGATGTGTATCTGATGACTGAGATGGTGTCAGAACGATCACACCATCGGATGCTATGTGGGACGAGCCTAGCGAAACGAATCGCCCGGAAGTCATTCAACGACCCAATCACTGAGGCAATATGACAGATCTGGTTGAGCCAGTGGTTGAAAAAGTAGATGGTCTCTCGCATCAATGTAATATAAGCAGTCAACTGAACTTCGCCGTTTTTCAGACTGCGATTTCGTGCTGTCTTACCTGGATATTCCACTTCAAGCCATGATGAACTCTCAAACACACCATAACTCGTGCGTTTCGTTCGTAATACTTCAGTTAGACATGTTGGCTGCAAAAGTGTGGCAACGTAGGAATCAAGGCGCACTCGCTACATCCTTCGAGGCTACCTCAACCCGTTCAGGGTCTCACATTCCCCGCCACCACCAAGAAACCCAGAGCTAGGCCAGCCTGTGACATATGCTTTGGCTCCCGAATGTTACAGTGTTTCGGAAGAACTCTCAAGCCAATGGTACGTGAGATTTATTTGTGGTATTTGAGATTGCGGCAATCGTGGTTTGGGCATCATTATCAGGCTTACGGTTGTTCATATATGCTTGTTTCCGGATGAGCCATAATATGAGAGCCCTGCCTATTATTGCGTTGTCCCCAGCTTTATAACTTTTAGCCTGCCTGGCCAAGTCCATTGAACTGCCATTATATCGTTTTTGATATTATTCCATTTTGCATGTCTTCATCTTGGCAAGCCTTAAAAAGTCAACTGCATGTTTACCGGGAAAGGGGCCGGCTACATATGACTAACCCGAAACAATTAGACTATCATCAACACTTCCAAAAGGTTGCGTTTCGGACTACGAAATGAAACATTCCGAGACCCATCTTACAACCACGTGTGAGGTGTTGTCCAAAGTTGAACGTCATGTTTAGAAGCCACCTTGTCATCATAAATGTCGTGCTAGGACACGTAAATGGAGTTCTGACATGACAGCACTTCGAACAAGATCACCATGTGCATATACTTACGATGGGTACATGATGCAGCCGTACCTCGCATATCCGCCAAATCAGCTGCCTGAATCAGTATTACGGCGTCGTGATACGACGCGTAGCAGCCAACATCGCATGGCGTTTGTTTCAGTACCGGGACGACTAGAAAAAAGCCTTGCGGAATGTCACAATGTCTAAGATTTGCGTTCGAGCGGTTCATCACCGAGAGCCGACGGGGCTTATGATGTTTGATCCCCTCCTTATTTGCAACGCCCATGTCCAACATCGACACGACCTGTCCGATGATATCGCGTGTCATCCGAGCAAACGGGTAGTTACGGCAATTTGAAACGGCCTGCATGAAGTACTATGTGGCTTCCAAATCTTCGTTGTTCAAGAAATAGACTAAGAATAGCTCTTATATGCTGTTTCGGTAGTTCTTCAAACTTGTGCATAGAGAAACTTGGTGGTGGGAAAAGGTTGCATTGTCACTCCATCTGAATCTCAGGTGACTTGGTACTCACAGCATACAAAGGAATAACTAGAAACTAATGCGAGTAAACCATTCGAGTCGTGATTAGAGAATTGTCCATTGTGTTATTCCCTGTTCTCAAATTATTACATGCTGGCGGTGTTGTTGATTTTGACTCCAGCCTGGCTTCGAGCTTCAAAGACTGAAAAGTGCAACATGTTAAGCTTCCACAAATGAACTAAAATGTGTTTTTCAAAGTACGTTGTGCAAGGAAAACGGCAAATCGGGTTTCTCCGTCATCTTATCTGTTTAGGAATCAACTTCCATCGCTACACCGCAGCAAATCACCAACCTCACGACCTTATTATAAGCACAATTAACTAAAGTCATGAGCATGATACAAACAGCCATGAAACTTCACCATAATACAGTCCACGATATCACATAGCTAATTTGAACTTCACTATCTCACCAATACTTTGTTCAAAACACACAGCCTTGGACCATATTGACGACCAGCATGATAATGAACTTGGCCTGGATATCAGGTTTTATAGACAAAGTTCTACTGCTTCAACGTCCCAACCACTTTCGCCGTTTCTTACTTCACCTGATGCAGTCGTTCCCATTCTTATCACAAGTAAGAGAGCTAATAAAAACTACAGTGGAAGGCGTAAATGACAGGACTTTCATGTTGATTTGCATCCTCGCTTCATACCTTACCTTGATCAATACTACGGCCTGTATTGCGCAATTTGTTTCCTATCTGTTCGGTACACTGTAAAATTCATCTCATAGAGTAGCTGTGACAAGCTTCTGCGAGTTCTTCATCTATAAATCAATACAGAATCGCAACAGAATTGTAAGAAAACCTAACAATCCACGGATATAAAGTAGTGCGTAACCCGTGTACAGTTTATCATGACTTCTTATATAACAACCAATAACCTGGGATTCATCTACAAACAAGTAGCGATGGATCGAACTCGGCGTTCTCATCGTTAGACTCTACCAAAAGTAGCATTCCTGGCTAATGCCCAACTTTCGAGGTTATTTCGCTGGTTCTGACTACCTACCTCCTGAAGTGGGTAGGCACGTCGGGGCAGTTAGTTTATTGATAGCTTGCCATTAATGATGTGTGACCGCGCTCTGCGGTTAGCATAAGTCTGTTATTTCGAAGGCAACGGCATGTCATATAACTGCTCTGTAGTACAGAAATCGAACGACTTGGATTACGCGATGAAAAGTCGGTACATCATGTGCTCGCTGTTAAGGCCATAGGCGTGTTCTTGGACCTGTAAAAATAATGCCACGTATCAAACATCTCACTCAAACAAAATTTTGACGTATTCCATGGGAATGAATACAAGCCTTGGGAAGTTTGTTGATTGGTAACCTTCTACAACTCCAGCCAATGCTTGAATGACGAAAGTAGCCTCACTTCATTAACAAATTTTGGTCTAATCCTCATCCCAGTTTGGGTTGGGTCCAGGAGGCTTCGGGCCACCTGCTTGCCTCGCTACAATAATCTGGTCTACGGACAGTACAGTTCGTGCGGCCTCTGTAGCTAACTTGATAGCCCAAGCTTTGCTCACCATGAGATCTAAAATACCCTCCTCCTTGGCATCAAGTGTACCGGTGTCATCCTCGTTCTGCAGCCGTATTAGTTGGGTCTCCTTTCAAGGCACCGGTGGTGGGTTATGAATAGTACTCACCTCAATATCAACACCCGTTGTCCACTCGTCCTTTTTGTGATGTGCGGCGTATAGATTACTCAATACCTCCGTAGCGTCAAGTCCAGCGCTTTCCGCAATGGTACGTGCAACAACCTCGAACGCCTCGCCGTACTTGCGGATCGAATACTGTGGTAAGCCTGAGGTCTTGTCACCGAAAGCTTGTATCCGCTCTACTAGCTGAATCTCCGTGGCACCAGCGCCGGGCACCAACCTTGGGTCACGGGTAATTGCCTTGACGACATTTACACCATCGTCGACAGCGCGCTCAACATCATCTAGATGATTCTGTGTGGCGCCCCGAAGTACTAAAGTAGCTGTCCTCGTGACCTCGTCCTCTTGTCTGAAGACAGTCACTCGGTCCCCACCAATCTCGAGAGTCTCAACGATATCTACAGATCCCATTTCGTCGGGCATGGGCGCGCCCAGCCTGGCAAGAGGAGTGGCACCCACGACACGGCAAATTCTTCTGAGCTCGAACTTGCTGAGAATCTTGATGACAAGGATGCCGTAGCGGTTGAGGTAATGCATGGCGAGCTCTCCGACTGTGGAGCCAGCGACGACGACTCTCAGGCCAACGTCGTGCAGTTCCTTAATGGCGGTCTCGAGCTGGGTCTCCTCGCCCTTGGAGAAATCCATCATCTCCTTGGCGTTATGTAGTAAGACGGTTCCCTTTGTCTCGGTCTGCGCCATATCGATGGGACATGAGAAGACACCCACTTTGGCTTTCTTGGCCTTCTTGATCGATCCGTCGGGTTCCTTAGGGAACACCATACCCTTGACAACGCGGCTCTGCTCGAGGCTGCCACCCATGATCTTGACAACCCGGATATTGTCAACATTGAAATTGACGGGGTTCTTGGGCATAACGGCAAGAACGGCCTCGGCGACTAGGTCTGCTAGGATTTCCTCATTGCCATTCTGCTTACTGGCCACGACGGTGCGGATGGCCTTGCTGAGCTCGTCCTGATCTCTGATATCGTCGACTTTGTCTACGACAAGCTTCTCCAGGGCTTCGAGGGCAAAGGTCTGGGCGCGTTCGTAGCCAGTGACGATGTCGGCAGTCTTGAGACCCATGCGCAGCAGGTCCTCGGCCTTCTTCAGCAGCTCACCGGCGAGAACGATGACGAGGTTGGTAGCGTCGCCCATCTCAGCCTCCTGCTGCTGACTGGCCATGACGAGAAGCTTGGCGGCGGGATGGACAACATCAAGCTCCTTTAATATGGTAGCAGCATCGGAGGTCAGGATCATCTTCTGGAGGTGGTTGATGATGATTTTGTTGCGGCCGTAGGGACCTAAGGAGGTCTGGACGGTAGATGATATGGCACGGCAGGCGTCGATATTACGGAGAATGGCGCCATCTTCGGAGTCGTAGCTACAGAGCGGTCAGCCAGTGCTGTGTCCACGTGGACGGGGGTGTAGGCGTTGTATGTTGTGATCGTGTGTTGGACATCATAATGGGATGGTGGGGTTGGGAGCTTCCTACTTGTTGTAACCCTGCTTGAACAAGCCCGAGTTAGGGGCGTTGGGGATGTTCAGAGACATGGCGGCGGCGGCGCTGGTGTGTGCAGCAGATGCAGTCGGATGTTGGTGTCGTCTGGCAACGCTGCGAACTGGGGGGTTGGAGAGTTGCAGCGCTGTAGAATCGGGATGTTCGTGTGTTGTTGGTGCACACCGTCTCTCTCTCGACACTCTGGGGGGCAGCACTCGGCGATAGAAAAATTCAGTGGAGCTTTCAGGTGCTGTACAGGGTGAAGCTATGTACAGTATGTCAGCCCCTCCAACGGGTAATGGGGGAGCCTGAAGGTGCGGGCGGCGGACTATCGATAATGTATCAGAGCATCATCCCTGTAGACTAGACCGTCGGACTGTGGTACATGTACGTATGTCGTCGCATGCACTCAGGCCCAGAAGCGCTACCTGGCTGTAATGGGTATCTACCTAGAGATGAGACATACATACATGTACGCAAGCAAGGAGCCCCCCAATAGGCAAGTAGCCCGACTTTAGGTAGGGTACCTAAGGTTTGTGTCTGGGCTGAGGTCGGCCTTGAAACCTCCAAATCCACCGAGCACATGCACGCAGACGCGCATCTTGATTGCACTGACTGGCCGCTCTCCCTCCCTTCCATTCTTACTTTAGCCCATCACCTCATGACCAGCAGTTATACCTGTCTGCACACAACTGGTATCCTCATAGGTAATCCGATTGGAGCACTCGCGATCGCGCCCCTCCCGTACCGAAAGGTACGAACCCTTGCGCAGCCTTCCGAGATGGCTCCTCAATACTGTAAGTAATTTGTTTGTATTTTACACGGCGCCAAACCTCATCGCTGTGACTTCGCGTCAATGCGAACACCCAGCAATCTACCCTTTGCATTGAACGGCGCCCTTTCGTCATTCAACACCTACACCCCACATTGCGCCTCATAAGCTGGCACAAACTCCTATACCTCACCTGCGGCCGATTACGAACCATTCACCATCCAGAGCTTGTTGTCTCTACACTCAACCTGCTTTCGCACGTCATTCGCCTCAGACCGATCGCATTGACAACCAGATCGTGTTGGCACGATTGCTCAGCTATAGAGACCATGGAGTCCACCAGCGCTAACCTTCCCTCTCGCTCTGCAGCACATCCACACCCTCCCTCATTACCGCCGACCGTTGAGGAGGCCTATCGCCGTAAATGTATCCAGCTGAAAGAGCGCTCTAAGGAGATCGAGGAGGAGAACGATGCCTATCGACTACGTCTCCATCGTCTCAAACGCCAGATCCAGAAGCTCCGCCTCGAGCGAGCCTTTCTCCTAGAGCAGATCTCCAAGCGCACGAGTACCAACGTGGAGGATTCGGAAGGCAGCCCAAGTCCTCCGCCAACGGTATGACATTAGGCCTGTCGCTCGAGCATCGTGTGTACTAAACGACTATTCAGCCCCAGGACAAACCCCTGCGCACGAAGCGAGGACACCGTGAGTTATCTTTTCTCGTTTTAAGAAGCACTCATTCTTATCTGCTACCAGAATCATCCAAGGAACATGGCGGCCGAACCACCAACGGCGCTGCGAAACCGCCCAAGCGACCTAGCAACGCATTCGAGATATACTGCAACGACAGGCGACCCGTTCTTCAAGAAGAGAACAAGGACAAGATTGCCGCAGGAAATTTCAGACTCGAGGAGGAGCTAGCGCGCGGCTGGAAAGATCTTGACGAGGAAATGAAAGAATCCTTCCAGAAACGGTACGAGAGCGAGCTCGACGAATGGAGGGCCGCGCGCGATATATTCAAACAGGGCGTCAAGGACGCCTCTACACGATCCCGCGGCCGGGCCTCCCGCGGTGGCGGCGGGCGCTCACGAGTCGAAGAGTCGATCCAAGACGAAGAGCTGGACGACGATAACGATCAGGACATCGAGATGGCCGAGGCAGACCAGGATCCCGGCCATGCCGCTGATCAGGACACAGACCCTGAGACCGAGGTCGATGATAACGACGGCTAGAGGCCCCAACCCGACAGCAGTGTGACGATCCGAAACCGGAATGGATGGATTGAAATGCACGAACGCAAATGGGGATCCCGACCTGGAGCAAGAGGACCGAGAAGACCGAGACGATCGAGAGGATCGAGAGGACGAAAATGATGTTTGTTAGTATTTGATAAAGTACTTTTACACAGTATCTCGCATCAAGGGAAGATGGCGAGAACAATAAGCGATACCACACTCTAGTAATTCTGTTTTTTGTGGTATCGGGAAAAGAGCGATCGGCGTTAAAACCATGGAGTCTGTCATTCTCATCATAGCAGGGCAGCGCAGATCCTAGAGGGGGCTTACATGTGGTAGGTTTCCTCAAATTATCTACATCAAAAGACGTCGATTCAAAGAAATAACGTTTGTGTTGCTGAGTAACTCATCGCTTGATGTTTTGTATTAACTGTCAGTATGCGTTCTGTGAGGCTTGACCTCTTGTGCTGGTTTTGTCTCTGAACTAATTACACCATAATTACAATACGCGCTCTTTTGGGCCAAGACATTATGTTACAGCACAAGCAGTTGGTTTAGTACCAAGCCGCAAGAGCAACTGGCGGCCAATCACCGCGTAATGGATGAAGCATGTGTATGCGGTAGAAGACTTTCACACGTTTGCCAGGTCTTAAGCACTAGAGCTTAAGCTGCATGTCTCTGGATTGTGTGATACAGCATGTATACAGCTGAAGTAGTTCAAAGCTTAGTCAACGCCCGCGTAAAGATCAACAACGATGTTGACTGCAGCGACTAGGATCTCGGCGGCGATGAGGATAATGACTATAATTTTTCACAAGGCGTTAGCTGTGACATAAACCGGGAATTGTAAGGAAGGAGGGACACAACGTACCGATCCACTCAAGCATTTCTCCGTGGCCATGGCTGAGTTGGTCCTTAAGCACAGCAAGAAGATCCGCGATAACATCCAACCGTTCCGTCAAGAGCCCAACGCGCTGATCCATCTCGAGGTAAGAGCGAACGGCCTGGTAGACAGGCTCGAGATGCGGTTCTACCCAAAACAGCTCCGGGGTGTCGAGTACACTGCCGTTCAGGTGGATATTGATGCGGAGAATGAAGAGCTCGCCTATCTGCATGTTGATCTGGGACCGCGAAAGTGCAATCTTGCCTGTTAGAGCGATCTGTGTGGGTATGTCTTTACATGCTTCTACCGTTGATGCGATCAGCTCTTCGAAAAGGGACGTCTGGGAATTCAATGTAAGTAGATGATGACAATACCAGGAGTCTAGTTGGAGCATAAGAGTGTACCTTGACACTTTGCGCAAGCGCATGCGATATCGCCAACTTGGTCATATAATTCCCTTTGTCTCTCAAGGTGATGAAGTCGTTGTATATCCGGGCTTGGTACTCGCGTGTATAGTAGAAGTTGAAGCACTCTGTCTCCATATCGTCCGGGTCCAGCTTTTCTAATTCGAACTTGGCAATGTCTTTGAGAAACCGTTGCTCGTGAGCAGGCGACATGCCCCATATTACCACCACGCCGTAATCGAAAAGAAACACCTCTGGTGTGTGTACCTGGGTGTCGAAGTCGGCGTCTACGGTCTGGTGTGCGTGTGATTCGTGTATTACACCGTTGTCTCGGTAGGCTAGATTGCTGTGGACATCCCGCCCATTATTAAACGGTTGTTGGGATTGTAAGTCTGTAAATGGTTCTTGTTGGTAGGCGTTTGAGTGTTCTTCGACTTCGCTATCTGAGTGCCGTCGTTCGTGTGTCTGTACGGGCCGTTGATTAGCTTCGAGGGCTGCTTCTGCCCGTTCTGCCGCCTTCCCCGTCCCGTAATGATATGGTGAATATATACATTCGTCGATCAGCTTCGGATTTGCCCCTCTAGTCTTCCCCCGGCCTTTCAAGAAGCGCATGAGCCCTTCGGTTTGGTATTTGTTGGCAGTGCAATACGCTGTGACTCGCGGAAGCCTGTCACGGTCTGCCTTGCCTAGTCTCGCAGCATCCCGCCTGGCCATTGGATCCTTTATGCGGGTGTACTGGGAGTAGACGTCGCGCCCGCTCTCCTCGTCCGGGTCTGCTTCATCGAGTTCAGGTGCGGGAAGCAGCTTCAGCTTCTGAGCGGTCTTGGAGCTTCTCTGGGGCCCATGTTTTGGCACGACGGCCGGGGGTAGGGCAGTGAAGACGGCGCCGTGGCTATTGCGTCGGCGCAAACGGCTATTGAGGGCAGAAAGCATCGGCGGAGGGGCAGCGGCGTTGCCGCGCGCGGCGGCATTCGTCGAGGCCATGTCCAAGGCGTGAGTAGAGCCGGGGGAAGAGCTTAGCGAGGGCGGATCGATGGTCCTCGATACAGGATTGGCATTAAAGGTGACATTACGGGCTGTTCGTGGGCGATCTGTATCTTGACGCAGGAGAGGAGTTCTCTCGGAGCCCGAGGCAGAGCCCGTCGATGCCATAGCTGCACGGCCGTGGCCACTGTCAGCCTCGGGCAAGGAGCTAGAGTCGTTCGCGAGGATTCGTCACTGCGCCCAAGTCTCGAGATGGTCGCAGCGACTGTAGCGGTCACTATAAAGATCAAGCAACGGCAAATATCGGGAGTCGGGGCGCAAATTGAGGTGTGGCTAAGTAATAGCACTCTTCGTGTAAAGCGTAGAGCTCTATCGTTTGTATCCCCAGCAGTGCGCAACTCAGATGCACATGAGGGATAGGAAACGTGAACAGAGGCCGAAGACGGCGTGTAGGTAAGGTTAGGTAAGATAGTAAGGTGTATGCTGCGAGCTAGATAGGCACGGCTTATGGGTGCCGACCTCGAGGATCACCACAGGTGAATGCACTCAAATTCCGTGACGAAGACGGCACTGCTTGTCGTTTTCGCCAATTTGAGAATTAATGACGTTGATTTTCTTCCGCCGATCGTCCAAACGGTCAATACCCCCGGTCAAGTCAGAGCTCCTTGGCTTCGCGCCCGCCCCAGGCATTTTATCGACTCTGGCTACCACCACTGAATTCCAACCAATGCCGTTGCCGGGTAGCACATAATCTATTCCTGAGCGTGACAGAAAGATATGGCCATCCGTACATCACGCATCGCCTGTCGCATAGATAGAACCTCTAGCAACAGCGCAGTCTGCAATTGCTCCATGTCCACTAAGAGGTACCTACTAGAAGCTATCTGAAAAGGGAAACATAAATATTTGCCAAGCCTATTCTGGCTGCCAGTTATTTCTGAGCAACACATTGTGCTGACATAATCCAGTGATTGTTGGGTACATGTATGTACACTAGAGTAGCAGTGTTTTTGAACATTACCTATGTCTCTCTGGTGACTTGAGGCCCGATTTGTCCGTCTCATAGTACACATAGTGTGCCAAATAACATGTCATCTGAGCTATATCGTTCCTGAGCCGCCAGCGACAAGCCAGTGGCGTATTAAAAGGCCTTCCTCGTAGCCCTCAGCTTAGGTTCCCTCGTCGTCGTATCAAGTTAATCATGCTCGACTTGTTCCCGACTTCCCGGGCATTCTGTTTCGTCTCAGTGAACGCAGAAGTCTCTCATGCGTCCACCACTTGAGTTTCGACCTTGAACCCCGACTTGCTGAGTCGGTCGATAAAACCCATGTTTGCTAGGCAAGCAGGAGTATAAATTCCTCCGCCCAGTTTCATGTCCTCCTCGAGCAGGACTAGAGCCCCCTGGCCCAGAAACTCTGCCGTCAACTGATACATGCTCCCACTGTAGCTCGCCTTACATATTGCGCGCTTCTTTGGCTCCGTCGGTGTGTCCGCCGTGCCGACACCTCGGAATTCGATGTAGTCCTTTGCTGCAGCTTCTCGACTTGGCCCTTCACCCGGCTGAAAGACGAATCTCCGCACAAGGCTTCGAAATGGCGGACAGAATGCGAGCAATATACCCCCAATGAGCAACCCATAGTGAGCCATCGCGGCTGTCAACATATTTCTTGCTCTCGTAAACTCTCTATATGTGAAGTTCGGTCCTGTTCGATGTTTACAGTCAGCCATATTTTCCACGCTTGGAATCGGAAGCCGTTTGGTAATACACGATGAAGACTTTGGGAGAACTTACCATACTCGAACTGGTTCAAAGCTGCTTCCTTCTTAAAAATACCCCACTGCGATACTTTGAGTCAGTAATACTCTTTATAGCATGTTTGCTTATGTCTCTGGAGTCTTAAAGCATGTTTCCAGAGCACTTGCTCCCGAGAACAGAGAAACTGAAACCCAAAACCTTCTCGGATAGGTAAAAAACACTTAACGCCAGAAGTTACTCACTGAGCGCCAAACCACTGCTGCATCGGTCCCTGCAGTTACAGACGTCGTTAGGAGACCGAGGCCTGGGATGCGATGGCTTCCTGTGAGTTTTGACCAGAGCGAAGCCTGGGGCGCTTGCTTTGAATTCGCGATTGGTGATAAGCTATATGGGAAGTGAGAAGCAGCTACTTCCTTGAAGTTGAAAGTCTCGAACAGGCCCATGACGGTAGCCAATGTGCCTCCGGAGGGGGCAGAGCTTCAGGGACGTTAGAGTGAATCATCATTCGAAGCTGAGATGCTTGACATACTGAAGCTCGTGAAGGCTCACGACGACGTCACCAGTAGGTGCAGACAGTTCTGACTTGATCGTGCTCGTTAATGCGAATGTCTGGTAGCCGCAAAAGTGATGCGTTAGTTATTTTTCTCGAGTTTCCCCTGCGGGGCCCTGGACTTTAAGACAAGAGACTGGGTTTTGATATATGACAGGTCAGGTATCACTTACTATAAAGAAGTTAGTATGTCTTACGAATATAGTTAGAAAATAACTCGCATAGGATATTTCTATACTTGCCGACGAGATCAGATGGTGCGGACTCCACACCGGATTGAGGGAACATCATAGCACCGCTTGCTTGGGCTTCTCGCTCATATTTCTTGATCATATTCTTATGCCAGACACTCTCGCCAGTACAGTCGAAGTAATGTGTCCCGGCCGCGGCACACGCCTTGAATGCGGCCTCACCATATTGAGCATACGGTCCAACAGTTGTTATAATACTAGCGGTCAAAACACATGATCGTATTAGCTCCATATGTCACACTCGACGGGACGAGCCAAAACATCACTCCACATAATTTCATAAAGACACAAGGGCTATACGTGCTGTTGCAAGGTTAGCTTCTAGTATCTACAGGCCTCTCTAGACTTTGAGAAATCGAATGATGGGATAAGAAAGTAGATGTAGTACCCAGAAAGCTTTTCTAGCCAGCGTGGACAATTCCGCGTCGTTTAAGCCACAGACCTCGATGTGCGGAGAATGGCGATCCGAGTCAAGTGATTGACATTTCTTCACGATGGCATCGAGCTTTTGCGCAGATCTTCCTGCAATGGCCCATTTGCAGTTCGTGGGATAATGCGTGGTGATATGTTCGGCAACCATCAAGCCGGTCTATTAGGCACGTCAGCAAGTTTTTCTCGGGGGGGGACCGAGCCCAGACGTAGTCTCACATAACCTGATCTCGTCAGCTTGGAGCGATTCAATGGAAGAAGATATCTAGTCGCGAAATCCTTACCTGTGGCCCCTAAAACGACCACGTCATACTGGCGGCCATGATTCTTGAACGGCATATCCTGCGAAGAGCACAAGTGCAAGTATGGGGCGGACAAAGTTAGGCGTTAGAAGGAGCAGCTGTAGAGGAACATGTATTATATGTGTCACGTTATGGACAGTCATGTAATATTTTACGGATTGAGATGCCACAGACAGCTTTCCACTACTTTTATACCTCAGAAGCTTTTGCAGTAGCTCGAGCTGCTGGTGTCCCCGGAGCGGCGTCACCGATCGGCTCATCTTTCCACTGTAACAATTAGACAATAAGGCACTTCATTCTCCCCAATGCCCCATTGCAGGATGTGCGAAGATAGTAGCATGTTAACCATTCAGGGAATTATGGCCGTCCATACCTCGGAGTGCATCTCTACAAGCCAAGGCCCGATGTTTGAACCAATATTGAAGCAGCTTGCGGCGTCGGAGATGACAGAGTTGGTTAGGTCAGCCGGTTGATCAATTCTAGCAGGCCTGCCGGCTCTGGTATCCCGGCACACCCAAGGCGACATGGGAGGCAAGCCGGGAATTTTCGATGGCACCGTAGAACCGCACCACAAACATACATGTATCGTGCAACGCGTTTTATATGCGTTTGGACCTTACTCATTCATTAATTTGATTCTAAAATCGGATTGGCACTCGATCAGACTGGAGCTCGATTAATGGTAGTCTTCCAAAATAACCTACATCTAATAATTCTGATAGTTCAAACAAACATCGCACAATTACCAACGGTACCTGGTTATATCTTCGCCAGAATTGACATTCCCATATCCCGCCTGCGAGCAATCCAAAACGCTTGCTTGGCATTGGACATGCCAATCATAACAAAGTCGATCGTCTCGGGGGTTTCATGTTCGACATGCGCATGCTTCTACAGCGGTGTGATGTGCTTACGGAAGTGAAAGGACGACACTACGACCAATCAACAATAACGGGAATGGAGACATGTAGGAGGGACATGATCAAATGTATCGTTTCATCATGCTCGGACGTATTTGTAGCATCCTTTAGAAGACGCAATCCATACAGTTGACGGTCAAAATCATTCCTCGCACGTTTATCGTAGGATTGCTTTAAATTTGGATTATTGTGACCTCAATAATCCTTGAGCGCTACGGGTCGTGCAGCGGCGTGGTGGGTGTTATATCGGTTTCTAGGTAGTTTCTACCTAATATGATGGCAGCGGAACCTTTTGTGAATACCTATCATCCACTGCACTCGCCTGCCAGTTGTCTTACGCCCCTTTTAGCTTGACAGTATTTGCATGCAATATTGTTTAATCTTGAGTCTCACTCCCTCTTGTCACCCTCATATGAGACATCTGTCTAGAAATCACCGCGAGCTAGTGAAACCTAAAGCGAATAAGGTATTTTGCAGATCTTGATGCGAGGTACGCCGGCAGGAAATATTGGAGGAGCGCTTCGCCAGTGGATGGTCGCTTTCTGGTATGTATATAACTCGCCTTCGTGGCGAGAGTACAGTGGCGACATCTTCCCTTCAGCCCCGAGCACAGTTCTACTTCACTCTACTTGATGGGCTCTCACATCGCAACCCAAAACTCACATGTGATTGCGCGAACCAACATGGATATCTGAGACAATCTGGTAGGACGTCTTGTAGAGGGGGATCATCACCCATCTACAATGACGCAGCAACACGGTTCAAATCGCTTGTTTGGCGTCACTTCTGCAAAGTCCAGACAGCGAGCATATAGCGAGGTTTTCACTTCTGTGTCGAGATGCCCATGGACAAATGGAATGTCACCGAGAACGAGCCGTCTCTGAGTTCGAGAGCAAGCACATGTGGGATGCCCAAGGCATGTATATATATTGTCGTTCTCATCAACATGAATTTCAGTCGGGGCACTCCATCCAGTAAGCTAGAAACGTGCCCATGCAATGGATAGTCGAGGGCTGAGGATAACCTCGCCAGCAACATTGACGTAGCTACTATATCAGTGCTCGTATCATCGCATCAGGTGAGTCATAAGTGTTCTGGTCACTTGACGGTGCTATCGGGTAGGTCGTAGGTTCCGTCCAAAGGTCACCAGTATGAACGGTCACGCTAGTGCTCGAGTACTAGACGACACAAAAGGTAGATTCTACCGTGTCGCAGCTGCCGAGCCGTACTATTCAGCTAGGCCCAGCTGGAGGGCGTCACTCGAAGCCGTACAATACCTGTAGGTGGTAGAACCCCAGGTCTCGCCGTGCCACACTTCAGGTAGCTTACCTTAGGTATGTACATGTAGGTATGTACGTCTAACCATCTATGGATCTCTTCCAAACAATCATTATCTACATAGTATTTATCGGCTTCAATACTCGATTTGAGATCGAGTATTGGAATCGATGGCTCAGTTGGGTTATTAATCGAAGACTTTCGTTAAATAATTCAGTACCGTATTTAAACAATCCGCGGTGCCATTCATTCTGAGTTTCGCCTGGTCAGTCGATACGTCGACAGGTCACAGCTCGCCAGGCACTTGATCAGCCCAAAAGCCTCCCCAGAACGGTCGCGCAAGCCGCCAAAGCATCGAGCTGCGTAGGGTGTGCCACTCCAAAGCCCCTCCGCTTTCTTAACGGCCGAGCTCCTACCTGCAATGCTTCAACCGACAGATTGACACCATTCTCCCCCTCTGATTCTCGGACTGCACATTATCAGACCATTCCCAGAGATTATTCATCGTCCTTCTCAGCCCTGCTAAACCGCTATCTGCTCTCACACTACGATTCGTCTGTCCACGTGTGCCTATCTCCCCTGGCCTGGCCTGGCCTCGTTTGTATTACGGAGGTACTCACTCACCTTTCTGCCTTGCATTCACACCCCACTCTGACGGTATTTACGTCCTCTTGGTCGCCCATAGCCACCAGAGAAACGTGACGAACCCGTACAAGTCGTACCCGAGTCACTCGTGCATGTATAGGTACTGTGTTTCCTGCTCTGTTCTGGATTAGAATTATCATACGAAAAAGGCTGGCAGCACACAAATTAGCTTTCTCATACTGTCATTCCAGCCTGCACTCAAACTCCAGTGGCCCCTGCGCAAGCGATCATCACTCCTCCTGACTTTGAAAATACTGTCCAACCAATCTTTCCTCCCATCCTTCCTCCGTTTCCTGCTCCACACACACTTTTATCAAACTCTTTATTAGCGGAAGGGAAGCGGCAATTAGCCAGGCCTGCCTGAGCATCCCCAGCGAGGAGGGTGCTCGTGCCTGCGCCATTGTAGTATGCACATATCGTACTCAACTACACGCCTCTTGCGCATATTGTATGCATACAGACAGGGCCAAGTTTTTTGCGAATAAAGTGTCACAGTCAGAAGCGGCGGCCCCTCCATCTTCAACTTACTTGCCTCGCCTGCCGATCTACCTGGACCTGCCTATCACAACCGATTATACAACACGCCTCGACTTTCTTTGTTCCTGTCGAGGCGTATGAATCGCTCCTCCACCACATCAGACCCTTCCAACGTTCCCACCACGCACTACAACAGCATTGCTTTCTCAAAGCTCCGCTTCATTGCTAGCTACCTAGCTCTCTGCACCGCACTGCACTACTTCCAGTACAAAGGCACCAGCTTGGCCGCTTACTATGTAACCTTTTCACCTTCGTATCATTGTTCGTATCGACACAAGAGAAGAAGAAGAAAGGTCGCTAGTTCGTAGTTATCTAGTACTTTCCGTACAGGCATAGTCGACAATACTTGTCAATACTGTTCAATAATTCGTGGTCACTTGAGCATATCGTGACGCAATTCAACGCTTTCAAGCATCTGGTCTGCGTACGCCCAACAGGCTACACGCAGCTCTTCGCCTGACTTACAACCAACGACACGCCACCAATCCATCATCAACCGCTGCCAGTGCCGTGCAGCTGAGCTGAGCTCACCCTACGGTGAATCGCCCTAACACGACTGTGTGCTCTGCCTCCCACAACTCTTTCAGCCTTTGGCTAAGAAGGGTTATCATCGTTGTCCTCGGTGGTGTCTTGCTACCGCCGACAGCAACTTGCATTCAAGAAAGGCTTCAATCAAGTCTTTTAATGTCCGAACTCCAGTTACAGCAACTTATTAAAACCTGCTCGAATGGCTGATCAGTGTATTGTTTGTCTGGACAATCTGGACGTCCATGACACTGGCCATGGCTATTCAACCGCTCCGCTGACCGAGTCCAACCCCACCATTGGCGTCTCGAACATAGAAGCGACACCATCGCCGACTCTGACACTACACCTCAAAGTGAATGACAGCAACACGACAAACTTAGTCGCCACATCACCAAGAAACGATGAAGACACCAGGATCGCTGTCATCCAAGTTTGTGGTCACGTACTTCATGATGCTTGCTTGCGTGAGTGGACCGGCAAGGCGAACAGCTGCCCAATATGTCGCCAGACTTTCCATTTGGTGCATGTCTATGACAAAGTCGGAGGTATGTAGTTTTTCGCGCATCTGTTACACACGATGCATTATTCAAGATTGACCCTGACCATGGTGCAACAGGTACTTTAATTTGCTCTTACAAAGTAGAGGACAAGAAACAGGTTGCCGAATTTGATCCGCAGGCATGGCTCGACGAAAACCCTGAAGAGGAGGAAGAATCTCACCCGTGCCCTATTTGCAACCTGGCGGACCATGAAGAAGTCCTGCTCCTTTGCGACAATTGCGACACTCCCTACCACACATACTGTGTCGGCCTAGACAGCGTTCCTCGCGGCCACTGGTTTTGCCTCGAATGTGCCGAGGAAGCTGCGCAGCTCCTGGCCGCGGAGCTCGACGAACCCGATGTCCTTGCCGGTGGCCTCTCAAGTTTCTCCGACGGTCAGTCTGATTATCTACCTCGTACCCAAGCAACCATGCGACGTGCTAGACAGCGCGCCCGCTCTGATGAATGGCAGGGTGCTTGGGGTCAAATCACAGGTCACGTTTGGGATGTTCTGAACATTGATCTTGATAACCACGACGATGACGAGTCATTTCACAATTACCGACGGTCGCAACAGCGGAGTGAAAGAGAACGGCGCGAGTATCAGAGATGGCAGCAACGTCTCAATATCGCAAGTCGTCTTGGCGCACATGACGTATTCGCAGAAAATCTCTCTCGTGTTATTCCTCAACGAATGGCACGTCCGCCGCCGCCGCCGCCTCCACCACAGGAAACGCCCGAAGAAGCGCAAGCCTGGGGGGCGTTGGAGAAGGCGATGGAAGCCGAAAGTCCCAATCGTCCTACCACAAGTCATCGGAAGCGCAAGTCTCGCTCTGTGACGGCGTCCCCCGCTGAACCACCAACGCCCCAAGAAAGGAGACTGAAACGGCCGAGGACCAGAAGGGTGCCCACACAAGCTGAGGGTTCCTCTTCTAATCCAGTGTCGACGACACAGGGCGCGCAGTCAAGCTCCGCCGCCACGTCCTCCTCAAACGGCACGGCTAGGTCTCCTTTGCCTGTCCTGGAAGGGCCAACGTTTCTTTCGTCACTGTTGAAGGAGGTGGAGATGAGCACACCTTCAGACGATGAGAATATACAACTGCTGTTTGCTAGAACCAGACCAAGCACGGATCCTCTCTCGCCCATCACATCGCCCTCCCCTTCAGCACACAGCAGCCCGAGGGCGCTGTCGACTACACCACCACCCCGCTCACTGAATGAGCGCCCTGGATCTCCCCTTTCACTGATGTCTAGGATTGAGCCTGTTTACCCGCCAGCCAACTTCAATGCATTTTCAAGGAACGGCGGTGAACACAGTGATTCCGAATCTCGTTCGCGCCCGCAACATTCCCAGCACGGCAATGGAGCGACACACACGACAGAGATTCGACAGCCACGGCCACGAAGGCAACGGCCTTCGGAGATGGGAACAGCGGTGACACGCTCGTCGGATGTTTCCCCCAGCCGCCTTGTTTTGCCATTCGAGATGAAGGAGAGTATCAGCGGCATCGTTAAGGACGCATTGAAACCGCACTGGAAATCCGGACAACTCACGGCAGATCAGTACGCGAATATCAACCGCGACCTGAGCCACAAGCTCTACAGGGAGGTGTCAGAACAGGAACTGGACGACGAAGCTCGTAGTCGGTTCGAAAAGATTGCCAACAAGGAGGTGGCACGTGCTGTCGAAGATCTCAAGGCATAGTGCGGCAACTTTTGTACGACAGCATGGGACAAGGCGCATATTTTAATTGGGCATTTTCGACTGTTTGCGAACTTCCGGCTGCGACCTAGATTAGTAGATACCCCTTGATTCGAATGACAGTGGCGCTTACCTGGGTCTGGGTGCTATTGAACTTGTAAACTTATGGGTTGGGCGCAGCATGAGAACTATGGATTTATCTACACGTGGGTTCTTCGGCGGTTTGAAGCATTTGTTGACATGGCAAATAGAAATGGGAGTCATTCACGACATGGTATATGTGATTACAGCAAATTTTATGGCAATGTCGAGTTGGAACAGCACACATAATGATGAACCCATACAGAAGAAGATGTAGCCGACACGGTCTACTGAAATATTGATACCTCTTTCAACATGCCAAGTGCATGGGGCAGCATTAAATCGAGAGAGCATCTGCTGACCTAACCAACTTTATCCCTATAATCAGACTGTGTATTATAGCATACATTGAGGTGACGTGTGCAATTGATAACTGGGCCAGGTCGCCATCATGTCATGCAAGGTAGCTTTGTGTGTTCGAAACAACGAAATGAATCCCGTCCAAACTACAATAGTAATGAGCAGCCTAGTGCTCATGCAACCGTAGCGCAGAGTGAGTAGGTAGCTGAGAACAAAGTTAATACGTTTTTTGTTTTTAAGCTCCCCCCGTATTAAGTCAACATCAACGTAGTAACAGCGGTAGATTAAAACTTTATAGTGATCCTAATTCTAACCTAAAAAACCAGCGCAAAACAGTATATAATAGGCAGCAATGGACCTAGGTGTATAAAATATCGGAATGATCCGGGACCTTGTACAGCACACAGTTTCCAGGTTGACCTTGAAGCATGGGTAGGCTTGGCAGACCGCATCAGACCGCGGGGTGCATTTACCTACCTTAGGTACCTACCAACCTACATGTACCTACCTACCTAAGACATCCCATTGAACTTTCTACAGTCAAACACATTCATAACAGAATATCTACACACACATTTTACCACCCGCCTGACCATCCTTCTGCCGTCGCTCCGAAACACATAGTCAAACACCATAAATGGAAGACAGGAAGGGTGAACTTCTGCAACACGCCCGGGACTTCGCCACGTCGACTGATCTCTACGAGCTTCTCTCAGTGACCCCGGAAGCGACACAGCCAGAGGTGCACCGCGCATGGCGCAAAGCTTCGCTCAAGCACCACCCCGATAAAGCGAAGGACTTCAACCCGGAGTTATGGCAGATATTCGAGCGGGCGCGGGATGTCTTGAGTTCCCCCGAGGCCAGGGCCGTCTACGATGGCGCGAGAGCTGCTGCCGTGCAGGCGCAGAAGGCGCGCGCTACGCTGGATGCGAAGAGGAGGGAGATGATCGAGGATCTCGAGGCGAGAGAAAGAGGTGTCAAGAGGAAGGCGAGTAATGAGGAGAATTCGGGCAGACACATGATGACGGAGGCGGAGAAGAAGGTATTGCTCGAGAAGGGCAACAGACGCATAGCGGACCGCAAGAGGCTGATCGCTGAGGCTGAAGCGAGGGAAAGAGAGAGAGAACTGAAGAGACAGGCTGAAGAAGCCAGCGACTCGCATCTCGCCGGTGAAGAGCCCCTTGAGCATCCGTCACCGCAGCCCGAGACCGACAGTGCACATACACAACCGGAAGCAAGCGCGAACGAGACGGACCCGACGCATCCTACAGACGACTACGACGCTCGAATAGCCAATATAGAGCGCCGCTTAAAGCAGCGCAAGGCAGAAAGGAAGGCCCGAAAAAAAGCAGAGAAGAAGGCTAAAAATTCTCGTTGGGGCGAGGACGAAACGCTCGAGCCTACGAGCAGCCATGCTACGTCAAACGGCAACACCACACAACCAACTACCACCACACCAACACCACAATCTGCACCAATACAAGACCCGTCCTCTACGCCCGTGCCAGTCAAGAACGGCGGCTTCGCATCAACGATGGCCAAGCTACGCGCCGCACAGAGAGAAAAAGAGCGGAAAAGGGCAGAGGCAGAGGCAGAGGCCGCTGCCGCTGCTACCAATACCGAAACTAGAAACTCGTCACCAAGTACGAAATGATGGAGACACAATCGTCTCGCTCAGCGGACGACACGCGTACTACTCCTCCCGCTCATGCTAATGAATAAGCATAGATGAAGATACCCATAGACTAAATCGTAATGATAGCTAATACACTGTCCCACGTTGTTCATTTTTACAGATGTGCAATGTTGAACACGAACATAACGAGAATCCAAGTTGGTAGTGGTTCGGCTTCTACGGTATTGCACGTTGCGAAATAGTACCAAGTCCCTTACAAAAGAAAAAAAATGCGGAGAGTGGATTTTCAAACTCTGTGTCTTGTTCAATTGGCATACTCGGCGCGACTTTACGCAACGGACTACCTAATATCCAAAACAGTTCCTAGGCCATCATCTTTATCCCTGAAAACCTATCTGATATCGTGACCGCGGAGGCAATGCTTTCCCATGCTATGATGTGTCTTGAGGCATGAGATAGGTTCATAATAAATGGGGAGTTTAAGTGATAATGCGCTTTTCCGACATTAGACCACGACGCCGTGGGCCTGTGAAGTTGATTATTTCGCGTGGATGCTTTAATTCATATCGGGAATTATTATGATTCTTCGGGAGTGAAGTCAACGGGCGGCAGACCATTGATGAGCTGTAGGACTCGTACATTCAAGGTCGTATAATCTTAGTTAGGCCAACTACGGCTTAAGTGCGTAGGTCTGGGAGATTAGAGGCTTCGCAGATTCTCTGGAACGGCGCTCCGCAAGCTAAGAACAGTCTCCTTTCGATGTTGGCTGACTTTAAGATTTCGTTGCCGCTTGATCCCATCCCCATACTTGCGAGAGATACTTCTCCATGTTGACACGCTTGCCGCGCATGTCGATCATCCACGGGTGTTCAAGCATCCTCCACGGTGTGGCACGACGAGATGGCTCCTTTTCGAGGCTAGAGATTTATTCATTAATACAGACTGCTGAACAGACATTAGGCAGATAATTACTAACCAGCATTCAATAAAGTATTTGAAGCTATCGCTCCAGAAGATATTGGCATCAGGCTCATCCTTAAGTTTTGGTATGGGTTGTCGGACAATGTAAGTTAGCAGATCAATGAGACCTGCCCTTGGTTGCATTTCTGTGCCATCTGCAGGGAACGGGAATCTATGCTGGGCGACCTCGAGGAGTGTCACGCCAGTAGACCAAACATCAGAAGTAATCGTATAGCTTTGTCCTGTAATGCGCTCAGGCGCCATATAATAGCTCGTACCAATGAATGTGTTGGCATCGCCTTTGGTTCCGAATTCACCGGACACACCAAAGTCGCATAGCTTGACCTCGCCGTTTCGACACAAGAGAATGTTTGAAGGCTTGATATCACGATGGATAATCTTCTTGCCGTGGAGGTATGTGAGGCCGCCCAGGACACCTTCGGCGACCTTCCCAAGGACTTTCTCTCCCGTCCGGCCACCCAGTCTCTTGACCTCCTTGTAAATACTGTCAAGGGAGCCACCTTCGCAGAATTCCATCGCAATGGAAATGGTGGCGGTGGCAGGGTCAACAAAAGCCCCCCAGTAACGACATATATGGTCGGAGGCACACTCTTTGTTGAAGTTGATCTCTCGTACAATCTGTTTCTTAACGTCTGGGTCGGGATTTGTTGTGATCACCTGAGGGAGATGTTAGCATGATGGGTCAGGAGCAACTTATTCTGGTAGGCGAAGTACCATACCTTCAACGCGAATATTGTCTTCCCACCCTTGAGCTGGCATCGCGTGACAGCACCACCAGCTCCCTCTCCCAAGCTGCCTAATTCTATTATACGGTTCTCCATGCTAGCAATTTTCCAGCCCTCATCGTCAAGGTCTTCCACGTCAGCGTTGCGTGCTTTATCCAGCGCAAGTTTATCAAAACTGTTTTCCAGTCCCTGCATGCTCCCGTCGCGCTCCATGCCTATGCCGCCTTCGCTCCTCTCGGAGTAAATAGATCCAACTGCCGAGATTGGGTCGGGTGTCCCTTGGGGCCGGGATCCGATGCCATACTGCGATGCGAACGAGAGCGCCGAGAACTGAGAACCTGCAGAGGTGGGGTTGCTTGCTCTTCCGTCAAGAGGTCCGAAACTGCCAGATCTCGAATGAGCGGCACTACTTTCACTACCTCCACTAGCCGACTGACCAGGCTGAATACCGGCCCTTGACTGCTCGTGTGGCGCAACGTTGCTGCCCATGGGCGTGGCCACATGAACAGTGAGCTGCGGTCTGGCTGTGCCTCCCATCATCCCACCGCCGAGGGGCTTGACATTTGGCGACGGCGGAATGGCCAAGCCGAGTCTAGGGGTACCGGCGCCCCGAGGACGGCCACCAAGGGCAGGTCGGAGCGGTCCAGGGGAGGCCGACACCATGGGTATAGGAGTCGATGTGGGCGGTGTTCCTCCAATGGTTCCCATGTTGGCGAAGTCACGCGAGGAGTTTGGTGCCTTCCGGGGAGTGCAAGGTTAGCATTGTGAAAGACAATGCGGAGTGGCCACTCTGAGCTAGGGAGACGAGGGCTGGTCATTCACGACAAAGGAGCAAGTTGAAAGAGACAGACATGTCAGAAAATCAAGGGTGATTACATTCAAAGCCACAGGCTCGGAAGCCTGGGCAGAGCTGTTGCCGTGCTCAGACATCGGGCTCGGTTGGCGCCCGTCTCCCGTTGTAGAAGCTCACAGGTATGTCGTCGCAGAAATGTAAGGGCTGGCAACTAAATACGTGGTCTTGATGGCAAGATCTCGACAAAAAGAAGGACCGAGACGGACAGGCGTGGTAACGATTCGTAGAGGGAAAGAGAGCCCAAAACGAGTCACAGGAGCGCAGTATGAAGGAGGGACACCGAAGTCGTGTGATGGGTATGGAGGGCCCAGGCGGGGGGAGGGCGGCGACGCAGCTCAAGAGTAGGCAGTAAGGTAGCAGCAGTAGCAGCGTTGTATGCAGATGTTGGGAAGCACGGAAGAAGCAAGAGGCGGAGTGGACACACGACAAGAAAAGAACGGTGTTGCAGTCGCTGTGGCCGCTGTTGGAGAACGTGTTGTAGATGCAGAGAGAGAGGAGGGAATGAGAGAAACAGGCTCAAGTTGCTCTCTCCCGTCTGGTCGCACCAGTTGGACGCTGCTTGTTGGTTCCTGCTGCGAGCCCCTCCCACCTTCAGGCGCCCTAGGTACAGGGCCTGGCAGGGGGTTTGCTTGTTGCCGCTTCTTTGCGAGGGGGCGACAGGACAGCGGCAGGGATGGCCTATGATGAGTATTGCCAATTTGCATGGCGCCTCGGGCCACTCGAGGCCTCGAGATGCAGCTCGCGCGACCTTTGCCAGACTCTAGCCTCCGTCCGAGATGCTGCCACAGGGTTGTCTTGTGGTCGACAGAGCCGACACGCTGGTGCAGCAATTTGCAAACCCAGCACAACTCACTGGTCTTGCAGCCTACCAAGGACTTTTGTCATTTCGAGTCGGGCGCAACGGCATCACTCATCCATCACTGCCCGAAGCCACTACAGAGCATATCCGCCTACCTGGGTACATATATGTACGAGGCCCGAAAGGATACTGACGCCAGTGTGTGTGAGTGCGTGTGTGCTTGTGTGCTCGTCTGGTGGTGTGCGTGTGCGCATCCACGCGTGGCCTGGGGTATCTCCACTGCTACCTGAGACACTTCGAGATGTGTCCTATCTGAAGCACTAGTTCTCTGTTGATGACGATGCAGTGTGTTTATTAAGGTCCAGCTCAGACTCGACAAGAAAGACGGGCGGCGCTTTCGAGAGCTTGGAAATTTTTAGGCCTAACGCTCGGCACTGGTCCATCCGCCTCTCATTCTTGCAAGGAGGTCACCGTCGAGACCGTGTAAGGGCGGCACCATAATCCATCTGTCCTGTACCAATCACCATCGTCGAAATAAGGTCTCTGGTATTAATTATGAAGGTGCAAGGGGCTTCTGTTTGGCTCTTGGCCTGTCACAGCAGAAAGATGCCCCAGATGCTCCGGGGAAAGTGGTTTCAATTCGATTGTCATCATTCAAGCCCCTCGAGGCAGCCCTGCGAGCCGGACAGCCCCTGCAAGTTTCCCCTCATGCGCCGGTGCGCCCAAGGTCAGCCGCCACCAGTGTTGGGCCATTTGTACATCTACAGTATGAGATATCAGAGCTGGTAGGGAGTGCTTTGACACCTGGCACGCATTGAAAAAAGGACGATAGCCACTCATGAACATCCCTCACAAGTAGTCGAAGACTCGAAAACGTTGTAAAAGATTTTTGAAGAACCGGTAGGCTATACGATGGTTTATTCGCAAAACTATTACTGCTTGATCGGAGCCATGACGTTTATGGGTGCATGACTTGGTCTGCATACGGCCTGACCCCTTTCGCTACTGTTTGGAATTACCGACTAATCGGAACGGGCAGATAGAAACTTCTACCAGCAGATGCCGAGTCTAAGAAACCAGCCATCCCATGACGAGCTGAGATGCCATGATTTATCGTTGGCATTCTGTTTGCGTATGGAGTTACATGGCCTCTTGGCAAAAGCAACTCACTTATCAACAAGGGTGAAGGACCTGAATCCTCTGTTGGCGACGTCGTAGTTGCCAAGCCGTCATACATGATACAACCCAATTTGCGTACGAAGTGACGTGACACAAACGGACCCCAAGCAGCCCTCTTTCGACATATGTAATATCATCTTTTTGGGGGCCCGAATGATCCTTTCACAGCTGGAGCAATTGGAAGGTGTCCTGTACGCCAGGGTACACAACGTGGCCTATGGTATCAATTGTTTTCTCCGGAGGTGATGAGTTAAGAAGAATGGCGTGGGAGTATGAGTACACACCGGGATTCAGAAGGCTAGACAGTGCCGCTCAGAACGCGAGAGTTGTGATGTGATATCATTGTGCTTACCTAGATGGAAATGATGACGATGCTCTTCACCAAGCGTCCTATGAATGTGTCTGGCTAGCTGAAGTCTTCACCGTGCCACTCATTACGAATCAAAGAACCAATACCGATAGTACACAGGGCATCAGGGTTTTGATAGGATATTGTTGGCGAACCGTGCGAAGTCATGGGCAGAATGCATTATACCTATGCCACCTCGAGATGCGTATACGGTAATGAGACCTGCAGTGCAACATGTGGCAAAACGTAGAATCCGCTACTCGTGGAAGCAGCCCCTTGTTGAACGTCAAGTAACTGAAAGCACTCCAATGTCACGCTCAGGTACTCGTGATACTAAGGTAATGTTTTGAGCACGCATTTGCTAGACCATTGAGATGTGTTGTTCTATCATACCACCTGAAACGTCTGACCCAGATATATTGCCACGGGAGCGACTATCGAGTGAGCACCAGTCGGATATGCCGCAAGTTCACTGGGTTGTGCTGGTCTGCCTTGACATCGTGCATAGGCCCAGAAGAAAAGGATGATATAGACGCGCGCTTAACGAATGGGTAGGGCGTTTGGCATTTACGATTGGTCCGGTCCTCGACCTCTGCAGCTCCCCGCACAACGCTAAGACGACCCTTGTCCTGAGCAACCCCCTTGGTCGCGCTGTTTTGGATCTACCTAAGTTGCCGTGTCGGCTAGATTGGCCCACCTACACGCCGCATCAGCGGCCTTATCGTGCTTATCGCTGCCAACCAAATTTCAACGCTCATACTGAGTAACTGATAATGCAACCTCTGCGGTGGTAAATTGTATCAGCAACCAAGTGAACAGAAGTCTCACCTGAACCCCCCTGTGTACCGGACTCCGGACTGCGCCCGGTCCGCCACTTCACCTATAGCTGCAAAGGGGATCGGAGGTCTGAAATGCCATCACTTACCGACCCGGAGAGTGATTCGGAGCATGCTGCCTTGAGCGGTGCATCCGAGTCCGAGTCCGACTCCCTCGACAACGGCGCTTCTCGTAAGCGCCGCAGATTGTCTAGCACACCGGATGCTATATCTCTGTCGATGAATGCGCCATCCAGAATTTCTCGGGACGTGCCGAGATCTCAAGGATCTTCTGGCGAACCTATGCTGGTTCCAGAACCGACACCGGGGATTGCCGTACCCGTCGATGCCTCTTCATCCTTCGAAGATCTACATCTGGCATCATGGCTGACGCAGTCCTTGGCAAATATGGCCATCAAGCGCCCTACGCGTATTCAACAGCAAACCATACCTGCTATCTTAGAAGGCCGTGATGTTATAGGCTCGTCGAGGACTGGTTCAGGAAAAACAGGTCAGTTGTTGCATCTTCGTGTTGAGTTTGTGCTTTTTACTTATACCGCCGCCTTAGTTGCCTTCATGGCGCCTATACTTCAGCAGTGGTCTCGCGACCCGAGTTCCATCTACGCTGTTATTCTTACAGCAACCAGAGAACTTGCTCTTCAGATCCATCAACAGGTTCAAGCTATAGGCGCAGTCAGATCTCTGAAAACTTTGCTTGTCACGGGCGGTGCAGACATGCGCGCTCAAGCCATTGGGCTGGCTCAGAGACCACACGTTGTGATAGCCACTCCCGGACGTCTTGCAGATCACATCAAATCATCCGGAGAAGACACCATAGTTGGTCTGAAGAGAACAAAATATGTTGTGCTAGACGAGGCTGATCGGCTACTTGCTGCAAATGGACCAGGAAGTATGCTACCAGACATAGAAGAGGTTCTTGGTGCACTGCCTCCATCAACTCAGAGACGTAAGCAGCGCGAGCCCATTCCCTGCCTACGGGATGCACCCTGCTTTGACTCGGGACTAATATGCCCACAGAGACTCTTCTTTATACAGCAACAGTGAGTAAATCTACAAGATTTAACCCCAACTGTCTTAAAAAAACCATGAATGCATTGCTGTATACATCTATAAATCGCGCAAGTTAGCTAACTAACAGCTCCTCTAGATTACCCCGGAAGTTCGAGCGTTGAAGGATATGCCAGCTAAGCCGGGCAAGAAGCCAGCATTTGTATGCGAGGTCGATACGCAACAGCTGGCTGTCCCGGATACACTATCTCAAATGTATCTACAGGTCAATGTTACTCAGTAAGTGGAGTCGAGTCATTTCTCTCGTTCCCCCAAAGTCCATCACGTACTTTATCCGCGTGGAAACATTCACTCATCGTTACCGCTGTAGTAAGGAATATTACCTTCATGCATTTCTCTTGACAGATGCCAATGTTGAAAAATCACTCATCATATTTTGTAATCGAGCATCAACAGCCCAATGTGAGTAACTGCTCATGCCATCGAACACTTACCGTTTGATCTGTCTTTTCGTGGCAGATGCCCCCATTCGCCACGAGATTACATGATGAGAGACTGTACCACGATCATGCTAACACACAAAGTAGACCTCCACCACTTGCTGTGGCTTCTTGAACACCGGGTAACAGCACTTCACTCAAAACTCCCTCAGCGCGAGAGAACCTCCAATCTTGAACGTTTCCGCGCCCAGGCAGCCCGAATTTTGGTGGCAACAGACGTAGCTAGCAGAGGCTTGGATATACCAGAAGTCTCATTGGTAGTCAACTACGATATTCCTCAAGAAGCCGATGACTATATCCATCGTGTCGGCCGAACGGCTAGAGCGGGTCGCAAAGGTGACTGTGTCTCACTTGTTGGTGCAAGGGATGTCGACAGAATCCACAACATTGAGGAACGCGTTGGCGGAAACAAGATGACCGAGTGGAAGGAGGAAGGCGTCAACCTCGAGACGAGATTTATCCGTGACCACATGAAGACTGTGAGTGAGAAGAAGCGTGAGGCATTGCTCGACATTGAGGAGAACCGCGAGGTAGGTGGCAAGAGGAAAAAAACCAAATTACGGTTACAATAAACATTCAGTTAATATTATGATATTGCTCATGCTCCTTGTTCCGTTGCAATAACAAGGGGGATCCTGTGTTAAGCTGAATTTCTTACTCTAACTCCATACATGTAGTGTCTCGACAGACTCATGAGCGAATACTTGGTCAATACTCCGATTCTCCCAATCTGATGAGCTTTTTGTCGATGCGATAGCTACAGACAGTACCAGTATTGCAAGAAGGTGATTCACAAGTAATACGTTTAACGTTGGAAATGAGAACGTCAAGGCTACAGTCTCGCTAATATCTGCCTGCCTGCCGGTTCAGTCCATTTTCCGTCGAAGGACTAAGAGGGCAGCAAACGGAGTTGACTGCTCATACACGTTTCCAAATCACCACCAATAAGTCGTTGATTCAGCGTGTCTCTTTCGTGTGCGTTGCCGAGGCGATCGGATCCTTTTTTCGCAGCCACGAGACAGCTTATGGGGTTTGCGAGACAGAGTTCTGCATGTTTTCTTCTGCTATTATGACCATCACATTTACCCAACAATGTGGTTTGAATGCTAGATTAGGGCGCATGTCTCACGCCGCCGTCTGCAAGCTACTGCGACATGATCTTCGAGAACGCATTGCTTTTCTTCGTCTATCACACAGCTCGAAGACATGACCCTATTGAGTACCACAATATTATTGATTTGAACGCCTTATCTCAGCTTACCTTCTCAACTCGGTAGGCTTAAGCCATGGGCATTGAAACTATTGCTCTAGCCAAGTGAGATGTAGGAATGGGCGACCTAGGGGGGTAGAGCGATATAGTACATGGGTATATGTATACTTCCCGCCTCGCCAATCTGCCCAAGGTATCCAAGCATGCTCGCATAAAGGCTGAAGGCGACACAAGAAATCATAACTACATTTGACGATGGACTTTCCGGAACACGCCAGGGCGACTGATGGGTATACAGCTCTGTCTAGAGTCGAAATCTAGAAGCAAGATAGATCATATGTTGGCTATCCAACAGATTTTGCAGTATGCCAGCTCACACAACTAAATACACGTATAGGATAATGATTTTGATGCCAGGAGTATATCTATAAATGCAGCCTTAGCCCTTGAGCGTTTTACGACGATGCGATGTACTTCCATAGCTGAGGTCTACCGAGCGGGAGTGGCGGATCAAATTCTTCAGGTGAGGCCGACCTGGAATCTTGCAGGCATAAGTACTCTATCGCTGTCATTGCTCGCCTCCAATATTGTACTGAAAGCCGAGACTCTTGGCGGCGGCCATATTGGTGAAGGTTGGACCTATCCCTTCGAGGCGGGTGACAAAAAAAGTGATACCGCGAAAGACAAAACCACACTTTTGAACCACCAAAACCAGCACGTTATTCCCTTCAAGTTTAGATATATTATTGTAAGAAACATCGCATTAATATATCTTATTTTAGTTTTACTTACATGCAAATTTTGCGTATTTTTCGTATTTCAAAACAATGACCATTCGGAGGAAATAAGGGGTTGCGGTATCACTTTTTTTGTCACCCGCCTCGCCCTTTGACTGCGTTTTCAGCTGCAGTACGGCGCTAGGCCTATCGATAACCCACACCACCCTGGCTTCTCACCGTGACATGGCTATGGTCGCAATGGCTATTATCTAGTTAACAAAACAAAAAACACAATAATACTATGACTATCGCGTTGTTTTATAAATAAAATATATTATTTTGATCGCTTGATCTAGCGCTTTTAAATGTATATTTTTATGAATTAATTTTATAACTAATGCTGGCTGCAGCAAAAGGTAAAGTTGCAATACGGCTGCGATACGTACGACGTTGCGTTTTGTAACAGTGATAAATGCATATACCTCTAGCATAGGGAATAGTAGGTGAAAAATCCGGGCCTCCGTATGTACCTTTTTACACCCCTGATTGATTGGTCAAACTAGTGGCTTGGCCGTACTGCAGCTGAAAACGCAGTCAAAGGGATATCGGGGCGCGAAGACCGATTGCTTGGTTTCCAGCAGGCTTGAGAGATCAGTGTCTCAAAGTACACAGACAGGGCTGTGACTGTGAGAGTGAAGCCACAGCCAAAGACATGCGAACACATGGTTTGTCCCGGGACTCCGGTTCATGCTAACGCAAACCCTCGTCTACCCTGATAAGTGGTCTCAACCCCTGTGGTTGCCAGGTCGAAATGCTTCTTTAGGAAATTGAGCACAAGGCCCCCCGGTTTGATTCATAACCTGCGACGAAGTAATCAAGACTGATTCCTCATAAGGAGTCCTCCAAATGTACATACTGTATGGCGATAGGGCTACTCGTTTGACTCCAGTGTACTTTATACGAGTACACGTGGGTTAGTATTCACAGAGCCGCTCGATTTTCCAAGATATTTTCAGCCAATGACAAATATCATATTCGGATGTCAGTTTGCGTGAGTTTCGACTCCGACAGAAGGAGAGAATAGACAACACAAGGGCAATTAGTAGTTCACCAAATAGTTCCAGTATAGCGGTGACAGACTATTGCTCATTGCTTGACGATGGAGAAATGTTTGAAACCTCGTGAGCGACTTGCCGGATTTCTAAACAACGGCTTAACTATACTGTAACTGCTGCACTGATTCCCGCCAATGTGTATCCAGTTTTCGGGCCACTGGACTGCCGAGCCTGTTCGCGAAATTTTCCATTTACATCCTGTATTGTATTCGACCAGGGTATCGAAGTATGTAAGTTTCTACATTTCAACGTGATAGATCAATTTAGAGAGTAGGGGACGATCGACACAAGTGGCCAGGTTGCCTAGGTAATAAGAGATTGTGGTCTTAAATTGCACTTTGGACCAATTTTGGCCAAGGTGACCTCTGCCGGCATCTCGGCATCCTATTCTATGAATTCGCGAGTCCTGGAGGTTTGGACCAGACAGTCGGGAACGTCCCCGGTCCCGAAATAATGACACTCATTTCCCTATCAGCCCTAAAGCTCCAGTCTCACGTCACTACCAGGCCTTTTTCAGTCACCTGGTCCCCTTCTTCGGAACTTCGAAGTGGTCTACGACGACCTGGTCAAAATCTCAAGAGAATGAGACGGATCGCCTCCGTGCTAGTAAATTGATCCAAGGTCAAACCCGGCGCCTGGGCAAGATTACTTTCTATGTACACGACGTTCTCGTGGGAAGACATGGTGGTGCTGGCGATAATGACAACATGGCCGTGGGTAGGCAATCGCCAAGTAAGCACAACCAAAAGCGGCCGCAAGTCAATGCCGCTGCGTCACTAGGTTGCAAGTGAGAGGATTGTCGACGAGAATCCCAACGAATCCCGTTCTTGTCTAAACCTACCTTGGTACTTCATTGCATTTTCTTTGGCGAGTAAAATGAATAGTACCCACACTGTCGGTATCATATCTCTGCCCTACATCATTCGACGGGTTGGGCTGTAGGGATTAAGCTGATCACCTGTCAAAGGCGCGGCATAGCAGCATATCTCTGGATTTCAAAGAGTCCGAACAAACTCGAAGGGTAAGATATCAAGTAGCTCCAAATGGTGCCAAGGGGGCAAGTTCAAGTTGCACCTCGCTAATGACTAGATTGTCCTTGCCTCCCTTCACTGATCATGCCCATTCCTGTCTTGACTCGGGTCCTGATATATGCGAGTAAAGACCGAGTCGGATTTGTGATCTCCCCCGATCTGCCGCTCCACAATCGGCCTTTGGTAAAAGCCGAGTTGAACGGGCCAGTCGAACCGGCGACTCTGCTCGTCCGTCGAATGCGCCCGCGACTAATCTCTTATGTATTCGGCAACAGAGTACCTCTATGGCATACGGGACAAAAAGATCCGCACATCAAGAAGTCGCGACACGTTGCCGGAGACTCATCGGGCGCGACCCTAATAACGTTCCGTGGATAATTTCACCCCTTCGTATGACACACCACGCACGTCTAATGCGCCTTCGCAATATGCCCAGAGAGACGATAATTGGGAATCAAGAGTACTGAATTGGTAGCGTCGTCACAAAAGAACCCATATTTCGCCGGCTGATGTCGAAAGGGGTATCTGCGAGTTTAGATGGTGAGGAATTGATGAGATGAGTGTGTGCGAAATTGTAAGGCCACCAATTATCATGGTAGGACTGCACTCCCCACATCAAGAATCCGAACCCCGGATCTTTCAACTGACATTAAGTGACGCAGCATGACATTGGTCTTTATGTGAGGGAAGTTCGTGTGTCTGGAAGGGCCAGCATTGTTTCATGCTTGTTTTACACCAAATTCTTCTCAATCAATGTCGCGCCAACAAATGCAAAGTCCTTTAAAGCTCATTCAATACAAAATGGCCACATTATATATCCTGACAACAGTGGCATCAATACAATCGCGTCAAGTTCAAGGTAGTATCGCATGGCAAGCTGACAAGTCGAAACGCAGGGTCAGCAAGACAATGCCGCCTCTCCACCCATCGAAAATTTCTAGAAGGGTCGAGCAGGGGGTAAAGCGAAATGGCACGCCGCACCACCATCATCGAAAATAACAAATAACACCGCGTGCGATTCTCTGCTCGTATGCCTAATAATCCGCCGACTTAAGTCTTAGATAACCCTCGAGCTATATATACTGCTTGATCTCGAACAGTTAACATTTATGTAAAGAGATATGTTGCTGGTTATAGAGCGTATAAGCAGTTATATCATTTACCATTGTATCAATGATCTGAGAGGTGTCGTTATTGACCTTACATTCGGTATCTTGGCGTGCGAGGCTGGTAACCCAGATACCAGAGGAAATGTAGATCAAGTCGAATTTAGTTGAACGTTGGTGACATTGCAATAACCGATCACTGGTGCCGAACCGGCGGTCGGTCAGCAAGATGATATCATATTAGAGAAATCGTGTATTATTCTTGGTGATCTAAATGCCTTCATTCGAGTTTGCACATACAGATGAAGGCATTGATCAGGTACAAAGCAATACATTGCAATCATATCACGCTTGACTCCACGAGTAGTACCTCCTGATGAGGATCTGACGATAAGTATATCTATCCGAAATCATGCCTTGCTTCGACCGAATCTAAGTAATAACTCACGGTTCTTCTGGTTCGACGTATTATATCAGTTCTTGGCATCAAATGTCACTTATTCTGTCTGTTTAAAGCGATAAGAACATGAGACGAGTGCCTCCTTCTGGTAAAGTAAACTCTTGTTTGCCGCTTATCGCCGTTCGATCGGTGTGCTCCATGGGTGAGCTCTGGGCGAGATAGGATATGTCTGTACATGAACGGGAAGACCCTGGAGTAATGTTCTGACACAATGTGCAGAACAGATGCTGTGGGATGATAAAAAAACGTGCGACGATGTTCAGCATGTACAGACCTTGTTCGGAATTAGACAGCGGATTGGACATAATTCGAACAGAGCTGAGGCGGTGCAGGTTCAATCTGCTACGTTGCCAGCCCGTCGTCACCGCCAGATCGCCTTTGCCTGCCGCTCTTTGGCCTGCCCAGCACGTGGATTGGCCTTTGCTGGCCATCCCTCAAGGAGATTACCGGCAGCCAAGGCCACCGAGCTGCACGGTCGCAGACACGGACTTGGGTCGTGAAACGCGGCTGAAAGCCACAAATGAAGACACGAGAACATCACCTTAGCAAGGGTCTGAATACGATGCCTTTCACTCATTTGCGTGCTCCCTGTACCCCGAGTAGGAGCACAACTTCAACGACCTCCTCGTCCACTTGCTAGCTGGCAGTGGCTGTGCCTGGCTGTCGCGAAGACCGGCCGTCGGTAACTGGGGTAATGAAATGAGATGATGACCGTCTATCTCAGCCCTACCAGGCAGTACCTTAGGCTAGGTCTAGATCCGCTCTCATTGCAAGTATTGTCGGTCATTTTTGAGCGCCCGTTCCCGCCCTGTAAGCCAGTGCAGCCATGGCATTAAACAATTGCATTGTCGAGAGCAAGCCAGGCGGTTCGCCAAGTTATCCAGAACCAGGAGTGCTTTAAGCTCAAGCACGGGGGCATCCCAGACGAGAACACTAAACTGGTCGAAGAATGTCAGAAAAGGGAATATTTGGCGAACTCATTCATTACCACTTTTGTCTGCGTTACGATCACTTCCTGGTTAGCAGGTGCTGTGGGTTAAGGTATCAGGTCGCTGGGTTGGACTCGTACGTCGCATACTTATTGCCTGTAGTCGTAGTCATAAGTTGCAGTCCTTGTAATTCTGCTGCCTTGCACGGCCCTTAACATACACGATACCATAACCTGGTTGCCTAGATACCGTAGCTACGTATAGCCATACGTATGCTATGAATTGGCAATTCGGCGGTGATGGAATTCTAGTTGCGGCAATCGCAACGAACCGCATTGCTCGTGCGAGTCTGGTCAGGACCACAAGCTGACGGACCCGAGGGTAGTCAGTTTGACCGGCAACGGGTGGAGCACGCGGTTGATTAATCCAGCCGTCTCTACAAGTACATCAGGTAAATAAATACCCAAAAGGATTAGGTAGCTACATGCAGGTAGTGACAACACCATGGATACCTCAAGGCTCATGCATCTTTTTCGTTGCCTAGAAGCACACTTTGTATTAAAAAAAAGATGCGAGGCTCAGTTTACTGACCACATCAGGTAGGCGGAGGTGTATGCAGATTGACGAGGCAGACGGAGAGCAATTGGCAGTTCCTTCGTATTGCCAGGGCGTTACGAAAACCGGTACCCCAAAAAGGCGGAAGAGAAGAGTCACAGCCGGCAGTCGCAGATTGATATTGGGCGATCGGCTTGGACACATGCATTCAGCGAATGCCATGGAATCACCTGCATTGGCACGGAGGTATCCATGATACGTCCGTAGCCCTTCATATGCAAAAGGCAGTAACTATGTGGGTCGAATTATTAATCCGCCCTGATTGTTCAGCACACCTAGTATTCGAGTCACAACGGAACATGATAATTCAAACATGACACGGCGACTTATTCGAAAACCCCTCCAAGTCTTGCCTAAGGCACCCACCCCTGTTACAAGATGGAATCCGTTCGAACGTGAGTGTTATAGGATTATGTGCTAGTCGTATCTCTGATGCGAAGACTGCCTGTCTAAGGAAGACAACACGGATCCTCCTGATCGCAGTTGTGCCCACTGGCCATTTACGTAGGCAGTCCGTATAGGAAGATAATGGGTGTAGGTAAGTGGTGCGTGTGTCAAACAGTAAACCAGGCAGTGCAAGGGGAAGGGAACATGTCAATAAGGATGTCAACTAGAGCGAGCGACACAAAGGGCTCGCCTGTAACGACCTATAAGCCACTCGTTCCTGTTCGAAAGCATAATGGGTCATCAGCGACTGCGAGTCTGACGCAGCGACAAGAACGGTCAGCAGGGGAGAGACGATCCGGTATTGAGAGAGTGCAATTGGTAGTTTGGGGGTGTTGCGCTGGGTGCTCCGATGACCAGCGGTGATGATGATTATTCGGGCTTATGACTTAAGCATATGCCAGCAACACGGTAGCAACGGCAGTAGCGGTCATTAGCGGGCATACATTAGCGGTGCGGAGAATTACATAGCTATGCGACGACGAGTCTTCTCATAATGACGGGCGGTGAAAAAAGTTGGTGGCCTGGGTCTAGCTCGCATAGGTCGGGGCAGTGAAGAGTGCGAACTGCGCAACTTCGCATGACCCACCCATAATTCCAAGCACGCCGAGCACGCCAGCAGGTACCTTTACGCAGTATCGCACGCGGATTACGAAGTGACCAACGAGTCCGCCAATCTCTCCGTTTAAGCCCGAGCTTCCCTGTGTGACTGCGAGGACACAATAGTCAGCAGGTGATTAATAACACCCACAGACACGTACGAAGCTTTGTCTGCAATTCAGGCATTACAAAAGAATCAAGATTCCCATCCCCATCCCTCACCTCATCTTATTTCGACACACGCACAGATCGAAACAGAACAGCACACAGCTCTAGACCACACAAGCAATCAGTATTGAGCAATAGCCTGAAGATTAGGCGATAGTCCAGCACCGAGAACAGCCACCCGAGACAACAGCACAAGACTCTGTATTACCCAATACAGCCAGGGAAAGACAGACCAGGCGTGCACAATACATAGAAGCGAGGAGTAGTGCCAGCGAGCATTTATTAGTACTATTGTACAGTTTACCTTTGAACCCTGTCCACCTGTTCGGGTCTACTACGAAAGCCGGCCCTTAAAGCCACACCCCCTCGGACCACGCTAGCAGCGCCAACTAACCACCCCCTGGCTTGACCAAGTCCGCTGCCTGGTCCCGGAAACGAGAAAAGGTACCTCGCTCTCGCGCACGCCTCACCGCAACGGATCCGAGCTCGATCCCTGCCCGCACCCAGTCCACACCCCATCCACATCGACGCTGTCATCGTGGGCTTGTACAAAAGCGAGCAAGGCCCTCTTCGCTTTCTGCTGCCTTGCCGTACATCGGTGCCTGACTCACACAGAAAATATTGCAACAAACCACGACATATTAGCACCAGCACACCTAACCACAACCACGACGTCCGTGCTTCGCATCAACAACTCCAGATAAAGACAGCAACAAAATGGTTTCCTCAGCCGCCTCACCCTTCCATTCCCACTCACCTCATCACACCCCATACTCACCCGCCAAGAAGGCCATGTCTATCACGCAGACTTACTTCCTTGCCCACAAGGCACGGGCTAAGCTCTCCACCGAGGCTGCCCGTCCCGACCACAACCTCCGGCTCCTTGTCGGCCACGCTAACCTGCTCGACTCCCTGATGCTCGACCTCGCCGACGCCGAGCGGGAGCAGGAGAGTTGGTTCAACCAGTCCGTCCGCGGTGCCGCACCCGAGACCCGCGAGAGACACATACAGTGGGCCGACTCGGTGGCCGAGGACGACGAGGACGAGTGGGAGGCTGACTCCTCCGACTCCGACTCTGACAGCGACATGGACGACGACGAGGACATCGAGATGGCCGATGCCCCTCTCTCCCGCGCCCCTTCTTACATCATCACACCACCCTCGCCCAAGCTGCGCACCGTGGAAGTAGAGGAACTGGAAGATGACGAGGACTTCGACAGCCTGGGACTTACTCGATCACCATCACACTCAGCAACACCACCTGAGCTCGAGCACGACTCGGAGTCGTCGGAAGACGAGGCTATGCCTCCTTCACCCCCCACCACCAACATGCCTACATTTTCCGAAAAGCAGAGCCAGAGCACGATAACAACCAATTACCTATACCCAAGGCAAGAGGAGGAGGAAGAGGACAAGTCAGATTTCTACAACGAAGGATTCTACCTGCCGCCCCGGAATCCCAACCGACTAATCTCGACAATATCAGTCTACTAGACTGAGCTCTCCTCATTCCGACTTTTCATCACATTGCATTGGGTTTCGGGTCACTAGCGAAAAGTGCATCACATCTGCATCTGGGCGGCGTTAAAAAGAAATGATACCACAACAGCGGCATTGGCATCCAATGGCACCAGCGGTCTTGTTTTTCACATTTACACATTTTCTTATGTCTCATAACCGCACGGCGGAAACGCCGCAGTTTCTTAGAAGGATACCATGATTCAAAGTCGGCATGTGGCAAAGGATAGCAATGCGGCTATGAAATGCTTGCCATAGACGGCAATGGCAACATCACCACTCAATAGGAGGATAAGGATTAGGCAGGCTCCGCTCCCACTCCGTAAGAACGGAAGTTTAGGTCGAGTGGAATGGAATTTATCATATACCTCGTACCAGAAATAAGCAAGTTAATTCGTCATACTATCAGCTTCATTCTGTATTGTGAATTCGTGATGATGTGACCTGATTCAATGTCTTGCAAACTCGTTGATAGGAGATGAGTTCTTAGTAAATATTCCTAATTGTTCTAAGCGCTTGGGCACCTATGAGTCTGTCATGTCTCGCGGAGCGAAATATAGGCATTACGACTTCAATCATTTTCGTCAGGCCGCGCGAGATCGACCACTTTAAGGTTTTCTTCACTACCGTACATAGCCAAAGCAGTAATTCTCCCACTGCAGTAGACACCCACTCCCAGACTCACATTGCCTCTTTTGGTCCGTGTCAACTACGACATACAAAGGTCAATGACATCCTGCTTACGTATTCCGAGGCGTGGTTCCTAAGACAGTGCCTTCACACAAGAATACAATTCGAATGATTACAACTATGACCAAGCAGGGGAAGGCGGTAGATTTGTTTGGATCGATCCGTAGCATTTGAGACTGCTAGATACATGTACACTGCCCACGGGCAGGCAACGCTATCAGCAAGATAGTTGAAACAATGAGAGATGCACCGTCCGTCTCGGCCTCGAGTGCTTCGGGACCGGCTCTTCGTTGAAGTGCCGAGTCAAACGACAAGACTCATAGAGTTAGGATCAAATGCCATTATGGCATGTTTAGTCAAACATCCATTGCATCCGGCATTATCGGTATAAGATTGCATGTGGAGATACCGGCCTCGAGCATGGGAATAAGGCAACGAAATGCGACGTAGGCGACGGAATGGATGTGTACCGTCGGCTGGAATTATTTCATCGACTACCTGCATGTAGGTACGAGAGTGACTTATCACTGGCCTATTCGCGAGTGGAATAGCCAAGCCAACCACTGCTGCCCTATAGGTAGTTTCAGAGACCTTTGAAGATCATGGATATAACTGTCGACTGTGAATGCTCACTATCGTAACTGGGGTCAACCGAGGCCGTTGGAACGGTCGACCAACCCCACGAAGGTGACCAGGTGAGCCCCACGAGTGCCTACTGTAACCTTATTCCTCGGCTTTCAATATTGTCCATCCGCGAATCAATTGTCGGACTTAGATGTTTCCGGTTCGGCCGACTTGGTGTTGACGAACTTGGTCTCTGAATGTGGTTTGGATGAGTGACACTTGGCAAATGCACGCGCATCACTCAATATTGAACCTCGCATTGCTAACACTGATCAGATTAGATGGATGACTCTTAGATGTCAGGAGACGACGTGTTCATGGGTAATTCCAATGTCATCAGGGGGGCGCATTCCGTTCGTCCTGGCTTTAGTCTACAACTCACCCCTGGCGATTGCGGTTAGATACACGTACGAGTACACGTAGCTTGAATGCGCTACGTTTCAATTGACAAGACTCGAAGGACATTCAAGAGAGTAATAAGCTCCACTAGCTAACAGACACTCTATTGCGCTGTCTTGCTTGACTGCATTCGGCTGCAATACCACTTTGGTCAGTAGTACGCGACTGATGAATGATGAGTGCGTTCGTCATCTGTCGGAACCGAGTATTGGAGGGACTCGGGGACTTCTTCAAGCTCAGGCGGCAGGCTACCTACCTCATGTAAGCTGTCGCGGTTCCGGCGTTTTGGATACCCGGAACGGTTGCCAACGATTCCATCTCCGCGCAAATCAGGACCCACAAACAAGGCCAGCCAAATACCTGTTGGAGTGCAATGCTACTACCTACAAGGTACATTTACATTTCCCACCGGAAATGCGAGAGTCGCAAGATTCGTAATCAACCACCTCTTGTACGACACTCGGCGACAATTGCCAAAACCTAGCATTGTGTGTCACGGCGAGGAGACATATCACTGGTGTGAAGTGCTACATCATGGGAACGAAAGCAAAGACCAGGCTTTTAGGTAGTTCGCGCGGGGACAAGTTGCCCGGAAAGAGGTGGATATGAGGACATTGACAACATGGAACCTTGCCATGTGGCCTCGTTGGCAGAGCCGTCTCATTTTACTTGCAATGAATTGGCCTGGGATGGCCCGTGATGCCTTCATTTCGAATCATGCCGCTTTGGCCGCTACCACGACTACATCACAAAGGGTTCTTTTTGTCGCTTCGAGGCCCACAGGACGACGAGAGAAAACAAAATTTTACCATTCCGTATAATAGCACACCTCTATGAATAATCAATCTGGCTGTCGCATTCCCTAATGTCCAATTTCCAATTGCGGAAACAAATCAGATGTGAGAGTGCCAGCTTACATGACATGACATGAATAATCATGTTTTTTCATTCCAAACATCCCAACTGATAGTTTAGTGCAGATGCGCAGCGGACATATGGCTTTGGCTGGCTGCCGGAGCTGGTTCGCAACAAATCTTACTAATCACATATCAACCGCGAGGTGTTAATAGAAACCATTGCACTGCATCACGTCCGCATCTACCGCCAAAGCCGATAAAACGCGTCTGAGCAATTTTAGTATACATAAGGTATGGTGTACAGAAGTTCTCCAGGTAGGCAGGCTTGAGTAAAGCACAGCCTAATGTCATTTTCAAGTCAATTCGGGTAATCGTTCCAACATTTATTCGCGGAATTTGCCCTTTATATGTTACTTTAGTGTACCTATTGTAATAGGTACATTACCGTAGGGAGGGGAGTATATAGGACTATCTTAGCAATAGTCCTAATTGCATAAGATCGTTTTAAGTTGGTGCTATGCTTTTGCTAATTTTTTTATAGTGATAATTTCGAATACGTAATAATTTTAAACGCGTAAAAAAGTATTTAGTATAGGATAATATATAGTGGAAATAATCCTAGAAATTAGAGACGATTTTAGAAACTTAAAACGATTTTAAAGCGGGTTTTTAACGGGAAAAATATTATTATACTTGCTGAACTACTTATTTTATATGGTACAGTCGGTATAGCTATTTATGTATTATTATTAATAAAAAAAACTTGTTATATTAAGTACGGAAATCGAATATTATATTTACGGTATTACGGAAATAACTAATTAAGCTACGGTGTTATTAAATTTACGTATACGAGAAACAGGACTAAAACGGCATATATACTATTGTTGCAGGTTATAGAAGTTATAAATCGACGTACGGCAGTAACGGGGTACGTACTTTTTTTGGTGGGATTTTAGCAATAAAAACGATTTTAAGATTCGGAGACGATTTTAGGTAGTAGTGACAGCCTTTAGTAGTAGTAACGGTTTTCAATAGTAGTAACGGCTATACCGTATAAACGGGCATAAATTCGAACGCGATGTTCGATTTAAATTGATTTCGGCTATTTGTAATAACTTATAGTACAAAATAATACTAGTAATTGTCCTGCAAATCTAAGATCCATTTAGTTTGGCATAATTGACTTAAACGCGAACATAATGCCCGAGACCGTCCCGTATACCCCCCACCCCACGGTAATGTAGTTGAAGATGGAGGGCACTTCAGATACCTAAAGGTCGCATCATCATTTCTGCCTCCCGTTAGGCAGCTACAGAGTTTCCTGTCTTATCTCTCGTCAAAACGTGCCACCGTACTTTGAAGTGAGGCTTAAATACCTTACCGCCACCTCGATCAGATTAACAGACATAGCTACCCGTCTGCCGAGAACCATCTTCGCCGGTACCTATCGCGAATCTGGCTTGGCAAGATGTGCGGTGACCTCGCCCGTACTTAACAATTTGTCGTGTCACCACATAGCACGGCCGGCCGGCAACCCGGACTTAGCTGACCTCGCCAACACACACACTGCCGTCGCAACACCATGGGGTTGTCGTCTTCCTAGCCTATCGAACCTCGTGCCCTTAAGACTAGACACCCACCTGCCCGCATCATATGCCCCCCCCCGTCACCGCCTTCCATGCTCACCTGAGAACTGAGTACGTGTGGGATGCCCTGACAGCCTGACAGGTGATATCCCGCCAGTCTTCTACCATCCAAGCCCCTCTCCCTGGGGTCTAGGTCGATCCCGCTAAAACGCGGGCGAATGATAATGCTTGGTGGGAATGCTAGACATACCGAATATACTGCTTTGTAACTGGCTCGGCTGGTTACGCGGATGACTCTATTCCTGATGATTCATACGCCGTGGCCTCTCTTTGATGTCTCTAACCTACGCCACCAGTGGGTGCAGTAATTGTCTGGGCTCTATTTACCGAGCATCTTGGAGTGTGCATTGCCTGTCATGTATGTTTCAAACACCGAAAAGGCGGGCGTAAAGTGCAATACAGCCCGGCTGGTAGCATTGGGATCTTATCTGCATGCCAATGTAACGGCAATGCCGTTACACCCACCGATTTGCTCTCTCTTCGCCTGGCTTGCCGATTTTGATCGCTGCAGATCAGCAGTGAAGGCTACGAAGTAATCTCTTACGAATGTAACATGGTTACGTCTTCAACCAGAGGAATTGATATCAGTCGGACATGTCTAGATACACGCGAAGGCTTGGGTTCTCCAACATCTAACCATACTCAAGCGGCAAAGCCTCGCAATCAGTTTCCTTGCCCAGCTGGAGCTATCCAGGACGCAAGAAACCTACGCAGCCCGTTATCTTGCTTTTATCCTCGGGCGGTGTAACATGACAAGCTGCTCAAATGCTTGTCCTGCTGGACCTCGGGCGCACTTCCGCAAACGGACGCCCGTGCCCTGCGAGATCGTGTCGGATATGCAGTTGATCAAGCCAGGTCGACTGAGGTAATTAACTTTTCGATACTGAGTGCTATCTCTGTTGTCAGATACACCAGCGAGCTCCTTCGTGTGTTCCTCAAACAGTGTAGTAATTATAGTGAGAAGCGGAGGATCGTCTTAACCGTGCAAGACCTATCTATGATCGGGATTGCGGCGATCGGGGGGGAGGCGGGGGTGTAAAACGAAAATACAAGTTAGCGTGCCGTGTTGAATTCCGGGCAATTTGGTCATCTTTGAAGTAGTCGTTACACCAACATCTTTTAACAATTTAACACCTGACCCTTAATCTCTTTAGCTGTCGCTGAAGCATTTTGGTGTATTTCCTGGCATTGGGAACTACCAATTCACTGATAAAGTGCCGTGAATACCTAGGTAGCTATGCTGTCAAGAAGGCCAACAACTTGCCTACATGTATATAAAGAGGTTGCAGAATAATACAGATGGCATCTCGATAACTACGTCGCAAGGTCGTAGTCTCAAAATAAAACACACAGCTTAGTTTATATTTATCAGATGGACTATCATGTATCCTGTGTATGCGCAGGTGGAAATTCAATTTGAGGCTCTTTCTCAACCCATCGCTGGATAGGGGTTCATCTATCAACTTGCACAAAAACATTTGAATTCCTTTGTGCCACCTCATCACAAACACTCGCTGAATGCAACGGATTCTCTGCCGCCAGCCACCTCTAACACTTACTCATTCCACTGACGTGGACTCTTCCGAATCCAACACCGAATACTCGGATGCGTTTCTTCCTTGATTCCCGGCTACCTAGATGCGGAATCCACGGCCAACAGCAGCAATGCAGAGCATCTGGTTCCGAAAGCAGCGATGCACATGCCAGCCTAGGCCCTGACAATTGGCGATGGCCGCGGAACACTGGTCCCGTGGAATTCCAAAAACCCCCAAGCTGCAAGGAGCACAAGGTAGTGCACGCAACCGGCTGCGAACTGTAGCGAGCCGAGTCGTTATGGCCATTTCCCTCAAACGACCAACACGAGACTGTTATGTCTCATGCCTCAATGTAAGGCATCTTGGTGAGGTGTCATATGGTATGGACATGTGTAAATTGGAATTGCTCCGTCTCCGCCCCGTTTACGACCATGCCCATGGCCCTACATAGCCTCGGGAAGCTGCGACAAGCCGGAGTATGGAGCAGCACAGGAGAGTTTCTTTGTTTCCCCAGCCCGCCACCAGGCGACAGTTGCGGCGGTGGGATTTTGCGTGACAGTGTCGTTCGGTTGATTGGATTAGCTGGCGAGCATCTGGAGATCCCCCCCCCCCCCCCCCCCCCAGCTGCATGGTACTTTTCCGCGAATAGCTCTTGGGGGTATGGAGGGTGTATTCGTGGAGATCTCTTACCGGCGTCGTCGAGTAAGTCCCATCGCACTACAATATAACTATATCTGGACGAGGAGACTTTGTATATCCAAGGTGTACATGTGTCCATAGTTTATTCCTCGCTGCGTGCATCAATACCTATCTACGCAGTAGTAAGTTTTGAAGGATGTTACTTTTGGCGCAGTGTTGTCCGAGCCCCGCGGCGTTTCAGACTGGTACCTAGGTAGGTTGCCAGTGGGTGTGCCCAGCTCTCCCTTGATGGCAGCCTTGATTTAGATGCACACCCCCCACGAGCGAGTATGCTCCGCCTGTTCCCGTTCCTGATCCTGCGTGTGACGTTTAGAGACGCCGCAAAGTCCGGGGTAGAGGCGTGCTTGGTGATTAGTAAAGCTGCACCAAGCTCCGCGGGCTCGAGCTCCAGAGGAGTAATCAAACATGTTTCGAGGTTAGGACGCGGGGTTCAGAACGGGATAGAGGATGGCTTTTAGGATTCAATAGAGCGTTACGGTAGCTTGGTTTCGAGGCTGGGAGCTAAATGTATGTATGACGTTGTACGTTATATGCGTGTCGCCTTGTAGGTAAGATGGACCAGGCTGCCGATTAGAGCAGTAAGATTGTGTGTATTTGGTTATCCCCCCGATGAGAGAATCTGCTCTATCAATAATTCATGCTTGGCTAAGATATACCGGTAGCGGCAGATGATCAACATGACTGAGCGGAGCGGAGCTGCACATGGTGTTGAGGATGATGGAAGTGTACAATGTATCAAGACGGAGCTATGACCACTCCGCTATACGGATTATCGGAGCTTGGAAATTGCATCATTGCAAAAGACCGCCGAGCCGATGTGTACATGTATGTTGTTCAACGACATCAGCAAAACTGCGAATCGAGACAACGAATCAAAAAGAGTCTCGGGACCATTTACAGATGTAGATGCGCCACCAGGGCCATCTGATTTGACGCGCTATGCAGAGTCTTCGACATTGCGTTTCCCGATGGGTTGCGAGTCGTCAAGCTTTGGCCTCTAGGACCAGCTACGTTTGCGCTTCATGTCTTTCTTCGAGACGGCAGCCATCTCCCACACTGCAGCCACGACAGCGTAGAAGCTTTGCGTCCGAAAATAACCCCCCCGAACGTTCTGCTGTTACCCTGCCGCCTTCCTCCGGCCATGCGCGCCTCACCACCCGCCGCCTCATTGCTCTGACCGGAAGCACCGCGCCGCATTTCCTCCAGGGTCTCGTCACGACTTGGATTCCCGGTTCCGGCACTCCTGCCGAAAACAAAAGCCGCGAATCGGCTCAGCCGAGTCCTTGGAACTACTGTGGCTTCCTGAATGCCACGGGTCGTGTGCTATACGATGTCTTCATATACCCTATTCCCTCCGACTCGACTGGCGAGCGCACTTTTATGATCGAGGTAGATGCAGATCAACTACCCGTATTGCTACGCCACATCAAGCGCTACAAGTTGCGTAGCAAGATCTCCGTTCGCGCCATCGAGCCAGACGAGTATAGTGTCTGGCAAGTCTGGAACGACAACGCGGATGCCACGAAGTTCACAGAGCGAGAGACACGGTCAGCGGCAAGGCGAGAGACTGTAATCCGAGATCTCCGTGCGCCTGGGCTGGGCTACCGTGTTTTATCAGCCGGTCCAGATTTAAATATTCAAAATCTACCCTTCCTCAAAGGCGCAAACGAACCAAGCGACGAACAAGCCTACCGCGTGCGCCGGTACTTGCGCGGTGTGCCGGAGGGGAGTTCGGAAATCATACCCGAGCAGGCGCTCCCTGCAGAGTCCAACATGGATATCATGGGCGGCATCGACTTCCGAAAAGGCTGCTACGTGGGACAGGAACTGACCATTCGCACGCGCCATCGTGGTGTTGTGCGGAAGCGTATTCTGCCAGTCGCTTTGTACGGTGAAGAAGACGCTGTACCAGATGTGCTCGAGTATAATCCCCACACAACTTCAGTCGATGCCAGTAAGCTGAAAGGTCTGACTGTCGGACGGGTGGCTAAGAAAGGCCGCAGCGCAGGGACGTTTCTAGCCGGTGTGGGAAACATAGGACTTGCTCTCTGCCGTGTACAGATCATGACCGACCTCACGATTCCCAATGAGACGGCGTCTGCATTCACTTTCAATCGTACAGCTCAATTTGAGCTCAAGCTTGGTGGGGAGCAAGAAAGTAATGGCGACAGTCAGGATAAAGGACCCCGGGTTAAAGCTTTTGTCCCTGAATGGTTGCGTAGCCGGCTAGATGAAGAAATTGCAAAGACGCAGGCGCATCATAGGCCGTAGTGTGTTATATAGTGGGCTGTATACTATGCTTGTGTTGGTACAGATGAAACAGATACCTCACCCAACGCTGTATGAACAAATGTACTCTCAAGACATACCACTTAATCAAATGCCAACCGGAATTGCTCAGGATATCTTTTTGCTGTTGAGCCAATATCAGAGACAATCGGACCGGTAAGAAGGCAACTCTTCTTATCAAAACAGAACCTATACCATGTGTAGGGGATAGCTCTTGTAACCAATACAGGGGGGAATTGTTCACTGAACTAGCGCTTCATCGTCTTCTGCTTCTCGGCAGCGATGCGTTCTTGTCGTCCCTGGACAAAGAGACCCTTCTTCCGCCTAACACGATCCATGTAACGCTTCGCAACATTCTCTTTATCCGCGAGCTCACCCAGATCTTCCAGATCATCCTCAGTGAAGGGTACCCAGAAGGGATCTTCATCGAGGACTTCAAAGCCCGCGAAGATGAGTTGTGGCTGCGCAGCACCTGAAGTCCTTTTACGCATGTCGTCGGAGAATCCAAACGACTCGACTACAGGCAGCAATGATTGGATGGTAAAGAATGGAGTCCCTTCTTTCATCTGTTCAGACAACACGCGTCCTCGGCGACGGGTCAAGACGTCGTAAACGCGACCAAGGACCTCGGCTATTTGACGAGTCAACCACGTTAGCAAACAGAAACCACGCAGCTTCATGAGTGAGACATTCAGCACTTACTGCTTGCTTGAATTTCACATGAGTACATAGCGAGCATGAGGCGTGGGGACCAGTCCAAAAAGCCTTGGCGAATAGACTGTTGTACCGTCGTGATAGACTCTCCAGTCAGCCTACCAAATCTATCACGAACCGATGCATCCTCCTCCGTAGCCGTTATGGATATATCTTCGATAATGACGCCAACCCCCTGGACAGGCTCATTGCACAGTGGTCCGTGATACATGGCCAACTGGAACGCGTGTGTTACCTTATCGCAAAGATGAGCGGCTCTGAGAGCTTCGCCAGCTTCCAGTTTATCGCCCTCGGCTTTATTCCCAGAGAATATTTTCGGGAAGATACCATCTTTCGTGGCATCGATTAGAAGATTGGGACCCGTGCGTCGAGGGCCGAAGGCCACGACTTTATCGATGACGTCCTTCCATGATTCACGGCCCTTGCCCCTTTCCAGTGCTTCTTGGAGTTTTGATTTAAACTCCTCGACTGATAACGTTTTGCTCTCGACAATGTGTTCATCCAAGTCAGCACTTTGTTGGTCTTGCAATCCATCACTCTCACTCTTGGCTCCGTCATCCGCTTTTTGCTCCGAATAGACGCGTTTGATCGATGACTCGTTCTTCAAAAGAAATTCAGTTACGTTATGTGGCAGAGGGCGAACCCGCAACGTGAACTGTGCCTGTTTTGAGCTGGTGGTGCTCACAACGACACCTCTTCCTAGCTCCTTGTTGGCAGGCGGCCGCATCTCTTCCGCCCGTACAATGGTTTCTCGATATGGCACGATTGGTTTATCAGATTGAATATCGCATCTTGCGAACCGCTCTTTCAAGTCCAACAAGCATCTTTCGAAATGCAGCTCACCGGCTGTTATCAAAACGTGCTCTCCGCTCTCAAACTGCTCATACTCGGCACAGGGGTCACTCTGTACAAGCAGCTTGAGGCCTTCGATCAGTTTATCTAGATCTGCAGGATTGACTGGTTCCAGTGCGATACGAACAATAGGTTTGCCTGCCATGTTTATACCTGCTAAGTTCACAGCCCCGTCGAGTTGGCTACACAATGTGCCGGACTTGAGTATATGACCCTCGAGACCGCCAATGCCAAAAACAACACCGGCGGGTACCGAGTCCAAACTCTCTAGGTTCCGGCCCATGAGCATGTATAGAGCTGTGACAGTGACCTTTTGAGGTTCAGGAACCGCATGAGCGTTAGCAGGGGAGAATTTTGGTGCCAGAACATAGATGGTATCCCCAACGGAGAGGGTGCCGGAGAAGATCCTTGCAAATCCAATGAGATGTTCAGGCTCGGCTTGCTTCTCTTCGGCTTTGGGGACAAAGTCATCTAACGACACTGCCTCGAGCGCAGTTGCCATGCTGTTTGCTCCATTCGTTTCTGCTTGCTGTGCTTGAGCAAATTCTGCCCGTTTTCTTCTTGCGAGTTCTCTAGCCTCCTCGGCACTTAGTTGACCTGCTCGGCGTCTCTTGTCGGGAAGTTCGCTCTCGGGCACGGAAACCATCTTGCTTACGTATGCAACCACAGGGTCAGATTTGGAGGTCTTGAAGTTAATCACGGCATCCTTCACCGCTGGATCAATATGACTTGCGCCTGGTGAATCTTCCAGCATCTCAGCCATACGTGCAGCTTGTGCGGCCTTGGGCGATGGTAATGATTCAATCACAGAAACAAGTAAGGCGGTGGAGAGCGGTAACCAGGAGGAGAACACCGTAGTCATAAGTAGCCGTGGGTCTCGGGCGCGAGAGATATGAGACGGTATGGCAATATTTAAGGATTTGGTTATTTTTTCCAATAGCGCCGGGTCGCCTTTGCCATTGTCGCCGCCAGTCGTCGCCGCGTATATCGCCCACACTTGCTCAAGCACGAGCTGAACAAACATAGGCTTGAGGTTCCGGCCCTTTAGGTGTTTACGACCGAGAACCTTTTTCGTCTTGGGGTCAAGATAAAAATCACCCCACAAGACTTTCTCCATGATGCTACGCTTTATGCCGAGTTTCTTTTCGTAGAGACCAGCGAACTGCCGGACAGTGAACGCCCAGCCATCGACGGCGCTACTGAATATGACATTGTTCTTCTCTGGAGCGAAATAGAGCTCTTCGTCATCTCGCTCTTCAAATTGGAATTCACCGGCGTCGCTTTCGAGATCATCTTGTTTCGTTTCCTTGGCCGCAGCCGCAGCCACTCGCTCGTCCATACGTTCTCTCCAATTCAAATCCTCTTCCATACGCTCGCCCTGGAAAAAACTGCCAAGAACCGCGTTGACCTGCTCGAGAAGCTTGCTGAGATGAACGTAGGCCTCTGCAGGGGTCATCTTGAGTTCTGTGACTAAGCGGTCGATCTTATTTATAACCAATAGTGGTTTTAACCTCTCGGTCCACGTCTGTCGCAATACTGTGACCGTTTGACTGCAAACACCTTCCACCACGTCGACTAAGACAACAGCGCCATCACACAGCCTAGATGCGGTAGAGACCTCGCTGCTAAAGTCGATATGACCTGGCGAGTCGATGAGGTTGATGAGGTATTCCTTGGGAGTAGGTTGAGCCTCGGGAGTCGATCTACGAAGCATGGAGAAATAGAGGGAGATGGCCGATGACTCCATGGTGATGCCCCTGATTTGCTCGTCGGCACGGGAGTCGAGATATCGAACCTTGCCGGCTAGCTTAGGCGAGATGATGCCGTTATTTGCTAGTAGAGCATCTGAAAGTGAAGTTTTGCCATGGTCGACGTGGGCTAGGATGCAAATATTCCGGACATCGTCTGCATGCTGCTGCAGACTAGCCAACTTCTCAGGCGAGACGACAGGCATCTTATGTGGCTGGAGTAGAGACAGTCAGGCTGTGAGGGGGGGTGAGAGATGACTTGAAGCCTTCCAAGATGGAGACGGGATGAGGTCGAGGGCGTGTAAGTGGGATTCGGGTAGGATGCCTATCTAACATGCAACAAGCAAATGCTTGCACAAAGAGGTGAGTCCGACGACAGCAAGACGGTCTAATTATACCCGTTATATTGTTGACAATATGCAGTTCAGTGGTTATCACAAGTCCATTGCAGGTTTCATTAGTATCAGTCCAAGTGGTGAGAGTCCGTACTCCTCTGGCAGAAAGAATGGAGGGGCATTTAAGAAGACGAATGTTTTTGAAAGCAGCTGCGTCAAGTACCCCGCCACCCCACCATTGCTGTTTAACATGTCCCGGTAGTACATATCGATTGGGAAGTCGAGCCAGCCGGCTGAGAGCTTGAGAGACGGGACAGTCATAATGATTCAGAGTTGCACATCTTCAATAATATGTACATGTATATACACGATGTATTCTTAACACTCTAGCGCAAAACAATGTCAAAATATAGGTATGTGGTTTACAAATGTCATGTAGTCTCAGCTTACATTGAGAGTAAGCTTGTTTCAAGGTAGACTGTACTGGGTAACGACATGGTCACAAATGACTATACGCACTCGTCCAGCCGAACATGAGACGAGAGACGGACGGGAGAGATAGGTATATCAAGATACTACAACATGAATGCTCGGTGTCGAAGCCAGCCTCGAGGTAGTAATAGACATGACCGTATCAAGTGTTCGAAACAAAGTATATCAAAATTTAATAGCTGCACGCACCAAATCGATATCTTTTGCAGTAGAAATGCATGTCCAATGACTGCACGATTGTCAGTGTACCACCATCAACCGGGCAGCTTGCAGAGATGAGGCTGGTGTCGTCTCTGCATCTCTCCCGTAAGGTTGCGGCGGGGCGTTGGACCAGTAAGGTAAAGGTAACCTAGCGGGGTCCGCCAGGCTCGGAAAAGTCTGCAGGGGAAGAGTGGCATCGAGCAGAAAGCCCAGCGGATTGTCCCAGTTCCCCCAAAAGAACCCTAATTCGCTAAAACTTCGGTATCCTGTGCTGTGCTCTCGCATCTCGCTGTGGCTTCACCCCCCAAAAATATCCCCACGCGCCGTGTGCTTGGAATCCATCAAGTGACAGATAGGGACTGTCGAGACTGTGTCTACACCACTGCCCGTTCAACGACTCATTCCGACCTACCACCCCATCTGCGATCGCTTTTTCCAACATGAGCGGTCTGCGGAACGGCGCCGCCCCTGTGCGTACCATGGAGGACGATAGCGATGTTGAGGAGGAGGCCCTCGTCGCCGACTACAAGGAGCAAGTCCAGTATGAGGACGGCATGGAGGAGCTCGAGCAGGTCAACTCGATGACCATGGCCCAGCAGACCGACGACATCCAGTCCCGCCTCGTCGCCGCCGCCCAGCCCCTCGACTTCTCCGCGCCCCTCGAGGTCAAGTTCCAGAGCTACGACTCCTACTGCAACCTCTTCCACTTCATCCTCAACTCCGACGGCCCTGTCGACCTCGAGCCTCCCTCTGTCAGTCACCGTCTCGCTCCCCATTCTCTTGTCGATCATTTCGCTGATACTTCTCCAGCACTATTGGGCCTGGGATGTCATCGATGAGTTCATCTACCAGTTTAACTCCTTTTCGTCGTACAGACTTCGCATTGCCCGACAGGCCAACAACAATGAGGAAGAGCGCCAAATACTGCGCGAGAACCCCAACACCTGGGGCTGCTACAGTGTCTTGAACGTTCTCTACTCCCTCATTCAGAGGTCACAGATCTCAGAGCAGCTTACTGCCATGAAGCGCAACGAAGATCCCGCCGCCGTCGCTGGCGAGTACGGCTCCAAGACCCTCTACCGCATGCTTGGTTATTTTTCCATCATCGGTCTGCTGCGCGTCCACTGTCTCCTGGGTGACTTCAGCCTCGCACTCAAGACTCTCGACGACATTGAACTCAACAAGAAGGCTATGTTTGCCCGCGTCATGGCCGCCCACTTTACGACGTACTACTACGTCGGCTTCTCCTACATGATGATGCACCGCTACGCCGATGCCATCAAGATGTTCAGCCACATCCTGGTCTACGTCTCGCGGACAAAGAACTTCCAGAAGAATGCCCAATACGATTCCATCAGCAAGAAGAATGACCAGATGTATGCTCTCATCGCTATCTGTGTTGCCTTCCACCCCACTCGTTTGGATGACACCATCCACACCGCCGTAAGGGAGAAATACGGCGACCAACTTCTCAAGCTCCAGCGCGGCGGCCCAGACTCGCTTCCCATTTTCGAGGAGCTCTTCAGGGCTGCATGCCCTAAATTCATCTCGCCAGTCCCGCCAGACTTCGATAATCCCGAATCTAATGTCGACCCCGTCGAGCACCACCTTTCCATCTTTATGGATGAGGTCAAGACCAACATGTGGAGTCCCACTGTGAAGTCATACTTGCGCCTTTACACCACCATGGATCTGAAGAAACTTGCCGGCTTTTTGGACGTAGGACCGGAGGAACTCCGTGGCTGGTTGTTGGTCAACAAGCAGCGAACCAAGCAGCTTCGCTGGGCTGACCAGGGATTGTTGGATGGCGAGTGGGTGAACGTCAGTGATTTGGACTACGCCCTGCAAGGAGTAAGAACATCCATCTCCCCGAACTGCTGCTTTCTGCGAACCCAAACTGATTATTGATTTGCAGGACCTGATTCACATCTCGGAGGCCAAAGTGGGACGCAAACTTGTCGATTGGTATCTACGAAATCTGTCTCGTACTTACAACTGAATCACCTGACAAGGGAATCAAGATTTTCGTTTACGCGGATAGGGGTCACGGGAAGGATATGAGGGTTACTGTCTTTGTATGTGGGTAAATGATTTACAGACAAAAGGCTCCATTCTCGATTTGCATTGCACAGGCGTCACGGTTACTATCACGAGGTCAAGCTCTCGCCAAGGCTCACGCCAAATCGAAGACGAGTAACTGGCTGACCGTTTGCTGAGGAGAGGGAAAACGCAACAAGATTTGCGGAGTGCCTACGAGAGGTAGATAGAAATAGCGTCACTGCATCCATTGCGGTCGCTAATTATAATTGATGAAATACCCTCAGCTGGGTCTCACTGGTGGATGATGTTTGAGTTTCACGATGTGCCAACGCAATATCGATAAAAATAACATAGAGCCTGAAGCAATGACGCAACGGGCGAGGTATCCAATAGAGCTCCTTATCAAAGGTATGACAAGGCTAACGTTTCACCGCATTGTTGTACGATGTTTTAGTCTGTCTTGCTGGATCAACACCACACTCAATCGGATACCCATGTCGCCTTTGCGTGAAGACGAAGAGGCGGTCAGAGCAAGCGAAGGCAGAAAGTATAAACAGAATGTTTAATGATTTGAGTTGACGTTACAATCGGTACTGCAGATATCAACATGTGGATGATCTGCAAGAAAGGCTGCATCCTATCTCCGTATGTCGGCTACGCGAATAAGCTACGGCAAGTGGCATGGAACCCGGCAGTCTGGAGCGCGGGCTGGCGAATCACAATGAAGAGAGATCGCATGTTTTTGAGTGACTGGCTCGACTGGGATGAAAGGGTTGGACGAGGAGAATAAGATAGGCAAACGGGACTCGAGGAGGCTACAAGGCCAAGAGATGTTCCTAATGTGCAGATAGGCTGACATTCTAGATAGGCGTATGGTGTGCATAAGACAAGCAGTTCTATTTCCCTGCCTTGGCGTGTGTGCCGCGTGTGATATGTTGGCTTGGCTGGCGTATCTTGGACTCTCGGCGTGAGCCAGGAGGAAAAGGAGAATATGCGGTCAACGATGTTTGCTTAACCTTGTCGATAGGTACTTAGCCACTCCCTCTTTAACGCGTTTTGAAACTGCCAGCAAGATCCATATTGCGTCGATTTAGTGCCGGAACGTGGTTAATAAGTACATATGGTGAGGTTGGACTCTTGAAGCAGAGCGTACCATGGTCGCGTGGCTGATTGAGATCTGAATAATGGCCAGTGCATCTGCCTACCGGAGCCACCAACTGAAAACTGTTCTTATCAAGCTGTGCCATTCGGTCTGCGGAGTTTGGAGTCAGTAAGCCAAGTGCCTGCCCAGCTGGAGGCAAGTTTCTCCCGGATCTAATCCGTATGCTCGTCTGGCTGGCTCACTTAGAGATACTCGAGGATGTGCTGGCCGCCAAGGAACTAAGTATTCATTTGCCATGCGCCAGGAGGCACCTGGCCCTTCTTACATGTAATGAGAAAAAAAAAATTGTTATCAAATGTTATCGTTCGTGTACCTACTCAACGCAGGGCTGAAAAGAAGCACAGATGGAATCTGATCTCATGGCCACTTTGCCGGACGAGTTTGTGCACAGCTAATAGCAACCGCCTGGGGTAAATGTAGATTGAAGGCAAACCACCCGATTCATCCCTCCGTGGTCCAGCAATCTACATCATGTATACATCATATGTATATTAACAACATCCAAGCTCGAGATACCTCGCTCCCAACATGTCAAACCCACCTGCTTCCTCCCCAGTGACATCGGGGTTTCTGTTTATAATGCATTGGTTTAGGCACCTCGCAGTTGGGCTTTCAATATGTGACCACAGTTCTGATTTGATTTTCTTCAGGGTTGCTCGCCTTGTTCTTGTCCTTTGTGCCCTTCCAAGTACCACAGATTCCGTGCAGGCTATCTCGATTCTGGACGCCGTCAACAGCTCTCCTCTCGAGTTCCCCCTTGATGCGACCTCTGAAGCCTCTAATCTCAAGAGTTAATAATGGGCCTCTAGATCCCTGCTGCGGTGGGTATTCCTAAGCCTTAACCGGGTGCCTCTTCCTCTGGGTTTCGCTGCTGTGGACAGTGGAGGAAGGCTAGACCAGCAGCCTTCGAGCGGCGAGCCAGTCTCCAGAATTGACACACGGATGCTCCCGCCGTTTCTTTGGCATTCTCCAGCTACCGACCTTATTCATAAGACCCTCTCGCTACATCTTGCTAAATCATTGTATATTTCGCTGTTCATCACACCATTTTTCTTGCCCTCTTCAACAGCAACGACATTGTCTAGCCGTAACGTCTCAGTACTGTGGGTGCACAAGCGGGCCACAGTTCACGAGTCTTTTGCCGATTTTCCGGCGATCGCAGACCAAGCTTGATGCGCTCTGTCTTGTTGAAGTGGACAAGACAGTGTTATCGTCGACAGACAAATGTGCAGCTGTCAACAAACCTCATCAGATCTTGGTGCCTGATAGGAGCTCATCATTATTTTACCAGTCTAGAGACTACACAGAGCGCACGACTCCAACTGGGTGAGACAGAGACGATATCAGCCAAGAAGGGTTCCGTTCAACTGCGTTGATCTTTACATAAGCTGCCCCAGTATCGCATCGAAACTATCATCTGTACAGACTGTTTGCTCTGTCGCCACAACTTTTCAACCCTTGACTTACTTACTCAAAAAGCTCAGAGGCTGCAAGCCCCAGAGCTCCTTTCTCTATCCCAATCAACGCCAAATGAGGTTCGACAAGACCTTGCCTCCTCCGCCCTCTACTTGAGGCAACGTGAGTCAGGTTAGGCATATTTCATCATCACCATCACTGCAACATATTCCAACTGGACCATCACTCATCATGGCGCACGGAGAGCCTCAACCAGTAGCAAGTCCCGAGAGCGATGTGTCGCCAGGCTCGCGGCCCACGGCACGGAGCGACTACTTTGGCACCGAAACCAATGCGCCCAGCGCCAGTCAGGGTGCCAACCAGTCGGCCAATCCCAGCGCCGAAATCCAGCCAGAGGAGAGGACGAGCGCAGATCATACGAGCGCAACAGCCGGCGAGTCGGGGAACAGTTCGACAAATAGCTCCCGAAGAGAATCCCTGGGTAACGTCACCTTTCGCGCGCCTCGTAATCCGTCGCTGCCGCAAGGCATCAAGAAACCACATGGCGGGAGCCGTATCAGAGAAGCCTCACCTCCTCACGACAGGTAAGTTGGTGGTTCGTTGGTTTTTTTTTTTTTTTTTGAGTTGCCCGTGCTCTCCCTCCTACCTGCCACATATCTCTTCACCCCTACAGACTTTGCGCAACGCTTTTGAAGACCAAGATCGACTGCATGCGCAATCATTGTCTTTACTGTGCCATTTATATCTGTGCGCAGCACTTAGACATTGGAGACCTGGCGGGTGCATATATGGGTGCGCTCTTGAATTCCAAAAACGGGCAGGGCGTGACGGACGGCATTCCTCGGCTGTCGCAAACCTCAAGGGTGTTGACGTGTGCGCCTCAGGGCATCACGCCGGAGCGTTCCACCTCTGCAAGTGCGCGGTGCTCACGTCACAAGTCATGCTCGGCTCCGCGCCGTATGTTGAAGTTCACGACAGCAATGGGTGTAGCCAAGGCCGAACCGTCTTCCATGTGCCATGTCCCCGATGGCCTGAGGGACATGGTTTGCGAGCTTGATCAGCTAGCTGCCAGTGCCATCATCGCATCTGCCTTCTTGCCGTGCCCCGCTTATGGCGCGGCGAGCTGGCTCCCCCACCTCTTCCCCTCGGATCCCCGTCTCTATCCACCCCAGCCAACATATAGTTCTCGACGAGAATGCCTGCGAACGCCACGACAATAGCTCGGCCTAGAATTGGCAGTGCAGGCTTGGTTTCCGCAACTGCCGTTTCGCTCGAGGCTGCGACACTCCTCCATTCCTATTCCTGACTCCGCTCACCTTTTCCCTGGATTCGTCACCGTGCTGCACATCAATTCGCTACCTCTTGCTATATATCCTGTCTCGAAAACCTTGTCATTCTCTGCTGTCTTCCTGTCGATGGCAACCGAAACGCTAACCGAATCCCCTCGTTCGCAAAGGTTTGAGTCTCACGTGGCTTTCGACAATGTCCCCCTAGGCGAATCGACTCTTTACAATCCCATCTCGTTCACGCTCAACGTACGACATGCCGGATTTCAGTTCAACCGCCGCCATCGCACCTTCATGGTCGGAGTCGATGATAATTCGTATTCCGATCACGCCCTTCAGTGGCTTTTGGACGAGCTAGTCGACGACGGCGACGAGATAGTGTGTGTCAGAGTGATCGAGACTCAGACCCGTTCAACCGAACAGACATATAAAGATGATGCTAAGGCTTTGATGGACCACATCCAACGCAGCAATACCAAGGATCTCGCCATCAGTCTAGTTTTAGAATATGCTGTTGGAAAGCTACACAATACCTTTCAGCACTTGGTCGGTCCATCCCGTACACTCTTCGCTCACTATTTGCTGTCAAATCTAACATCTTTAACAGATTAGAATCTATCAACCGTCAATGCTGATCGTAGGCACCAAAGGACGCAGCATGGATGGCGTCCATGGTTTCCTTGTAAATCGGACCTCATTCTCCAAATATTGCCTGCAATATTCCCCCGTACCGGTTGTTGTCGTGCGTCCTACTGAGAAACGCGAGAAGAAAAAAGCTAAGAGGCACGCGGATCCCAGCCGACAGAGCTACGTGCATATGCTCGCTGGCGCAAAGCATGAGGCGGATAGTGAGAACAGCAGTGTATATGAGCTGGAGCCGACTCTGACCCCTGATGAGGAAGCGCATCGTGTGGCCGTAGCTGTCGGGCTGCCCGCCTCCTACGACCCTACGCTCAAGCCGGCTGACCCCAAAGAACTGCTGAGACGGGGAGTTCGCTCTGCGGCCAGCAAGAGCACGCCCGCGAGAGTTGCACTCTCTGCAGACAAGAAGTCCGCTGAAGAGTCCGAGTCGGAGGAAGAGGAGGAAGGATTTGAGGTATCGTCAGGCCAGGATCTGCTTAAGAAGGAGAGGCTGCACAAGATGGAATCAAATGAAGGCGCAGCCCTTCGCCACGAGGTTAGCCGAAGTAGTAATGGTTCTACGGACAGCGATGACGAAACCGGTGGTGGTAAAACGTGACACAGTCTCACGATATTGACATTTGTTGTGTCTCGTACAACCTTGGATTACGGTGGCATTAATGAGGCGTCGTTTGCACGCTTAGGAGATACCCTTGTTCCGCAAACATCTCTCAGGCGTTGAGGCACGGTTGTCAGTGATTGCTTGTACTTGCTGTATTAATTACAACATGACCAGTGTGGCAACAGACATTGCTTTCAACGCTCATGTAGTCTAGCTAGTAGTCAGTGGCAGTGATATGCTTTTTGCTTTTAGAGTGGCTTTAATCGTCCTATTAGGCAGAAAATATTGTTTGATCTCTTCATTCTGTGATTTAATCCTACTTGAAGTGTTCATGCCCCCTGGTGTAGAACGGTTTTCATTGGTCTTAATAACCCTCGCAGGCTTGCACTAGGCCTTGTACAAATCTGTAGTATAAGTGTCCTAAGACGAAGTTTCACGACTCCTAACTCTCCCTATATATATGGTCCCTCGCGACAAGGTGATACAATTGGCAGCTGCCAAAGTGATACATGCATATCTGGTAGGCAGAACGACATAATTGTAGCCGCAATGCACTCCTCTGGCACAGTATCGACCTTTGACATATGCCGTTATTCGGAAATCACAGTGGAATGCACAATGAAATGTCAGCAGTAACTATCTAACAGCGACCCAGTGGATAATTTTGCAGGTACTGCTAGCGAAAAAAGACTGCGTGTGTTTTGGTTCCCTCTCGGCACGTGTTAAATGATCAGGACATTACCTATTGAAAACGGTCTTGATGATAAGGAATAGTGCCTTGAGGAAAGAAAAAGGGAAGAGAAAAAAGGCCCGGTTTGAGATTTCGCAGGTTATGGAAATTTTGGTGTGGATCGTGCTAGGTGGCGCGTGCTACTGTCCAGCCACATCCATATCTGTCGTGGTTTGTGTGGCTGGTGTGGTTCATGAACCTAACCTCGGGAAGTTTCACCTGCAGGTCCTAGGTGACAGGCAAAAATCAAATAGTCCATTCGGACTTCGTGCATATTAACTTATATGCATTAGAACACAACATTTAGCTAGAGGATGCCAATTGGGACCACATGCAGTCAATTTGAACGCCGCGACTATGTGTGTACACAATTAAAGTACTCTATTTACCAGGCCGTGAGCGAAAATGATCGATACCCTCGAATAGACGACCATCGGACTTTCGGATAAGTATACGATTACAAAGTATGCGTTGGTCGTTCGAATAGCTGACTTGTTCTTTTTTTTTTTTTTTTAAATCGCGTATCACTTTATCTTTTTCATGACTTATCTCCTGTTCGAGCGCAGTCAACCCATATTGCAATTTACAAATCGACATGTAGCCGTAGGACCTCAACCGCATTCCCACCCATAACCTTTTTGGTCTCCTCGCTTCCATCACCAACGGCCTGAACAACGGCATCCTTATTCCATGTCATGCTCTCCCACTCTCCTTGCTCATCGCTCGTTAGAGGTGGGAAGAACGGATGATCGGTTCCAAACATGAGCCTATCGCTACCACTAGCGTCTATAGCAGCTTTCAGCCCAACATCTGAGTAGATCACTGCGTCGAGATAGATCTGCTCTTTGAGAACCTGCCAAATAGTTCTCCGTTTTGGACCCGCGCGGCCCTCACGCACTAGGTGCGCATCGTGGACTATGCAGCTCTCGATGCGACCAGCAAGGAACGGGAGTGTACCGCCGCTGTGTGCTAGAACTATGCGCAGATCAGGCACTGCGTCGAATATCCCTGCGAGATACATCCTCGCAACGGCTATCGTAGTTTCCATTGGGAACCCGAGAGCTAATGGGAGAACGTGTCCATATTCTTCCGTAGCTCGGGGTCCCCAAACCTCGCTGGGCAACCCGTAATGAGGGTGCAAGAAGATCATCAGTTTGTTCGCCGCCAGGGCCCGGAAGACAGATAGTAAGGCTGGATCATCTAGACCTTTCCCTAGTCCGGATGTTCCCAAAATCACACCTCTGCAGTACTTCAACCCGCGGATATGCCCGATGGCTGCCAACAACGTCTCCGGAGGGGCCGTCAGAGGTAATGTCGCAAAGAAGAAGAGCCGCCCTGGGACCGAGGCGCACATATTGTTGAAAGCACTATTTATTGACTTGGCAGTCTCTCCAGCCGCTTCTGAAGCGACAAAGTCCAACCATGGATTTGCAAGTGAAATTACCGAGACATCGATTCCATGTGTGTCCATGAAATGTAACTTCTGATCCAGTGACGAGTAGTGTGTCGTGACAGGTCTGCCGGGTAGATGAGACAGATCTGGAGATCCGGAGGATGTGATCTTATCGAGGGCTTCTTTCTCAGCTGGCAAGATGATGTACCGGGGATCTTTTGCCCCATCGAATCGCCGGATTAAAGGTATTGTCTGTCTTGATTCTAGGAGTTCGACGTATGCTGGCGGATACATATGTGTGTGGATATCCACTACTTTCGATGTCGAGGAACTCATGGTGATCAAGAATTACGAAAAGAGATGGGATATGCTCGGATGAGATAATCAAAAGCTAAAGTAACAGGTTGTTGTATCATCAGCTCAGATGTGAAGTAGTTCGGGTGGCCACGAGTATGGGAAACTGGACTGATACACCCGTCGGTCGATATTTGCACTCAGAATCTGGCTCGATAAGATCTAGAACGTCTTAATATTCACACGATTGTAAGTTGTATGAGGCCTGTGAGTTCAACCACGGATCGGAGGAATCGAGTTGTAGTTCACAATATACGCTCTGGGGTAGATCAACCCCACCATGTCGTGCCCCTCCTTTGGGGTCTGTTATCTTGAAGATGGAGGGGCTATTAGCGACACTTACTTGTCAAGGTAGGATAAAGTTTGTTGCTGCACATATCTTACGGTGTTAATATGAATTCGGTTGTCCACTAGGCCCTGAAAGGTAGGTCATTCCGTGAGGTGTCCTACTCATCTGTTGCGCCGATGCTTATCGTCGGGCGTCGAGTTCACCTGGGATTCTCTGTCCGGCAGATGGGCAGGTTGCCATCGGCGCACGCCGATGGTTCTGGAACACTTCACATCTTGGCTCCCAACTGTAAGCTTTTGGCGATAAGAAGTGTTTCGCAGCTGCACGGGAGCTTGAAAGATTTACCATTTATTTCCTCACAATCCATCGGCGCTGCGTGTTGTTTCCCGGTTGAAAAGAATCATCATGGAGTCGGCAGCAGTGAAGAGCGACGGACTAGTCATCCCCTTGATCGATTTCTCCTTGTTCCTCAATGGAACACCAGATCAACGGAAACAGGCTGCAGTTGCTATTCTCCATGGATTCCAGACGGCTGGTTTCATCTATCTCAAGGGACTTCCAATCACCAAAGATTATCGCAAAAATGTGTTTGAGACTTCCGCAAAGTACTTCAGGCTTCCTGAAGAGACGAAGATGTCACATTGCTGGACGACTCCCGAAGCCAACCGCGGCTACTCTGCACCGGGTCGCGAGAAGACGACCACACTTACGGACCTCGAGGATGTGAAGAAGCTTCGAGACGGTGTGCCGGATCTGAAAGAGAGTCTTGAAATTGGGCGAGAGGGTGAGCCCGATCTTCCAAATCACTGGCCTAAAGAAGAGGGCGAACTCGTGGGTTTCAAAGAGACTATGCTCGAATTCCACGACAAGTGCAAAGACTTACACGTCGAAGTCATGCGTGCGATCGCTCTGGGCCTCGGGATCGATGAGCATTGGTTCGACAACTACACGGACATAGGTGATAATACCTTGCGCTTACTTCATTATCCCGAAGTGAAGAAGAGCGTCTTCACAATAAACCCCGGACAGGTTCGTGCTGGGGCACATTCGGATTATGGCTCCATCACTCTACTCTTCCAGGACTCCAGAGGAGGCCTACAGGTTCAGAGCCCCACAGGTGCATTCATCGACGCGACGCCCATCGAGGACACTTGTGTCGTCAACGCCGGTGATCTATTGGCCCGTTGGAGTAATGACTCGATTAAAAGCACGATTCATCGTGTGGTAGAGCCGCCATCAGGCGATGGGGACGTCTACCCGGCTCGGTATAGCATCGCGTAGGTTGAAGCCCACTCCAAGACAAGACGTGGAGTTGGCGAATGATGGCTCACGAGATATACAGGTACTTCTGCAATCCAAACTTCAAGTCACATATAGAAGCCATACCTGGCACATATGCCAGCGAGAGCGACAGGAAATACGCGGGTATCAATAGTGGCGATTATCTTGTTCAGAGATTAACGGCAACCTACTAGGGTCAAATCGCGTGGGTGTAGGGTATTTTGTCTGTTATTAATAGGCTAAGGTACCTCCGTAGTTGATCTATTGAGAAACCAATTTGTGATGACGAAGGCAATATCAATATGTGAGACAGAGTCTCGTCAGGCACAATGTCTGTGTGAAAGTTCAATCAACTTCCGTGTTATCACATGCCCTGTCCCAGGAATCTTTAAGTATAAGGTAGGTACAGTAGGTAGGTACCTACCTAGGTAGTGGGGGCCCCTTTGAAGTGGCACTGCGGATCGGCTCCGGGTCATGTTGCGGTTCCCGTCTACATCATTCCCCACGGCCGCTGATAATGTACCCGGCTGATGTCGGGACCACCCATCAGTCTTGTCTCGTATTTCTGCTTCTTGATTGGCTCTCGGGTTGAGTTTGAATGTTTCTCGTTGTCCCAGATTCTCTCGATGGGGATTCAAGATGAAGAAGACCTTGCTCCTCTGCTTCATCCATGGCTTTAAGGTATGTAAGACCCCGCCTATGTTGTCTATCTGCCTCGCCGCCCATGGATGCTCGTTGTGCGATTTCCTCGATGACTTGTCGCATCGCACTCGTTCCAGACTGTCTGTATATTTGTTTGTGCTTGATATCAAACACTAACGTCACGATACATTAAATAAGGGAGGAGAAGACACTTTCGGCTCCAAGTCAGAGTTCGCTCAGCACCTAGCCGCCCTCCTATCCGCTGCGCTCCCCAAAGTCGATGTCCGAGCCATTACCTATCCTAAATACGAAACCAGAGGAGACTTATTCGAATGTGTCGCACGCTTTAGGGACTGGCTCCTTGAGCGTGTCATCGATATCGAGGTCGCAAATGGCACGCCCTCTCCCACGGTCGATCCCTCGGTGCGCACCATCCTGATCGGACATTCCATGGGCGGTATAGTCGCCGCTGAGACCGTCATAGCGCTCGCCAGCGAAACTCCCATTTCACATGCCGTTGACGGCGAAACACCTGAAGCAGACGGAGGAGAGAAAGAAGATGCAGATGAACCGGAACAGCAACCAAAAACACAGCCTCCAGACTTCAACAGTTTGATGTTTCCCTACATACAAGGTGTTCTCGCCTTTGACACACCTTACTTGGGTATCGCCCCAGGCGTTGTCGCCCATGGCGCCGAAAGCCATTATAACAATGCCGCTGCGGCCCTAACGCAGCTTAGCGGACTATCAACCATGTTTTTTGGCAGCAAGGACCATCCACAGACTGGTTCCAAAAAGCCAGTAGCTGCTCTTCCTGCGCCAGAGGCCGACATGACTAAGGACGAGAAGGCACCGAAAGGCGGTTGGGGTAGCTGGGGTAAAATCGCCATGTACGCCGCTGGCGCCGGGGCCGTTGCTGTCGGGAGTACGGCTGCCTACATGAAGCGCGACCAAATAACGACAGGTTGGTCATGGGTGACTTCGCACTTGGAGTTCGTCGGCTGTCTAGCACGCGGCGAGGAGCTAAAGAAACGAGTGCGTAACATGGTGCAGCTGAATCAGAAGCTTGATGTTGGGTTTGCGAACCTTTATACAAGGCTTGGTGAAGCTGCAGCACCAAAGCAAGTCAGTATGGTGGGAACAGTGTTGGGGAGCCAGCGGACATTCTGCAATCTGCCAAGTAAACAAGCTGCCGGCTTCTGGAAGGAAGCTGTCAACAATGCGGCGACGGATGAAGTAGGCGCGCATATGGGTACGTCCAAAAACACCCTTCTTGACACGTGCACTGCGCAGCGAACGCTAACACCGCCGCCCTACAGCCATGTTTGAATCCAAGGAGAATCCAGGATATCAGCAGTTGTCCGAAGAGGCCAAGAACCTCATTGTGAGCTGGGCGATGAATGACTGGTACGAGACGAGCACGCATGGTGAACTCGAATAGTTGAGTTGGGAGTATTGTATTTATTGTCTTGTATGTAGACCGGATGGATGGATGATACCTCTTCTTTAATTCTTTGTCTATAACCCCAAATTCCAACCAAGCTCCCATGCCATCGTAAACATCTTACCATCAGTCTTTCAGGATCGAATTTTCCATCGTAGTCGCATGCCTATGTATCCCTCTGTCTTGTTTATAGTATTCGTAGCTGTTTGTCTACTGGTTGACCTTAGTGTTGGATGCCTTAAGGACCTTGCGGCGCTGGGCCATCATGTGGGTATAGAGAATGTAGGCAGCTAGATAGAGATCAATTTCTGCTAGAGAGTAACGTTCTTGTGGCCTTGTATCGCCTTCTTCGACTTACAGGGAGGATAGACAAAAACAACGTATGCCCAAAGCACGGTGCTATAGAGCGGGTGAATTGCCTGAGCCGGGCCGACAGCGCGCCAGATAAGCCACGCCTCGCTCGAGATGCCGAGGGGGTAAAGTATGAAGAAGGCGTGGTATCGCAGCCAGTGCAGTGCCGACGGCTGCCAGCCCGAGAGTGTGAGCGCAAAGTAGGAGTAGCGAATGACCTCTGTCGTCGCCCAAGCTACCAGCATGCTCGAGTAGGCCGGGCTGGCGCCCAGTTGGGGAAAAAGATCGGTGATGCCCCATACGATGGCGTAGCGGCTGAAGACTTGCATGAACGTCGTAAAGAAGGGGGCGCGGACTATGCCTGGTGTTGCGAAGAGGAATGCATTAGTCTGCGGTGTTATTTACTCAATGGAGAGCTGGGAAACACACCCAGGAGAGAGTGCAACACCTCCATGCCGGCGAGGGTCTGCGTCCATTTGCAGAACTCGCCAACTGCTGGGTACGCATATCTGTGGTTGCGGAGAACATTGACGCCGACGATGCGGCCGAGCACGGTCAGCCAGAGGATGGCAGATACGGCATTGTAGAGGATCAAGTAGCCGTTCTTGGCGGGCGATGGCTTGCGCGCGGGTTTTGTCTTGTCGACCATCTTGGCGGTCTCGATACTTGCGGGAGTGGTGTGACGTATCGGTACGGAAGGGCGCGTGGGAATTATTTCGAATCACCGACAACAAAAGCTTTGGGGTCAACCACCTTGCAAGGATCTAGGAATTTTGGGGTAGGATCTCGGAGAGCTGCCGGGAAGTGGTGTGGTGCTGTGGGTGTTGAGAAACCCCTGTTAATTGGGTACCATTCTAGCTCGCGAGTCTGGTGTGATTTCAACATGTGAAGTCCATCAAGAATCGAGCGTGATCTCCCAAGGAAGACCGAGAAACTCGGGATACCGCTTTTTACCTACAAGTTCCATTTCGATCTTCAGTATTACTTTGAGGTACACGGCAGATCGTGCTGCATCAGGTACCTATCAATTAGCCAGGGATCGATTGCCTTCAATTGATAGCACTTGAGTAGAATATACTCGCATGCCGAAGTTACCAGGCGGACCGTTTCCCCTGCCTTCCTCGACACAACTGGTTTCGACTGCTTTTTGTGGTCAGTCAAGGAGATCTTGAGTAAAGGCCAAATTTGATCAAATGTGACTTCATTGGTTAGCAAAACAAAAGCCTCGTAAAACTACACTTCTCTCGTTTGGATTACCAAACTTTGCATGCCGCCAACTGCAACTTCAAAGAACCCGTGCAACACTTGGATACATGTTCAATATACCGCGTAGTCATGATAAGTTGAATGTGCACTCTGAATGGACTATCCCTTGTAGTTCCTCTTCGTATACACTAAGCACGAACTACTGCACAGAACGATCATCACCTAATATTTCTAAGCGTTGTACTGTTATTGTGCAATGGACGTTTTGCTTGTGTAAAAGCGATAATGTTCGCGCTTATCTTCCAAAAATAGGTTTCTATATTAAGTCAATGGCATAGCTGATGCCACTCAACCTCACAGGAGGTCTACAGATCAATCATCAGTAAGATCATTTCCTTCTACCGTGATGATACCAACTCTGTCACAGGTCTCGCTAGTCGAAGTTCTTGCCTTTCCAGTTGGGGCCCGGGTTATCTCAGGGTCTGCACGGACGTTAAGCGCGAATGGAAAGGGGGTTTATAGGAGCCACCCACTGGAGTGACATCAGCTGGTGTGAGATCAGCAGTTTGGGGGAGCAAGGTTGATGTTCCGAGCTCCGGAATATCAGGACTGGTGACCTTCCCAGTCGTCATAGAGGTGGTTGCAGAAGGCTTAGCAATGGGGTCCACCGTTGCTTTCTCGTTGGACGGAGTGAGAGTTTTCACATCATTTGACGAACGGGTTGTGTCGATGGTGATCTTAGGAAGTGAGCTATCGACCACACTTGGCGAGGTAGTTGTCTCTGCCTCTTTAGAAGCTGCAGGTGTGATGACGGATGTATCGATTGTGATGGTGACCGGTGTGGTGCTACTCAAGGGCTGTCCAGGGATCGTTGTGAAAGGTTTCTGAACAGGTGATTCTGTCATGACAAGAGTGTCGATAGTGATGGTAACTGGTGTATTGCTACTCATAACTTCACTCGGGACTATCGTATGAGGTACTGGAACAGGTGGTTTGGTGAGAACAGACGTGTCGATGGTGATAGTAACCGGTGTGTTGCTACTGGCTGGTTGACCGGGTATCGTGGTATATGGCGTTTGAACGGGAGGCTCAGTCATGACCGAGGTATCGATGGTTATGGTGACGGGTGAGGTGCTGCTATAGCCTGCTGTTTCCGTCGACGACGACTCGATAACAATGCAGCCTGTTGTCCCTGAGATCATGTAGTCAATGAGTCTCCCATCCTGAACAGGAAGTTATCGAAGATGATGGATACGAACGCGTGAGAATTATCAACGCATTCGGGAAAAGCATGCCGCTTACCTGGAATAGAATTCCCCGGTTCTGTATACAGACCCTGCTGAGTAAATAGACGAAGACTGCTGGTTTCGTTCTCTGCAACTGAGACTACCGACAAAGTCCCAGATACGGGCAATGCTGAAATATTGCTGACGACGGAAGGTGTAATACTAGCGTGTAGGGAAGTATCTCGACAGAGATTTCCCAATCCTAGCCCGCCTAAGCCGGTCACGATATCGTAAGGGTTCATTTTAGCAGATTTGATCGTCGTAGACCTCGCTGCAGATTGGTGGTTGGTGTTGGAATAGGTGGCTGAAAAGGAATTTGCTACCAGATCTCCGAGCGAGCTTTTATAGTGTCCTTTCAAATGGCATCTTGTCATATGTTTTCAGAGTCTGTACATCACTTGAAACACACAATACGCAACCTATGAAACCAGGTCATGCTGTGAGTTTCGCGTACATTCGATCAATCATGCAATATTGAATACTGTTCACATACAATACAATCATACAACCTTCAAGTATACCACATTTCCGGAGAGCAGATGTCACACAGCTCTGGACAACACGACGGAGTGCACTTAGATAGTGAAGGTAGGAATATATGTAGAGAACGTCTTCGAAAATCCGCAACAACTACCGGTAACAAACCCGGCTACTAGTTTCACAGATCAGTTGGAAGAATGTCTCTACCTGGGTTAGGGGACTGCATTCCTGGACAATAGGGTGAAGATTGTAAAGCAGCGTTCTCCTAGAGTAGTCCACCTCATGATAACTCATGTTGCTGAACAGCTCAACATCAACGGTACCGAAATCAGCAAAACTCATCATGTTCTGCAAGTCAAAGAGTGAACCTACTACGTCATAATTGCTGCCTGGGTAGGAAGTACAATGATTCACGGGAAGCTCTCAAAAATCAGGAACTTGGACAGTTGCGGATGAATCAGAGACGCTGTTGCTCAATCACAGTTTATGGATGGATTAGCTAACACGATGATTCTGTATCTGTCTATCAAGAGTGCCATCCTTGTCATTTCTTCCGGCAGAGGTCTGACTTGGGATGCACTCATCTGTCTACGAGATAGACCATTTCTCCAGGATAGTACTGTAACTAGAGAACAAACGTTCCATAAGTAAAGGGCTATTATAGCCGAGTATCTTAGCTAGCATTGGATGAGTACATGTGTGTGCTGTCATGTAATGGCCTACTGATTCGGAATACCTCGCCGTCCGTAATCTGTCATGTTTGTAAGAGCTCGAGGAGCTTAAACGTGTATACCTTATATACCAGCGTTATTTGCTGTTAATCGAAACTTGTTCAGTGTATATCAACTGTGATTAGTGCCATGTATATGAGCGTCTAGAGTACTCCCAAAGCCTCCATGGGATATATCTTGCATTTAAAACCACCATCACTGTCTCGTGTGATGGTTGGCGGTACGAGCAATGCAAGTGACTAATACAATCTCCCGCCCTCTTTCCCCCAACGGGTACACCATAGGTATATCAGTGAGGCTGCCCCCATGACCGATGACAACACCATGTATGCACATTATTTGAATATCTGATTGATGAGTCTAGACACGTCTGGCAAAAACAAGCTGGGTTGTAGAGTGCGTGGGAATCCTGAGGGCTACAAGACTGCGGATGGAATACGGCCGGAATCGCATCTGCTGCCACGTCGTCAAGCCGGTCGTACGCGATTCGCCATGTCTCCTGCGTATTGGTAGTCACTTGTTATGCTGCTTGACCGCTGGCTGCATATAATATCGACGAGTAACGTGATTCGAGCAGAGTTTGGCTCTCGACGCGGGACGGATTGGAGAACACATAGTGTTGTATAGTATGTGCATGCAGTTTTGGGGCGGTCACCGAATGTTACATTCGCTTGTTTGGCGGGCGACATCACTGCTACGCTCAAACCCTATGTTTGGAGTGTCACATGGACGCATAACTTGGTCAAACATCAATCGCAAAATTGGAGAGGCTGGCTGAGCAGTGCTGGAACTTAATTACCGTGACACTGAACCACAGGGATGCAGTGAGACTTGGGGATTGTCAGTCAGTCCCGACCGACGGGACAGCACCAAAACGTCCCAAAAATAAATCCCGCCGTCAACGTGTGGCAGAGAGAGTACCTACCTACCTACCTACCTACCTTACGGCAAGCATCGGGGAAGACTGGACGTATGTTGAGTCTTCGCAATTGAGTACACAGCTCATTTTCGCATGTCGCGCTCTATCGTTCGTGAAAATGAGATATTGATTGTCACCCAACTGCGCACTCGCAGAGACAGACAAAGTTGTCTCTGAGGCCACGTTTAGAAAGGTCGTTGCGGGGGTTGTTCTGAGAAGGAGCAAAGGATGCCGCGTCCACGGATTCGCTGCTGGTCGAACCCTTGCTCTTCCCACCGCACACGAGTGCATGTACATAGAGGCCGAATTATAAGCAATAGCCTCGCCGAGGCGTATGCAGAACTCGAAATTGCAAATTGGAAATTGCGAATCCGAGCCACTGATGTTCGGCTTAGCTTTCAAGTCGTCTGCAGCTAAATAACGTTTGAACCCCAGACCCCTTTTTACAGGTCTTGAGACAAGGGTCCAGGCGCAGGCATAGAGTCAGCCCAAGCTCAATCGAGACCGAAAGAGTGGCACTTGGCGTTTCTTTTCTGCCTCCCAATTTGCACCACGAGGTTTCGATGAGTGAGCATGGGCATCCCTTCAACACCAGCACTCAAAAAGGTAAACGCAAGCAGTCGGCAGCCTTCCCGACTGGCGAGCTGGTCGCTGGTCGCTGGTCGGCCTGAGTCTTGCGTCGTGCTGCTTGCATCTTGACTGACATGCCCATCCTTGCCATCCAGTGCCTTTCTCTCCACCGTGCCACCCATCTAGGTAGTGCCACCCATCCCCATCCTGCCGGTGCGAGTAGTACCCAGCGGACCAGTCACCAGCGTCATGAAACCCCCGTAAGTTCCCATCGTCCCCTTTCCGTTGCATCGGTCTCACCCAGCTCGCCAGCCCAGCATCTCGCGCCGCTGCGCTGCTGCCGCTTGCCTTCTAGCACCGTCATCCGCCTTCGCCCCAGCTGAAGCCTTGTCCCGGCCGCTCCTCTCCTTTCTCTGCGCCTCTCCTACCTGTCTGACTCGAGCATTCCGAAAAGTCCTGCTTGGTCTTTTCAATCTTGGGGATGAAAGAGGAAGTCGGCACGTCGCGCGGCTGCCGGCTGCCCAAAGCAACAACCTAAATAAACAACAACTATCATAATCAACAACTCGCATCTTGCCTTCACTCCGGCCTTCTAGCAGCAACTCGACCGACTTCACGTGGCAACCCAAGCAGCTCCCGGGCCGTGTCTATACACACCCATCTGCATTCCTACACCTTTCCAACGCTTCATTCCTCCGTATCAGGTGACTCGTTCATTCATTCGCTCATTACACCACGGCTCGACGAACCTTGTACCTTCCAAGTATCGCCCAAGTATTCGACAAAGCACTTTTGGTGTTGCTCCGGCCTGCATCTCGCTCCCTGTACGAGCGCCTGGACCGGCTGCTACCCTCCACGCTCGCTCGTCTCGAGTACCACTACCTGCCTAACCCGTCCTCGTAGAACCAGGAACTAGGAAACAGCATACCAGACCGCCCGCCGTGCGTCTCTCCTCGCCGGAAGCAGCCACCATTACGATGGGCCCCTCGACCGTTGAGGGCCCGTTGCGGACGTTGCCCATGGTCGGCGTGTACCACGGGGCATCCACGTCGAGTGCCAGTCACGACACTGGAATGGAATCAAGCGACCAACACATAGAAACCTCGCGACCGGCGACCACCAACCCCTTTCGAGTCAACCGTAGCGCTAGCACCTCTCTGCCATGGCGACGTCATCCAAAACTCGTCCTACTCAACGGAAACGACATTTCCCAGTCGTTCGGCGAGCTGGTTATTGATGAGGAGCCGAACGATACAATAGACGGGAATGCCAAGGGCGGTTCGCTGTTAAAGAGGAGATTCCGACGTGCCTCTTTGAGTCTGATCAGGAACATCACAGGCCGTGATCGCAGAAGCTCAGAAACGGCCTTGGATCTCGAAGATTGTCGCCCCTCGACCGCCCACGCCGCGTGGAATAAACTGCGTCAGGCTACGGCCTTTCGACACCCAAAATCGTCGTACGGCGAGCGCCTCGGCTTAGAAACGATCCATTCGCCTCTCGAATCGCAATTTCCTCATCGTCCGATCCCTGGCCATGGCTTTGCGCCCCCTGTCATTCCAGAGAACACAGGCGCCGCCGCCAAAGCCTCGGCTGCTGCCATGCAGAACGACTTTCTAGCGTTCATGCGGCAGCATGATCAGCCCTCCGAGGATTTCAACGACTATGAAAGCGGTATTGGTATTGCTGTCACTATTGCTGACTCCGAGTCTGAGACCTTGGTTGAAGATGCGTCTTTTGTCTGCACAGTTGATTTTATTGCACAACTACCCCGAGAATTATCTGTCCAAGTATTAGCGTACTTAAATGCTGCCCAACTAGGGGCTGCTAGCCAAGTGTCCCGGCTTTGGTACGCGGTTATCCAAGACCAATATATCTGGCGGCAGTCATTCCTCAGACAAAAGACTCATACATTTGCGACTGGGATGCCTATTCAGCCGGGAACCGGGGCCGGTGTGCCTCCCGTCCGCCCTAACAATGATTGGCGACGGATATACAAAGCACGAGAAGACCTTGATCACAGGTGGAGCAGCGGGCCGCAGGCACGAGCGGTTTATCTGAATGGGCACCTGGATAGTATTTACTGTCTACAATTCGACGAGTAGGTGTCTAGATGTCATCTTTTGAAAACACCTTAACTGACCAAGACCAGGAATAAGATTATAACCGGCTCACGCGATAAGACGATCCGGATATGGGACATGCGTACTCTTCAATGTCGTCTCGTGATTGGGCCGCCTGAGGTTGTCAACGAGACCTCCATCCTCTTCGATCCAAACGGCAAACCCATACACTATGCTGCTTCCCCCGACAACCAGCGCTTTAATCCATCTGTGCCTGTTACCGTATCATTCCCAGTGCACCACAAGGCATCCATCCTCTGTTTACAATATGACGACGACATTCTCGTGACTGGATCTTCTGACTCGAGCTGCATTGTGTACGGTGTGAAGGCAGGTTACCGCCCAGTGCGGCGTCTAACATACCACTCAGCTGCCGTCCTCGATTTAGCCTTTGATGACAAACATATTGTCACCTGTTCCAAAGATATCACGATCTGTGTCTGGGATCGTGACACAGGGATCCTTCTCAAGCAGTTAAAAGGCCATACTGGCCCCGTAAACTCCGTTCAACTGCGTGGGAACTTCATTGTTTCTTGCTCGGGAGATTTCTCTGTGAGACTGTGGAACATCGATAGTGCTAAAACGATTCGAGAGTTCAAAGGTCATACCAAAGGCCTAGCGTGCAGTCAGTTTTCAGAGGACGGTAAGTTCATTGCCTCTGCCGGTAGTGATAAAGTCATACGGATATGGGATGCAAACACTGGCGAGTGTCTTAAAGAAATCCCCGCTCACGAAAGCCTTGTTCGAAGCCTGTATCTCGACAGTGTCAATGGTCGTCTGATCAGCGGAAGCTATGACACCGACATTAAAGTCTTCGACGTAGAAAAGGGGGAAGAAGTACTCAATTTTCCTCGGTGGCACGCAAGCTGGGTTCTCAGTGCCAAGAGTGATTACAGGCGCATTATCAGTACTGGCCAGGACCCTAAAATTCTCATCATGGATTTCGGAGCCAATGTTCCAGATATCAACATGTTGGAAAGTGCTCGAAAATACGAGGTTGCTTGTGAGGAAGCTGGGTTCATTTGATCATGGACCATGCATATTTCAAGCACATTAATCCTTAATACCTGGATCTATTGGGCGTAGTCCGCGAGATCGCCAACAAGAGATGCACCACTGTAGCAGTCCCCGAACGAGAGTGTTGGCTGACGGGCCACGAATTTCCTTTGTTACGAGACATACTCCGTGCCTCAGTTATGCGGCCACGGGACTGATTTCTGGTTATAGAAATGCATCGGAGTTCGGAGCGGGCCTCGTCGATTCGGATGATCTCGCTGCATCAATCATTGGAGTCGGCTGTTCGAAGGGCCGGGTAGCATCTTAAGAGTCTAGGAGACTCGCGTTTGCATTCACTTTGTTCGTATCTCTCCTTCGTTCCAAAGAACGGCCGATAGCAGGCTTCGAAGTTCGACATTGTTGCAATTCAAGCCTCTGCTTTGGAATTAGAGCCTCCTGTTTGTTTACCAAAATTGTAGTGTAGAGTATTTGTCTTGAGAATTTAATTTGAATCGAAAACAGCAGTTTCCATTCGAGCGTACTAATTGATAATGGTTGACACTAGCAGGCCACGGTCGGGATCAATGACACAGGTTTCACATCAAGGTACAAAAAAAAAAAAAAACAGCTCGAGACTGTCAATTCTCATCATGACCCTGAAGACCAGACACATGTGTTTCCGTACTGCTGGAAACCAATTCGACTAATCACCGTGGCTGGTTGTGTTGCAATGGCACTAGAATCAATCATAATCGAGCATGTCTTTTATCTCCTCACCTAGATATGTTTCCAGGCCATACAACTACTACCAGCTTTCTCGCGTGGGGAGTTCCGAGATATGAGCTTTACCAAGACAGTACTAAGCAAATTTTATTCTATATCTAATAAACCAGCCCAGTACTTGTCTACGATGCTGTTATATCATCACTAAGGTGGTACATAAAAGCCGATCGAGCCCTCGGGTATCACAAACCAAACAGTGGAAAGAAAGGAACAGCACTAGAGAAAAACTTCGTCTAAAGTCATACCGTTTCACATAGCCGGTGTTCGTCGCAGGTTATATGTCGAAAAGATACTTCTCGTCCGTGAAAGACAACAGAAACCGTGCTAGTAAGCGGCCCGTATAGTCCAGTGTGGTGTCTCGCGGATATGGATGAGCCTCTTGCGACAAAATTGGATCCGCTACTAAGAAGTCCAGTTCGTACCCTGCAGAAACCAGTCGGTTAGTGAAACGAGACGGCGTGAGAGGAATACGTTCAGACTCACAGTCATTATCAAGCAATGCTCGAAGGGACATGGCCATCTCCGCCGCAGCTGGATCCAGATCTGCGTCTAGTTCGGCATCGATCAGGGGGTTGAATGCCGCTCCTGCTCCATTTACAAGACCATTGCCACTGGCGCTCGAAGACGGATTACTAGAGACAGTCGTGTTGTTGCCAACGCCAGGTTCGCGCACATGATGGGTTTGATAGACGGCATGGAAACGGTATGCTACTTGTCGAAACGGAAGATTATCGATCTGTCGGCATCTAGTAGGTGAAAAGGTGCTGCGTTAGTTATTTTTCTCGAGTTTTCCGTGCGGGGCCCTGGACTTCAAGACAAAGGACTGTTTTCTGATATATGACAGGTCAGATATTACTTACTATGAAGAAGTCAGTATGTCTTAGGAAGGTATTTAAAAAATGACTCGCATGGGATCTTTTTATACTTGCCACTTCGAGCGCCTGTCTGCGGCCCTCAACGGTGAACGTGCCCTTCTCATCCACGCCGCTAATGCTGACACTGCGTCGGCGACGCCTGCGAAGAGCAATCTCTGCTTCAGATACCATGAAGATATCCGCAGCGGCCTCGATGCTTTCCATGAGTAAACAAAGGACTAGAAATGATGCGAGGCAGGGTGCCCATTCTGTCCTTGATCGTGGTTTCAGGCATGTTCCAAAAGCGGTGAATAATGACTGTGTCTCTCTGAGCAGGTACTCATCTAGTACAGCTTTGACCTGTCGGTTCAGTATACGTGAAGTCGCTGAGCCGGAAGGATGATCTGGAATCTGGATGTGACTTGGCTGTTCATGCAATCGCGAAATGGTAGCCGGAGTGAAACAAAGCTGCTTCGTGAGCACATAGTGAGTTACATATATGCCGAGAGCTCGCTTTACCATGGACGACTGAGACCGCTGTGCAAATCTCTGGATAATTGTCAAAATCCGCCGCGGAAGATGAGTCCCGCGCAACGAGTCCGTTACCTGCTCAGCATATCGCGGCTCGTCTACAAGATTCTGTACGTATTCTCGCGCTCGCCGCTTGAGCGTCTCTCTTGAGTTGGCGTTCTTTGGATCAACACCGATGGCTAATGCACCTCGTGACTGAAGTTCCAACTGATTCACGCCGCCCATGTGCCAATGCTGCAGGATGCCAGCGTCTTTTGGCGTGAAGGTAGTGGCAAGAACTGTCAAGGTGCTATGGAAGCGAGCGCCCGATGACATCTCGATGGCGCAGGGCCCCAGCAAGGCTGAAGAGTCATGAAACGCAGATATGTTATCCGTAATAAAGCGCGACATTGCCTCCTTCTTGAAATGACCCCTTATGAAGTCGGGGAATAAGACAGGTAGGAAATCGGAAAATTGCCAACAGACGATTTGTGGAACTTGCGCTAATATCTTCTTACAGTTTTTGCAAGGCCTTTCCTCGTCGCATTTCACTTTGCGGCTATTCATTGTTAGTATTGCTACCAGTAGAATATAATAAATAGTGTCAATAGCGGCCATACCTTCGGCAACAGAAGCAAGCACCCATTCTCCGAATGTTGAGAGCACTCTTGGCAACGTTGTTGGCCAAAGGGCCCGTACGTCCCCTGTGAGTGCTTCTGATGGCCTCAAAGCAATCGAAAGGATTTGGTTTGCCCGATTTTTGGTTGATCGAGTCTGGTGTGAGCACAACGAAATTGTCCACGGCTGTCTTCCCAACTCTACCGCCGATTACTTTCCTTATCGAGTCTGGATCTTTCGTAGTCTTGTGTTTAGGGGATAACAATACCGGGCTTGATTTCTCAGAGTCATGTCCATGTGATGAGCGCGAGGGCGAGGCGGGAACGTAGTTGGCAGGGTCATAAAGGGTAAACGAAGTCAAATCATCGTCTTGTAGGTTCATAAGTGCCCACGGACTAGTATTGTCATCTTCACGGAATTGTAATGGTATGTCCAGATCCGCAGGTTGCAGATTTCCCAGGTCTAAGTGATCGACGACACCGTCCTCAGGAAAGGTTGCCTGGTAGGACGGGCTCAATTCCGCGCCGTCTGACAATACCAGCCTTCCTTGCTCCGATACATCGCTTGTCAGGTCCGAGAAGAAAAGGTCGCGATTCATCTCAAATTCTTGTGTATTCATGAGCGAGAACAACTGTGCCTCAACTTCGTCTCCCGTGGGCGCCGACGTGTTTAATTGTGCCGGGAACGACGTAGGTGGTCTTCCGACTTGATGATCGTAATCTGAATGGAGCGGCGACGCCGTTGGAGAGTTCCCCAGCTGATTCGTGAAGCCGACAACGCCCCATCCACTGAAGCTCGAGTTTGCTGGACTGGGGAGCAGACCAGCTGGTGATGGTGTTTCAATATACTGCCATGAATCCGTGTCTTCTGTCGAGTCCGTACAGGTGAAGGCTTGTCCAATAGGCGAGGCAGAAGCTACCGATGCCATACTTGATCCGTCTGTCGCTAGCCGTAGTCAGGTTGGTAAGAATTTGCAAAAAGGTTCGATGACAATTGCTTGTATCTAAGGTAGTTCAACTCGCAGTTGCACTCAATGATACCTAAGGCTATTAATAGTACCAGACTGTGGTCTCGTGCAGAATCAAGAGTAGATCGCCCTGAGATTACTGTATGTCGGGGATGCACAGATATAAGAAGACCATGAATCAATACGATGCGCTTTCTATTCTCGACTCATGGGAGAAGTTCAAAGCGATGGGTGGGCGAACGCGGCTCAGCCTGGCTGAACGGGCGTCATGTCTCTCTCCGCCTGCAAGTTGTGGTTGAGGACGCCTCGCCGCGGATAGACTAAGCTGAAAGAATCACCGACGGCGAGGGAGCGACCAGGCGCTAGACTACTTTGGGACTTCGGTATTCGATTGGCCGTAACCTCACTCCCGATTATGTACATGTAGTTATTAGGTACATGCACCTTATGTACCTCAGCGAGCTCAGGTTTAGTAGTACAATACGTACGCCTATAATGTATTAAATGGAAGTAGGGCAAAGCCGGAGTAAGAAGCCTGTCTCAAGGGCCGTCCAATAAGAGCTCCATTTCAAGGCAAGACACACTGAAACTGGGCGAGATCTGTCTCACGTCGTCAACCTGACTGGAGGAGCTAGCTCCCTTGAGTCCAGCCCTAATCATTCCTCCATTGAGCGCCTTTTCCAATGTGGACAGTTTTGCCTTTCTGTTCATGGTATGTCGTGATATGCAGGATGACGGACCCTAGCATGTTTTTCCAATCATCATCCGCAATGCTACATGCGCCCGCATGCTCTCACGCAATCTAAAATATCAGTCACTCAGCTCGGGGGGAAGGGGGGGTAAATCAAAAAGTAAGCTCCCGCGCAACTGGAGCAGTTGTCTTCATCTAGTGTGTTCGTAAAGGCGGACTAACACACAGCTTTACAGCATGTTCTGTGGTGTTTGAGGTATTGCAATATGATGGTGCTCGGGTGGTTCTCCTATTAATCCCGTCTCATCCTGGCACGCTCATCCCAGCCAGGAGTATCATCCCGTCTTGCGTCTGAGGTAACTAAAATTACAGCCCGTGCCAGCCCAACCGTGTGAGACCTCCGACTGTACACATTATCCTCCTGCTCATAATCCCTGTTTGAGTTGGTCGCCCACAGGTGTGTGCTTAATTACAGATGAGTTCGCGCATCCTTGATAAAATGCTTGTGCATGTAGGCCCGTGTAAACTCGTTGAGACGTATGTGCATATGAGTACATTTTGTGTACGCGCGTACGCAGGAAGGCAGAAGTGATTCAAGTCTGGCGCCCCGGGTAGTAATCAACGCCCAACATGCAGCCAAGTCAGCTGGGCATGCACACCTCGATCGCCCACAGGCCCAGCATTTCGCAAGCAAGGCGAACAGCGCATTGGGTAGAAATCGAGAAACATTCGTATACTTGCATCCCTAGCATCCGCGACAGAGACGGTTTTGAGAGAGGCATGAAAAGCAAATAAAGAGCCCATCGATCGCATCCGCTAGGCATCGGCTCATGCGATGCGCTTCATTCAAGCAGACACCAAAGCTTGTGTGCCTGGTTGACACGTTGACAGCTCATTTTCCCACACTTCTTTCCTGAGCCCCTCAAAAGGAACAAAACGTGAATGTCATAACTCATTATGCGCGTCGCAATAGTCGTGGTGCCTCCCACAGTTTGAACGTAGTGAATTATATAATTTCGCCTGCATATCGCAGGCTGGTGAAACGTAGGGCATCCGAAACCTGTCCGAAAGTGCCTTCAGCGGAATCGCGCTGATCTGTCCTGTATTTGTTGTTCGGTATTAACGTATAGCTTGTCTAGATAATCCATCGCCGACGCGTCTTTAACAATTCTGGCGACTTGGATTCCAGCACTTATGAGCTGCAGAATATTTCGATCATCCTTGAGTGGACGCGATTGGTGCTTCGCAGCGTGTCGCATCTCAAGAGAGTTTTCTAAGATGGTCACAAATTGCTTGATTTGTCCATTATATAGGACCCGCGCTGGGATTCGTCTCTTCGTCGCGAGCCGTTTGACTGTTATGAGGTTAGCTTTATTGCTCCCATCTCGAGAACCGCCAATTGGAAAGCATGAAAGACCAGAAACGGTCAGAGATCAGATATGAAATGGTATAGGAGAAGGCATGCTCTTACGCAGGTAAACCCATTCCGTCCATTCCCGGTCCTGTGGTCGTTCGACAGGCCTCATACTAACAAAAGACAGTGGTTAGCAATGTGTCTGAAACCTTATAGTGATGACAATGGAATTGCCGGAATACACACTCTTGAGTCAGCGGTATCGGGAACTGATACTTGGCTACAAAGTCGAAAGCACATTGCGAAAGTCGGTCGTTGACCGCGCTAAGAACGCTATCTTGCTCTTGAACCAAGAGATTGGTAGGAAGATGGGGAAGTTCTCGTTCTTGCAGCGCGACATAGTCGGCTGGTGGCGGTGAGAGAAACTGGTGCGGACCGTCGAATTCATCCCGATTCGAGGGCTTGCGTTGAGTGCGGCCTTTCCCCTGGCTTCTACCTTGACTTAAGGGAGGGGAGACGCCCATGAGATTGTCCAGTGCATTATCAGAGACGGTCGCCATATCATCAGTGGAATCAGCTGGCGAGTATCTACCCTGCACTGGCCAGCTTTGAGAGCTGGAGCTCGCGTAAGGCTCATACGGAGAGCTCGAGTTATATTGAGACCCGGACCGTTGGATAGACACAAACGGCGTCATAGGACCGCCGGTATTCATTGTCGAGGTCGCAACACCGTACATCGGCATCCCGGAGTTTCTCATACTTTGGCTCCTGATGTTATTCCACAGTTTGCCAGGAAGGGACAGGTTATGAATTCCTTACCTCGACGGCTGATTCCAAGGATCCTGCGACATTCTGGGCATGGAGTACAGAACCTCGTGTTGCAACATAGCCTCGCCGTGGTCTTATTAAAAATAATGGCAAAGAAAACAATTAGAAAAAATCTCCAATATAAGGCAGACAGGCCAAGACAAATTCCCAGGGACTTGTATATGGTATAATCCGCAGTTGTGGTATCCTCTGGTGTACGGTAAAATAGACTCCGGTTTCTACCTGACCATGGGGGCTGGCCTCCTGGATTTCAATGGCCCACGATGTCTGGTTGCATGAATTACCGCCTTCTGGTTTTTGGCCTAAGGGAACACTAGGGCTAGCTGGCAGCTAGTAAAATGTCCAGTGCGAGGGATTTGGCAGGTGATGCACAAAATTCGAATACGTTGACTTAGAGCCTACTTCAGGATGGAAGTGTATTGGCGACAAAGCTGCTTGATTGCAGTTTGTTCGATCAGACAGAATTCGCGGCGCCTCATCTGGTCGCGATGTTATAAGTACTGATTCCGAATTTGCCACCGTGACCAATTCTGGGGTATAGAGGTGGTGCCAGGCCATTCTCAGATAGACGCTGGGGAACCTAATCGCCCGTGGGCAACGACATGCTTAGGGATGGAAAGCCAACTGATCCATCCGTCCACTTCGGTCTTGTCGCCATCAAGGGTCCAGAGAAGCGTAAGAATCTGGTTTAGGTTAAGATCTACTGGATGAACTGGCAGCCAAGCTGCAAGAAGTGGTATCAGTATCGCCGTGCGCTGGGAGCTCCCCTGCACTGAATGTTGTCCGTTGAGTAAGACAAGGCGGCCTGAATCCATGAACGTTAATTGCAAGTCCGGTGATATTGCCCAGCTTCTGTTGAGATAGTAGGGCATCATTGGGCACCCGTCCCAGGGCGGAAGCGATGGACAACTATACCGACCTAGTTAAAGCGCCCCGTAATGCGTTGGAAGGCAGAACTCGCCAGCAAGGAACACCCTGCTTGGCGAATAGCGGTGACGCTGGCCGCCCGACGGGACTGATTGGGCACAAAGAGGTTGCACAAGACTGGTGAAGCCCAACCAGAAGCGGATGTTCATGATGAAGCCATCGCTGGGCTCGCCAAGTGATCCCGAGAGATCGGTATTGCGATCTGTATTGGACAGCAAGAGTAGCATTGTTCGTTGTCGTTATCGCCACCACATTATCCCTTTTTGTCATGAATCTAGACGATAAGCGTGTCTCCAATAAGCTCAGCGATGTTGTCCAATGCCTCGATTATTCGGGCACGGAGGCAAACGTCATCTCACCTGTCCGGATGACCGGTTTCCATCGGCAGAGACGTTGTAAACGGCGTTGTAACTTAGGGTTGCAAGAGTCGCAATCCGCTGGCAGAGAGGAAGTGTGTCCTGATGTGTTGTTGGGAACATGAGTTGGGAAACGGATCATTTGTTTTTCTTAGATGGGCGTTGGACCTGCTGTTCGGAACTCTCCGCTGGATGGGCCTCGAGACGACGATAGCGAAAGAGATCTCACTATACAATGATTTGGCAAGAACAGTAACGACACCACAAGAGCGCATGCGAAACACAGGATAAGCAAACGGTTGAAAGATTGCTACGTGACTTTGCCCGTCGGTCCAAAGAATCGTCATCAATGATCAGGAATGGTACGGCTGGCAGAGTCAGGACGTTGCGGCTAGGAAGAGCAATAGTCAAAACAACCCTTCGGACTGACAGTCCGTTTCGTAGAACTCGCCATCGAAGGAAATGTACCGGAGGTGTTAGGTAGTCGGGCTCTGGCCAGTATGCAGACAAGACGTGCAAGCATTGCGAGTCTGTTGAGTCTGTAATCCAGATGACAAAGTCTCGATTAACGCGACAACAGTGTTCAGGATGTGTGGGAAGCAAAAAACTCTGGATATTCTCCTCCAAGGGCGAGGGCACGCAAGGGCAGAGCAAGGGTAGCGCCGTCTCGCCTATCTCGAGCCCAAGCGCGTGGGTCGAGACGCGCGCGTGTTAGTGAACTGCGCCTCTTTGATTTGGTTGAGAGATCTGCCAAGATCTTGCGCCAATGGACCGAGTTTGCCATTTCTCTTTTCTAACGAGTTACAGCCTACATACACAGGCCAGAGAAAGGCCTCGACGGGCATCCTTCTAGGTGTTCGCCCTGCCTGGCACTATGCCGGGGTATTCGGAAGGAGGGGGGAGGGGGTGTCTTGACCCCACGAACCATTTCAATGCCGGCCGGCTCACTCGCCTGGTGTTCATGGTACCTAAGGTACCTACTTACCTGTATGTATATTGCCTAACCCAAAGCTACACACACATGTACACACAGCAAGATACGTACATACCTACCTCTTTAAAGAAAATGGCTACATGGGAATGGAACTACTGATTGTTAGTCCCAGTGTGGAAGGTAGGCTGGCATTTGTGGTCAGGGACGGAATCGACATTCTATAACACTTTTAAGAAATAACTGAGATAGTTGGCGTTTGGTATAGTGGGATGACGGAGCCAAAGTTTCGCCCCCTTTTAAGCGCCATGGGTGTGTTGTGATACATGACATCTTCTTTAGGAGACTACCTATAGGTATCTCAATGCAAGCTGTCGAGATGTAGTATCGCTTGTTGTTACTCCATTTGAAGGGGAACAGGCAACCTAGAATAGAATGTTAAAGCGAGCGTAATATTTGGACTCGTCCAGTCCCAAATAGACCGTTAATCTGGGTGGAGATGGTGGCGCTTCCTTGCCATTGGCCGACATCAGTCATCAAATGTCAGATGGAAGGCGACAGGGCTGAAACGGATTGTTCCATCTCCTTTCCCATGCATCGGCTCATACCCTGCCGTGCACTGGACCCCTGTACGTGAGCATGTTGCATGCATCCCATAAGAGGCGACGACAAATTGAACACCACGTTGTGCCCTGTCGAGCTGTCTCCCCTGCTGTACTTGGCAAGACCCCATCATGTTCGTTTCGACAGGCGGAAATGTGCATACTGTAATCCGTACACATTGTGAGAACGCAGCGGGCCGACCAAAGGCTTGACAAGATCTTTTCCGAGACATGAAATCGTTTCAACAAACAGAAGGCTCGGCTATCGATCCAAATACCGGTCTAAATACATGCATTTCGTATCGTATTGCTATTGTTTTGCTTACCATATAGTTTGTCCCTATGTACGAAGGACTAGCCGGGATCAGTCTCACCAGGCATCATTATCATCCTGGTACAAGCACTGGGAAACCTAGCTGAATCAGTCTTCATACTGCGAAAGCAGAGGGATAGGGGCAGGGCCAAGGACGATGGGCCGAGAAAGCATTCATATCCCACCAAATGTCTGGCTGATATACATATTAAATGTTGCTAATGACACCATTTACCACACCACGTACAGACTGCCAGGGCAGGGAGTCAGACGTCGGAGGGTGCAGAGGGACTATTTGCCTGTCAAACCCATCGCGATTAGAGCACGATGCCATGAAATGGCGCGGTGCCTTCACTCCGTGATTGTTATGAGGACGATCGCCAGAACCATTGTCATTGCATTGCTCACATGAGATCATGGATAATCGAGCGCCTAGCCGCACATTTGTCAGTCTTCCTCTTTGGGCTAAACCAGGACCTTGATAGGGCTGATGTTCCTGCTCATTACGCATCTAATAATAAGACTCCGAGGTCACTACTGTAGAAAGATCCCGTCTGCCAAGCCATTGCTTGCTGTGCCGCAACAAGCGAATTCCGTGGGTACAACAACGGTATGAGACCCCTCCTCGCTGACGATGCTTGACTACTCTTGACGTTCGATCCTTTGGATTCATTGCCTACTCGTATAGCTGAGCATCACTCTAGAGAAGAGATGGACATGTTGCAACGCCACCGACAAAGAAGATTCCATCGACGAAGTCGGAACGGTTGTGTGACAGTAAGTAGAATCTCGACGCGTCCTAATGGTCACGTCTGCGTCATCGCCCGCAACGCGAGTTTTCAAGTTCGCATTCCCCCCTTTCGAACGAGAATCGCTGACCCCAAGGCCGCAGTGCAAGGCAAAACATATACGATGTGATGAGGTAAGGTCCATCCCTTAAAAAGAGTGACAACCGACTCTGACAGTGTACTAGCTGCGTCCATTGTGGTAAGGTTTTGAATTTTGGAGCGGTCTTCCCAAATATATTGTCGCTGTAGATTTTCGTATAACACACCGATGCCATGTGTCTCGGATCCGGCTCGTTGGTCAGCTGCAAACCTCCGTGGCGCCGGATGCGTCGTATACGCGGCGTCCGTCTGCATCCCGGAGCCGCGCACACATACAATCTTGCTCCACAAGCCTGGTTTCGCGATAACTAACAAGACTACAGTACATTCTGCCTCCGGCATGGCGGCCCTTGTCAGTACTCGGCTGACAACCAGTCAAGCTCCACAAGCAAAGCCGGGCGAACCGCAGTCTCCACACCCGGTGAATATCAAGAGCCGGCCGTCGACCTTCACGCCATCTCAATTGATGCTTTTATTGGCACCCAATATGAGTTACCACACAAATCACGATCTCTGTTCCATCTGTGTAAGTGACCTTTGGTTTGTAAGAAGAAAAAGCCAGAAAGACTCACAAATGTTGCCTCCTGCCCAGTCGCAAATACCCGCGTTCTATATCGATCTCGAATCGAGAGGAAAAATGATTCGTTTCTGTAAGTCACACATTTGTCACATCGAGGCGTGAGCCCTTTCTGATAGCACCGACTGTCCAAGGGTCCATCGTGCGTTATCGCACCCGGGGTTTCTGCACGCTGCTCTTCTCTTGACCACCTTACATTGGGCTTGGAACACGGGGGACGTCGAGCAGTTCCGCGTACCATACCTCTATCACAAACTTCAAGCCATACGGTTTGTCAACGAGCAACTACAAAGTCCAGAGACTGCTTCTTCCGACGCTACTGTCGCCGTCGTTGCAAGCCTGGCTGTGATGGAGGTGAGTCTGGCACATTGGTGGTGGAGCTGAAGGGCCTGCTTACTGACACCAATAAGAACTCGCTTGGGTCGACAGAGGCCGTATCATCACATCTACAGGGCCTTGCCAAGATCAAAGAACTCCAGGCGGAAGAAAGACGTCCTGAAAAACTCGGCCTGCTTCAGCGCATGATACTCATGTAAGTCTGGCAAGTACATCGAGGGCATCGTTTTGACTAACCTCCCCTGTGCAGGGCAGCCCATAGTGTCTCTAGTCGTCCGGTATGGGACATTTTAAGCATAAGTCGCACTGATGATGTTCACCAATCCGTAATAATTGCACTCATTCGAGTTGCTCTTCGCCCAACATACAGCGTGCTTACCCTTAGCGGCGCGGACGATCCAGAAGAGCCACTATCCGAGACTTTGGCAAGGAAGACGCCGCATCCAAGGACACTTGATGTCCATGCTTCCGCGTCCCATAGAACCGTGGACTGCAGCCGGTCGGAGTTTATGTCATGCTACTTTTATCTTTACATCATTCTACGCGAGGAAACTGTGGACTCGTTCATTCTGGAATGGTTCATGGAGCAACTTCTCGCCGACGTTTGTCGTACGGAAACATTGATGCAGAAAGGACAGTACAGCCAGCCGCTTTGGTTCTGGACAGTGATGTTCGGAGCATGTGCTGCTAGCGCCGCGAGGGTCGATTCGGTGAAAGAAGATACTGAGATGAAATCTTTGCGTGACGCGTATCTTGACAAAATCAGTCTGGCCAGCCAGCTCTTGAAAATCAAGAACTGGGAATCGGCGAAATCGACAATGCGTCTGTTTGCATGGGAAGATGACTTCGATGGCGATTTAGAACTGCGCGCGATATGGGAGGAAGCAGTGTGGCGAGACAAATGCAAAACAGCCAAGGACGCATAACGCTATACGACCTATAAACGGCCCTTGATAAGTTGATTAAACTATTTAATAAGATTCTCGAATGAATACCGGACCACACGTGGAGAAAAAGCTATGAGACTTCACTTCGAATACATTCTTGCTCGGTCGGCTAGTTCAACAACACTTTGTCACATACATGAACTGGAAACCTGGGAAGCCGAAGACAGATGATACACGGCTTAGGACGTCCGCTTCTTAGGCAGTTCACTTTGCATATCATGTGATAGCTGTACTATAGGAGTTTCTGACCTTGCACTCAATCGAGCAACAGTAAGATTCGGGACTGCGAAAGATTGACAAGGGAGAAGGGAGAATGACTTGTCAAATGAAGGGTAATCTGCAGAGCCGGCACAAGCCTGCGCGCTGTCAATGCTCTGCATGGAAGTTTGCCGATATGTAATAAGCACACACATCCCTTGAACAGCGAAGCACGCTGACCACAAGCTCGGCACAAGCACATCTCAGAAATTGCTTCGCCCTTGCGCGCGGTGAGGGGTCAAGGTCAAGAGTGGGTAGTAGGCTTGTTGGTGCTGCAGTGATGCGTTGTCGCTGCAGCCTACCAGCGGTAATCATCAAACGATAGGGTGACGATAGGTTATGGACGACTCTTGGCTGCGGCTTACTGGCCGCAAGAGACTCAACCGATGCACGCGAACGAGAGAACGAGCCTATCATGAGTCTAGGGACTAAGCGGCCACGACGCGACCAATGTGACGGCCTAGCGAAAAAGCAGAGCAGCGCAGGCAGAGGCGCGTGATAACGAATCAAAGGCAGTTCTTTGAGAGTGTGGGAACAGGTCAGAAACGAGTAGAACGAGAGACACTCGACACGTCGTCGTCCAGGAGCCAGCTGGCTGAGCCCTAGCAAGGTAAAACACGCAGCCAAAACGCTCGGCTGCCAACTTTGCCAACTCATCGGGCAGGATGTGCAGAGAGAATGGAGCAGACGAGGGTGCGGGCGAGGCAGGTTGCGGTGTGCTATGTGCAGCAATGGAGCCGTGACCCTGCTAGAAGCCGCCAAACCCTGGCCTCAGCCCACGTCTTCAAATGACATCGCTGGCATCACCCCCGCTCGCCGCGTCTGTCGGCAGCACGCCGGGCACACAATAAAATCCCAGCCGTCCCTCTCTGTGCCCAACTGCTCTCCTTCCTTCCTATTTTCCAAGCCCAACTCCAACTCGCTTTTCTGTTTCTGCCCAACTATCGCCATCATCATACCCGACGGACGCCTCATCCTGCTGCTGACCCATCCCGCCCCATTATTCTTGCCCTCACCTCACCCCTCCGCACACAAACCGCTACTCAAACATCAACGGGTATTCACCTATATCCAGGCTCACACATCGACATCTCGACCAGAGGCCCAATTCCCCAGGAGACAATCAGTCTTGCACAGCCGTTGAGAACCAGGCTCACGCTGACTCGGGATTTGATAACAACCAGCTTGCTTTGCCACAGGACTCCAGGGACCAGTCTGCGTTGCACCAGAATACCAATGGCCACCATGCTTGCTACTCGCTCAGACGCCATGTCTGCATACAACTCACTAGATATGGACGATGTCCACACCCCCGCGAGGTATTTTGCTTTGATTTTTTGTCTTGTCTTACCAGGCGTTTCGGGTCATTGATTGATAGCGCTTGAGCGCAATGTCCTGTCGTTCGAGCAATCATGTATGTTTCGTTTCAGTCGACGTTTGAGCCTCAGGCCAGTGCCTGTGTCTTGTCTCCCATCCCGGGATTATTTACTATTGGCCCCGGAAATCTTAACCTCGTCAGGATGACGCCCAGGAATACCCAACTCAGGATCTCCCGGATTTGAGCAACCCAATACTGGATGGATTTCAACCCTGAATCTCAGGAGGACTTCTGAGGCTCCGCTGTTCCGGCAGCGGAGCAGCGACTACACGTCTGCTTGGCTACTCCCCGCCTCTCAACCGGATGCTCAAGCATAATAATCAAAATACTCTTATCTCTTAAGGTGAGTCTCCAACGACAAAATTGAAACGGACGGTTACCACAGGAGCATGCCATGCACAATACCAAAGGAAACTGTCTTGCCGAAAACAGTCGCTAGTCTCGTACGCACCAAGGACCGTAGGATACTCTCTTCGTTCTCCAGGATCCAGCGATATCATGGCCGCATTCTGTCACATTTGTTACGGTGGGCTTCGTTTCCACCATAGCTTTGCTTTGTTCGATTCTCACATGGTTAAACCGGTCCTGGATTTCACTTCCGTTACGGTCTCAACCTCCAATCAGCGAACGCTTGGCATACCAGATCTAGGAAACCCGGTGTACAGGACTGTTCTAGTCAAACTAGAATGTGGTATAATGCGAAACTCACTGGGTCATCTCTCCGTCAACCTGGATTCCCGAAGCTGGTGCTGAAATCCTGGGATACTCGGCATACCACACGCTTATCTGGAGCTCATGGACGACATCACGGCAGAGAGAACACTCGATGAATTGATCGCCCGGATATCCAATCCAGTCGTACAAGCCAGGTCTCCTTTGTTTTCCGTTTCTGTAGGACCAAACCCGGACTACGAAGAAATCGTTTCGGGAGCCATCGATTTCAATATAGTATCGTTTGATACTTGAGTTCGGTCTGTCTAGAATAACCCTATGAATAACCAAGTCTAAAACTAACCTTAGTGTCGTTGTAGGACAAAGTTGTACCAAACTGTATCAACATTCTTATTTCTATTTTTGGGGATTTCATTCAAGATTACTAGGTAGTGGAAGACAGCACACTAATCTCGCCCTCAGTGACTACAGCTCATACTCCCAAGGGAACTTGCTTTCAGCTTCCAGCGGACATTTCATATATTCTCAAACAGCACATACTGAACTTAACAGTTCAGTATGGGACCCTGCCACAGAAGGCTCACAGGACTTCCATGGAGACGAGGATTTTCATTTTTCATATGGCCAAGTTACACCCAGAGGACAGGACCAGAATGAAATTCTTGATGACATGACCAGCAAATGGATGGTCGCAGAGCAGACGATTCCTACCGCCTCTGAACCCATGCGACGGGTCAGCTCTCGATGCTCATCTGGAAGTAGCAAAAACAGAACCATCAAAGCCTCGTCACGCAAGAGCCGCCCCAGGCTAATCTCCACCGTCTCACAAGGCTCACAAATATCTGATTTTGACCTCACGAGCAACCAGACAATGGATGGATATCTCCTCCATGATGATACCCAGTCTGTAGCGTCGTCTAATATGTTCTACCCAACGTTGCCCATGGGATTGCCAATGGATGGACTCGCGGTGGACGGAATCTCGTATTCCCCATCACTCATGTCGTCAGGCTTGTCGCACCAGCATATTGATCCTGCTCATATGCAGTTGAAGTTCGACCCTAGCGTCGCAGGTAATTCTCCCAGTGCCTCATGGGGCTCGCTCAGCCCTGAGTCCCGACTTTCTTCGCCCGGCATTCCTGAGGACGCCTGGTCCGGATCTATGCACATGGATGCGTCACCATCACATACTAATAACTCTTCTCCAGTCATGGACGGAACATCGCCTAGGTACGTCTGTTGTTGCTCATAAGGGATTTTTTTGATTTTATCTGACCTAGACCGTTGATCAGTCTTGATCGTCAAATGGGAATGATGACCACGGAGGATCCAAAGGGTCTCATGCTCGCGGATGACATGTTCTCGCTTCCCCCTTCTTTCACACGGCGCCCCAGCGGAGACGGTGAATCTTCTGCCCGGGACCACCCTCTATACAAGAGTGCTACTCTTCACACCGATGGTCTGTTCCACTGCCCGTGGGAAGGCGACCAGAATTGCAATCACAAGCCCGAGAAACTCAAGTGCAACTATGAGTAAGACTTGACTATTCTAGACTACCAAAATGGCGTATGCTAACTGTCAATGTTTGTAGTAAATTCGTTGACTCTCATCTCAAGCCTTATCGCTGCAAGGCTGAGGCTTGCGAAAATGCTAGATTCTCATCCACCGCTTGCCTACTTCGACATGAACGTGAGGCCCATGCTATGCATGGCCATGGTGACAAGCCTTATCTCTGCACATATGATGGATGTGAGAGAGCAATTACCGGGAATGGATTCCCCCGCCAATGGAACCTGAGAGATCACATGCGACGTGTCCACAACGACAATGGCAACTCACTTGGCTCCCAACCTGGATCTTCCCCTACTGGTCATGGATCTTCTGCGCTCTCGGTCAAGGGCCGCAAGCGTAAGAACAAGGACTCTGTTGACTCGAGTTCAAGCAGTCGCAAGCAGGCGTCCAAGACTGCTCAGGCGGCTGAGGCTGCCGCCGCCGCCGCTCGGGCCGCGGAGCAGCCCTTGATCGATGAGTGGTATCAGCATCACAATGCCTTGCAAGCCTATCTGCAGCTTTATAGCACCCCAGACGCGTTTTCGCATGTTCAGGGTGCGGGCGAAGCCCAAATTCACATGGACTCGATGGTCAAGATTTCCAAGAAACTGCACACCAAGAAGGAAGCATACCGACGATCCTACTCTCACCTTTCTGGCTGAATGAGGACCTTCTGTTTTTAATTCCAAGGACCCCCCGCAAGTTTATTCGCACCTCTTACCAGTTGGCGAAGCCCATGAACTACTCTTGAGACCGATCTGAGGTGTATTGCTTCTTCGGGAGTTATAGGTGTACTCAAAGTCATCTTAACCCGACTTCCAAGTCTGAGACAAGAGGTTGTACTATGGGCCAGTGTTCTGTAAAAGCCACCCGCAATCTGAGCAAGCTCTCCTGAGCATGCGCGCAGTGGTAACGGAGCTACAGTCCGTACTGCGGACGATCTGAGCTCTGAACCCGGCTGGGATCAAGACGATGTTTCGATGCGCTCCAGACCGGAAACGCTCAAGTCATAGGCTGCCGACTTACACATACCTAGCCCGAGGGAGCCAGCGCCTCCATGACGGCTGTGGTTCGGAGGATTTCCGCATTTTGCAGCGCCCGGAACGCGCTCCAGAATGGCGGATATAGCACTAGAGTTGCTGTTGTTTATTTTGTTGTTCGATAAAAAGCTTAGCTAAGGCTGAGACGCTGGCGCCGAGTTGATCGCCCGACGCTCCTTCACATCAATACTTTGTCTGTCTACAGGTTTGCATGCAAATGCATATTATGGTCTTGTTTCTGTCATTATCTTGTTTGTTGTACTGTTGTCTTTTATAGGGGACAACTGGCCTGCTTTGTCTGGTTTATCTAGTGTAGCCTTGAAACCACCATTTACACATGTCTTTGTCCTCGCTGGTGCTCATCTTGTCTTATTCTTGCCGTGTGTGAAGACTACCCACACATGCCACACTGACTGCAAGCTATGCTTGCTATGCTTCCGTTCAGCTAAGGTATCACCTAGAACTAACGGCATGGCCAATCACGATGCTTAAGAGTGTAGTCTCCACGTTAAAGATATCTAACATAGCATAGGTTCGTCCTAATATTTCGAATACCCATCGGATTGGGTTTCTGGACAATCAATAGGCCCAGTTGAGTCTTGGTTATGACAGTAGAACAAACGACTTGGATGACTGATAATATCTGCCTATGGAGTGTGGTTGTTGGTTTCAAGTGGCATATATAGATCATGTCCGTGGCCCCAGGGGGGCTATACATCATTTGTCAAGCGGTTTAGAAAGGCAATGGTTTCTAATTCAGCTCAGGGTAGACAGAAATCAAAGCCCAGAAGTCCGATAGAAGACCTGAACGAAGATTTCTTCCAAGCTAAGTGGATGAATATCGGGTTGGGAAATTAGAGCGACTAACTCTAAGTAGTCCTTGTAGTGCCGGTATGCACTTTGCTTCGGACAAGCGAGGAGGCTGTCGTGACTACACGTTACGGTCACTCCATAACTGTACCCGTTATTCAGTGTGTGGAACACTAATATCTGTATCGTCTTGCAATTGTCTATAGTAACCTTGGCATATTTGAAGGCGTGCTGTCTGCAGGACACCAAACTTGACACCTGCGTCAGATGTTTCCTTTTAATTATAGATAATTGTAGGGATGTTTATTATGACATGTATTATCAAAGTAGCATTCCATCTGGTGCTCCGGCCTGTACATAGACTGAATCTGGTACTCAGGGTGCAAAAGTCACATCAATTACATAGTAGCACTGACTTTGATGGTGACGGTGTCTCCGATTATCTCCTGAAAGGCTTGTTCGAGCGGGCGAGACTAGAATAGAACCCTGACGTCCGTTATGACACGCAGAGACAAAAAGGATTGAAAAGCAAAGTAAGGTAGAACTTAAGGTAGGTAGCATTTTGAGTTCAAAACGGCTGGTTTCTCTAGAACACCTTATAGGCCGCTGAGGTATGGTTTCCTAAAGCGGCAGGCAGAGCCGGAGCAGGGTCGAAAAGTAGGTCAGCACATAGCCAGTGAAAGACTCAGTGCCGATAAAGACGCTTGGTGTCGGACGAGGCGGGCACTACCGTATCACTAGACGGGAATTGGTAGTGAAACTCGAGGTTAGGTAATGGTTGACATTGTCACTCATGTTCGAGAAAAGCGATCTCGGAATGGATGCTGGCTCTAGACTACTACATAGGTAGGTCCTACGAGCTATCGGGCGGATGTACTTGCCTTTCTGGGTAAGCGAGTACCCAGATAATACCTACCTGTGAATGCAGATAAGATCCAACAGCGAGGAAATAGTCGTAACTTCAAATCATAGCAAAGCAGCCATGAAACTTGGCAAGATTCTTTTGTCTTCCGTACCTTGTTTTTCTCATTGATTATTAGGATGCATGAGAACCGGCTGGTCGTGTGCAGATAAGAGCTCCGAGCCGGCAAGAGGAGGCGGCAACAGGGTGAAGCAGCGCTGACGTCGAGGCAGCTGGGGATGTAACTACCTTAGGTACGGTCGTGACCAATGGCGGGTGGTGTAGAGTTCCCCGCATTGAGAGACGCCAGTGCTACACCCGGTGCTATCTGCACGGGCGAGCATGGTCGGATGGATAGCAACGTCGGATGGCAGCTCGGCTGGCTGGCTACTGGCGAGCTGGAAAGGATCGGGTCCAACAGCAAATGCCTGCGACCTTAGCCCATGGTACGTGTCATAAAGACTCCAGCCCGCCTACAACTTGTCCAGCTGGTCCTCTCTTCCTTCAGTTTCCTTCCCACGAGCCAATTGTCTCGGAGCTACCAGGTAGAAACCTCTAGCTGCAAGACAGACCCTCATCCCAACCCTTCCTCTCGACCCTCGTGACATTCTCGTCTTCGCACCTACGACAAACCTCGTGCCCCGTGTATAAGCAATGGCGGCTCTCCGTCTTGGAGGCGCTCTGCGACCTCTCGCCTCTGCTACCGCCCGCCTGCCCTCACAGTCTCGTGCCGTTGCTCCCAACCTGTCCAGAATGGTCTCCTCCTTCTATCCTGGCGAGCCAGACGCTCCCGTTGTCATGACGGCCATCCCTGGCCCCAAGTCCAAGGAGTATCTTGACAAGCTCAACCATGTCTTCGACACTCGAAGCACCAACATGCTTGCCGACTACACCAAGAGCCAGGGGAACTACATTGTAGATCCAGATGGCAACACTCTTCTCGATGTGTAAGTCAGTTAGCTAGCCAGCCAGCTACGTGCCACCAGGCTTGTCGATTCATTGTTTCCCAACTTCTCACTCACCCGCCTTGTTCAGATATGCCCAGATTGCCTCCATACCCATTGGATATAACAACCCGGCTCTCAAGAAGGTCGCCGAGAGCCCCGAGATGGTCTCCGCCATCATCAACCGCCCAGCCCTCGGCAACTTCCCCTCCCATGACTGGGCCGACATCCTCGAGACTGGCATCCTCAAGGTCGCACCCCCGGGCCTGAACCAGGTCTTCACCGCCATGGCCGGCTCCGATGCCAACGAGACAGCCTACAAGGCCGCCTTCATGTGGCGCCGCCAGAAGGAGCGCGGAGGGCATAACGTCGAGTTCACCGAGGCCGAGATGGAATCCGCCATGAACAACCAGAGCCCCGGTGCCTCTGAGCTCTCTATCCTGTCCTTCAAGTCTGCCTTCCACGGCCGTCTCTTTGGCTCTCTCTCCACCACACGCTCTAAGCCCATTCACAAGCTCGACATCCCTGCCTTCGACTGGCCTCAGGCCACCTTTCCCGTCATCAAGTATCCCCTTGAGGACCACGCCGAGGAGAACGCCAAGGCCGAGTCCGATGCCCTCGCCGAGGTCGAGCACCTGATCCAGAACTACCACCTACCACCCGCTGCCGTCGTTGTCGAGCCCATTCAGTCTGAGGGTGGTGACAATCATGCTTCTCCCGCCTTCTTCCGTGGTCTCCGTGAGATCACCAAGAAGCACAGCGTTTTGTTTATCGTCGATGAGGTCCAGACAGGTGTTGGCGCCACGGGTAAGTTCTGGGCTCACGAGCACTGGAACTTGCCCAGCCCGCCCGACATGGTTACCTTCAGCAAGAAGGCACAGACCGCCGGCTACTACTTCGGCGATGCTTCCCTGCGGCCCAATAAGCCATATCGCCAGTTCAACACCTGGATGGGCGACCCGGCCCGCGCCCTGCTGTTCCGCGCCATCATCGACGAGGTCCAGCGTCTCGGGCTCGTGGAGCACACCGCCAAGGTCGGTGACTACCTCTACGGCAAGCTTGAGGAACTGGCCAAGAAGTATCCCGACCAGATCCAGAACCTCCGCGGCAAGGGTCAGGGCACATTCATTGCATTCGACAACCCCAAGCGTGACGAGTTCCTTGTCAAGGCCAAGAAGTTTGGTGTTAATATTGGCGGCAGCGGTGCCAGCGCCGTCCGCTTACGGCCTATGCTCACCTTTGAGCAGTCCCACGCTGGCATCTTGCTCGCTGCTATGGAGAAGATTATTTCAAGCTAGGGGATCACGTGCATTCTTATTTGATTTTGAAAGGAGTTAGTGAGAGGTTGCCGTGATCTGTGATATACCTGTTTGTTTTTGCGATAATTGTGCTTTAAGGAGTTGCGGGTGGTGGAATGGATCCCCGGTGATGAGACATCTACCTCAACTTAAACAGCCTCTCCACATCCACAAGTTTGATACTGATATCCCAGAAAGCGACACTTTAAAGGAGAGAGCCAATATGCTTATATAAGCTTTTACTCAGCCAGAGACTTTATGTTGGGATAGAGAAGGTAGTCACCGTTCGGTTAGCTCTGTTCCAAGATACAGAGCGAGTGGCTGTCATCCATTGGCCGTGCTATTTTGTATCTAGATGCTGCTGACCAGTATGGGTTCCTAAATACTGGGGCGTTTGTGTTTGTAAACCTAAGAAAGATGCCTCCTTAAAAGTAGTATTGTTTACACCGTACGCGTAACATGAGGATTGTCCGAAACTTATTCCAAAAATAAGGAAAGCCTTCAGACTGCGATGAACAAATTGAAGAAAATGAACTCAACTCTGTTATTCATTGGTTTAAGCATTATGCTATTCAGTGGTCCTATGTACCTTATCTCTGCCTGCTAGGTACAACTACCTAAGTGGCAAGAGATTCATCTGAGCAGCATCTCAGGTTAAACACATACCTAACATATAAACATATATAATCATTGAACACTGGCAAGAAGAGTACATAATCGCCACCCGGATGGGGTATCTTAAAGGCATGGTCCTATCGAGGCGTACACACTATTTACTCATACACAAATGGTTCCCCCTTCTCTTAGCCTCTCCCTTCACTGTCAGCACTTATGTCTTCCGGAAACTATCGAAGTGACGAGAGTTGTCGAGTCAGGAATGTACAGTCCTCTCCCGCCGCGATGATGTCTCACTTTCCTGCCTGAAAGCACATGCACTTGTCACATGCGCTTGTCACATTAATGAAGTATGAAATAGATTGGCGCACGATTGTGTTTTTCGTATCGCCCTGTGCACAATGCACGCCTCTGTGGGTAGTTATGTACTGGTCTGCGGCGTAGTAAAAACACAATATGGGCCTCTGAACGCCAAAGGGACGCGATTGGAGAATCCCTTGAGATTTTGTGTCCAACCATGAAAATGCACGCATTGATGTCCGATAAATGACAAAGCAATAGTATAGAAGATGAGGGCAAGTGGAGCTGGCTCCTTGGAACTCGAGTGCGGTACGGGTAATTGCGGCCTGACTAATGGCTCATCACAGTGGTAGCCTCGGCAGTGATTTTACTCTTCTGGTCCTCGAGCATGTTGAGCGCGTTCTCTCGTTCCAAAGCAGCCTCATCCTCACGTAGCCTCTGTCGTTCTTCATCTTCTCTAGTTTGACCTACGAGGTCACCTTCTGGCGGTGGTGGCGGAGGCGGTGGTGGAGGGCTGGACCCATCGTCATTATCCCCTTCTTTGAGTCGCTTGGTGGAGGGGGTTTGAGAGGGCGTCAAACTGGGAGATTCAACGACCGCATCTTCACGCTTCCTCTTGAGATCTGCACTCCCTGGTGTGAGACCAGCATCTTCTTCATCAGTCATGACGATATCTTGGCTGTCGACATGTGTAGGGGTTTCTTCCATCGGAGTATCGTGACCGCTTAATATCTCTTGTGCTCGGGGAGTATTTCGTTCATGTCCGGTGGTATGTGCTGCCGCCTTCTTCTTCTCGTGATGTTGATACTTTTGGACCGCCTTCTCAAAATATTCCCGAACATGGTCTTTGACCTTCCTCGCCTTCTTCTCCGAAATGGTAGTTGGATCATCAACTCGATTATTCTTATAGTCTGATGCTACAATCTTTTTACTAATCTCCTTGGCGAACTTTTTCAACTCTTCCTTTGGAAGTTTGTGCTTAAATTTGTTCATGACGCCATTAACGAGCGGGAAAAGCTGTACCATAATTAGTCTATCGTCATTGCAAGCAAGATACGTCAATTAACATACTGTGTTCTCGTACACCTTCTGCTGTTTGTCAACGGGGAGAGAACGCCACTTATCCTTCTTCGTTTCCTGCGTTGGCGTACTAGTTGGTTGTGGGGTTTGGGATGCAGACCTTCCAGGCAGGCTGCCGCTTATCCCGCTCGGTTTTGAGGCGGCCTCAATGATATCTTGTAGTTCCTTCATATTTTGCTGCGCTTTGGAAGGCCCTCGGGCTTGAGCGGGAACAACATCTGGCGCTGGCGCCGTTGGTCTTTGCCAGGTTGTTGCGCCTGTCTTGGTGTAGTAGTACAAGCTGCCTCGGTTATCAGTGGCAGAGAACCATCCAGCAGGCAGGTTCAGAGGCACAGGCCGGTTGCGTCGTGGGGCGTGCAATTGAAAATTTGGATTGCGTTGAGGGACAGAGCTTCGAGGCCCCTTGGGGGTATTCGTAGGTAAGCTTGTCAGAGTCTTGGGCGGCTCCTCAGGACGAGTACCCCGCCGCTCCTCGAATGAGTTGATGGGTTTCGCGGACTGTTGTCCCTGTCCGTTGGGGCCCAACTTTTTTCTGGGAATCCTGTAGGCCACCTCCAACTTGCTCCATTCATCCAGCAGTCGTGATGAGTCGGCGGCAACATTCTCGTGCTCCGAATTTGTAAGTGTTTGGACTGTCGTTTCGATCTTTGAGTCGACAATCTTGTTTTTCGTAAGTCGGGGAAACTTGTAGAGAATGTCGAGGATTTGAAGAACAACATTGTTGTCTTCGTTGAAGGTGTTTAAAACAGTCTTGAGGATTGTGTAGCCGTGCATCTGAACGACCCGATTGCGGACCCTGTCGTCATCGCAGTCCTGGATGCGTTGCAATAGCTTAACAGCAATCCACTTTTCTTTGCACTGCATGAGCGTCGCCATGACCTTGGTGACTCCTTTCTCATCGAGGCTGCGGGCCTCCACGCTATTAACGTAGTCCTCGTCGTCCTCGCTGAACTTCTTCTTGCGTGGCTTCTTTGCGACGGCTGTATCCCAGCCGTCTGCATCGTCAATTCCGAGAGCTTGAATAGTTGATTCAGGCAGTTTGGTAGCCCGCTCTGTCTGGGTCTTGCCTCCGATGAATCCAATGCAGTTGGGCTCGCCACAATAGCAGGGCATGGGATCTGAACCGTATCTGTCGACATTGTAATTGAATACCAGCTCCTCGCCTGGTTGTACATTTCGGGAGGCGAATATGCCCATCCGCAGCTTGTTGCCGACAACCCACTTATCCACATAGCAATTCGGGTTGCAAGAGTGGTTACAGAAGCGTCCCAGGTTTCCCTTCTTCGTAGCGTCCACGAACTCATTTTTGGTAAGGGACATGAAGTAAAAGTGCTTGATGCCTTCCTTGTCGTACTGCAGGAATCGTCGACGGAAGGTTGGTTCGTTGACAACTTCGCCAATGTACTCGAAAATGAACTCGTGTGCCTGTAGGTGTGTGTTGGCGCGGAGGCCGAAACCCTTCTTCTCGGTTTTGATCACTGAGACGTCTGCATATTGCCTTCGTTGAAACCTCTGATTCTGGCACCCTTCGCCGCAGTTGCAGTCCTTGTCAACGCATTCTACTTTCGTGGCCCGATTGATACAATCAGAATCTTCTCCGCATGCATGGTTTGTTCCATCGTCTATTAAGAAGTTATAGATTAGCGTGTGGCAACAATTCGGCTCACAATACTCTTGGGGCACCTACGCCACTCTTCATTGCAGTCACAATCCAGCGCATCGTGGTCTGTGGCGCCAATGGCCTTGGAGCCGTATAGACAATCAGGTATCACTTGGAAATGCTCGCAGGATTCAGCAGTCACGTCGGGCAGGTCGGCAAAAAGAGCGGGGGGCTGCACTGTCGTCTTCTTCGTGGGTTTTCGTGACAGTTTGGGTGGGTGAGCGCCGTCAGGAGTCGAGGCACTGTCGCTGCGCGCCTTGCGATCGTCGGGGGATAAACTCTGAGACCGTGACCCTTTGCTGTCGTTAGGAGATGAGGCAGTACTGTCGCTCTCTTTCTTGACGGAGATTGATTTCTCTGCTGAAGTGGCCTCGGTGTCGACCGTGAGGCCTTGGGTCATGCGCTCCAAGCCATGCTTCTGGTCATCATCGTCCATGGTGCCGTTCTGAGGAGGCCGCTGGGCCACCAGGATGGGGTTTGGACGCGTGCAGATTGGTCACGGGATTGGAGATGCGGAGGAACAGGGCTTGCCGCGGGTTGCCACAGGTTGCCTCGCAAGGTTGTTTTGGGATTGGGTTCACGCGTGAGGGCAAAAGAGCGTCAGGAGCAGAGAATACACTCGCAAGGGCATCGAGGTTTGCCGATCGGCAGCAGGGAAGAAGATGAGAGGGAGATGAGCAACAGGATAAGGTGGAAATCACAGTGAGAGGGGAGAGATTTGGCGACTGGGAGTCTGCAGGTCTGGAGGCCTAGAGGTCTGGAGATGCAAAGTCTAAAGCTAGTGACAACAGAGGCCTGTTGAGAAGGCGAGGGCTATCTGGCGGCTGAAGTTTGTGACATCGCAGCGCAAATGGACGCCGAACGTGCCAATTGCTAGGGAACAGAGGTGTGAGGCAGGGCTATCCATGCATTGAGTGATCGAGAAGGGCTGCTGTCTGTCGATAGAGAATGGCGCGTCGTGTGTCGTCGCCAATGAGCAGGACGGCAGAAATACCGATTTCAATCGTTGTCGCGAAAAAAGAGGCCGGCGAGATGGGACATGGGAAAGAGCAGCAGCGAACAGGCGTCTGTCTCCCACTCAACGACGGCGGTACTTCAGCGTGAGCGTCCACGCGCACCGAAATGTAGGTACCGCCTACTCGAAACAACCAATCGACTGGAGCGCCCTGATGTCTGCATGTGGTCTATACCTACATGTAGAGGTATGTAATGTACTCGAATTGCGGATAGCCCCGATACATCCATAGATCAGATCAACCACCAAGTGATCCTACCTCACATGACTAGTAGTTGGGTAGCGCAGTGACAGAGCCGCGACATACTCACCCAAGACTGGACCGGCATGGAGGTAGGGTGGGAGGTAGGTGACTCATAAATGGGAAGAGGAGAGGAACAGACTTTGTGCATGGCCAATCTTCACATTCACTTTGCAATCGTACATCACCTAACAGGCAGGCGCAACTTTGTTTGAAAGGGCCTTTTAGCGAGAGCAACTTATCCTCTCGCACATGATCTTTGAACTCAGGCTGCTAACCTACAATCCTACCTTACCCCTCACACACGAGCCTTAGGTAGTTGTCAATGGACAACAATTCCATCTAAAGTATCATGGAGAAATGAATACATGTGAGAAAACAATTACATGCAATGCTGCCGCGGCCGACATAACGCATCTTCAACGCAGAGTTTGAGCAAACATGTTGTCTGGACTTGTACTCCCAGCACCTCTTTCTCTTTTCCTGTATTGCCAATTACTCCCTTAACTACCTCTGTCCATTCTCCGAAGCACCTAGATGCCTGAGCATAAGCATACCTACCTTGCTAGACACCAGGCTCTTCTACCATCTCGCTATAAGACCTTGTTGGTGTGCAGATGTGATATGTTTGTAAGCTCGTGGGCCACACACGACCTGAGTTGATGCACTTGCGACACCTCATGCAAGTCAACGATACGCCCGTCTTTGATTGCCGACAGCACTGCACCCATTGGGCCACATTCGTATTAGCATAGGCCAAGCTGTTAAGATAGACGCACGTAGACATACCTGCACAGGCTATCAGAGAGGTGTCACAAGATGACCCATTATGGGACTTGGTCCGTGTTGTACCCAAAATGGCTCTTTACGTCTAGGTGAACAATGAAGAGCATTGGACGAACCATGCTGCGAATGGCCACTGCAACCCCAGCTGTTCCTGGATCCCGCTTCGATCAAGGATACCAGGCGCTTGCACTTGCGTCAGTGGTCACCAGCAGCAGTGAGTCTGGACGATTGTGGTGAATGTGGACCCTATTAGAGTGTGCCAGCGCAACTTGCATACCTGGGTACGGACCAGAGCCTTGTTGCTCCAGATGAAAAGGCGGTATGGAGCTTCAGGTATTAAAAGGGACAGAGGCCGAGAACAAGTCGTCTCCCTGGGTACAACTTGCCATTCCACTTCCAAGTTCGAAACGTGTTGCCCGAGACTGTCAATATGACGAGCTACAGATGCACCGAACAGCCTCGCGAAAGGGCAAGACTAGATCATCGCGACATTGCGGCTCGAGTCTTGTCAGACAACGAACCCGTGATCTGTGCTTATTCCCCCACTGCGCGAGCACGTTCGGAAGGCCTCCTGGAGGCCTGATTGGCGAGCCGCCAGTGGACGACAACCACCCAAGTGCCACCGCTTTCTTCTATGGAGATTGACGAGCTGCAGGGCCGGCCAAACTGGTATTGGCGTGGCCAATAGGGCTCGCTGGAGTCTATTTTCATGACATCTCGAACATCTCGAAATTCGAAGCCGTGAGAGTTCAGAGGCTAATGGGTTCTCGCTCAGTCAACCGTCTACCAAGTCCACTCACCACACGCTCCCTCCCTACCTAGTCCGCACGCAGGGCGGTGTGGGGAAGGAGAGACAGGACGGGTTAAAGCAGACAGCCAGCCAGGGTTTGAATGGTTGTATCTTGCTGTCGGGCACCACTTTGGGAGAAAGTCATGGCGCGCACCCGCTGAGCGTACAATCAATACAACCCCGTGGTTCCCATCGTCACTGCTTGTCGATGCGTGCTGCGGCAATCTGACAACTCGATATCGAGAAAGGTCGAGCATACGGCATGGGCCGTTGGAAACAGGAAGTCATGCGACTCATGCGACCCGATTTGTCCAAGTGGTCAGCGGGATTGGCTGAGAGGCTGCATATGCCAGACCACTCAGCTCTCCTATGGAAGTCCTGGTGGTGTGCATGTTATGCATCTGTTTCCTAATGCCAATTCTCTTTTACCATCTGACCTCCCACGGCTGGACAAGCTGCACGCCTCGGACGCTGCAGCCTTCTTATGCTATGCCTCCACGACATTTCTCGTGAGTGGCGTACGCGCGGCAAATCACTGTGTCTTGGATCGCATCAGTCGGTTTTAGAGCTGAACTGGAGAAGACAGATCCCAGAATCTGGGGTTGCCAGGACGGTACCCTTGTGGAGAGGGCGACTCATAACCAAATTTGAACCCAACCACCTACCGGTACATATGACCAGTCGTCTCACAGTGAACCGAGCCTGGTCGTGTCTGTCCTGCAGTCCATCCTTGGAATTGCCAAAGGCCAAAGGCTATCATTGCCTCACGATACCGACAACCTGGTTCCTATGTAGGGCCTTGTCGATTATATCCGTCTTCTCGCAGTAAGGCACAGACACCCTCACACAGGCACGCATACATACATATGACATACAGACACCAGATTCATACATCAAACTTGAGCAAAGCGGCAGCCAGCTGGTGCATGTACCTGTGCGTCTTCATGTTCGTTCACCTGTGTCATTGACGTCTGCGCCGTGTTCGAGGACACGGACTGTTCTACAATCATTTTGTTGTTGCAAGGGTTGTGGTGATTCTGCTCAAAGGATCTAACCTAGGCTCGAGCTTCAATTTCTCGGCAGCACAGTCCCCTCGCCCTGTCCCTTGCCCTGTCCCCGTCCGTTCTCCCAGCTTGCCGTTACCAATAACGACTACCTACAGACTACGGTACTCCAGCTCAGGAGGCCAACACCAAAACGTCCCCGGCTTGGGTATTAATAACTTGGTGTCGGCGCGCTATCCATCCTTGTAGACACAACGCAACCCTGCGGGAGCCAGGCTGCCCGTTAACCTTGCCTTGCAGCTCTTTCGCTACCATTCCATCGTACCGTCCGTGCTTGGCCGCGCGACCCTCTGCGCCTGTTGTTCTGTTGCGCTCGTTCTTTACCCGCTGTTTGTGCTACTCACATGGACCAGTTACAAGTTGAAGAAACACCTTCGCTTTGCCTACAGCCTGTTCTTACCAGACGCGGCCCCGCACCAATAACTTCTAGGTTTCTTGCGTGCGGCTTTTGGATTCCTAGCATTGCTGCTGTACTACTTTGTCTTTCGGTGTCATTCGGCACGATCGTCCCTTGTGTTTTATTACTACCTTCGGTCTGCTTTGCCGTGCTCCTCTGCATGGGGGTGTCCTCCTGCGCCTCCGGGTAGACGACCAGGAGCCTAGGATAACCTACTCACTTGTCACGTCTGCTTCTCTGTGCTGAAGAGTTGCCTCGGAGAATATCGAATGCCGCCTTTAAGTATCATCGATCACTCGCTCGAGACTGTACTGCCGCTGAAAAAGTCCATCTCTGCTTGACTTGACGCCGTTCAACTCAAGCCCCGCGAGTCCCGCCAGAGGTAAACATGGACACAACATTCTCCGAGGACGAGAAGGTATTACACAGAAACTCTTGTCTCGTACTATACTGACTCTTGCTGGTCGGGCAGAGATTTGTCCTAGGCGAAATGATCAAAGTCAGCACAATCGACGTCTCTACATTAGTGGACTTCATCAGGCTTAACAACGTGAATCCAAATTGGATGTCGATGCAGCTACCAGGTGGTATGAGTAGACTCCGAACGTCCTTCCGGCCCGGAAACCTAACCACGAGTAGGCCGTAATATGCGCGATACGATCGGGGCAGTCGATAATATGTTTCATATTAAATTTCCACCGCCAAATGTGGGTGAGTCCGGCAAACGCAAGTCGCTGAACGACATCATTGAACATCCCCCGAAGAGACACGCTACCATATCGCCTATGGAGCCCTCATTTGCTCCAGCACGTATCATTCAGCCACGACCTCCGCCTAGAGGATTTACCCCGACAGCACCTGCTACTAATCATCTTCTTGCGCCGGTAACCGGAAAGAAGCGTGGGCGGCCATCCAAGGCTGATAAAGAAGCCCAGGCGCAAGCTCGCGCTGTATATACACGAACGACCGAGTACACGCCCATAACGCCTGCTCCACCTCCCGCAACAGTTCAGCCCAAGCGTGAATATGCTTCTTCGCCGGGCTACGAAATAGCCAGTAGCGTGACCGATCAGAACTCCAAAAAGCGCCCAAGACCAGGCGGAATCGACAGCCCCGTACAAGGAACTACGTCTTTCCCCTTGATTGCATCAGCCTCGACTTCAGGCACGCCTCGAGCTCTCCCGGAACCTTCGGATCCAATGGAGAGGGCGAAAACGTCTCCTCCGAGTCGTGGCTCCGTACCATTAGACTTGCGTTCACCTCCACTGGCCTCATTGCTTCAACCTGATCAAACACAACAACCGCCGCACATTCTTCCGCGCCCGCAGTCCCATTCCTTGCCAATTCCACCACTGCCAAAGCCGAAGGTTTACGATCCTATATTTGACCGGAGTCGAAGTATGCCCGATCACGCGACTAGAGAAGCTACGGCCAACCAGAGTTGAAAACTGGGAGGAAATATTAGTGGAAGAATGGTCCAATACAACCCGCTAGGCTATGATGAGCAGTGCGGAAATCCAGGTCATCCTGTGTGGTTAGGTGGAGCGAAACGGCTTTCTGACAGCCGCTTGATTTGTTGGTTGGGCTCAATTTGCATATGCAATGGCCGCTAGGGGTTATTTTCGCTATACCTCGATGGCATACGAACGTTATTTACTTGACGATTTTTGCAAGACTACACGATTTCCTCTGTAATGACCACACATCACTGGTTCCGAGCGTCAGGCGCGACTGTACGATGCGACTTTGATCATATTTAAAAGAACATAAATGGCAGACAGCTTGGAGGTCTAGAGCGGTTGGACGTTACGGCATGTTTGCCATCTTTTTCTTTCTTTTTCTTACAAGATAAAACGGAAATGAATAGGCATTTTTGTGTTGCCGAATTGTTTGTATCTAGAGACTCCGAATTGGCGTTTTGGACGGCGGCGGCGATTCAGTGTCTGTGTACCTATGAAGTATAGAGCGTTTCCCAAAGTTGATAGGAGAGTGACGGAGTAAACTTAGCAAAGGAGAGACAGATACCAAACAATAAAATGGAAAAGGCTTATAGCTTGCAAGCTCATGTCATTTCTATCCTGGGCGCATTAGTCCAATACTCACTCCATGGCTTGATATCGAAAGCGCCAAAATGCGTCATTCGGAATATTGGCAAAATACCAGTACATGGTGCTTTCTTTCAGCTCAATTATGCCCCAGAAGGAAGAACAAAGCGTTTAAACGCGCCACTACTGAATGTCACTTACACCGATATCCGGCAGCAACGATCGAAAACAATTTGGTTGCAAAGGCAGTGAAGCATGAGTCGAATTGTCAGATCTACGCGGCCGTTGACTGCAACATTCCGCGAGCAACCTGCTGGACTTCCGGCAGCCACCATAATCTCATGATGGATCGTACGGAAACGAATTGTTCGTTCCAGATCAGAAATACGGACAAGTCATACAGCCATCAGCTAATACAATTCGACGGGTCTCTATTACCAATTATTACCCATAAGCATGTCGCTTTCTGACGTTTTCTGGCAGACGAACGGCCGTCGGATAAGCATTTAAACATTCTTCACTCTGCTATAAGGCCGAATAACAAATTCCAAATTAACTAAGTTCAACTCGTGATATGTTATACCCGAACAATACATATTATTGCAAGGCTGGATGCGACAAGGGCGAACCATTTCGTCGGGTCCAGAAGAGCCAATGAGACCGGGGATTTGTTGCAGAGGGTCACAGCGCATGATGAGCCGTTTTTCGTGTTAGGGTAGCTCACAGCCCTGCGCAAGTGGTCACGTTTCCACTTGAGGTTGCATTGGGGTTTTGGTTGCCATTGTATCACAAATTGTAGTTCCGTGGATACTTGCCAACTTGTACCCAAGTTGATTTTGTTTTCTTCATTTCGGCGCAACTTATGTTTGAGTAAACTCATATATCTGCACAAGGCATTAGTCGACTGTCTCCATCAATATCGAACACTAACATTTATTTAAGTCCCAGTTGGAAACGGCTTTAGAACACATGACCGTAGCAGCCCCTAGCCCACTTCAAAAAACGCCAGGTCACCATGACTTAAGATGCAGTTCCCTGCTAACGTTAGATATAATATAATTAAAGTTTCAGACTAATATAAAGCTGCTAATTATACGAGAATGATACTCAGTTGTGAACCATATACATCCACCTTTTCAAAGGGGTATGGTTATGTTGCGTCGACCTCACGTCATACATAGTATTCTGGAAAGACCTATCATCTACCGTATGTACGAAATCAACAGGCATAACAGATGTCGAAACAAAGCTTTCGTCCACAGTAACGTGCAATTAGTCTGACGACTGCCGCCAACTGTTACACAGTCGATGCGATGCCAGCAATGCAGCATTTCCCATACTGGCTGCTCGATGCCAGTGCTTGTGCTATTAACCCTCACTCTCTTATGATTGATGCCAAAACGACGCAGGATGAAGGAGACGACATAGTCACTTATAAATGTGGCTGAAACCCGATTTCTTTTACCAAACACTATCTTCATAAATCGAATTGCATATAGAGCTTCAGAAGTAGTCAAAACCCAGCTCATACAACAACTTTAATTGGCTTCATTAATTATGCGGTCTACTATTGGGTATTTCAGCCACTTTATCATCCAGTAGTACATTTCATTTGTCCCCTGCCTGTCAGACACGTGTATCTCTGAAATACGAGTGACCCTAGATGTTGGGTCGTCACCATTTGCCTATGAAGATGAATGGAACGAGCTGGGCAGAAGAAACGTGCTGACGGCTATTATGGCAGCTTCTCCTATTTAAACTCTTCACCATCTGAAGTGACATTTTAAGGGTGGCACTATTTGAGGATGACAAGTTTACGTGATACATAGAGTGTCGATCTCCGCCTTGCAATACTTCTGCGTAAGACCTATTCTCTGAAATGCCACGTTCGCCAATGCCGCAGCGACATGTACGAAGTGAGGTTATCAATTTGTTCTAGTCCCGACCAAGTCAACAAACCACTCTGGGAAACATCCGCCTGCCTGTTGAGTTTAAGTAAGCCAGCATGACTGTAGAGATCTACGGGGACCTCTACATACCAGAAGCATCTGCTCGGAACGTTTGTGTAAAGATAGCTCAAAGGATCCTTGGAGTGAACATTTGTGGTAGACCATACCACTTACTCATCATCAGATGAATCACTTTCCTCTCTCGCTGCGCGCTTCTTGCCCACATTTGTAGGTATTGACGGTGTTTCGTCGCCCTTGCGCATGAAAATATAGCTTCTGGCAGGCCTATCCTCACCTTTCCAGCCACCTCCAATCTCGCCGTGGCTGTTACGCACAACACCCAACGTCCTTGCGTGGTGGTAGCCTGGATATGCCGAGGCCTGGAACCGGAAGCTTCGCACAACCTGCAGGCCACTATGCCTTGCGAGGTCGCGAACGTTCCACAGAGTGTACGGATCACCCTCGAAGAGAGTGACGATGATGGTGCCGCCGGGCGCAAGTGATGGGCTGGCGCGTTGGAAAAAGGAGACTAGGAGCTCTTGGTTGTAGCGAACTTGTCGATTTACATCGGTGCTCTTGCCACCAACGTGCGGGAAGTTGAAGATGATGCGGTCGATGATGCCAGGTGCGTCAAGGACCTTGCGGCTGCCGTTGGAAGAAGCGGCATTGTCATTCTTTTTCCGATGTGCTTTGTTGGTAAAAGGCGCCATCTTGGTAGCATCAAGGCCGAACATGACACGGCAGCCATCCTCGGCTTCGATCTTGGCGACGTTCTCTGCGGCTTGGGGGTATTTCTCGAGCAGCTCTTCGAGGTCTTTCTCAAGCACGGTGGCAGTAACGTCAGCACAGTAGTGATGCTCAACGAGTGATGCACCGAAGCTCAAGTCGCCGTCGCCAATTATGAGGATCTTTTCTTCGGGAGCAAAGGGGATGGTCGGTTCGGTGGGGGGAATGGGTTTAATGTGCTTCTTTTTCTGCCTTTGGGGATTTGCTGGCGGGTTTGGGCGAGGGGCAGGGCTGGCGTGCTTGCCTCGCTTGGCGGGCGGGCGATGACTGGCAGCACCCAGCTTGCGCTTCTGCCCCATGGTTCAGGACGATGCGGAGGAAGCTGGCTAGGATGTAGGTACGGTAGACATGGTCGAATGGCACACGATATCGAGGTGGACGTTTGACTCCCGACTGCTCAGTGCTCACCGAAAAGGGAAATATTTTAGTGTACCCACTCCGATCCACTCAAGCCGTGAATAAAACCCACCTGCCGCGTGGTTCTATCACACACGGAAGAATCCGACTCAGTCGCCCTTTCCCAGGCTTTCTGCCGATTGCACATATGTTGTATTCACCCACGGCGCAGGGACACGACGTAGGTACCTAGGTCTCAGTAGTTTAGATATCAGGTGCCATCGCCAGACCAACGCCAGACTTGCGAACAATCTACCGCTAAAGATGGAGTTATTGAAATACGGGAAGTATATCAGCGCGGTACTGATGTCCATCAGATTGAACTGATAGATGATGGCAATACTGTCCGAGATTGGCTGACATCTTTAGGGGCATATCATGACTGGTTACGGTGGATAAAGTGTCGAAGATCATAGAACGTAGTAGCTCTCAAGAAATCAAAGCACTTCTCGCACAGATAGATGCAGAGCAATCTCGCGTGTCGAGACTCGAGAGACACCAGGCGTCTTGCGCGAATTCAACAGAGAAAATGGAACTGGATTACGGTCCTTTTTATACGATACTTGTGGTATAATGAGATACTTCGAAGCTGTCAAGTCTCTATCTATAAGCCGCGAGGACCTTATTTTCCGCGAAATGGTCGAGCACAGAGGAGTAATGTTCCCCAGCTCCTTGCCATCTTCGTCTTCTGTGACATGCAACACACAGCATCAGCAAGAGCTACTATCCATGTGACTCGTACATGTCTCTTTGATTGCACGCTCCCAACAGGAGCTATTAGACAATATTCCCTTGCGGTAGCATAGTACCCGGAGCTGAATGTCACAATGAACATATGTATTTAATGTACCCTCCTTGGCGTGTAGCGTACGTCGCCGGCATGTAACCTACCTAGGAGGCAAGTACGTGTCCACCCACCCCCTGTGCTCAAGTCAAGGTACCTTGCTACGTGATTCGGGTGAGGAAGTTGGTGAGGTTGCATGTGTGATCCGAGCCTTTGGTGAATCGTAGCTGTTGATCTTGGCATATCGTGCAGGCAGTTTGGTACCTATTTGAGATATTTGTGTAGGCCCTGAGAGATGCAAGGCAGCCTCGTTTACGAACAGGTCGGTCGAGACTGACAACATTAGTTCCATGGAGGTTCAATCTGAGAAGAGATTGTGGTACATGGAGGTACGGAGCATAAAGTACTACTTTGCTCCCTTTCGGGAAAAAGGTGGCGGATTATGGATTTTCCAGCCAATTGCGGCCAATCAGTGGGGTTGGAACCACTGCGTAGAGGGATTACAGACCTGACTTGGCTGGATTGGGAAGTCCCTGGGCCTGGGGGCGACGTGCATCTGCTATTACCTATTGTTGCTGGCTTGGCTGGTAGAGTGCAGTCCTGGCCTGAGCCGACGTGATGAAAATCCCATGGCGATATCTCATCTGTCCCTTCTGTAAGAGCTGGACAGAGTCAATCCACATTGGCGGCGTCTCCGGCTTTCTGCTGTTATTCTGTACCCGTTTCTGCGTCCCTATGTCAATAGCGCACTGGTGCTGCAAGTTCAGTGCATTCATTGCCCAGGGCCATAACACACTTTTTCCGACCTTCAACTCGCTCCCTCTCACTTTTCCTCTCCCAACACAACCAACATCAACCAGCGACACCTATGACCATCCGCACAACCATTCTTCAACTTGAAATCTCTTTCCTTTACCTGTGCCGTCCCAAGCAAAATTCGGAACACTCATTCGTCGCCCCTCTACCCATCCTACGCTCGCATCTAACCTTGCGCGTGTACCTGTAACACCATTCTTTCACTTCGCACATTCACCTCACATCTTCATTTACACCCCGCCATCACCTCTTTCCCTCATTTCCCTTGTCACCTTCAGTAAATGCACGCGCTCGCTGCAGCATCTCGAGAACATGAACAGTTTCCAAACCGCTGGTCCTCCAGCACCCAGCCCTGCAAGAGGCAGAGGCAGAGGTAGGGGAGGCATGCGAGGCCGGGGTGGCATCGCCAGAAAGATGGCCCGTAAGAACGGCGCACCCTTCACTAGAGGCGGCGGCGGACCACGAGGTCGTGGCCGCAACAAGAGATTCGAAGATGCACGAACCCAAGCTGCCCATGATCGCCAACACATGTTGCGGGACCTGTTCTCAGAAGTGGCCAGTGCTATGAAGCCCGCTCTGGACCATCTTGCCGACTTGAATATCAAACTCATGACCGACAATCCGTCAGCCCACAGAGAAGTTCACGAGTACGAAGAAATTCAACGCCAACTCGACCAAAGACGTGATCAAGCGATGCGCAGGGCTGATCGTGAGTTTAATACTCGGACGACAGTCGCTACTCGCGAATATCAGCTCAACACCGAAGTCACGGAGAAGAAATTCCTTGTAAGTACCAGAAAACGTCCACCATGCTACCCCTGTGCCCCCAGCAACTTATGCTCTCATTACTGCTACCAGACGAAGACCACTGTATTCTTATTCATCACTTACATATGATTTCTTCTAGGATTCCTACGATTCCGCCACCGGGGACTTTTTCGACGCGTCTAGAAGGCGCACTAGCATACTAGACGAACTTCGAAATGAAGGTGTTGGTATTGATGTAGGTTACATTCACATTCCCTTCCCACCGACGCAATTGTTGCAATGATGCGAAATCCCGACTTTTAACTCAATCACTCACATCATATAGATACCCGACACAACTTTCACGTATGTGCAAAGACGCAATAGCGTGGTCCAGGAGCAAGGTGTCCACGTTGTCTTTCGCAACGGGGTTCAAGTGCCATATCCTAATCTCCAGGAAGAGATCAAGAAGGCTGCCGCCGTCAAGGCTCAAGTTGGCAAGGTTAAGCCATCTATCAAGCGAAAGGCTGAAGATCAGCCTGATGGTCTGCCAGAGCCAAAGAAGTCAGCCACACGCTCTGGACTATCGAGACAGGATGACGACGATGTCTCTACTCCGCAACCGCGGCATATCAAAGGCCTCCTCTCTGCCGAGATCGAGCCAGATGGGGAGCCAGAGTCCAACGCTCCGTCGCCCTCTCCTGAATCAGATCCCCGGGTTGAGGTGGGACGCGGCAAAAAGGACCTTCCGGATCTGCCCAATGGCGCGTCCGAACCTGATCGGTGGGGCGTAAGGACAGTCAACAGAAGAGGCCCGAGGGCCAACAACCGTTTGATCTTGCCACCTTTCGCGTTTGACGAAGAAGATATTGGTTTTCGCGACTCCACGAATGACTCAACTCGTAAAGCTACACGCGGAACACGGGGCAGGTTTCTCAATAGTGCGAACTCACCCAATCTTCATATCGATCGCACGATAACGGCGTACGACTGTATTGAACATGGAGAAGACGATTTGGATCCCGCACTTGTTCGCAAACATCGCCTTCACCCTAAGTATGGCCTGTTTTTGCCCGACTCGATTAACGAGCCTGAGTCCCCAAAGATCCCCGTTTCAGGCTCAAATCCAGTTGTGGTCATCACGCCTGATGGCTCTACCCTTCATGCATCTCGATCAGTCCGAGGCTACAATATGGACGCTGCCTTGGAACGAAGCGCGAGAAAGGACAAAGCCGACCATTTGCTGAAAGCCTTTTGCGACGACGAAGATATCGCGTCTGAGGACATCGCTACTGCCAAGATACTTGAACGCAACCGGAAACGCCAAGCTCTACACCGGTCACCTTCGATTCAGGAAAATGCAGATGAGGGTTCTGCAGGCGAAGAGAGCGGCATCCAGGATATAGAGCTGACGGCAATCACTCAAGGAACTATCTATACTTTGCTCAATGCTGCCGAGTATTTAGACTCAGAACGACCTGTGCACGCCCAATCAAGCCAGCGGGCATCCAGACCCTATGATGCTGTTCGAGATGTATTCACCAGTACAGACCCAGCGCCTCCACCTGCATTCCCACTTATGGAGATTGATACAAAGAATCTCTCCTATCTCGCAGATATAGCCGAGACGTTCTCTCAGTATGAGGAACCACAAGTTGACCCGCGGTTGAGTCATCCTTATCTCGGTCGTGGCTATGGCAACCACCATCCCGACCACCATCCTCCTCCTCATCCTCCTGGTTATCATCATGAACACCGGGATAACCGACCCGATCGTCAGACTGAGCATCAAATCGGCCACCAACATGAGTACAGATCCGCTTATCCCGTTGAAAGCCGCCTGGATCAGCAAGGAGAGCAGCGATACGAGCCCACCGAGACTCGTCCTATGGGCGATTCGATGATTGATCCCCGGCTTCTTGGTCATTCAAACCCAGCTCCTACCCCCCAGCATTTTTTGCACACGGCTCTTATCGCGACGCCCACGCTTGCAAATATCGCACCAGCACCGGCCCAAGCACAAGAACTATCACCTCGAAATTCAATAAGTAAGAATCCTTTTACAGCCCACACTGCTAATAAAGGAAGCCCCGTTCTCCCTCCGCTGCGTCCTTCACGACGGGAAAAGGCGATCGAACCCTTGCATCCTTCGCCATTACCTCATATGCAGCAACATTCAGAGTTTGGCCCGTCCATGAACATGATTCAGTCAAATGCCGGCAGTTTTTACCCACCCGCCCCTTCTCGGTCCTACCACCAAGGACATACCACCGCTGAGCCGAGCCATATGTCTTTGCCCTCTCAACAGCCTATGCCAGGCTCTGGCGGCGACTCCGCGTCATCTCAATTTCCAGGTCACCTACCACCACCGGGACAATCATACCAGCCCTCATCACCTACGTTATCCCACCACGCGCAGCAGCTCGTGAGGTAAGCATTTGACGTCCTTCTTTTCTCCTCGGGGAAACTCTTAGGAGGCATTTCCTCCCAGTTACAGTCTATAATGTAGACTGTCAGGCCTGAGCCTCATGTGTCATCTACTGTTGTCATATTCTTTTCTAGGCCGGGATCGTGCTTTACGACGTGCTTGCTTTTCAACACACTCAAAGACTACAGACCCATCCCTCAAGTATTCTCAAGAGAGCAATAACTGATTCTGATTGTTCGATGAACAGCCACATGCCACAAGGATCTTCGGTTTCCCCTCCCGGATCCGTAATGGGACCCAACTCACCTACTGGCCATCCAGGCAGTCGCCACAGAGCCTCCATGTCGTCAGGGAGCAATGGTCCGAACTCGCGGAAATACCGCAGTATCGCAGCTGCGCCAATACCTCACAATCGTCCTTGGCCTGGCAGCAACGGCACTGAGCTTCGTCTGGCCCATTATGACCATAAGGAGGCGATCAAAGACTATTCAGCTAATGAACCGCCACCAAGGACGGGTCCGACCCTGATTCGGGGCTGGACCAATGTCAATAACGTGTCTAAGGGCAAGAAGGGCTTGAAAAAGGACGACTCTGAAGAGAAAGATTCGCCCAGGTAAGTTCAGAGCTGTTCGCCAGCTTGGTTATAGAGCAAGCTAATGGTTTCCGTTCCAGCAATATCACACCCTATATCAATAAGTGGAACCCATCAGACAGAAATATGGGATAGTCACATCATCTTGCACTTTCCCACGGCAATTTCCACCTTGAGACCTTTTCTCACCAGCTGTACCACCAAACTTCCGTTGTACTTGACACATGATGTCCAATCCAATTACGATTTCGATCTTCGACGATATAAGTCGATGAATGCCTATTCGTCAGCGTTTGGAAAAGTGCGCTGATTCTTGTCCGGCGGCGGCCGGAAGCTTATGATATACCAGGAGATAGACATTGCATTTTGAGGCGCGTTCATGGCACCAAAACATACATAATACAGCATCGTCACGGCGAGGGAGGAAACGCACAATGTCGGACTGGTTGCCAGTTCCAATTCAAAGTGGAACTGAGAATGCAGATAGCAGCGTTGGTCCTGCAATCGTTAGCCATCCTGTCTTTTTTGCCCAGTTCATCAGTCTCTCGCAGGACTAGATAGTTTTGCACAAATATGAAGGAATCGATCGAACTATTGAGCTTGATCTTGTGTGAATATGTCTGATACTGTAGCTGCGTACAACGTGATGTGTCAATTGTGTAAGATTGTAAGTAATTAAATGGCACGGCATTACCATGGTGAGATCACGAGCGAAAATGTATACTCCAGTTTGCTGGCCTGTTTTTGCTGGTGCATCACTTATCTTGTCCATGTTCTGATAGTACAGTTTCAGAGCAGCATTTTATAGGCGAAAGCATGGACTGATCTGTATGGAGCTCTTGATTCATTAGGATATTTGGCGGTCAAGATCACGCTTCAATAAACGGACCTGCATCGCGTAGGCATGGTTCCCCTTGTTGTTGCCAAGGTTATCGGCCCTATTAATTATAAAGTCACTCGTTCTGCCCATGGCTTGGCATGACACTCGGCAAGACATTCACATTTAGTATGCAAAGTAATCGACGTGATTCTCGGGATATACCTTCAATTCAGCGCGTGCGTTATTGATCGTTATCTACTGTACACCGTTTTCTTCACCATACTCCTCAAGCCTAGTCATCGTGCACACAAACTTATCAACACAGTACAGCGTGAGTCGTATCTTACAGATTGGGTGGTGGCATCATGGTAGAGGCGGGATCGGCAACATTGAATTGTGAAGGATCCATCTGATTAAACACCATGGGGTCGACAGGAGCAATAGACTGGAATAGCTGCCGACCAAGGCCATCAGGAGGGTGAAGAGGATACTGGTTAGCCTCCATCTTCTCGCCATCAAAGATAATGGTGTTCTGAATAGGCTGTTGGCTCTGTCCGAGCACGTTGATGACATCTTGTGCTAGCTGCCCGCCGAGAATCGCCGTGACGGGTGCGATCTCGCTGCCGATGTTCTGCAGAAAGCTACGAAGGAATTCCGAGCGCAAAGTCTCGATAGGCAGGGAAAGAGCCTGGTGGTTTTCCGTAGCGAGTTTTGTGAACGTCTCTAGGTCTTGTCTGTTGTTGCCTGGTCCTCGACCATTAGCTGCCTGGAAAGACCAGAGTGCTCGCAGACAGGTGAGAGCTGGTGTGACGGCCTTGAGACGGCGTTTGGACTTGCTGTATTCCTCGGGCAGTTTACTGTCTCGTGCAAGGTCCCATGTCGAATAGAGGTCTCTTTTTTTCACAGATTCGACGGCCTTGCTGCCCTCCTTTTGGGTGCTTGCTTCGACGACGCTGCGAAAACGCGATTCGGGACCAATGGTAGTAAGCTTGTTCCCCTTGTCTCGTTTCAAGACATAATCATGCTCAATAAGGTCACAGAATATGTAACCATAGAGACCGTGGACACCAGCAGCATAAAACTGTCGGTTTCTAAGTCGCGTCGCCGTGTTGATGAGGTTCAGTGCGTTGGCGTCTAGGTCGGTAGCAATAACAACATCAAAGCTCTCGTAATAATCCGGGACCATTGGTACGGCGGCGTTGACAGGAAAGATCTTCACGCGTGGATTCAGTTTCTGAATCTGGCCAGCGGCTGCTTCTGCCCGATTTTGTCCGACGTTATCCTCCGTAAGGAAGAACTGTGCGCCCAAGTCCGCGGCGGTGACGATCTGGTCATCAAGAATTGTCAGAGACCCAATACCAGCCAGTACAAGATTCTTGGCGATCTCGTTTCCAAGAGCCCGCATTGTTATCAGAAGGACATTGGCTGCTTGTATCTTTTGTTGCGCCTGCATGCCCCAGAGTCGAATCTGACGATCGTATAGAGCAATCTCATCTAAAGGTGCATTAGAAGTGAAAGGAGCACTGTTAGGACGAAACGGTCGACATACCTGGGCTCATCGCTTGACCATTGATTCCCTGTGGGAGATTGGAGCCAGCGACCACCGGCATTGAGGGCATCGTCATGTTAGGCAAGAGCATTGACTGGCCCCCGTTGCTGAACTGAGTGATCGAATTGAAAGCGCCGTTACCACTTAAGAGCGCGGTAGTATCGAACTGCTCGAGTGATGGCACAGTAGGGTCGAACGGTGTAACCCCCGTTTGGCCGATGTCATTACCACCAGTTCCTGAGGGGGCCGACATTTGCGGTTGAGCCTGAGGTTGATCTTGCTCATCACTTGCAGGAGCAGCTGTCTCCATCGCGAAGATGCCGCCTTGCGCCAGCCGAGGGTGCTGCTGAAGACCTGTGTAGTTAGGGCGGATGAAATGTCGCGACGGAGAATCGGAAACTACGAGGCTGGTGATGTTATACCGTTTGTGAGGTTCATTCTACCGCGAGGTCTGTTGTGATTCGGCAAATGTCACGATGCCGCTCTGGTCGCAACCGCCGAATGATGAGAAGTGGAGAATGGATAAAGGAATGACGGATGAGATATTGGTGATGATCTGGCAGTAGTGATGTCGATGGTTAAGCGTTTGGTTGATGTTGGCATATCAGAGGTTCTCACAGGTTGTAAATAAGTGAGGCTGTAGCTCCAGCGCCAGTCCCCTCTACCTGATTTGGGACGCTGTGTAGGGGCTGCTTCAATCATCAATGTTGATTGTCCCTTCTACCGTTTCTTACCTTATTCGGCTAGTCACGTTCCCACCTCACGTTTAATGCATTGCGTCCCTGCTTGCCTACCTCTGTAAGGTGTTTTTCTGGTTATTCCATCCCAATATCTCCATCGGCTTGTGCGTCAGGGCATTCCCTCCTTCCCGAAGACTTATCACGACTTGGTCTGTGCTGTCCCTTATGCGTTGTTCCTCTCCTACCTGTAAGTGCCTTATCGCCACGAGACCTCTGAGTACCGGCAGAGGGGCTAGATAAACCCGTAAAGCACTGGAACGGAAGCGGGTCCCTCGCATCGGACAGTCGGCGGCACGAACCCCTCCCCAGGTTTTGGACGCCCCACCTTATTACCCTGTTCATCTGCAGTAAATGGTACCAGGTACGAGGCCAGGGCGGCAGGACCTGCGTGATAGGCACCATTGCATAGGTACAGGCACTTACATACAGCAATCTGTCTGTTCCATAAGCCTCATCTCATTCCAGTCCTGAGATTCAACCTCACCTCTTCGCTCCGTCCTCGTCATAAGCAAGCAGCACCCTATTCAAACCCATCCCTTCCTCCAAAACTTGGCTTTTGCTCTGTCTGCCATTGACTCGCCCTCTTCGCATTCATCATAGCGTACGTATGTGCATCTGCATCTGCATCCAACACTTGTACATGACACGCCTTGCACATCTGCCCATTCATATACAGTTGTCCATCGAAGCCTTCGCGAACAGGGCGTCCAGCTTTGATACAGTCTTTGCCAACTGCGCAATATTCTCTCGTCATCCGCTTCTCCATGGTGAGACGTCCCGGCCCGGACCATTTCCTTCGACGTTGTACATCTGTGAGATCTAACCCAATGCAAGTCCGGCAATCGCTCCGACAATTCCTCATTGCCAGACATTTACCCTACTGCCGATGGAATAATCCAATCCATCCTAGATAACAACGCTACGCCTGCCGAAATTAGCCCTTCGGGCGAGTTGCTGCGAGCGATAGAGCGCTTTCATTCCCTTCGCCCTCCATCTACTGCTCCGTCAAGTAGTCCGAGACGGGAATTGATTAGGAACCACCTTCATCGCTGGACCGCTCGCAACGCTGCGCGAACCACCATGCCAGACGAGAATCCAGGCCTACAATCGCGTCCTTTTCCCAGGAGCTCCCGCTCCTCCAATACTCCCGCTCCGACTCTCCCATCTCTTCGCTCTCTAAATACTCGCCCTCTTCCTCCAATCCATACACCAGGCGTCTCAGGCCGAGCACACCAAATGGATCGAGCCTTGGGCAGATCTCATGACATGGACCCTTTGGAATGGAATGGAAGTGGCGAGGATGCGATTGACTCCTGGGATCGTGACTTTGACGCGGAAGAGAGCCGCGATATGCATGATGTACGACGACTGGGACTCACGCCTGTCGGACATTCTCGATCTCCCTTTAACGATTCTGCGCCAGATCGCCCCGAGATAGACTTACTCAGCTTTGCTCATACACCGCCACATCATCTGACGGATCTATTTTCTCCAGGCTCGCAGGAACCCGAAGAGAGCCGGCGGAAACGGCGCAAAGTCGATCCAGATCGCCTCTGTCCCCATTTTCAGGGATTCAATTATGGGAAGTTCGGTCAGGTCCACCCAGGGCAGCTGCAGGTACGTGACCCTTATTTGTCTATATCTGGCGGAGCGAGCTTGACAGATGCACTAACCTGTTTGATCCCTATTCTAGATGGAGCTGGTCAGTTGTGATGGCGGTATCTACCTGGCAAGTATAGAAAGATCCCATGCGAGTTATTTTTTAACTACCTTCGTAAGACATACTGACTTCTTTATAGTAAGTGATATCTGACCTGTCATATATCAGAAACTAGTCCTTTTCAAAAGTCCAGGGCTCCGCAGGGGAAACTCAAGAAAGATAACTAACGCAGCACCTTTTCACCTACCAGAGATAACAAAACCTCATATGCTGCCGAGAATATCCTCAAGAACGATAAGAGTGTGTACTGTACTGAGGACTCGAGGTGCAACATTGTGTTGCGACACCAAGGTGCCACAGTCTTCACTTTGAAGGAATTGATTATCAAGGCCCCAAAATGTAACTTTGATTCTCCGTAAGTATTCCTATTTGGGGCACTGCAATCTCACTTACTTATATGTTTAGTCACAGAGTCCAGGCAGGCATGGTTTTCGTATCGATGACTTACGACCATCTCTTGAACCGAACAGCACAATATCAGATTCAATATGCCCCCCCTAGAAGCTCATCTCGATCTATGGAACGGGAAGCACCCCCAGTGGTGTCTATAAGGCACAGCGAAGATGGCACTACAATGACAAGGGCCCAAGTTCGAGCGAGAAGGTTGTACAACATTGGTATGGATGACGAAGACAATGAGGTGGGAATTGCGCAAATTCCGTCCGAATTCAACACTTCTCAGCCTCATTTCCAGGTCACCAACGAGCGCAGCGATGACGACGACGAAGACGGAACGAACGATGCTAGAGGGGGACGTGCCAATCACATTTCCGACAGTGATAGTAGTGACGATACTCTGAACGATTTTTCCATGGGCACGGCAACCCATCGACTACGACGGCGGCGGCGCCTAATCAATGCTGCGAACTCAGCATTGTCGGAGGCGGTAGAGGCAGCTCAGGTCGCCACACAGGAAGCAGTACGGGCCGTGGGAGGTGAGCTCATGAAGCCTTCTGCTCGATTTCACATTGCACACAACAAGAGTAAATGTACTATTCAATTCGACCCTCCAGTTTCGGGACGATTCATACTGTTGAAGATGTGGAATCCACGTCGACACGCGAATGAGAATATTGATATTCAAGCGGTTATTGCCCAAGGCTACGCCGGACCAAGATTCTGCCCCTCGATCGAGCTGCGATGATACGATTGCTCAAACCTACGGTGTTCCTGGGGTGATGGCAAAGTTGAGAGCGACGACGGAGCGGGTGGCATTAATATGTGCGTATGGGACGCGGATACACTCGCTGGCTACAAACGTAAAGCATGAGGCTTCGCAAAGTTCAGATCGGTTGCACTGTCGACCGGCTACCACACGAGCCGTGTAAAAAGAAGCCGAGATCAAAACCATTTGCTGTCGCAGTGGCGTTGAAAGTTTGTGTAGAGCAGAATGCACTGTTTAAGGTGCAATGTTCGTTTCGGAAATTCAGAGGGCGAGCATTATTTGCGAGAGTGCCATGTATTGTCAAAAAGGAATGCATTCGCAAAGCTGAATTCTCCTTGGAATCGTCGAGAACTGGTGGGAGTTGAGACAGGTTTACATGTAGCGAACCTACCTATTTAGTGCGTACGGAACGTACTCATTTGTGAATGTACTCTTCTATTCCACATGTGCGGGAAATATAAATGTCGCGCGTCTTTACTTTTATGCCTTGCGACATGACCACTGCAGGTATTCGAGGCAGTCCACCAACTTGACGGTAACTGAGGGCTGCTCGTTTCGATCCAGAATCATGGTAATTTTCAGCCTCATGGCGGGACTGCAGTCCCTGTGCTTCACCTAAAGCATACCCTCCTCACTGTGTAGACGTCCACACTCGGACATGCAGTCGCAGTAGGCCAAGACGGCATGGACCTAGTCGCAATATTACTTACCTGGTAAGGTGGATGAGCTTGGGAATCACCACAAACTTAACCACATGGGCAAATCGTAGTGGGGTTCCAGAGCCCGGGTGACGAAAAATGAATCATATCTAAGCCTGAATGAGTGGGCGATGGTATGCAGACTTGACGAGGCGAGGCAAAGGCCAGAAGCAGGTGAAAGGATTGAGTCATCGGCGGTAATCATGATTTGGTACCTCTTAGCATTGGCATGTATATAGACGGAGGAGGTATTGGTATTGCAGGCAGCCAAACAAACTTAAATCCAGCTGTAGTCGCTCCCTTGGGCAAACAAGTTAGTTTATTGGGCAGTTCAAGCACTCGATCTTCAATTGACAACAGGTGCTGTACCTGGCCTCCCAAAAAGGTCTGAAGTCCCAAGCGTCAAGCAGCTTTTCTCCATCCATATACCGTGAACCATCCCACCTTGTACAAAACAAACTCTGCGCAAGCCAACCAGCAGACAGACAGCTTTGCTTCATACATCTTCGTCACCACTCTCACCATTCTACTCGCATCAGCGACCGGGAACCAGACCCCCGACAGCATCATGGCCGTTCGAGCCCAGTTCGAGAACTCTAACGAGTGAGTGCCTGTACCCCGCCAAAGCTACCCTTGGTGTCTCCATGGCGCAAAGAGCCCCGCGGTTGCTGATTATGTGACTCTACTTTCCAGAGTTGGTGTCTTCTCGACGCTCACCAATTCCTACGCTCTGACGGCTATTGGCGCCAGCGAGAACTTTTACAGGTACGTGATGCACTCATTCCGAGCACTTTGCCGTCGTGTCGCACCTTCATACGGCACGTGAGGCGTGCCCGGCGCATGTTGGACCCGCGGAACAGACACAGACTCTTGCATGCATTGATCCCTTTGGATACCCGCGACTGACAATCCTGTTCCTCTCGACAGTGTATTCGAAGCCGAGTTACAAGATGTCATCCCCATCTGCCGTACCACAATCGCAGGAACCCGCATCATCGGGCGACTGACAGCTGGGTAAGAAGATTTCTCCGTGCCTCTGCGCTCAGTGGCGGCCATCGCCGGGCTACAAAGCTGAATAGCAGCTAATCAGTCCTGTCCGACTTCGCTAGAAACCGCAAAGGTCTATTAGTACCCACCACGACAACAGACCAAGAGTTACAGCATTTGCGCAATTCCTTACCCGATGAGATACGGATCCAGCGAATCGAGGAGCGGTTATCAGCACTGGGCAACGTCATCGCCACGAATGACCATATCGCGCTGGTCCACCCTGACCTGGAACGAGAAACGGAGGAGATCATCGCAGATGTGCTCGGTGTCGAGGTATTCCGCCAGACAGTCGCAGACAACGTACTTGTCGGCAGTTACATGTCTTTGAGCAACCGGGGCGGTCTCGTCCACCCCAAGACCAGTATTCAGGATCAAGATGAGCTGTCATCGTTGTTACAAGTACCGCTCGTTGCCGGTAGCGTAAATCGTGGCAGCAATGTGGTGGGTGCGGGCATGGTCGTCAACGATTGGATGGCCGTGACGGGTCTTGACACCACTGCCACCGAACTGAGTGTCATTGAGAGTGTGTTCCGACTGGGCGAAGGTGCTGCTCCAGGAAATATCAATACAAACCTCAAGAGTACGATGGTCGAGTCGTTCTACTAAGCATTAGACCAGGCTTTTAGAGAAGGTCTATCAAGAATTCAGTTCTCTATATTTACGGTGTGTTTCGAACCTGTGAAGTTTGCGAGGTGGAGTAGTTGAATGTCTTCTGAATAAGATCAAGCTGATGGTCTTTGAAACGACTAAGCTTTTCGTAAAATTGACATAGTATATGGTGTATGCGTTCGCTAAGATTATAACGGAAGTGACGTACTGTGTTACTATGATGAGATGATTGAGATGCACTGTTTATATATGTGTAGCTAATAGGAGTGGCCATCAGCGTGTCTATGAGTACACGTGCCGCCTCCTAGACTTTGCACTCACTTTTTGGACATCTACCTCATGGAATTAACGATGGACACGTTAGCAGACAGGTCAAAACGATTGCAAGGCGGGTCATTAATCCTGATACGTTAGGTACACTACGTCATGCATCAAATTTCTTGTTCAGAGCAAGCATGAAAGTGTGGCGGTCATGTCAAGATGCGCACATTCTACCTAGATTGGTGGTGTGGTCAGTGCATTCGTTCGAACTGTAGTACGACTGCTGAGTTTGGTACACATGAATGCTGTCGTGTTATGTTGGGTACACCATGTATCCTGACGGCAACGCTCAACTGGAATCGCCCTGGCTTGTGTGGAACCAGGTGATCAGCTCTTGACGTCGACCTGAACGTCTGAATCCCGTCTTCGGACATGTTTCTAGGTGCAAAGGTGATGGGCGGTATGGGCGCATGCCTGTGGCAGGCTGGTAAGAGACCGACTCTCTTTTAACGTGTTCGGTCTTCGCTGCCTAGCCCATGTTTGAATGGACACCTTCATTCGCACACAGCTGGTACGTTTGCTGTAGACTCATCGAAGAAGCTCTATCCTTGATTTTCGACCAGTCCGGAGCCTCAACACCCTCGCCGTTGGCTGAAGGAGCTGACACGACGCGACGTCGCCCCGCCGAGTTGCTTAGCCAGCCCAAGCCAGAGCAAGCGTTCCCCTGCGGTGGAGTAGAACCCGGCCAACGGGCTGCTGGTGCTGCCTTTATTATTTGTTTTTTCCTGATTCAACGGCCCTTAGTCTCTCGCCCAGCGTCAGACAACGATCCTTCACGTCCTCTCGGCTGTCTCTGTTGTTTTCTGTATTGTTTCTAGATGTGTCTCAGCCGTTCTGTGCGCCTGCCGTGTGTCCGACCTCATCACTCCAAATACTGGCTCCGCATGAAGTCTGATTACAAGGAGTTGATTGTACTTGATGCGAAACATCTAGTTTAGAAGAACGACCCCTGACCGAATATCCCTGAATAGGAATCTGCTTTTTGATTTACTTCCCAGCTCGGCGGACCAATATCACGCAATGCTAAAGGCCGTACCACCCTCTCCTTTGGGGCTCGCACCGCCAATAGAGACCGACCGTCGTGAGGGAAGACAAATTGGAGAAGATGTAAAGACACCTGTTTACGAGTCATTTGAGACAGCGTCACCAGTATCGCCAAGTCGCTCGCCCCAGGGCTACAGAACACAGATCTCTCCAGATCATTCACAACATAGGCGGCAGCTGTCAACCCCGAATCTCAAAGACAAACGCACCAGCGGCCTCGTTCTCTCACCCACGCGCGCCCACATCAGGCACCAGTCCCAAGACATGTCGTTTACAGGTGATGGGCGTGAAAGACGCTCGCCATCGCGGTCTCCCGCGCGATCTCCGGGTCAGTATGATGGCAGTGGTTGGGGATCACCCGGCTCCTTCCGCGAGTCCCGCGGCACAACACCCGTAACGACGACACCCAAGAACTCGACACAAACTCGCCTCGGCTTTTTGGCTTCTTCCGTGTCGGCTTTCACATCTCGCATGTCTACGCAACCCCAAACACCGGTTCGAATCGGCGACAATCTGTATGATCTCGATGTCGAGGCAGCACTCTTCTCCACCTCGCCATCGGACCGTGATACCTTTTCCCCTGCCGCCTACAAAAACTTACAGACAAATGCAGTCGGCCTTCTTCGCAGGATGCAGTCGGCCTATCGGGAGCGGACAAACATGCTCAACGAGGTCCAAGCCGAACGTGAAGCGCAGAAGGAAGAAGTAGAGGAGACAGAGCTTCGGATTCGACACTATAAGAACCAACTTGAGAAAATGGCGGCCAAGGCTTCGGAACAAGAGAGAGCGATGCAACAGTTCGTAGCCGAGTTACAGGCTGAAAAGCGAGCTCGCCGTGAGGAGCAGGCAAGAGCTGAGAAGTTCTTCCGCTTGGACGAGGCTAGTGAAGATTTGGAAGTGGAGGAAAAGGACAAGCGGAACAGATGGAGAGAAAGTCACGGCACTGTCAAGTCCGACACCAGTATGGACACAGATAATGAGGTTGAGAGCGCCGAGAACGAAAGCATATTCTCGCGGTGTCGAAGCCCCACGGCTATGACCATCGCCACAGAGAATGAATTAGTTGAGACAAGGCCGTCGTCTGCGATGGATGTCCACGTAGCAAAACAAACCACACCGAAACCGAAGCCGGCGCCACAGTTCACAACACTACAGCGGTTAGTCAAGGGCATCTCGGCTGTCAAGGAAGAAGGCGTAAATGAGTCCGGGGCAGCTCGCTGTCGAAACTGCCAGGGGAGGGACTCAAGCGTGGCGTGGGACACCGTTAGCTTACTCCGGGATGAGAACACGGTGCTCAAGTCTCGCGTTGCTTCTCTTGAGATTGCCGTGGAAGGAGCTTTGGATGTTGTCAATGGTGTGGGAGTTGTCGTGAGAGGACATAATGTACTAGAGGTCTAGACACTTAAGTGCTCGGACCTAAATGACCAATCGACGATGAAATGGAAATCGTCGCAGCAGATGCTAACGAGAGGTTTCGAATTTCTCGAAGTTTCTCATAAATTACATGGATCGATCAGTGATGACAAATGCGCTTAACTTTTAACGGACAGACAGATAAGGAGGTCATTCTCAAGGTTCTGCATCAGTGTCTTCTTCATTTCACTTGTTTCTGGCGGGATATTAGGCCCATCTTGATTGTTCGTGAGCACATGATAGGACTACATGGCGCCGTTGACGGCCGACCGCTGGAGTTCGCTTGGTCATGCTCTGACTATACTAATCAGTTGTCCTGTATTTTCAAGAAACGGAATCAAGACAATTGGTATATGCTTTCTTTAACACGAGACTTTCATGTTCGAGTAGGTGCTCGCTTACTCCAATTTATGCTTGTCTTTGCCTTTTGGGGGCTCTAGCGTTTACGATTTAAGCCCTCACGGTTTGGGGAGCTTACTCGCATATAGGACAGTTTCACTGATTGGCATTGACTTGATAGTTCAGAGCATCGCCTTTGGATCCCCACAGCCAGCCGTCGTTTGATACATGCGAACGAAGCCGAAATTTCAGCCTTCAGTAAGACGAGATAGTATGTTCTAATCTTTCGTCTCTTAACCTCTCTAGATACCAAGCGATCCTCATGCTTCTAGTGAGAAGGGTCCAGAACATAGAGAAAGCATCCGTGGGGATGGATATTCGGTGAAAGCCAGAGAGATTGGGGTTTTTTGACTGGCGCAGTTCTGCAGCAGCAGTTGTACATTTGGTATATACAGTAATTATACTGGGCGTTCCTCGCAATCAGGTGTATGTGCTGTTTTGTCTCATCCTCGCCTCGCTTCGCCTCATTTGTCCTTATCCATCATCAATGGTGGCTGTCGCCGGGGTGGTCGTCCTTGGCTGTCAGCTGCTCATAGCCGAGATATATGGTAAAGGCAACGGTGGCTATGCCGAGGCCGGGGAAGGCGCGCTTGAATCGGTTCCATCGCGAGAAGATACCGGTGTATCGCCAGGCCTCACTGTGTCGTGGTAAGCATTGGGCGGGGTGGGCAAAGAGGGAGAAAGACAATGGCAACTGACGCTCGCTCCCAGGGGTCGTAGCGCGGCTGACCGGCAGCCTGGGCAAACTTCCTGGGGTCGAAGCCGGTGATGTTGGGCTTGGGGTTGTGGGCGGCTCGGCGTATGCTATGGTCTCTAGGTTAGCGATGGATGGGGGACACCAGGCAGATTTTGCAGAAGGGGAGAATACAGGGATATGCAGTAGATTGACACACCTTGTGGGATACATCGTGAGGGATAATGAGGCATGTGACAGGAGAGCGGGGAGATTGATGTCGTGATTGTAGAGCTTGAAGCTACACTCTCTGTCGTCCATAGAGCTTCAATTGGCCTGTGAGTTGTCTGGAGTCATTGGATCCCATGGACATGCAGGTCGGTGGGACTCACGATGAGGTCCGCCAGTTGTTTGCAAGTGCCAGACTCAGATTTCAAATGCCAGAGAGCAGACTACCTACCTAGGTACTATACCAACCATGCGTCAGGTACCCTTCCTGCGCAGTCTGGCCGCACATGTACTTAGGAGCATATCCCTTCATATGTAGCCAGAGCTGTGTTGCAGTTGAGTGAACTCACGCAGCGACAGGACATAGATTGTCACCACTGTGCACCGAGCCAAATCGCGACTGCACCACCTCCCGTCCCGCCAAGCGCAGTCACGCACCTCTTCGACCTCACCCATTCCGTCTGAAGGCCACACACACCCACGACATTGCTGAACTACACTCGACACAACACCCAGCTAGGAGCCGATTATCTACTTATCCTGGGCCTCCTGTTGTTGTCGTTGCCGCCAGCACACTAATCCATCTCCATCACCGACGTCTCCACGCCCAACACCATACCACATCACAACGACACCACTACACGACAGCCCGAGTATCTTCATCAGCACCGTCCACACTCGGCGCAACACCGATTACGTCTGCGCGTCAAGGGGCTGCCTACACCCATCTCACAATCGTTCCGACCTCTGTATCGACAGATAGTGACCCAGGCGCAGCAGCGCAGTGCGAGCCCATTTTGCCCTGCACCACGAGGGCATCCCTCCATGCTTGCGGCAGTCGCCGACTGTGCTCACACCTGCCCATGCCACCGCCATCACCCAACCTCTCCGCTCCTCCGCCTTCCCGCATTAAACACACCAAACACGTCAATCCAACCGCTCTGAGGACCCTCTGCTCTTCACACTGGCATCCGCAATGGGTCCCCAACGCTACGGCGGTGGCCCACCGGCCATGACACCCTACCAACACTTCCCCCAGCAGCACCCCGCCACTTCGCACGCTTCGCATCAGCCTGCCTCTCTCGCAAATGCCCCCTATCTGACCTCCCAGCTAAGTCCCTTTGCGGCCAATGGTCTGGGTTTAGGGAATGGCATGGGCGTGGGTGGCAGCTTCGGTGTCGCTGACCAGACGGGCTTCGCCAGCCAGGCCGCTAGAACCGGCTTCCAGCACGGCGCCCAGCTGCAGCAACAGCAGCAACATCATCCCCATCAACAGTCCCACAATATGCCGGGCGAGCGAGGCGCAAGAGGCGCTGGCGCTGGCAAGAACAAGATACGCGAGGTCTGGAAACACAACTTCGATGAGGAGATGGCTCTCCTCATGGAGCTGGCTGAGGACTACCCCTACATTGCTATGGTACAACGAGTCTCTAGATACTACGTGTGACACCTGAAGATGCTAACCACTGGGCTATCCAGGACACCGAATTCCCTGGAATCGTTGGTCGCCCCATGGGCAATTTCCGCGGCAAGAGCGATTATCACTACCAATGTCTCCGTGTCAATGTCGACATGCTCAAGGTCATCCAGATCGGTATCAGCATCTTCAACGAGAAAGGCGAGACACCTGCCGATCGATCACACAATCTGCCTGCGGAGAGCGGCCCTGGCGCCAGGCGAAACATCCCCTTCGCTTGGCAGTTCAACTTCAAGTTTGCCCTCAAGGAGGACATGTACAATCAGGCATCCATCGAGTCCTTACAGACCGCTGGCATCGACTTCAACTTATTGGAGCGCGACGGTATCGACCCCCATAAGTTTGCCTCCCTTTTCATCGTCTCTGGCTTTGTGTGCTTCGACAACATAAAATGGCTGTCGTTCCATGGTGGTTATGACTTTGGCTATCTGACCAAACTGCTATCGGATACCAAACTTGCGAACGATGAAAGTGAATTCGACAAGGTCATGAAGAAGTGGTTTCCTGTAACGTACGATGTCAAGCACTTGATGAAATACGCTGTCAAGCTCCACAACAGCGGGATGATGACTCCGACGGACCCCGCCTCGACAGAGATCCTCCAGAAGTTCGAGCAGAAGTCTGGATTGGAGAGCATAGCGGAGGCCCTCAAGATTAAGCGTCATGGAGTGGCCCACCAAGCTGGCTCTGATAGTCTGCTTACCGGCAAGGTATTTTTCCAATTGCGCGAGAGGATATACAACGGCGAGATTTCAGATGACCACGTAGGCAAGATCTGGGGTTTGGGCTTCAGTGGTATGGAGGTGCCCGTTGTGTCTCAGCAGCAGTCAACACATGTTGACAGTACACCCGGCGGGACAAACGGTACTACTAATGGTGGGCCATCAACACCCTCTACCGTCTCTGTGGGCCTAGCAAGCACGCCCGCGGCACAATCTCATAATGCCAACGGGTTGGGTACGGGGCCGATGACCCCCGGAGGCGGCGGTGGCGTGTTTGGTCAGTTTCACTTCCCTCCTAATGCGAGATAGAATCCGTTAGAGGGAAGCGTTGCCGGCCGGCCTCGTTCTTCTGTCTCTCGTAGACGTCGACGTGACCAGCAGCACATGCGCCATTTATCTGAACCTCGAGGAAACAATGCCCCAACGTATTCATGGCCTCATACTCCTACAGCCAATCCTCATGTGCCGGACTTTCACGTGCCAGCAGCTGCCCTACCCAATCCTCTGCATTTGAACACGGAGGGCAGAGATGGGTCATTCGCAGGCTCAGACAGATCTCAGTACAGCTTTCAAAATTACCAGTATCCCTCCTGAAACGCATCGGCCATAGTCGTGCATTGTGATTTGTTCTCGCATTCACTAGCCGGAGGTCTGGTTTCGTAACGCCTCATGGAGTCCTCGTCTCGCTTTCCTCTCGAGTCTTGCTTATTTCGTCCGACAACATATCGGTCGATTTTTCATCCGCAGCTCCTTTTTCAAAGCCCAATAACCAAGAGTTACGGAAGCACTCAAATTCCGACGCGAAATGGAGCTCGTCCACATTGCATCTTCTGTGTCCTCTCGGTGTCTTTCGGAAAGCGCAATTATTTCGGTCCACAGGTCACATTATTCTTCGTCTGGTCGTCTCGGACAGTGATCACTTGGTCAAAAATGGGGTGGATGGGCAGGTGGCGTTGACGTGTGTTTTCTCTCTATCTCTTTAATCCATGGCACATAATGGCTCGGTGTTGGCTGGTTCTTTGAGGCTGGTGCGAAATTTGATATCGGGCTTGATCGCCGGTGTACTATGTAGTTCTAAATTATTACAAAGGTTGGGCGATTTGCATGGGTGGTGCGCTGCGTATTGAATGGCTCCGGCGGTCGGTACGTCCAGTGGTCTAAAATATAATGCGTCCCTAGCTCCTGACTTTGGCTATCATGCGTGTGCTTTTCTCCGTCTTGTATGCAGAGGTGATTTGTTGGTCGTAGTTCTTGGATCGTGAAGAGAGTGGTGAGAGTAATGGAGGTGAATTGATGTGCTTCATCTGCCTCTACTCTAAGCATCGTTTAAATCGCTTCTCGGCTCTCATACATTTGAAGTACCGTCAAGGAAGTGGTTAGCTTGCATGCATATAGTCGTTATGCCATATCCATCGTAGGTGATATACGGTAAGGTATCGAGTTTGACCTGTCTTCTCTTATGCTTGTCAACCCTTCCTGTTCTGGCTCAGTGTCAATAGGTAGTGTACCAAAGATTTTCTACGTCGGCAATTGTCATATAGGTAATACATCGGCATCTGTCGCTAAGTAGGCGAATCGACGATCAATTTCATTTGATAACTGCCTGCACACAGAAAGCAAATAATTCGACTGGCTCGTATCCCATCGACACGGTCGAGATGAAGCCATCTGGGTTAAAAGTCCTGTAGACCCCCTGCCAAATAACGCCACGCTTCCATTCCCATACCCATCTCGTATCTCCTAGTTAAGGTCGATAATGCCGTTGTTCCCATGCTGTAACAATACAATGTCTTTTCTTCTCTCATTTCCTTATCTTCTTCCCGCGGAATATCGATTGCTGATGATCATGATTTTGGCGATGATAATTTCTGAATGCAATATGTGCATTATAAGCAGCTACGGGCCCAGCCTGATTCCTTCCGGGTCCGTCGAGTGAATGATATTTTAGCAAAGCAGTCATTATGTGATATAGACCTTCTTCAAGCGGTCCATGCTATAAACCTCGCCAGTTCGAAGGTCCTTCACTTGGCCCTCGAGGAGACCGGCTTTCTTTGCGTACTCCTCAAGTCGGGCCTTGCCGTATGCACGGTTGTTTGGGAGAAGTAAGAGATCTGGCTCGACATGACTCTTACTGTGCAGAGCGTGAGGTACGTTGCGGGCAAGCTCGTTGAGCTCAGTGCTGCAGATGGGGCATACGCTCGTGGCGAGTGATAGACTCGTGTGATGTGAAGGTGCCGCTGCAGAGTTTGGATGCTTGGAATGGCACGCGGGTGTCTTCAATGCTGAAAGTCCCGATGAGAGGGCTACGTGTAAGAGCGGGATAGGAGTCAAGCCTAGCAAAGTGTTGTGTGTAGTTGTGAAGAGATTAGCAAGCATCTCCCACCTTGCCGGTGCGTAGAGCTTCTTGTAGGCCGGGATAAGGTCAGCGCTATCTGGGGACATACCGAGAAGACCACAAGCCTGAAGAACTTCTTCGTGGTATGTATCTCGGTATGGGAATAGGTATTTCCTGGCGTGTATCAAGGCCTCGTCGGGCTTGGTATGCCCACGCTGCCGGACAATCTCGATATACTGTTGATACCTCAGCATAAACTCGAGATTGCTCTGTCAAAGCATGGATGCATTAGCTTATATAATTTGAACGATGTCAGGCGTATACATGTCAGGCTTACATCCATCTTGCGCAGCTCCTTCTTCGTGTCTCCCGCAGTGCACCAAGCTAAGGCTTCTGTCACACTGCCGTTGAGCAGACACTGCCTGATGCGGTCCATCTGCTCAAAGGTGTCAACATCGACGAGGAGCTCAATATGTCGCTGCTTAGCGAGGGCTCTCGCGCTGTCGATGTAGCCCTGACGTAATAGATAGTCGACCAAGAGGCGATCAAGGCGAGCCCTGCTCCAGTGCTCGTACTTCACATCGTCGACGGAATACATGCCGAAGAGGTCATTGAAATGGCTGACCCGCGCAGCTTCGTGCTGATGCAGCTTAACCTCCTCGTCTGAAAAGGCTGTAAGTTTTCGCTTGACACCACGCATGCGGGTGATCATCTGGTCGAGGGTCTTGAGGACATCTTCCTGGGAGACACTGCCGTTGACACTGTCCGATGCGGTCTTCTTGAGCGTGTCCTTGACGAAACTCTCGTCTTTCTTGACCTCAAATCGTGCAGATCTCAGGTTCTTATGCAGAAGCTCGACGGGGAGTTGGAGCAGAGTTTGGTCCTAGTACAGAAGAGAAGGTTAATAAGATTGGAGGTAGTGCTGGTTAGGGTGGTTAGAGAGTATTACCAGTAGGAGATGATTGGCATGGTCGAGCTTGGCGCTCTCGTGGTCCCCCATGGCTGCTGCAGATTAGACTGAAGTGGGCGTAGTGTTGGGTTGACGTTGATGTTGACGATGATGTTGGAATTGCGACGACGGCAAGTTGTCTCGGGTACCTTATCTTGCTGGGTAGCCGGGTGCTGTAGGGAATCGACAGGGGGTATATGCCGCCGTAGCTCGCCACGGGGTGCCATGCCGAAGACTCCACTTGGCTGCCGGACGCTGAAACTTGAAACCGAAGAGCTACCACCTACCGCCATCAACAGCGGCTTGTACACTCGCCTCACTATATTTTTCATAGCTTGACTTGCACAGGAGCGATTGGTTATCATCACATGTCTGGAGCAAACAACGGATGTCTCGGGCTTGAATATCCTGCAGGCCGACCATCACCACGGCAAGCTCCCACTCGTGAATGGAGAAGCATACCGTACCTACTCGACCAAATAAGTGTGGCCATGGACAAGTGATGCCCCCAGAGCAACATGGCGTTGATCTAATAAGCTCTGCGCTAATTAACAATTGTCTAACGAGGTCTTTACTGATGGAACTATGGCCAAGGGGGTATATGTTTGTTTTGGGCTCATGTTAGGACTTCCACTATGTTGAATTTATTCAACCGGCTTATACCAAATACGCTTTGCCATTTTGAAGGGCCATCACAACATTGAAGCTCTTCACGGCATGGTGCTTTCAGCACCCATAAAGGTCTGTGTCTTAATAGGAAACCAAACCCCTTTGTTGGATGTCTATCAGTTGTTTACTCGGGCTATTATACGGGCGTGGAGAATTGAAATACATACCTACCTACCTGACCTACATACATATGTACATGCATATACTTAATCAGATCTATTTTTGTGGTTACCGTATGTACAGAGAATGTGTGGGGCTGGAGCAGGCAATGTAAGTACATACCTAGACGTGCTCAATTGGGGAGACAGGTTGCGTCTGGAGAGTCACTCGCAGTCCTGCATACGGCATGCATCTCGGTACCTGGCTGTCATCAGGTCCTTGCTAATCCAACTTCCTGAGAGGTAGCAACCAGGCTGGTTGAAGAAATGGGGTGGGCGATGCAACAGTCATGCTTCCACTTGAGTCTGCACAACCACCTCCTTCAGGCATGTCGGCGTGGTCTTTCTTAGCATAGGCACATGTAGATGTTGTTATTCGGCCATATCAGATAGGTACATCTAGATAGACGGCAGCCTCGCAGCTGAGCTTTCGTTCCTGTGCAACAGGCCACTCACAGTTCTGATATGTGAAGTGCAGAGGAGGCATTGGCAGGTGCTGGCAGAGGAAAGGAGTGGACGTGAATGATGTGGTGGGGGTTGCCAGGCGGGGCCATCGCCCGTCGCCATAGCCTCTGCAGCCCAGGTGGTACCTAAGGTAATAGCGGGCGACCTAGCCGAAAGCCTGGAGGGTGGCCTGGGCGTCATCTGGTCTCAGGCATCCCAGCGCCGATGTCTACATGCCTCTTCACATCGCCAGTGAACCTGCCGAACTCTTGACTTCCTCTGCAGATAAAGCATCCGCTCAAACACAAAGGGACCATCAACCAGGCACGGCGACTCCAAGAAACCCATTCCGAATCTGTCAAGCTTCCTGGCCGGGTGTTACCGTTTTCCTATTTCCGATCTTCACGATATTTGCGATCCTGGACTTTTCATTCCCCATTTCGCTCAGTCCATTCAAGCTAAGGCAGACAGAGGCACGTGAATCAAGTCATCTGATCGGAATCTAAGGTACGTAGGTTAGGACTCCGTTTTATCACTTCACTTTCAATCACCTTCTGCACTTCCACTGCCTCCCTACCGCCGCCATCCTTTTCGCCATGTACACATCGTGCCCTGCTCAGACCCATCCACCTGGGCCTGCCTTGGACAAGACTTTCCATTGCATCAGGATCAGACACTTGGTCGCAGCAATGTCATCCTGCCATTGAAGGAAATTGCATGCGCCTCGAGTTCGAGGCAAAGGTTCCGGGACCCTTCCGACTTACATGAAGCATGTCGATGTCGATGATATGTGTCCAGGACAATACCAATACATGCAATGCTACCCTGATCATAGATTGCATGTCTCTCTGTCTCTTGTCACGTCCAAACCGCTCACACCCAACCCCGATAATTTTCTGATCTAGATCCCTCGCCGCGTCTCCCCACGTGGACACTCAATGCGAATGACCAACTCTGCATACCGTCCTTGAGATACATAAATTTTAGATGCATCCTGACAATCGATACGATCTTGTCAACATGCCATCTCCTGAATGAATGTTTCAACACTAACCTGCATAGGCGTTTCCACAGTCCATCCGATTAAGACTCGCACTTGTGGGAGTGTGCTACAAGAGCTACAGCCCGACGGCTCTTGCTTTGCCTGGATTGAGCCACTATGGAGACCAACGGCTTCACGGCGGAGTCGCTTCTCGACCCTCTCACACATGTTAATCAGATGAATCGTGAGCAACTCACCGCCATGGCTGAATCAGCTATGGCCGATCATCAACACGACTACAGCACATCAGCTCCGTCGAGCCCCACCCAGAAGCGGAAGCGTGGCGGACCGGATTCTTCACCAGACTCGCGACGTTCAAAGCGCAATATGTCATCGTCGGCTATGTCGAGCGCCCAGAACCCCCCATCTGCTGCCTATGTTGAAGGTGCCGTAGAAGCGGCTCGTCAAGCTGCCCAGGCTGCCCAAGCGGCCGAGGCTGCAACCCATGCGGATCTTGTTGCCCTTCAGCAGGCTACAGCCGAGCGTCACGAGGCAACAGACCTTGCCAGTGTATCAAGTACGGCAGCAGCAGCACTCAACTCCATCTACCCGCACATACACATCCCTCAGACGACCGAGGCAGAGTTCGCTGCCCAGGCCAGTGCTGAAGCAGACCATCACGACCACCATGAGTCAGCCTACAATCACAATGATATGCTGCAGTCACATGAGCTCCCTGAATCGTCACCCAGCGATGTACCACATCATATTCAGAATGGTGCGAGGTCGGCCCACCAGCCATACACTATGCCGTCTTCGTCCAACCTCCCGAAGCCTACTGTGGGCTCCGAAGAGTGGCACAAACTGCGAAAGGACAACCACAAGAATGGTAAAGAAGCAAATGCAGTTCATGCCCTTGTGGTGTTCATGCTAATAGTATCACAGTGGAGCGTCGCCGTCGAGAGACAATCAACGAGGGCATCAATGAGCTGGCCAAGATCGTGCCTGGCTGTGAGAAGAACAAGGGTTCCATCCTGTCGCGTGCTGTCACCTTCATCCAGCAGCTGAAAGACAACGAGGCTAGCAACATCGAGAAGTGGCAGCTGGAGAAGCTTCTCACTGAACAGGCTCTCCAGGAACTCAGCAGATCCAACGACAAACTGAAGCAGGAATGCGAGAGAGCTTATCGAGAGGCACAGGCCTGGAAGAACCTGGCCCAGAGCGCCGGCCTCGAGCTTCCGCGATCGCCTAGCGAATCATGAAGCTGGTGCAGGCAATAATGGGACGATGAGAGTTTATGGTGCAAGCAATGCATCGTGCGAATGGATGCAAGCCGCCTGCTTAAAGTTCTACGAACAGAGATAAGCGAGCTGGGATTGAGGTGTACTTCTGCACCGTCCTTGGAAGGATATTGAGTAGGGTGGCAGTGAGGAACACCAATCTATATGATCTTCGCCACGGACGTACTCATGGCAGAGGTCTCAAGGGGAGCCGGCACCAGACACTCATGCACGAGATGGATCATCAGGGTTGATTTCATAGCCCCAGGAGCAAGGCGTATGAGGTTGTTTATGATAGAGAAAGCAGGGCGGATAGGCTGAGAGTCTCCTGGAATCAACAAATGGCTTCAGGTTTTAGGCGTTACGGACAGCTATCTCCCTATGTGCCAGAGTGGGAGAACCAGAAGAGGGCTCGGCATGGACATGGGTGATACTGATGTCTTGAGTTCGTATATATTATACCCAAGCCTTTCGTGTCTGTATTTGTAGCTACCGGCACACAATACAAGTAGCTAATCGTAGTGCCCCAAAAGATTCAAAAGGACTTCAGTTCAAATGTGTCAGACACTGGACAGAATGAGAGATACGCAGTGGGTTCGTTCTCGCAGTGTGGACAGGCTACATAGAAGTTGCATCTGACGTTAGTTGAGTTTAGCAGCCAGAAAGGGTCAACGAGGGCAAGTTTGAGTCAAGAAGGTCGAGAGATGCATCATGGCAGGCCATCCTGTGTCTTGTATGCATTTGAAGTGAGTGTGCGTCTTGAATCATGACCCATACCGTAAAATTTTGGGCAGCACTGGAATTTGAAGGCCGCCCCCTCCCATGGCCGGATTTCAGTGTTCCCTGCACTCCACACTAAGACCTGTGTGTGCCTCATAGATCGGAAACCATATAGTGCACACATGAGCATCATAAGACACAATTGAAGAGAAGACAGGCTGCCAAGTATCACAGCTGGGTGACAAAGAGATGGAATGAATCACTGGGACAAGGTGATTGTAGCACGGAACCGTCAGAGGAGGGTACGGAAGGCAAAAGAAACTTGGAAGTCAGAAAGCAGAGGTGCGGCATGGGTGACGGATTTATCGGATGGTTCCATGGTCCAGCGCAGCTGCAGTGGCCACCTGCAGCTACACTGCTACAGCGACCTCCTGTGGGCGCTGATTGCGGAGGGCGCCAGGCGCCAGGGCAGTCGCGCCAGTGATGGCCTTTGATTGCCGATTGCCTCAGAAAATGAGAGCGTCAGGCAGAGGGGGCTAAAAGCGGCCAAGGCTCCGCCGTCCCGCAATTCTTCTTTCCACATCTTTTTATTGCCCAACTCTCTTTGCACCCTCCCCTCCCACAACCACCGTCTCCCAAACCATCTTCTTTTCCCCAGCAATCCATCTTACAACCCACCAGGCCCATAACCTGCGACACGCATCGGACCAACGCTCCTGTTCGCCATCGCGCCTCTGTTTCCGATCGGCCTACTGCCTCCCCTCGTCTGCCCGCACACTTCTGCACACTCTGCACACCCTCTGATTAGGCATCCATCTTGCCATCATTGCCCGTCAGACCACCTTGTCAGACGAGTTCTCCATCGCGACTGTCCTCTGCAGTCCCGCAGCCCTCCCACCTACAGACTCCCACGTAAAAGGGTTTCCGGAACAGCATTTGTTTATGTATCAGCACGACAAGACCGCTGTGTCTAGACACCTTCCCCCTCTCACGCGGCAGTCATTTCGCGTACCGCTGCAACCCTGTAGCCCCAACATCAGTTCAGTCGGCTGAACCCAACAGCGATAGCATCGCCCAGAGTTAATGCCTTCCAACGCCGACAACTGTCTCTCAGTCACCCCTATGTCCACTCCCAAGACCCCTTTGAACGTCTAACCTCGTGTGGCTCCCTCTTGCCCCTCAACCAACGCTCGCCTCCAGATCAGTGCGAATGACGACCTAGTATCTCCCGTGCCAATAGTCACGCAACCTCTCACCCTCCCAACACTTCAGCATTGCCAATAGCACCCACCACCCAGTTGCCCCTCCAATACCGTCATCATGGCTCTCATCAACGTGCGCCGCGACGTCACCGACGCCTTCTATCGCTACAAGATGGAAAGAATCCAGACAAAGATAGAAGGCAAAGGAAACGGCATCAAGACGGTCGTCGCCAATCTAAGCAGCGTCGCTGCCTCTCTTGCTCGTCCCCCGGGATATGTCATCAAGTACTTCGGTTTTGAGCTTGGTGCCCAGACCAACATTGACCCTCCCGATGACCGCTGGATCATCAACGGTGCCCACGACGCCCCCAAGCTCCAGGAATATCTCGATGGATTCATCAACAAATTTGTACTCTGCAAGAAATGCAAGAACCCCGAGACCGACGTAGTCATCAAAGATGGCCACATCATTCTGGACTGCAAGGCCTGTGGCCAGCGCACCGATGTCGATCTCCGCCTCAAGCTCAGCGGCTTCATCTTGAAGAACCAGCCCAAGAAGGGTGGCAAGAAGGACAAGGCCGAGCGCAAGGCGGCCCGCAAGGCCAAGCAGCAGGCCCAGCAGAATGGTGGCAAAGAAAACGGCAGTGGTAGCGGTGCTGAGGTCTCCGAGAATGGTTCCAACGACAATGAGGAGAATGAGGAGAACGGCGCTGGTAGTGACGACGAGTTCACCCGCAAGATCAATGCTGCAGCCGAGGTTATTGACGCCCCCACTGAGGTCAAAGACGAAGAGTGGGCTGTCGATATGTCTGAGAAGGCCGTCAAGGCTCGTCAGAGCCAGCTTCCCGACCAGTTCCGTCAGAAGCTCGCTCTTGGAGCTGGCGGTGATGACGAGGACGAAGATGGCGAAGGCGGTGGCAACACTGTCTACGATGCCCTCGGTGACTGGATCCAGGAAGAAGCTGAAAGGACTGGTAGCATCAACAAGGTCGATGATATTCAAGTTTATGTTAAGGCCAAAGAGCTTGGTATCGAAGGTAAGCACAGGACTGTGCTCGTTCTCGTACAGACTCTATTCGACGAGAATATCATCACGCAGATTCCCAAGCGCGCTGGTATGCTCAAGCAAGTAAGCACACCATGACGTCCAACTTTTCTCCCTGTTGTTATTAATCCCCAATAGATGGTTACATCGGAGCGCCACGAAAAGGCCCTGCTCGGCGGTGTCGAGCGACTCTTGTCGGCCCTCAGTAAGGAGCATCCTGACCTTATGAACAGCGACAAGATTGTCAAGATTCTTCACCAACTGTACGACAAGGATCTCGTTAGCGAGGAAGTCGTGACTAAGTGGGGCAGCAAGGCCAGCAAGAAGTATGTCGACCTTACAACCTCGAAGAAGATTCGCCGCGCCGCTGAGCCGTTCATCAAGTGGCTTGAGGAGGCAGAGGAGGATGAGTCTTCAGGCGAGGAGTAAGCAGCCAAACATCGCTTGCTAATTTGGCTCCATGGCAAAACTGTCGGATATGGGAAATATCCTTTTACGCAATGTCCACTATTGTCTCAGTGGGCGCTCTCGCTCGCTGCGTTCATGGGGGTTGTGTTTCTTCTTCACTTCATAATCAGAAAAGGATAAGAAAAGCACACCTTGTTTGTTCTCTTGTTGTTTTCCATCAACCCGACCAAGACCTGCCTTTCCTGTGGTCGACGATACCAGCGAAGCTCAGTCCATTGTCTAGGCACGGTTCTTGGGGTCATAGTTTGTTGCTGTAGTCTTAGAAATAGGAAAATCACCACTTCGCTCTCACAATACTATGTTTGGGACCTGGGCGATGCACAAATCATTGAGTACCACCACTCAGTGGGTTAATTGTTGAAATGTACTGTGCGTTTCCAGGAGTAAATCGTTGCCGAAAATAAGTAGGAACGTGCTTACTGCCAGACTTTATCTATTGAAATCTTACTTCTAGCAAAAAAACCCATGTCAAATCTAAACAAGTAAAGAGTCAAGGAGTACTATCTTCGTTACGAACTCGCCAAAGGGATAAGTTCCACGGTTCCAGCAATGAATGGCAAAGTCGCTCGAATGAACTATCCTCGCACATCAATGAATGCTCTCCACTCTGCGCTATATCATGATACAAATGCCTGACAATTCTAATTCAGAGGCACAATCCATATCCTCTCCTTACCCCAACAGCAACAGAGGAATACCCTGTTTACAAATGACACTCTATTCACATCAGCAACATCAAGAGCCTGGCTCCTATGCAAATACATGTATTACTGTATGATTTCTCATCGAGAAGAGTGCACATTGTGACACTGTTGTACCTATATAATATCAAGAACACCATCGTCTGTGCTGTTCTTCCTGCTATAAAAAATACACAGCAACCCCCATAGCCAGGACCAACGTGGGTGTCAAAATGAAGAGCGACTGCTCAAGCCCATTTGTGATGGAAGATCCAAGTGTTGGGATCTGCGCCGAAGACACAGCTGGACCAGCAGATAGTCACCACCAAGACCCGTTGCTCGGTTCTTCGGCTTGTTTGGCTTGTTTGGCTTTTATTTTCCTACTCTTTTCCTCGGCAGCGTGACCTTCTTTGGACTCCCAGAATCCGCCTGTGTCCTGGGCCACGCTCTGGTCTCCCCAGTCGTCACCTGAATACTTGGCTTGACGTTTACCTTTACCGCTGCCTTTGCTGTTCACCGATGATGCTTTGCCGACCACATTATCACCACTTGTGTTCGACGGCACTTTGTTGCTGCCGTTTGAGGCGCTTGAGTAGATAGGACTGGCGACTGGACTGTTCCAAGTTCCCGGGATTGGTGAGAGTTTGGGTGACGAAGGTTCTCCCTCGTTGCCCCATCCACTGTTGTTGTTATCGCCAGTGTTGCCCCAGGTATCGTTGTTCGTATCAGCGTTGTTGTCAGCTGGGGAATCCCAAGTATCATTGTTCCCATTACTGCCGTTGTTGCCCCAATCACCACTGCCGTTGCCCCAATCGCCATTGTCGTTGTTGTTGCCAGAGTCACCCCAACCCGCGTCATTATTTGCGTTGCCGTCGCCGCCCCAAGTGTTAGCATTGCTATCTGGCGCAGCCGCATTATCCCACGAACCACCACCACCACTACCCGCATGGGCGTTGCCATTGTTTGTCGTGGCCCAACCATCGGTGCTGCCGGTATTGTTGTTTGTAGTGTTGTCCCAACCTCCGCCGTTGCTATTCTTGTTTTTATAATTCTTATGGTTACCATTGTTGCTGTTCTGATGTGTGGTATCCCCTCCAGGCTGCGGGCTCGGCTCCTTGCTGCTACTGCGGTCGCTCCAGCGCTGGCCTCGTCGGCTGAGGTCCGCCTGTTCCTTGAGTGCCAACTCCTGCAGAACTTTGCCAAGATTGTGGACAGCCTTCGATGCGGGATCTCGCTTGCTCGAGCTCTTTTTAGAACCCCTGCCGGCGTCCTGAACGCCCTGCGGGTTTCCTCTAGTTGAGTCTCCAGACCGGTTTGATCGGTCCGATCTAATAGCTGGAGATCCATTTGGTGCCGTGACTTCCACGGATGGGATAGGAACCATATTCGAATCCCAGCCTGCGTCACGGTTCTTGTGTCTGGAGTGTGATGGTGTTGGTGAAGTGATGTCGGGGGCTTTCCCATGGCCATTGGACTTCGTCGCTTCTGCTCGAGTTGGCGTGCTGGGTGCCGGTTCTGGTCCCCTTCCTCCTGTCGTGCCGTATCCTGCGTACCATGGATTATTCCAGTGGATGGGATCGACACCAGGCGGGGGTGGTCCACGGTCTGCAACATATGGAGATACATTTTGAGGGTCAATTTGTCCATCGGCAGGAGGGAAACCATTGTACCATGGATTCAGTGTGGGATGCGGCACGCCCACGGGTGTGTTCTTGATATTATAGACCTGTTTGGGGTATAGCACACCAGAGGGGTTACCATAGGCGGGACCATGGTATACACGCATAGTGCCACTACCGTTGTCGTAGAATGCGTTGGGTCGTGGATCGTTAGGAACTTCGACAGCATGCTCGACTTGCATGATGGAGGCGTGTGGTTGCATGAGAAAGTTGGTCTGTCGTACGTCTGCCGCAGAGGAGTGGGGCGCAAACCTGACTTTCTTCTTCTTTGCGTTGCTTCCTTTCGAAGCCTTGACATATCTGACAAGCTTTACTTCCTCTTCAGACTCTGAATCTGCTTCATACAGGTATTCCGCTTTGGGTTCTGAAGCGGAGGACTCATCTCTCTTCTGACTTTTCTTTCCGGCTCTCTTGCCGACTGGTTGCTTCTTATTCTTTTGCTTGTCCTTAATCCCCTTGCCGTTGTTATTTGTCTTTCCTGAGTCCTTGTTCTTTTCGTTCTGTTTGGCACTCTTGGCAGCCTTGGGCTTTGCGCTGTCATCCGTTTCTTCGGTCTCCTCGTCGGTAGTGACAGGCTCATCAGAAGTTTCAGTAACGGCTCCGGTCTCCTCGTCGGTGGTGAGGGGCTCATCAGAAGTTTCGGTGATCTCGGACTCGCTTTCCTCTTTCTTATTTTGCTTCTGCTTCTGCTTCTTCTCCAGCCTCTTGGGGTTATTGTGTTTGGAGGTGACCTTCTTATTGCCGTTCTTTGCATTTTTCTTAGCCAGGTGCTTTGCATGGATGGAAGCTGCTATCTCCTCTTCGGTCTCGTCGCCAGACGAAATAGCATCCTGCTGCTTCGCACCTCTTGCCTTAGCCTGCTGTCCCCGTTTCTGCTTCTTCCGGCCCACAATACACTTGGTGCAAGGACATGTTGGGTCAGGCGCTTCTACTTGTGCTTCGTCGTCATCACTGACCGCTTCGCTCACATCAGTGGTTTCTTCTGTATCAGAATCAACGAAGGTTGGCTTGGACGACTTCAACGCTGACTTGGTCGCGGCAGCGCCGTTGAACCGAACCTGCTTGGCTGGAGCGGGAGCTGGAGCGGGAGCTGGGGCTGGGGCTGGAGCCGATTTGCGTCTGGGCACAGCTATGCTGTAGACATCAGAGCCCGACTCATCGTCTGTGAGGACCTCGAACGAGACCACCGAGCGAAGCGACTTCCGTTTTGGCTGGGGCACAAGATTTTGGCCTAGCATCCACTCGCAGAAAGAATTCGGTGCCATGATGCCAGCATTGGAGGAACGAGGCCAGCTATGAAGCAGTCTACAGGAATCTTTGATGTGTAGAGGCGAACGAACGTGTTCTGGGGCAGGCTTGTGGGGGAGTAGGTAATAGCACCAGTTGTGCCGGGTAAGCGTGCCAGAGTGCTTTACAAGGAGGGGTTACGTGTGCAGGAAGATGAGGAAGGGGAGAAGGCGTTTGGATTGAATCGGATTGGGTCGGCTGCGGCGGTTACGTGTGAGTGAAGATGAGGAAGAGTAGCAGAAGGCGTCAGGATTGAATCGGCTGCGTTGAGCAGCAGTAGGGGCGTCCTAACGAAAAGGCAGTGGGTGGGATGGATGTAGTTGTGCGTGGCCGCAAAGGTCGGTAAACGCAAAAGGTCGAGAATGTCGGGTGTGTGAAAGATAGATGTGCAGCAATGTATGCGATTGTGCTTGCATGTGCGGCGGCCCTTCGCTAAGGCTGTGTTATTCAATGTAGGGAGTGCCAATCCTGCAGTTGTCCCGAAAAGCGGAACGTAGGGCCGGATAGGTGCAATCAAGAGAGGAGAAGAATGAGGTTGGGTAAAGTGTGAATGACTACTCTGGAGGGGTAAGTTGCGGCGATGCCTTGCTCGTGTGAATGCCACCTACATGTAGGAGGTTCTCCGCCGGGAAGGAAAGAGCGTCAAAGCCTGGCCTTGTTCCTGAGTTCCTGCTCCTTCCATTCACGATTGATCCCGATGTTCCGCCAGTACGTCCATGCTCCTGCCACCAGTGCTATCGGAGGGCACGCGAAGCACAGGGTATTCCACCAGGACGGACTGCTCTGTTTGATCTCCTGCAGGCATTTGTCAATGTTGGCCTGCAGCTCTTCTCTGGTCCCATCATTCCACACCACGGCACCTCTTCCCTTGCCCCTGGCCTCGCATCGTCTCGCTTTCAGCCTCACATCCGTCTGGCTCTGCACGCGGTTCTCCGCATCCTCAGGAGTCAAATGTGGATCGCGATCCATCAACCTCTTCATCTGGACCTTCGGATCCTTGACCGCAACGACCATGACGACGCCCGACAGCTTGTCCCATCCGCTCTCGAACAGTAGGGGAACATCAAGTACGACGGCCCAATGTCCTGTCAGATAGTACCATAATATGGCCTGGTAAGTCTTCCTCCGCACAGCCGGATGCACGATGCCATTTAGAACAGCGCGGTCTTTCCTGCGCTCATCACTTGTGCCAAAGACGCGCTTTCCCAGTGCTGGTCTGTTCAAAGGTCTGCCTTTGCCGTCTACCCCATGCTCGGGCATGGTTTCGGAAACTGGGACTAGGAGATCGGGAGTCGTTGGCCCAAAATGCTTTACGATCGCTTTGTAGCCGTTGGTGCCAGGCTCCACAACTTGCCGTGCCAGGACGTCGGCGTCAATGATGGGTAAAGCATATTGAGGTGAAGAAAGGATAGAAGAGACTGTCGATTTGCCTGTGGCTATCGATCCCGTTAAGCCGATGAAAAGCATGTTATTTACTTTGCTATTTCTTTAGTGATTAGTCAGCCTGGGTATAATTACAATAAACGTGAACTCATAGGCACAAATTGTATATCAGAAATTTCAGGCGAGTTTGTTATTATGAGTTACGAAGGGAAAATGTCGCAAGGTTAAAGTCGCGAACGTGAACTTGGAACTCACCTAGCAACGACCTGAGGTCATAGACAACCCCTGGCAACCTTGATCACTTGGCTGATGATAGGTGCTCTTATCGCTTATCGAGGTGTGATAAGCATACCCAAATGGAAGTGCCAAGCTCAGGAACTACGTAGGTCTAATGGCGGGGGAGGGGTAGTTGCTGTCACAACCTAAAGAGGTAGTCTAGGTCAGGAGCGACCGGTATCAGAAAAATATAGGTCCTACATTACGTGTACGGCAAAACAGTAATAAAAACTAATTTCGCTAGTTATTTGAAACTTGATAAAATTATAACTAGAATATAATATTGAAATCGGGAAAGAATTCGGAAAACACGTTATTTTATATATAATATTCAATTATGTATAAGGCTATCAATTTAACGTCATGTAAACCTAAACTCCATAGTCATGCTATATCTCATCATTTGCGTCCGGATTTTCATAATCCTTAGCCCATTCTTTGCATGTACCAAACCAATTTCTGTGGATGCAGTGATTCTTGTTAGACTTAATCGGTTCTTGTGGCACGGTGGGACTCCTGGTAGCTGTTGGGATAGTAGGTGTTGTGATAGGGTGGGCAGTAGTAGTTGTTGCTGTTGTAGTGGCCGAATCTTTACATCCCCACCATCCTGGTGTCAGACAAGACGTGCTTGTAGACGTTGCAATAGAGGACGTCGATGTGAATGGAAAGCTAGTAGTCTTGTCTTTACAGCCAAACCACCCTGGCGTCTTGCACGTCGCTGTTGACGTGGACGTTGCTTCGGATGGCGAAGATGTAGGCAGATCTGTTGTTGTGGTCGGGTCGTTGCATCCCCACCTGGATATACCATTAGCTGATTGACCACCACTGAAGAGAGGCTGGAAGCATGACGTTGAGTATGTCACTTACCATCCCGGAGTTTCACACGTTGCCGTTCGAGTGCGGGTTTTGGAGGTTACAGAGGTGGTGGTCGTGGTGTGGCCATCAGTGCTGTTGCTTTCATACATCTTCCACGACGCACAATCCCTACATTCTGGAGTGAACTTGCACTCTGGAACGTCATCGTACTTTCTGATCACGTCGTTAATAACTGATCGGATCTTATGAGTTCCAATTCCCACGCGCCACCCGTGATCAGCAACTGTGTCATATGTACACTCATAGCCAGTATGACACGCTGTCTCCAAAGCATATCCTGCAAAAGAACACGAGGCAGTAGCGCCATTGCATGTGCCGATATAGATAGGATCGGCAGTATGGCCGAAATGGTACGCGCCCGTGTATTCGCGACTTTGAGGGTAAGCTGGATCGGCATGTGGCGGAGCCGGGAGACCAAGACGTCCTGCCGCCAAGGCCTCCGGGACAGCTTCGAAAGTCACCACAGGAACACCATATGTAAGACCAATGAAGGAGCTCACGGCACCACCTAGAGAGTGACCGGCCACCCAGATGTTGGAATCTGGATAAAGCTCGGTCACGTTGGAGTACAGCTCTCTGGCGGCCTGGTAGTAGCGATTCTCCTCTCGCAAAGCCTTGCGGACGCACGTGTTGTTGCAGCTGTAGGTCCCCGTGGCGCAGTCACACACCTGGTGCCACGTCCACTGGCCCTGTTGTGCGCAGCAGCAACTGAAAAAGAGGTTGTCATTCTCCTTGTCGTTTGTAGTCGTCCCCTCACCGTCGAAAACGGCGGGAGATGTGCCCTTGAGCCCAATGACGATGGTCGAGTTGGTCTCGTCTCCCCACACATGGCCCCGAAGACCGTCGTATTCCCAACCGAAGTCAGCACTCCGGTTGAATGGGTCGCCTACTTCATCCCAATCTGGCAGGTCCGGCGTTTCAACGTAAGCATTTGATGCTATCAGAGCCATGGTAAGAACCGTCTCCTTGTCAGTGACGTCAGGAGTAGGGACGTCATCGACTGTCCAGGCAGAAGCAGAGCTTGCAAGGACATAGCCTCGCTTGCGCGCCTCGGCAACCACGGGATCGACGATGGCGGGTCGTCTGTCGACTAGACGTTCGATCTTGCTGGGGCGGCTCTTCGCTTTCAAGGACGCGCCGAGGGATTCGGCAGGATGCCCGTCCTCGGCGGCGAGCCAGAGCTGGGCCTCGGACGCCCGGACGTCGCGCTTTCGATGAAGACCGGGATGGCGGTAGGTGCCATGATGGAGGATGTGGCGAAGGGTCTGGATGCATAATTAGCACTAGGAGGGCGGAAGCGAGGGCGGATGGATGGATATACAAAGGTATGTTCTGCAGGCTGCGGAGACTCGGAGAGTAAAGGAGGGAGGACGGGAGAGTTCTCGTAGAACGGATCCGGGTTGGACAGAGAGGCTGCGGTTGGGGAGGCGGACAGGGCAAGGAAAGATAGGAGGAAGTGGGCGGTAACGCTACCAGCGGAATTGCAGGTGGAGGCAGCTCGTTTCCGTTTGAATATCATCTTGCATCGGGCTCAAGGAATATGTATGGGAAAGGAGAGGAAGGAGTGAGAGTATCAAGAGTACCGAAGAAGCGAGGTGTTGGTAGTGAAACGTACATACAAAACGGGAAGATGCAGGCTTGTTGATTGGAGATGTTTGGATGGTTGCCTCGTGATGAGTTGGTGGATGACGGCTTGGAGTTGCACGCTGCCGCCCCTCGGCCGTTTTGGGGGGCCTGGCTGGTACTTGGCTCCGGCCCAGCAACGCTAGCTGGGACAGGTAATAGGGCTGCTGCAGGTATGGAGACAGACACCCAGGCAACAGATAAGTTCAAAGTTGTCCTCAGATAAGCACAGCACAGCTCCGCTCTCACTCAACGTCATGCATACATGTACATGTGCCTACCTAGGCGAACTACCTTAGGTACCTACGTGTAGTCCTTTTCCGAGTGCAGCGACACCTATGTGGTGGAGCCGAGACCTAAGCGTTGCGATCCTGGCCCTCATTCCAGCTGGACACATGGTTCTGCATGGTCTGCAATGGTCTGCTGGACTTATGTAATTACTCCTTTGGTGGGATAAACTCGGATAGATGCATGACACAGAACGCAACACGCGACGCACGGCTGCTTCCATCTTTGAGCTAGTCCCGCGCCAGGTTCCAACAGCTTCAGGATGCGGGCAGTAGCCTCGACGCGAACCAAGTCCTGGACCACGTCATCTTGTTGTGACAAACAAGCTGGTAAGCCCGCAGCCCGCCTCCATACCACCACTGTCTCTTCAGTATTCGGTCTTGATTCATGTCTTATTTTTCAGTCGGTCCCTCGCGAGAGAGTGCATGACATGCATAGTAGGTAGCTGCAATGATAATCCTGGTTGCATGAGACCTGTCGCCGGCGTTTGTGTTTCTGATCCTCCCTTCTGGATAAGTGTGAAAGACCAGGTGTAAACTCCACGACGGTGTGTCTAGCACCAGAAGAGCCAATTTGATTGTGCTTTCAATCACATTCCATTTGTGTCCAACTGTTCTCTTCGTCGGTTTCATAAAACAATGTACCTACCGTCTCAGCCGAGCACTAATTGTTGTTATCTCTATCAGCAGCACTCGACATCTTATCATGCCGACACCATCCACAGCTAAGGGCTCTGACCCCAAGCCTGCGGCAGTCAGATCTGCCAGGTCGTTAAAAAGACTATCAAAATCCGATGTCCCACTAGCTCAAGACACTCTACCTCCTGACCAAGAACATGCCCCTGATGCCTTCGAATCCGAGCCCGCGGAGGACGAGCTCGAATTCATACCCCGAGCCTCGGTCGACATGGACATGATACCTATTGAGCTAATCAGTATGACTGACAAGTAAGTCGTTCCTGGCAAGCTCCTTTCGGTAACGCACTGGTTTACATCGTGTACCCTTCAGTTTCATCGACGGCTTGTCTGCCAAAGTCCATCCCGCACCCCCGAATATCGACAATCTATCCAGCATGTTTCAGAGCTTCTATCTCACAGCTGCTCAGCACATACAAGTCCATATCGCTGCTTTGGCTACCCGTCAGACCCGTGAGGCTTCACAAAACGCACAGCTCTCGTCTCGGCCCTCGGCTGCTAGCTTGCTGCGCGCAAAAGCCGTGTCTATAGGTAGCAAAGACAAGGGCAAGGCTTCTCAAGTGAAAGATTCTGACCAACAGATGCTCACCACCGAAGAACTGGCCGATAGGAAGCGAGCTAGGAGAGCACTTGAACAGAAAAGAATATTGTTGGAGGAAGCGGTTGAGCGAAGGCTTTGTGAAGGGATCTATGATCGGATATACCGTCACAAATCCACCCACGATGAAGCGCAGGATGATAAATTACGGTCAAAGACAGCCGCTCTCGCCCTTGTCGGTATTGGCCCAGCAGATCTTGGCGTGGATTTAGGGGAACTCGACGATGATCCAGAAGCATTGGTGAAGAAGCACCAAGAGATAAAAGATTACCTTGAGCAGGCACGGAAGGACCTCATAACGATGAGCGAAAAGAGGTATCCTCTGGGCAAGCTCAATTATCTAAAGGCGGCTCATAAGAGCATCGTTGATACGCTATCACATTTCCATCCATCGTCCTCTGCGGATGAGATTATGCCGATGCTCATTTTCACTCTCATCACGATGCCTCCCGAGAAACTCAATGTCATCGGTGATTCAAATTTCATTCAGCGATTTCGATGGGAGGATAAGATCGAGGGAGAGGCTGCCTACTGTCTAACAAACTTGGAGGCCGCTATAACATTCTTGCAGACCGTCGACCTAGCAAGTCTACGAGCTGACGAGGCAGCTCAGGTGCCATCCAAAGCCGGTACATCAAAGTCAGAAACATTTCCTCCTGCGTTCACCTCCGTGTCACAGTCCAGTACAGTAACTGCAACCGCGGAAACTACAACAGGAACGAAACAAGCGCCAGCAGCTGCGAACCTTCGAGCTGCGCTTCAGCGTCGTAGGCTTAGTGATCTGATTCAGTCGCCGGCTCTTGCCATTGGCACAGCTAGCGATTCGTTCTTCAACACGGCAGATCAGGGTATCAAGACCATAGGGAGCAGTCTGAACGAGAGTTACAGATTCCTTCTCGGAAAGCTGCGGGATAGCTCTGCCGATGGGAGGGAGGTTGTTGTACCGCGCACGCTGGACGATGCTCGCAAACTAGTAGGCACACCGCCGCCGGATGATGATGTTTCTATCGAGGCCTTGATGCGAGATACTGACGAGGGTGGTCGTCCCCTGTTAGTCAAAGACGACAGGGTTCTGTCTCTGGTAGGTGGAAAACGAGGAGCTCGGGACCACAGCACAGATAGCAACCGCAGTGGACGAAGCGCTAGTAGCTCGAAAAAAGTCATGGTCTCTACAGAAGACAACAAGGATGTTTTGAACAACCAGGCGCCTCTCCCGACGAGCTCGAACCCGGCGCTAGTTGAGTCGATGCGCAATCTTGGTAGTTCGTTTAATCCCATAAGCCGGCTTTCGAACATGAGCATCCGTGGATTCGGTCGCGCCGTCACAAATCCATCAACGCCGATCCCCAAGGACCCGCCAAGTAAACCACTGGAAGGTGGCGACTTGGCAACGGTGAGTGCTTTTTGTTCGCCATTCTTGGGGCAGCGGGGAATTCTATCTAATACTCAAGCAGGCTTTCCCGGACATTGCGACCTCTCTGCCGCCTAGGGATGCGAAAAAAATTGATCCTCCGAAGAAGCGTTTTATGGAGCTTCAAAGTCCATCGGATCTCAAGCTAGGTGAGGTCCTTGACCTACTACGAGATTATCGGAGGCTAGCCAATGCTTTGAAAGAGATGGATGCGTTCAAGGAGTGATGCAAACCATCGAATGGCTGTACGCACGCTTGCTGCTGTTGACTTGGGTAAAGAAAGAGCTGGTAGAATTGTCCGAAAGTAAATGGCTGGGAATGGAACACGGTTATAGACTTGAGAAGGTTTGCATGAGATAGGAGTTTGCTGAATGGCTTGTTTTGAATGAACAATTGTTTTTCAGCGTTGGGTTTAACAAAGACACATTGCTCTTGATTAGCGGTAGTCTCGAGAGAGATGATAAATAGACTGGCCATAAAGTTACGGGTCTACATTTCCCCATTGCACAGAGAGGTGTTGCACTGTATGCCATCGTGGACCATTGTCAGCCTCAATTTATAGATGAATAGATCAGGCTGTCATGTGATGTGCCGACGGAAAGGTCCTGATTGATCTAGTCTTCTTGGGTCGCACTTCCTATTCCCGAGGGGCCTGCAACGTCTATGCCAGTTTCTGTTTTCATTATGTCCGTCACACAATAAACAGAAGAGAGGCCAAATACTGTGCTAAAGGCTCCCTGAGCGGCTGAGTCTACATATGATATATATATATGTGCGTGTGTGTGTGTGTGTGTGTAGTGTATTGTATTGTATTTTATTGTATGGAATGTATATATATTACGGTCGATCTATACAGCCATGCCTGCTTCTATCCAATACAGGTTTTTCCAAAACTTTTCCAAAATGATGGCTGGCGCTGTCCTATATATACTTGTACGGGTTCATAATTCCTTTCTGTATCAATTGTTAGCAAGTGGGATGTAACCTATTCATGGGATGAGAGTCGGATCATACCGGATCGTAAAGCTTTTTGATCTGCTTCATTAGATCAACCGTAGTCTCGTTTCTGCTATAGCCAATATATTTCTTCTTGGCCAAACCAAGGCCGTGCTCCGCGCTGATACTGCCATTTACCTTTCCCACCCACTCGTACACAAATGGCTCTAGAATCTCTTCTACCCGCTTATCGTATCTGCGTACGGCGACATTTAAATGGAGATTGCTATCGCCCATGTGGCCGTAACCTACCACTTCTACAACAGGAAACTCGTCCGTCTCACCCTTTAGGCCAGCCTCTTCTATTCTACCCCTCGTGTCGTCGACGAGCCTGTAGAGGTCCTTTAGAGGAATTGAAACATCGTATTTGTATACGCCTCCCCAGTGGCCCAGGCATTCTGGAATGCTCTCTCGCTGGCTCCATAACGCCTTGGTCTGAGTTTCGTCCTGTGCTAGGACACCATCAGCGATGATCTCCTTGGACATGACGTCTTCCAGGAACTGCTCGAGTTTTGCTGCGTCGTGCTCGGCATTTGATCCACTCGTCTCAATGAGACAGTAGAACGCGTGTTCGTCCTCTAGAGGTCGCTTGTTCTGGCGCACTGTGTGCACGAGACACTGGCTGTATGAGTCCATGAGCTCGAATGCCGAGAGAATCTCGGACAGCTGAGCCTTGGCCTCTCGGAAGGCGAGCTGTATCTTGTCAAACGACTCAGCACCCAGGAATGCCACATTGACAGCTTTGGATCGCTGCGGACATTGGATTGACACTGCTGTGATCATGCCAATGGTACCCTCGCCACCGATGAAAAGCTGCTTGAGATCATAACCGGTGTTGTTCTTGCGCAGCTTGCTAAGGTCGTCCACGATTGTACCGTCCGGTAATACAGCCTCAATCCCCAGAACGCTGCCATGTAAGCTTCCGTAACGGAGGAGGCGAAGGCCGCCGGCATTGGTCGCTACGTTGCCACCGATGTGACACGAACCCTTGGCACCAAGATCTAGAGGGAATAGGTAGCCTTTCTCGGCAAGAAATTGATCGGCAACTTCGAGCACGACACCAGCGTCGGCGACAAGTACACCGCTAACCTCATCGAAGGACCGAACCTTGTTCATTCGACTGGTGTTAAGGACAATCTCGTCGAAGACAGGCACAGAGCCACCGACAAGTCCAGTGTTTCCACCCTGAGGCACGACAGCTAGCATATTGTCATTGCAGTACTTCAAGATCTTGCTGACCTCTTCAGTAGATCCAGGCTTCAGGACGAGCTTGCAATGGCCACGGTACTTCCTCATCCAATCACCGTTGTACGGTTCCATATCTTCGGCAGACACTTCGGCCGTGACACCATCAATTATGGCGGAATCTCTGCCAAGCAGGTCGCGGAAGTAGGCCACATGTTGGGCAGTGAGTTGCGCAAAGCGAGGGTCGCGCTTGATGTCGGGGTACGTCTCGGTGGTGAACTTTGCGTCGCGCGACACAGATTGCCGGAAGCGTCGCGCGGGAGTGCTCGAGATGGGCCGGAAAGCGGATGCGCTCAGTCTCGCAGGGCAGGCAGACCTCAGAAGCCCAGGCGCCGCCATGCGTCGGGCGATCGGGGCGACTTTTGTTCTGCAAGCCATGTGGGAGGAAGGCTGGTTGGCGTAGCGACGTTGGAGCGCGGGAAAGAAAAAAAAATGCCCTGAGCATCCTCAGTGCTTCGTTAGGGGCGATCTCGGATGCTTGAACTTAGGTGGGCATGAGCTAGAGTGGAGACTGCCGGGGGTCTTTTCAGCACATGACGGCTCCAACCTCCAGAGTCCAGCTCGGAAAATGGATCCGAAATCGAGCAGCATTAGGCCTGGGAATTCACGGCATTCCAGCTGGTGCATGGGTAGTGATGGCGGAATTCGGGCGGGATACTCTAGCAAGGAACACCGAAATCACACAAGCATGAGGAATCGCATGTCATAACAAGTGAGAGCAGATCGTTTTGCCACTGATAAAATCAGGTAGTGATGCACTTAGCTGTACACCATAACACCAATGACATATGCCATTATCCCGTCGGAATTAGGCCGTATGTATGTATGCTCAAGAACTACTCGCAAATGCATTGAAGTATTCTTTCTTTTCGAATTATATGGTCACACAACTGTACACCATGTCATCCGTTCCTTGAGCATCCCCACATGTCACGATGGTGGTATTGATCGCCTGCATACGTTCTGAAACAATATTTCCCCCCATTGTCCATGCCCAATACCTTCAAGTATCCCAAGGACTGGGGTTCTCCCTTGCTAAATCAATTCGGTGGATATTGCGATCAATGCCCTTCAAGTGCGCAACATGTCTAAGAAGATTCGAGCATGTCATTAACCTAAAAGCCTAAAGCCATGCCGCCGAGACACACGAGCCCGTTCCCCCAACGCGGGAACTCGGGTTAGTCCGAGGCATCGTTTGTGGGTTCTGGTCCAGTTTTATGTCTGTTCATCAAACATGACAACGAGAATCGTCGAGTGCAGTAGGTAAAAGACGGCTATTCTGACTATCGAGTAATCACTTGTCTGGCCCTGCAGCCATGGAAACATCTTTCAAGTTATCAACCTGTGATAAGTACCTAACACTTAGACTAGCGGGAGCATCCCTGCCGTGGATCCCATTGGCATGCAGATGCGTGTAAGTGCAGATCAGAAATGGAACGACGAGATGCGCGCAACGTCAGATGGTGCGTCAGGTCACGACACAGATTAAAGGTCATGGTTTTTTGAGAGCCTTAACGTTGGAAACACATTTCCGGGACAAATGCTGGCTGTGTAGAACCCCTACGTCGGTGTCTCCCGAAAACCAACTACCGGTACTCCGAATTGATTACTATCCGGACTGCGAGCAAAAGACTGTGGGTTTTGTTAATTGTCTTACTCTACGTTGCAAGATAATAGCCTAGTGTCCATTCCGGATTGTCATATTGCCTCGAGCGTATTAACAATACCATCAGAGCATCTTGCGTACCCAGGTAGCTAACCAGTGTAAGAGCTACGCATGTTTTCTCCACTAGGAAGAAACACGAACCCTAGAATTTTTCGTTTTGAATAAAGCGCCATGAGCTCGCAGAGGCATCTGTGACCCATTCCTGGTGGACGAGTGCGGACGAGCATGAATCTGGCGGTTGAACGGGATCAAGGACGCAAACCAATTGGGATGGGCTTTTGGGCGCTGAGGAAGGGAGGAAGTCAGGCTGGCCCCTGATGACACAGGATCGACGACGGCGTCCATCATGCGCACAGCCCGCGCCGGGGCGAGACGCAAAAGACTCG